>CAWTZC010002352.1:0-600000 GCA_963919715.1 Microtus obscurus
ACCGCCCGGCTGGTTAGGTTAATTGATGGGGGACCATGGGCTGTATAAATGGAGAGAGCTGTACACAAGTGTTCGCATCCCTCTGCTTCCTGACCAGCTGCCTCCTCAAGCTCCTGCCTGCCTCCTTGGCCCATCCCTACACCATGTGATGCACTGTACTTTAACTGTGAACCCTTCCATTACGTTGCTTTTATCGGGGTGTTTTTATCATAGCAACAGAAAAATAAGACCTTTCTTTTCCTCATAGCATGGATCCCCTCTCCTCCCATCTGTTTCCTCGTGGGCACATATTTTGCGTTCCTCCGCACAGGATTGGACTGTGTTTATTTGACCACTTTTGTAGATCTAGTGTAAGGCATGTAGTTGCAGCTCGTCTTTATTTAAAAATGGGCACCTTTGCTGGGGATGTGGCTCAGATGGTAGAGTACCTGCTCAGCTTTGTAAGAAGTGTTGGTTTCTACCCCAGCAGTATGTAAACCAGGCATGATTGTGCCCACCTGTAATGCCAGCCTGAGATTCAGAACTTAGGTTCTGAATTCAAACCAGCCTGGAATACATGAGGAAGTGTCTACATTATTTTGAAACTAAAATGTATTTATTTTAGATTTATATGTGTGTCTGTGTAACACAAGTGTGCCTAGTGCCCTCAGAGGTCAGAAGAGTCTTGACACTGGAGTTAAGGGTGGTTGTGAGCTGCCACATGAGTTGCGGGAATCAAGTCCTGGTCCTCTGCAAAAGCACGTGCTCTTCACATCTTAGTCATCTCTTTGTCACTTTTGATAACTCAATTGTGCGGTTCTTTTTTTAAACATATTTTTATTTTGTGTGTGTGTGTGTGTGTCCCCATATGTTGGGGGGGTATATGTGTATATATGGGTTCAGTACCTGCAGAGGCCAAAAGAGGCAACAGATTCCCCTAGAACTGGAGTTACAGGCTGTTGTGAGCTACCCAACATGGATGCTGGTGACTGAACTTCTGGGAAAGCAAGCAAACACTTAACTACTAAGCCATCTCTCCAACCCTTTGCTTGTGCAGCTCTTGGATGTGAACTTTGTAGATAATATCCTGTGGTGATGTCCGAAGGTTGGGCCTGTGTGGTAGATCGTTGCCTCTACTCTACATACAAGGAAACTGAGTCCCAAGTCAACCTTGCTGTGAGTCAGAGCTAGTAAGTGACAGTGTCTAGACCTATGAGAATAAGAAAGGGGGAGCCTCGTTCTCCTCTACAGGAGGCAGGTGGGGGTTTTTTACTCGATATCAACCCTTCCTTGTTCAGCAGATGACTTTTGGCTCCACACCTCCCTCCCAAAACCCTCCCCTGAGAAGCTTGTGTTGAGGGCCTTGGGGAGAAACTGCAGGAATGGGATGTGAGCTGAGGGCTTGAATAGGGTTTTCTCGGAAAATGTGAGCTATTAATTAGAAAACTACAAGTTGGAGCTATGCAGCAGGGAGGCATACCTTTAATCCTAGTGTTGAGGTGGCAGAGGCAGGCCCATCTCTATGAGTTCCAGGCCAGCCTGGTCAACATAGTAAGATCCTGTCTCAAAAACAAAACCACAACAGAAATCAAAAGAACTAAAGGTTGAAGTTAAGACGTGGGGTAAGCAAATAAACATTAAGCACCATGTGGTGGTGCACACCTCCCCCCACCACACACACACACCAGACAGGGTTGCTCTGTAGCTTTAGAGCCTGCCCTGGAACTTGCTCTGTAGACCAGGCTGGCCTGGAACTCACAGAGATCTGGCGGTGGTGCATACCCTTAATCCCAGCACTCAGGAGGAAGAGACAGGCAGATCTCTGCGTGTTCTAGGCCAGACTGGTCTACAGAGTGAGTTCCAGGACAACCAGCGATACACAGAGAAACCCTGTCTTGAAAAAACAAACAAAAAAGCACCGTGTGTATGCCCAGGACCCTCACCCCAGTCTTTTTGCTGGCCTTTGATAGTTTACCCGAGTCCCTTTTCTGTCCCTACTTAAGAGTAGCCCACATGGATAAGGTAGGTAGGGGCGGAGAAATATGACAGTTACACTTTAGCACACACAGTCAAGTAATGAAATATTAAGGGCAGAAAAAAATTTTTTTTTAAATATAAGTTACTCTGGGTTGAGGGGAGCGAGAAGTTACATAACTCATGAGTATAGGGACGGAGGCCAGCTTGTCAGGCGGCTGGCAGCCGTGAGAGTACATCATGATGTCCTTTCAGTGTCCTGTCCTAAGACCATTTGGCCTGGACAGCCAGGATGGACCAGAAGCTCATGTAGTTCAGATAGGAGAAGAGACCTGAGAAAGAGGGCAGAGAAGACACAGAGGTCAGTAGGCTAGCCCTCACTGTACCCGACACAGTCCTACCTCAGCCGCTGCCCCATCCCTAATCCCACAGTCAACTCTACCCTCATGCTGTCCCCACCCCACCCCAAGCCTACAGGAATGCCCAGCCCTGGCTCCCACCCTTCCTAGCCCTGTGTGCAACCTGAGCCCCACTCCTAACCATGCCCATCATCCGCACCACTGAGGCCACCCCCGCGCCAGTCAGACCAATCATGAAGAAGAAGAAGACACTGATCCAGGCCAGGTAGAAGCTTGTCCCCAGCATGTAGGTCATGCCTTCCTGTAAGAACTCTTGGGCTTGCATCAGGTAGAACAGGACCCCAGAATGATGCTGACCCCTGTGTGGCATAGACAGGACCACATGTGAGCCCCCCTGTGGGCTCAGTCACATGGCTATGGCTCTTTCACTATGGTGCTGGTTTCTTTAAACTCCCTGTGCAGCTGAAGGTGACCTAGACCTCTTCCTGTCTCAGGTGTGTGTCGGCACACTCGGTGCGTGCAGTTCAGGATGAACTTCGTGCACTCTAGGCAAGTGCTCTACCAGCTGAGCTACACCTCTAGCCCTCCGTTTGCCTCTGCCTCTGCTCCTTCCCTTAGAGCAGCCTCTAATGGACCTGAGCCTCAGTATTCTCATCTGTGCAGTGGGCATAACTGACGACCCATCTGTGAGGGCCATCGTGAAGGTGGATGGTTATCGGTTATATCCTGACCCATGAAAAACCTCGAGGACTGGGATGATTCTCATGACTGCTGGCTCCTTAGTGTTGGGATTCTGGGGCCACAGAGAGAGAATTCGACCATTTTGGGTACTATGAATTGACAGGAAATGAAGATACTTTGTGAAAAGGGAGAAAAAACACTTTTTTCAGATTTAGCAGAACTGGGGCATTTTTTGTGTGTGTGTTATTGAAAATAATGTAAGAAGTGCCCTATATTTAGTTAAAGGATGGAAAAGGATTATCTGACTGAAATGCCTTGTTTTAAAATGAGGTGTTCTCTACCTACTGTGGCTTATATTGAAACAATTATATTTAAGATTTATTTTCTTTCTTAATTATAGGTATGTTTGTGGGGAGGGGGTTGTTCACAACTGGATGCAGTGCCCTCAGGGACCAGAAGAGGGCATCAGCTCCTCCCAGAGTGGGCATTACAGGTGGTTGTGATCTGTCATGTGGGTTCTGGGAACAGCACTCTGGTCTTCTGCAAGAACACTGTGTGCTCTTAACCAGCCATCTGTCCAGTCTCAACAGCTATATTTAGACCATTGAAGGTGTGATGCCTTCATCCCAGCAAGGGAGAGACTGAAGCAGGTAGGTAGCTGGGATTCCTGGGCAGCCCAGCTAGAAACAGACACATTGATGATTTAGCACATGCCACCCCACAAATCAGACACCTGCTAGCGACCAGCAGACAGGAGTTGCAAGTTCTCTGTTCTCAGCAGTGCTGTTCCTCTCCAAAAATGTTTTGTGAAGTGACTGGAAGTTGTGGACAGCATCAGTTGTCGCCAAATTTAAATACCCTCAACCTGGGTACATGTGTGGAAACAGATGTTCCAACCAGCATGTCAGTTTTGAAGTGTTTGGGAAGGGTGAACAAGCTAGCTTCCAGTGCTAACCCTCTATCTCTCTCACCATCCTCACCTCTCGGCCTCCTGCATGCTGGCATGTCAGACCTGGAAAGGAGACCACGGAGAGCACCCCGTTTGCATGTGCCTGGAGACTTAGATGTGTCACTAACCCATGTGCCTCAGATGGGCCCTAGTTATTTATATGACCTTGACCAGGGGCAATGAGGGGTGAGGGAGGAAAGGGACACTTGCCCAGCTCGTAAGATCAGACACACCAACCTTGGAACTCAGTGCAGTGACAAAGATAACGGAGTTAACGTTTTCTAATTGAATACTCACTACGTCATCACATGACAGAAAATTTTATCCTCAGTGGGCTGAGATGGGTCTCAGTTGGTAGAGTGCTCACCTAGCATGCACAAAGCCCCGGGTTTCATCTCCAGAGCCACATAAACTTGGTGTGCCAGCACACACCTGTTGTCCCAGCGCGGGGGAGGTAGGAACAGGAGGAGTTCAGTAGTACATCTGTCAATCAAGGTCAGCCTCAGCTACTTGAGACCCAGTTTAAAAAAAGAAAAAGAAAAAATGTATCCCCACTCAAGATATGAGAGAAGTATGACTCGGAAAGATAAAGTAGTTTGAAGGAAATGCTGTTGGGAAGGCGGGCAGAACCGTACACGGAGCTGCATGGAGTCCAGGCTTTGCTAGGTGAGACTGGGTGAGCGATATCCTTGGGTGGGGTGGCAGAAGGTGATGAGTTTCAGGGGACGTTCACAGCTAGTAGGTTAGAGTGCAGACTGAGCAGGAGGTGAAGCTAGAGAGGGGTTGGGACTCGGACTCAAGGTGAGGTCGAACTTACTAAATGGACATGGCTGGGCTGACCTCTAGACAGTCATGGAGGGTAATAAGGCTTGCGGCCAAGTTGGGTGTTGAGATTTGTGAAGGGGCTGAGGATAGTAAGGAGTGTGGTTTGGGAAAAGATGGATTCAGGATGAGGTGGAGATGGAACTGGTGTCAGGGAGGAGGTCTGGGCATTTATATCTGCTGGCTTTGAGATGGGAGTTAGAGATGAGGCTGGTTTCAGGCCTGGATACAACATGGTGACTAGGAATTTGTAAGAGGGTGGAGATGAGGATGGGATGGGCTGGGTATAGAGTAATGTGGCTGTCCTTCATGGTGGGCATTCGTGGGAAGCCTCGTAGTAACATGCCTGTTATGAGGCTGCAGATGAAGAGCGAGAAGTCCATCCAGGGCTTGTTGGTGCTGGGGAAGAATATGGTGCTGATGAGACCCATGCAGACACAGAAGCTCATGATACCGGAGATGAGAAGGCAGGCCCAGGCCAGGTACAGCAGGTCTGGGAAAAGAGAAACAAGAACACCAAGCCTGTGCTGAGGAGGTGACTTAGCAGTTAAGTGTGCTCACTGCTCTTCTGGAGAACCTGAGTTCACGCTAGGTGACTTACAGTCACCTGTAACTTTAATTTCAGGGAATATGATAACATCTTCTGGCTTCTGTGAGCACCCGCACTAATGTACACATGCCCACACACAGACACATACATAAAGATCTAAAATAGGTGGTCATGGTGGGGCATGCCTCTAATCCCAGCTCTTGGGAAGCAGAAGAAGGCAGATCTCTGTGAATTTGAGGCTAGCCTGGTTTACACAGTAAGAACCTGTCTCCAGTAAATAAATCTTAAAAAAAAATTAATGTGCAAAGTAATTGAGGAAGTGCCTGACATTAACCTCTGGCCTCCACATTCGTGTGCACATGTATACATGCACACAAAGACTCTCACACACACATTGACACATGCAGACAGACAGACACACATTCTCCTTCCCTCTCTCCCTCCCTCCCTCCCCCCCTCTCCTTGAGGCCAAAGGAGAGCATTAGATCACTTGGAACTGGAGTTACCCAGGATTGAATCAAGGACCATGAAAACTAATGCTTTGCTGCAACCGATGCTGCTTCAGTGAAGGTGAAATAAACTCTTCCAAGTTGCTTTTTGCCGTAAGCAAAGACCTGTATTTTGAGATCTATATTTTGCTTACAGCCATCTTAAGTTAACAAGTAAGATATTCACCTTTGCAGGCAAGTTCCCGACCGGACCTAGGACATTAGCCTAGTGAGACCTGCAGGCACCAGACTTTTAGAAAAACATTGCAGTCAACAATCACAAATGCTCACTTATCAGCTGGGGATGTCTCCAGGCCTGAATTCCAACAGACCTGACACATCTCCCCCCCCCCCTTGCCCATTTGCTATATAACAGCTGCTGAGGATGTAATAAATGGTAGTTTGATCAGAAATACTGTCTTGCCGTCATTTCTTGCGTCTCTTGTACCCTCCATTCCTCTCCCCTCTCTCCCCTAGGATTATCAGGGGCCACCATTCGCATCCCGCAGGTCGGGATAGCTTTTGGTCATAGTGTTTTATCACAGTAATTGAAAACCCTTACTAAGATGGTTCCTGAGAAAAGACACCTGGAAGTCATCTTCTGGCCTTCACATACACGCTCACAGGCACACTTGCACCTGCACGCTTACACATGTACACGCAAACCAACACTGAACTCTAAAAAGTGGGAATTGGATGCATCCGGTCTAGCATGTAGGATCTACTTTTTAGTCAATGACATCAGGTTCTTGGGCATGAAGAAGTTGTATGGGCATCAGCAAGTACCAAAGGAGGGGAGAAATTGTTCTTTGAAGCTCTCTGGGACAAAGAGGAGACCTGTATGGGCATCAGCAAGTACCAAAGGAGGGGAGAAATTGTTCCTTGAAGCTCTCTGGGACAAAGAGGAGACCTGAATCTCGGGAGGGGTGAGGACAGGGCCAAGCTTACAATCATTCTTATCATATTCATCCATGCAGGAGATGTCAGGGCAGCGCATGAAGAAGTTGGTGTCGATGGGGATACTCTTGGAACTATTGGGCGACAGAGGCACTTGGAAGTGGATCCAGGGCTGCTGGAAGGCGATGAGGTTGAGCATCAGCATACCGGCCACAGTCAGTACTAGGCTAAGGTACCGGGTGATCTTCTTGGCTTCGAGCAACAGTTTCAAGCTGATGGGCACCAGTGGCCAGCGTTTGCTCTGCTTTCTGTGACAAATCATGTGACCAGCATCAGCAGGAAAGTCCATCCACACTGCCTAACCACCCCACAATCATTCTTCAAATCCCATCTGAGAAGCCAGGTATAGTGGCACATGCCTTTATTCTCAGCACAGAGGACAGAGACAAGAGGATCGGAGTTCAAGGTCAGCTTGGTCTACTAGAGAGACCCTATTTCAACAACAACAACAACAAAACACCATATCTCATCTGCCTTGTATCTGTTCAAATCCCTTAGGTTTCACTGAGGTACCCCTCTAACACCTGCTACACCTCCGGTTTCACATGCAGTTATACAAGTCCAGACTTGAATGTGGCCCCCTCTGCACCCCTCCTCTCCTCACTCACCTGCTGGAGCCCAATGCAGTA
This sequence comes from Microtus obscurus, assembly GCA_963919715.1. Taxonomy (NCBI): domain Eukaryota; kingdom Metazoa; phylum Chordata; class Mammalia; order Rodentia; family Cricetidae; genus Microtus; species Microtus obscurus. The sequence goes on from CAWTZC010002352.1 coordinate 7,389, forward strand.
GAATTGCTTGACAATTTGAAGGAACTGCCGAGAGTACTCTGACTGGACAGAGAGCCATGTGGCAATCCTCCCGATTCGTCCTTGGAGTCCCAGATGGAGGACTCAAAGCTCCCGATGCTGGCCTCTGGACTGTCTGTTATAGATGGGGGGACGTCCACACTGGGCCTGGCTTCTCTTTTGAGGTTGTGTGACAAGGAGAGGTGGCTGTCCGTTTTTAAGTTGTGGATTTCTGACTGGACATTGCACAGAGTATGCGAACTTAGGATGTCAAGTCGGCGATTATGGTAAAGGGCAGAGCCTTCTTTGGAACTAAGCCAGCGACTGTAGGCAACAGATTGTATGTCTTGTGTATTGGACTTGAAACCCTGAGAATGGGTCTCTTGAGTGCTGAGCCTTCGAGGGAAAGGCTGGACACTGAGCTCCCGAGGAAGAAAGACGGATGCTGGCGGTTCCTGGATGCTCACCCTTCGGGTCATAGGTGTGGATGTTGATGGTTCCTGGATGTTGGGTCCTCGAGTGTGGATGATGGACACAGGTGCTTGTATGTTGACCTGATGACCTTGGGTGGCATCTGGAAGGCTGAAGGTCACTTCCCGAGAGTCTTGGGTTTCATTTTGTGTACTGTCGGGAGCTACTGTTCCCTTGCTCTGGAGGCCAGAGGAGTTCTGGTCCATGTGGGGAAGCAGTATGGGGTCAGTCCCTGAATGTACTCAATTTGCACCAGCCTCTGCTTCCAGGCACTCACCTGGCATCCTGGATACCTGTAGGTCTGACTCTAATGTTACCTACCCCTTTGTCTGTGGTTCCTGCTATCTGTCTCTCTGTTCCTAGCAGCATTTAGGGATTTGGGCTAGGCAGCAGTTGGGGGCGGGGTGAGTTCTATGACAGTTGGAGGGGTTCCAAGAGGCTGCGGTTGGCCATGGCCTCAGACTCCACCGTAGACCTTTGTAAGTGACCTGGGTGTTAGTACTGGGTCAGTGGGACTGGATGGAGTCTGGACTGGGTAAGACAGGGTGATGTTGGGTTAGTGAAGGTCTGGGCTAGGTCTGGCTAGGATCAGGGCTAGGCAGGACTGAGAGTCAGAGCTGGGTCAGCAGCATGTCTGAGATGAGTTCTAGTTTCTAGAAGATCTGAGCTTATAATTCCTTCTACCTACTTGTGTCTTTCCCTCAATTCCCGAGCTTGTTCTGAGCCAGTTCCTCTCTTTTCTTCCCTTCTCTGCCTTTGTGTTTCACTTGTTCCCTTTTCTTTCCTATCTGTCTCTCTTGCTCTTCATCCTCCTCTGAAACCTCACAAAAACATAGTCTGCTCGTTGCTCCTGAAGACTTCAGATCTGGGGGCAGGAAGACCTAGCCACAGCTTAGTAAGGACTAAGGTAGGCAGGCAGGCAGGCAGGCAGGCAGGCAGGCAGGCAGGCATCCTACCCAGGGAGAGGGACTTTTGAAATCCTCTTTCCCCAGGTGGGTAATACGGTGCACAGCTGCAGTTCCAGAAATCAGAGTCAGGAGGATTGCATTGAGTTTGATATCCTGGGCTACTGAGTCAGAGGCTATTTCAAAATCATAACAACAAAAACAACAACAGAAAATAATCTGCTCTTTCCCCTTACTTTCTTTTGATGAACTTTAGAGGAAAAACTACTCACAAATTTTTATATGTTTATTATGTAAGCACCCATATTATTAGATTTTATTTTTACATCTGTTTGTTTCAAGATGTATTTATATTTTCTTTCTCTAAAATTTATTTATTTATTTATGTACACTGGTGTTTTGCTTGTATGTATGTCTGTATGAACTGGAGTTATAGACAGCTGTGAGCTGCCATGTGGGTGCTGGGAATTGAACCCGGGTCATTTGGAAGAGCAGTCAGTCCTCTTAACTGCTGAGCCATCTCTCCAGACCCCATTTATATTTTCTTTTCTTTCTTTTTTTTTAAATATTTATTTATTATGTATACAATATGCTGTCTGTGTGTATGCCTGCAGGCCAGAAGAGGGCACCAGATCCCTTTTCAGATGGTTGTGAGCCACCATGTGGTTGCTGGGAATTGAACTCAGGACCTTTGGAAGAGCAGGCAATGCTCTTAACCTCTGAGCCATTTCTCCAGCCCCCCATTTCTATTTTCTTATGAGTATACATAAATGCCTGTGTGTTTCTATGTGTGCCATGTGCATGCAGTGCCTGTAGAGGCCAGAAGAGAGTGCCAGACTCTGTGGGGCTGGACTGATTGGCAGTTGTGAGCCTCCAGTTGTGGGTGCTGAGAGGTGAACTCTTGTCCATTGCAAGAGCAGTAAGTGCTCTTAACTGCCGAGCCAAGTCTCCAGCTCCACATCTATCTGTGTGTGTGTGTGTGTGTGTGTGTGTGTGTGTGTGAGAGAGAGAGAGAGAGAGAGAGAGAGAGAGAGAGAGAGAGAGAGAGAGAACCACGGGGAGTGTGTGGAAGGCAAAGGGCAACTTCTAAGAGTCAATTTTCTCCTTCTACTGTGTGGATGGTAGGGACTGGGCTCAGGTCATAGCCTTGCTGGGACAAACTTCCACCTGTTGAGCCCTACCTTGTTGGCCTCTCATCTGTTTGTTTATTATCCTGCTATCATGGTGCCACCATGCCTAACTTGATCTCTTTTCAGTACCTATGTAGTATTGAGAATCCAGGTGCTATTCTTCTGTTCGCTTGTTGTCTTGAGACAGAGTCTCTCTACATAGCCCTGACTGGCATGGAACTCACTCTGCAGACCAGGCTGGCTTTGAATTCACAGAAATCTGCTTGCCTCTGCTTCCTGAGTACTGGGATTAAAGGTGTGCACTGCTATGCCTGGCCTTAGTAGATGTTAATTCTATTTATTTATTATGTATACAATATTCTGTCAGTGTGTATGCCCGCTGGCCAGAAGAGGGCACCAGACCCCCATTACAGATGGTTGTGAGCCACTATGTGGTTGCTGGGAATTGAACTCAGGACTTTTGGAAGAGCAGGCAATGCTCTTAACCTCTGAGCCATCTTTCCAGCCCCCTAGATATTAATTTTTTATTTTTAAAGGTTAGAGGTGAATTTTGAGACATGTTTGACTATACTATGCTTTCCAGTTCTGAGGGTTATAACTGAAGCTTTTTTTTTTTTTTTTTTTTTTTTTTTGGTTTTTCGAGACAGGGTTTCTCTGTGGTTTTGGAGCCTGTCCTGGAACTAGCTCTTGTAGACCAGGCTGGTCTCGAACTCACAGAGATCCGCCTGCCTCTGCCTCCCAAGTGCTGGGATTAAAGGCATGCGCCACCACCACCCAGCGAGATTTTGGGGCGGGGGGGGGGCTACTGGAACCAAATTTTGAAACGAAACAATGGTGGTTTAAATCTGAAGCACTTGCTGGACTAACCGGCACAGTCATTTACTATCAGGACTAAATATGCAGGAGGATTCCCAGGATGTGAAAGTCAGTCTGATCTACATAGTGAGTTCCAGGTGAATATTGAAATCCTATCCAAAAACAAACAAACAGCAAAAAAAAAAAATAAAAAAAAAATAAAATAAAACAAAACAAAATCCAGGTCAGTAAGATGGCTCAGCAGGTAAAGGCACTTGGTGCCAACTCTGAGGATCTGAGTTTGTTTGAGGATTTAAACCCTTATGCTGTAAAGAGAGAACTGACTCCCTTAGGTTGTGGCACTTATGTTCCCTTCCTATCTACAGAAACAAACAAACAAACACACAACAAACTCTCAGGCCAAAACCACAAAGCCAAGGCTCGGCCTGTAGCTCAGTAGAGTGTTCACTTAGCATAAAGCCCTGGTTCCACCCCGCCTGGCACAAACCAGGCACTGCTGTCATCCCTGCCCTGGGGAGGTGGAGACAGATCAGAAGTATAAGATCTCCTAAGGTACATGTCGTGGTTAGCTCAGCCTGGTTTATGTTCTTCTCAAGGAAGAGCAACCAGAAAATGCTACATACACCGTCTACAACCCCATTAAGAGTTCATCTTAGCAGCTGGATATAGTGGTGCTCACCATTGATCCCAGAACTTAGGAGGCAGAGGCAGGTGGATCTTTGTGAGTTCCAGGTCAGACTGGTGTACAGAGTAAATTCAGGCCAGTCAGACTTAAAAGAGGGAAATTCAGTCTCAAAAAATTAAAACATCAAGAGTTCAGCCTGGGTTCTATTCCAGAAAAGGAGGAATGCATGGCCTTTGCCGCCTACTTCTGCATGTTGCAGACCCACCCCTCCTGTTAGACATCTCGATTGTTTCTGCTCGCGTGGCATTTATCACATTTGATCTGGGTGTATGTGTGTGTGATCCACTCTGAGAAGGCTGGGCCAACCTTCCAGACCAGCTGAGGAGCTGGTGATTAGTTAGCCACCAAGCTCTTCTCTGAGTCCTGGGACTCTTGTACCCAAGTTCTTCTGAAAACCACACTGTTCTCTGCTATAAAGGACGAGACAGCAGTTGCCATTGCTCATGCACACGCACACATTCATGTTGTAGAACGGGCGTGGGTTCACGTGGGTCCGTGGAAAAAGACACAGGGCATCTTAAGGATGATTTTTTGCCTTTCCAGTTGCAGAGGGACTGAGATGCTCTCCCTTAGCCAGGGGCCTTTTTTATTCTCCAATTTACAACTTTAGCAAGTTGATTTCCATATCCCCAAAACATCCTTACTGAGCTTCCAAAGGGACAATGCCAAATGCAAATTCTCAATTAAGGAATTATCATCACAGTGTGCTGGATTTTTCCCAACCAAGTTTTGCATAGGCTTGGTACCCTTGGGTGTCGTGGGAGGCCCCTTGTTTGTTTCCCAGCCACCCAGACTGGCCTATTAGCTCTAACTTCTTATCTGCTAGCTCTTACATATTAATTTAACCCATTTCTATTAATCTGTGTATCACCACGAGGCTGTGGCTTACCGGGTAAAGTTCAGGTATCTGTCTCAGACAGATTTTTATTAACCAATGGTTTTCATAGCATACAGAGGGGAATCCCATATTACCTCCCCTTTTCTGTTTAATAAGAAGAAGGAAGGTTTTAACTTTAACATAGAACAATTACATACAACAAACAGGTATTATCACAACTAAGGAAAACTATATAACTATCAATTCTTCAACTCGATCTAAGATCACAGAAGGATGTAATATTACCTAAGTAAACTGGAAGTGCATTGTAGGCAACTTCCAAAACTCTAGAATTGACAGAGACATCTTACTGCCTGGACAATCACCCAAAGTTATTTTGTACCGTTGGGGCACCCATCTTCAGCCTACAGGCTCGTAGTATCCTGCAGACTTTTCCATGAAGCAGGAAATTTCAAAGACAGTTCTGCCTATACTGGCAGTTTGTCAGTCACTCTCTTCTGTGTCCTGCAGAATGGCTGACCCTTTCATGAACTCCAAAGGATGGTCTCACCTTTAGGCAAGTTCAGCAGTCATTTCTTTGTGGGTCCTGCATGTCCGATTCACCCAACATACCATCAAGCAGTCCAGGCAAGAGCAGTTTCTTGCCTAAATGACTAACAAACTCCATAAGGAGCCTCTTCGATGCCTATCTCCCTCTTGAATTTATTGGAGCTGCCAGGAGCAGATGTGTCTCACTGTCATGAAAAGTCCTAAGTTCTTAAAACATTTTAAATGCCATATTCTGTAGTCTTTGAAAGGTTTGAAGAATGCCTATCCATCTGAAATACAATTCTGTACATCTAGAAAATATAACTAACGTGACTACAAGCTTAACCTGTATTTCTTAATTATACATCATATTTTAAGTGAACTGCATAATCACACCTATCTATCTATCTATCTATCTATCTATCATCAATTTATCTATCTATGCATACAAATATATATATATATATATATATATATATATATATATATATATAACAAACTTGACCTTAAATTTGTATCAATAAACCAAGATCCATACCAATGCAAAGTACCTGTCTCTAGAGCACTTGGAAGATTCTCAGACCATGATTCATATAGGTTCAACAGAAGATGCTGAAGACAAAGGACAGATTAAGGCTACATGCCTACATTCCAGAGCCAGCTGAAGCTGTGGAGTTCTCCCTGCACATTCATCCATTCCTGAGTTTGTTCATGTGTGCATTCATTCATTCATTACTCCTTCAGCTTCTCTGCTGATTAACAGCTTTCTTTCCCACCATCATGAAACACTGCTGCAGAGGATTGGTGAGGGAAGAACAATTAGCAAGCCATGAACCACAATGCCAGTGAAGGAGATGTACCTTGCACCACGGAAGCATCTAACAGGCTGCCTGACTGGAACTGAGAGTTCTGGGGACTAACAGTTCCGGGCTAAGCTCAGGGAAGGAGATGGAAAGAAGAGAAATGGAAGGGTGGGTGGTTGTGGGAGACCAAGGGAATGTGTGCAATGAGGGCTGCGGCGGCGGCTCACTCGATAGAGCGCAGGCAGGGCATGTCCAGAGCTCCATGTCCCCAGCACTACATGAGCCGGAATTGTTGGTGCACACCTGTTATCCCAGCGCTTGGGTGGTGGAGGACGGAGGCTCAGGCTAGTCCTTGGCTCTTTAGTGAGTTAGAAACCAGCTTGGGCTATATGAAAGCTTGTCTCAAAACAAAAGCAAAACCCAAGTCCAAACCAATGAAGTGTCCCAAGGAGAGGCACACTGCATTGAGGCCCCAGGGTAGGCAGCTCTTAGAGGTAGGAGAAGCCCCTTGGAGAGGACTTGGTGAATGTGTGGTGGCCCAGCGTTGAGTTGGGGTTAGCAGTGGGCTGGTAATGTGTCAAAAGAGGCCAGTGCACAAGGAGTTAAAGTGGTATTGGAGATGAGTCGGGAACAGTTCCCACGGGGAGGTGGTTGTAGGTGGGAGGTGGAAGGGAAAGTGAGAATGAGGCTAGAGGTTGGTGTGCAGCAAGGTGGTGGAGAAAGATCCAAGTCCCCCAAACTTTCTCCCTCCCCAGCTAACCTGCTCTGTTCCTGGGAGGCGGACCGAAAGTTGGTCCTTCGTGGCTGGTCCCTCGTCTTCATCTTCCTGGCAACCTTGTTTGTGTTCAGCGTGGTGGATGGGCGGATGGCCTATGTGCACGGTCCTTACAATGGCTTCATCGGCCTCTGGATTGACTGCAGGAGGCATAAGTGTGCCAACGTGGGCCAAGTCACTGGTCAGTGCATAGGTTGTGGGTCCTACTAATTGGGTGCCAGAGGTGACTTCGGGTCGGGCCAGTGGCACTCTCCTGGGCTTGCATGGAGGCGCTACTATTGTTGGTTGTTGGAGGGCGACTCTGTGAGCAGCAGCAGAGTTAGTTTAGCATTTCCAGGGAGTGATTTTGGTGATGTGAGTGGAGCTAATGTTTTTCCATTTTCATTTTTTGGGAGTGCTGAAGCTAGAACCCAGGTGAAAAGTTTCTGCACCCTGATAAGCCTCTCCACTGACACAGCAGTCCAAATCAGACCAAATCAAACTGAATTAGAAAAAGCCCAGACTTAATGGGTAAAACACTCCCAGATGATCTTCCAGCCCCCCAGAGAGAAGACAGAAAAGAGAGACCGAAAGACCACATGTCTGTTTTCTGGGGGTCAGTTTAAGTCCCCTGTGGGAGTGGTCTTGAGTAGCTCTCGGGGAGAGGTCATCATTTGACAGTCTTTTTGAGATGCACCAGGGTTTGGAGAGAGATGGGGAGGGGTCTTGGGGTGGAGCTTCCTCCAGAACATTCCAGACTCTTTGGGTGTATGGATGTCAGGAGCTGGGGTGGAGCTTCCACCTGAACACCAGTGCCTTGCACACACTCCACAGGGCTCTACTGCTGAGCCCCCTTGCACACACTCCACAGGGCTTTCCTACTGAGCCCCCTTGCACACACTCCACAGGGCTCTCCTACTGAGCCCCCTTGCACACACTCCACAGGGCTCTCCTACTGAGCCCCCTTGTACACACTCCACAGGGCTCTCCTACTGAGTTATGCCCTCATGCACACACTCCATAGGGCTCTCCTACTGAAAGGTTCCAGACAGGTGCTGAACTACTTACTTCCATCCTCTGCCTTGTTTGAGACAGGGTTTCATGTAGCTCTGGCTAGCCTCCAACTCAGTGGGTAGCTGTGGATAACCTTGGATTTCTGATTTTCCTCTCAAGTGCTGGGATTCCAGACAAGTACCACCAACACCCTGTTTACTACAGTGCTGTGGATGGAATTCAGGGATTCAAACATGCTAGGCAAGCATTCTAATCAATAAAGCTATCTCCCCAGGACCTAAGACTTCTTTTACTTTGTATTTTGAGACAAGTATTTGCTCATGCAGGCCTTGAAATGGCACTCCTCCCAGCCATTGGAATACCTAGGAAGACACTGTGTGCCACTGGACCCTGTATTGGCAGGATTTTGCAGATTTTTTGGGCTACTCATGGTGCAAGAGGGAATGTTGAGAACGAGCACGCGTATGTGTGTGTGCACACGTGACTACATGTGTGTGTATGTGTTTGTGTGTATGCATGTGTGTATACGTATGCATGTGTATGTGTGTGCGTGCATGTCATGTGTGTATGCATGTGCATGTGTGCGCATGTGTGTGTTGGGGGTAACTGTAGTTATCTCTCCAACTCTCCTCTCCAGTTTACATTCACATGAGCGAGGGCTTCATATTCCTGGCCCTGGCCCTGTGCCTCATCCTCCTGCCCACCATGTTCCTCTCCTTTCGACCAGTCTGCCGCCGCTTGAACAAGATCGACTTCCTCTTCAGTTTCTTAAGCATTGGCATTGGTAAGTGTCGGAAAGGACAGGGCTGCTTGGGGAGCCTCCCACCACCCAGAGCCTTCTTCCCAGAGCTGTGCTAGACTTTAATTATGTTGCTTTTTCTATAGCTCAGGTTGGCCTTAATCTCACTCTGTAGTCCATGATGGCCTTGAATGTATCATTTTCCTGCCTCAGCATCCTGAATAGCTAGGATTAAGGGCCTATGCACACCAGTTCTGGCTGATGCTTTGTTTCCCATTTTCCCGTTCCCTCTCTCCGAGTATGTTTCAATTTGTCCTGTGGTGTGTGTGTGTCTATTTAGTGTAGCAGATCAGGGAAGTTGTCTCTGTCTCTCTCCTCTTCCTGGGAGGGGGTTCCCCTGTCTAGCCTCCCGGCCTTCTCTGGCCCCACCCCAGTGCAGGGCTCCTGATTCTCCTCAGCCTGACGCTCTTTGTCATCAACTGCGAGACGCTGCGCCTGAGGCCACAAGTATCCTACCTGCAGGCCTTCTACCTGTGCTGGTGTGCCAGCGCCTTGATGCTGTGGGCCGGTGAGGGCGGGGCCTCGGGTGGAAGGGCGGGGCTTGAGCAGGGCAGGGGCGGAGCCCAGGAAAGGGGGTCAGCCTCTAGGGCCAGGGTGGGGGCCCGAGGTGGGGCCCAGAGTCGAGTGCCCACCGGGTCCCTTCCCACAGGAAGTCTGTCCTACTGCAACCAAGTGCGAATGTGGCACTTCAGTACGCCTCTCATGGAGCGAAGGGTCAGCTACTTCCGTTGGGCCTCGAGACACCAATTGCCGCCTCAGCCCAATTCGGACCAGAATGAGTCTGCTGCAAGCAGCTTTGTGAAGCTGGGCGATGATCCGCCCCACAGGCCACGCCCCAAAGGAATTCTCCCTCCTTTGGTCCAGCCAGGAGCCCCAGGTGGATACTCTGCAGCCCATCCTTGGGGGAGGGGTTTACGCCCTTCTGTGGAAGACCCCTCCCCAGGAAGTCAAGGCTTGATATAACATCCTGCCCCCTTCCTGGCTTCCCATACTCTATAAAACCAGGTTGGCAGCCCAAATTTTCTGTGTCCGATTGCTTGTTATCTCTCCAGATAGGGCCAGGTCTAGCAGGAGCTGACCTTCCTGACGTCTCTAACTTCACCTTTAAGATCTGAGTCTTTTCCTCACCAGAGTGGACTCATGTGGCATCCCTGACTTGGTCTGAGCCTTTTGTCGGCATTTGTCTCAGCCCCATCCCTTTGACCACCTGTGCATGTACCCACCCATCCCCTTCCACAAGCTGAGATCCATCGGGGAGGTTCTGACCTCGGCTGATTGACTTGGTACCCAACTTCGGAAGGCCAGAGAACGTCAGACCTTGAACTCATTTGCTGCATGGTGGGTTTTATTGGGGGCAGGGGACAGAGTGTCAGACAGTCTTCTTCTTTATAACTTGGTTTATCCAGGGGACGAAATCAATAAGTTTGGTGTAGATGCCCGGCTTCTTGGGTTTGCCACATGGGGTAGGGCCCCATGATGTGGCACCTTGGAGCATGCCGTCACAGATGAGCGGGCCCCCTGAGTCACCCTGAGAGGAGAGGGACAGGAGTGAGGAAGGTCCTGGCACCAACTCCAGCTCTTAGGGACATGGAGTTAGAGTAGGGGGACAGGACAGTCCCTGAAGTCAAGTCAAAGAGAAGTAGTACCAGCTACAGGATTCTCCCCTCCCAGAGCTTCCATAGGGAAGGGCGAGAAGCTCCTGCCTGGATGTGGGGATGAAGGATCTTGTTCCCTCTTTCAGCCCCTTCAGCACACTGCAGGGAGAGGGTCACTCACCACACAAGTGTCTTTTCCACCTTTCAAGTCTCCTGCACACAGCATCAAGTCGGTCACTGTATCGAAGTGGGCTTTGGCACACTTCTCATTGGGCAAGAGATCGAGGTACACACACTGGAGGTCATCTGGGAATTCGACTGTAGATCAGGGGGCAAGAGTGTGGTCAGCAGACCCCAGCCCTGTTCTCGGCTCCTCCTTCAGACCCAGGTGTCCCTCCTCAGGCTGTGTGGTTTGGCCCAGACTTACACTCGCTGGGTTCAATGCTGCCCCAGCCTGAGGCAAGGCAGCGGCTCCCCAGCTTGGGTTCCTCGGTGGGCAGGCTGAGGACCTTCACATAATCTGTGATTTCAGCGGGCTGGTCAAGGTGCAGCAGCATGAGGTCATTGCTGTAGTCCTTCTGAAGGATTTCGGTGGTGTTCTTCAGGAGGTCCATGTTGAAGTCGGGGTGAATGATGCTCTCCTTGACAAACTGGTGCTGAGCTAAGGGGTCATCCTCAAATAGGTTGTTGCGGCCCAGCCAAACCTGGTAATTGCTGGGAGCAGGGAGAGTGATGGAAGGCAGGGGAGACAGAAAGGCACACACACACACACACACACACACACACACACACACACACAAGAGAGAGAGAGAGAGAGAGAGAGAGAGAGAGAGAGAGAGAGCGCGCACAGGGAAGAGAGGGTGGGGAGAGGAGGAAGGGCTTGAGAACTGCTCAGCTGCAGCAGTGACTGGGCTGGCCCACAGCCCAAGGCTCTCTCCCCCTCCGCCCCCGCCCCAGCACCCTGTCCAACCTCTGTACTCACTCAGTTGCTCTCACCCAGTTCCAGCTCAGACCAGCCCTTCTCTGTGTGTCCTGAGTGGGCAGAAGGTCCTAAGAGCCAAGCTGGCCTGGGGACAGTGAGGACTCAGGGACATCCCTTCCTAGCCTCGGGGAGCCCCTTTGGCCTGTTCTCCGGTATGGTCGGTAGGAGGGCAAGTGAGACCAGACCCAGATCCGATCCAGAGAAGGCTGGGCAAGGAGGGGAGTCACATAGTGGCAGATGGCCACAGACACTCAGCTCTGAGTACAGGCAGGGGACACATGGACAATAAGACAGAAAAGAAAGAAATAGGAATCAAATGCAAGACTGGAGGCAGCACAGGAGACCCCGGAGGTCATGGAGAGAGGGGTCTAGCCCAGCTCTGCCTGTCTTTCAACCTTCAGAACCCCAGCCTAGCCTGGAGTCACATTCTCTGGCTGCCCCCTACTTCCCTGTCCCTACCCTGCTCACTCACTCATTGTAGCAGTGGGCAGCTGTGAGCACCCACTCGGGGTCCACCAGGATGCCCCCACATTGGAATTTGGAGTAGTGGTACACGGCTGCCATCCAGGGCTGAGAATTCTTCTCACAGGCAAATCCTCCGATGACCCGAGATTGGATGGGAGGTGCAGCACCTGCGGCAGAGCAGTGGGGGTGGGGCTGGCTCAGAGAGGGAGGTGCGCTGCTGAGGGGCACAGGGCTGGGATCAGGGGACATCTGAGGGAGGGAACTCATAAGTGGCTGGCCCTGGGTAAGGAGATCTCTGCTGTGGGGATCGAAATAACCTAGCTCCTGGAGTCTGGAACAAGAATCGGGGATGGTTCAGGTGACTTAGAACTTTGGGCTCAGGGCCGGCAGGCGATGGCTCAGAGAGAGAGAGAGGTGGGGGCAGGGGGATTCCAGAACCCAGTGACTCTTAGTCCAGCGAGAGTGGAATCAGAGGCCAAGGAGGTTTGGCATTTAGAGTTTCCAAGACTTGAGAAGAAGTCAGGGCCTGGGCTGGGTTTTTGGGGTTCTGAGAAGGGTGAGGTCTCAGGGAAATAGGCCTGAGTGGATAAATGAACCCAGGAAAGGGACCCCAAGGTGATTTGGGAGTTCCTGGATTGGGCATGAAGTGTCCAGCTTGGCTGGGATATAAAGAGGGGTTTCCAGGTCAAAGGAGTAGGGTAAGGGCAAGGGGTGGGCTCCTGTTAGGTTTGTGGTGGGGGTGGAGCTCCCTGAGAAAAGTGTTTGAGATGGGACAAAGACTGGGGCGACGTGAGGGAGGGCTCTGCTTCTCAGGAGGTGGGGGCTAGTGGTCTGGGGTTCTCTTGGAGGCAGCCGTGGGGTAGGGGTGGAAAAGGATTTAAAACAGGTCAGACCACCACGGAATGGGGTTGGCGGACCTGCTTGGTACGGGGTACTAGGTTCCGGTATTAGGGTCTCTGGGAAGTCCTGGGCAGAATAGGAGCTGGAGCTGTGCAGGGGGACTCAGGAGGGGACAGGAGCTGCACAGGAGCCAGAGGTCAACAAGAAGCCAGTGGGTGAAGGTAGGAGGCATGCATGGGAGGAAAGACTGGGCCAGAGGAAAGGGGGGCAGGCATGGTGGCTCTTATCTGTAGTCTCAGCACACAGAAGGCTGAGGCAGAGGACTGCTATGGGCTCGACACAAGCCTGGGTACATAGTGAGACCTTATTCCCAAGAGCTGGGGAGATGACTTGGTTGCTACTGGAGGCCCTGAGCTCATCTCCCCAAACCCAGATAAAAAGTCAGGTGTGAGGAGGTGCATCTGTAACCTCAGAGATGGGGCAGTAGAAACAGCAGGACCCCCCAGGCTTGCTGGCCAGCCAGCCTAGCCAAGTCAGGGAGCACTCAGTTCAGTGAGAGACCCTGCCTCAAAAACAGGGCGCTAAAGAGATGGGTAAGGCACTGGATGTCTGTTTCTGGCTCTCACCACCCAGCACTTCCCCAAATCAGACCAAACACACAGATCCCCCACGCCAGAAAGGAGGGAACCAATCTGATGTAAAAACTGAGGGACTTGAGAAGATGTGGGAACCACAGTTGTCAGAACTAGAGGGTACAACTGAAGACTGACAACTGCCGGACAGCCAAAGTCTCTAGGTGTGGGGTTTGGGGAAACCCCTAACTCAGAATTTGGACTACTAGGCTCTAGAAAAACAAACTAGAGGGGCAACCAAGGTGCCAAAGTCTGTAAGGGACTGGGTTCCTTGGCAAGACTGGAGAGGCCAGAAATTGTCAGATGGCTAAAGAAGAGAAAGTTCTGGAAAATGAGAGGGAACAGGCGCCTGATATGGGAATGAGGACTGTGAGGGACTTGGCAGTGTGCAGAGGCAGGGAGGGGGGCAGAAGTGCTTTGGGGTGCAGCTCGGGTGAGGGGAAAAGGGGAAGGGATTTCCAGGGCTAAAGGCAGCATGAGAATCAGGGCTCTGACCCCTCCCGCTCCACTTCCCCCTTCGTCTCACCAGTCCCTCCCAGGGACAGGGCTAGGAACAGGGTCAGGAACCACATGGTGACAGGTGTCCAGGAGCTGAAGGCGGTGAGCTTGGAGCTGAGGAGCCTCCTCAGGGAGCCTTTAAAAACCCTCAGTCTCCCCCCAGCCCCGCCCCTGCCCTGTTGGCAGCTAGATACTGGCAAAGGCCCTGCCCTTGCTGAAGGAGGTGGACTCCCCACTCCCACACCCCCAGCTGTAAGAGGGGAGGGACTCATTGTACCTGCTTTCCTGAAGGCCTTAGGTCACCCTGGATACCTTCCCAGGGCTGAGGTTGGGTGGGGCAGGGCCTGCTATTCCTGGAGCTGTGTGTGATCTAGGAACCATAGGCAGAATGGCAAGGTCAGGTGGTGGGGAAGGGTGCATGCAGTAGGAGGGTGCAGGAGCAAGTGACCCCTGTCACACAGCTCTTACTAAGGTCCCAGCACACCCTCAGAAACCAGCAGTTAAAACAAATTCCTTGTAGCCAAGAGGGCTCCAAGCTCCCTGCAAATACAAATCTTAGTTTTGAGAATGTCGGGATTCCTACTTTCGTAGACTTGGAATCTAGATCACTGTTTTTATTGTTCCTGTTAGAAGTCTGGGAGCAGGCATGGTGGTGTACATCTTTAATCCCAGCACTTGGGAGACAGAGGCAGGTGCACTTCTGTGAGTTCGAGGCCAGCCTAGTCTAAATAGTGAGTTCCAGGATAGTCAGGGCTACATAGAGAGTTGTCTCAAAACAAATCAATAAAATAAAATAAAAAGTTAGAATGCACATTATCATAGCTCATTCTTTGATCCAAGAATATGAGAATTTAGGCTGTCCCAGGGGAGCGTTACCCACCCCAACAGTGTTGGGGGCTCAATGACCTTTCTATTCCTTGTACCCTAGACAAGGTCATGCCCCTCAAAGTCCCAAAGATCTGAACTAACAGCTTTCCCCAATCAAGATTATCACCACAGACCCTGCTGTGGTGGTGCACACACTTGGGAAGTGGAGGCAGGAGAATCAGGAGTAAGGTCTAGGTGAGTCTGAGCTAGGTGTGACAAAGTATGTGCGCGCGCGATTGGCCGGAACTGGGGATGTAGGCCAGTGGGGGTGATTGCCTAGCATGTGTGAAGTCCTGGGTTTAAGTCACAGTTCCGTGTAAAACCAGCATGGGGGATGTGGAGGCAGGAGGATCAGGCCATCCTTGGCTAACACGAAACAATAATTAAGTAAATAAAAATAGTCTGAGACGGGTGAGATGGCTCAGTGGATAAGGTGTCTGCTACCAAGCCTGACAGTTTTCAAAGTCAATCTCAAAAGTAGAAGAAAGTCATCTCTCAGAATATGTCCTTTGACCTCCACTCACATACAAAATAAATACGTGCAATAAAAATATTATTAGAAGTTGCAATGACAACCCCTCACTCAATCTAATCTGTCTATTTCAATGACCAAGATCAAGGGCTTCAACATTCAGTGACCCCAATAATAACATTTTGGGATCTCTGAATCAGAAACTTGGCTCCCATAGCCTTGATGGTAAACTCACAAGTTTCAAACTTGAGACCTGGATAAAATCAGCAAGGCAGCTCACAGTATCCGAGCCTGCACTGCATGTCATCAACGTGGCCGAGGGAAAGGGAGTGTTGGTCTTGTTGCCTTGGCCACCAGAAAGCCTAGAACTAACCAAAAGCTCTTGGAAATCTAGTGTGTGTTGGGTCCTCTCACTGGAACGTACAGTCCATGAGTGTGGACAAAGTGGCAGACACTGCTCTGATCTCTTAAGATGAATAATTCATTTAATCTTCACAGACACCCTAGGAGACAAGTGTTATGGTGACCCATTTCACAGATAGTAAAACCAAGAATGAGTGAGGTCAGGCCCCTGATCCAATCAACATCCCACATCTGGTCCAAATGAGCAAAGTCATACCTGAAGTCTTGTTCCGTCACCTAGGGAAAGGGACTCTGGGTGCCATGGAACTGTAGACTTTGTATCCTAGCCCCATTCCCCATTTCCCATCATACCGTAAAGAGAGAAAGTCGTACCCCTACAGTGAAGGTTGGACCAACACTTTTTTTTTTTTTTTTTTTTTTTTGAGACCGGGTTTCTGTGTATAGTTCTGGCTGTCCTGGAACTTACTCTGTAAACCAGGCTGGCCTTGGACTTAGAGATCTACTTGCCTCTGCCTCCCTAGTGCTGGGAAAACACTGCTTTCTTAGTGTTAAGCAGGTGACCTCAGAGGGGGAGAGGCCCTGGATAACTGTGTATGTCAGCGTATGGAGGGGCTCAGCTCTGTCTTAGGTAGGAATGGGGCCGCTGGCCAGCGATGGGCATTCTTGGTCAGGGTCCTAGGCAGTCGGTCAGTGAGGACCTAGTGGGTGGTCCCAATGAGTCAGTTTCTTTTCATGTTTTCCCGAATCCACTCCAAGTAGCTGCAGACTTTGGTGTAGACGCCAGGCTTAGTGGTAGTATCACAGGGGACGTCACCCCAGGATACGATGCCCTGCAGGGCACCCCTGCAGTCCAGAGGTCCTCCGGAATCACCCTGTGGGGATAAAGGGAGGTTTTCCTCAATATTTCATTCCATATAGTGAGAGAATGAACACCTCATTCTCCTGCCTCAACTTCACAAGTGCTTGGATTACAGGTGTGCAGTGCCATGCATGGTATACATGGTGCTGCAGCTGGAACCGAAGTTTTGTGCATGTGAGGAGATTACCAACCGAGTCACACCACAACCCACTGTCAACCTTATTCCCACTAACCACTGTTCCCCATCTCAATGAAGCCCCAAACCAACCTTACCCTAGGAAACTCCAACGTTACCCCAAACCCATCTAAGCCTACTCTGACTCAACATGACCCAAGAGAGCCAACCCCACCCCCAGCTCTGTCTTGCACTATCCAGCCCCACAGATGGCACTAAACTCAGGTTAGATTCCATCCACTCCACACATCTTCCCCATTCAAAATCAAACTGAACCTGTGCTCACCAAACTCAACCCAATCCCAATCTTTGCACTTTTCTCACCCCTCCCCCGAGCCTACACCATCCCATGCCAACCCCAATATACTTCCCATCCTGAGTCAAAACAGATTCACTTCCCTTCTTAGCGCCATTCCGTGCTTCCCCAAACCATATGCTCCTCCCCATGTCCACATGTCTAACCCCTTTCCAGTCTCACCGTGATTCTAACTGCTCCTGGAATTCCATCCCATACCTAAACTTAGCATTGTCTCTGGTCCAAAGCAAAGCAAATTTAAGCAATCCTACTTGTCCTATTCTGTCTTAATTAGCTCTAGCTGTCAATTTGACACAGCCTAGGATCATCTGAGGAGTCTCAACTGAGAGGGTGCCATGTTGAGCACATCTGTAGGAAGTTGTCTTCATTGTTGGTCAGTGTAGGAAGATCCAGCTCACTGTGAGTGGCACCATCCCCTAGGCAAATGGGACTTGGCTGTAGGCCTTGGAGAGATGGCTCAGCAATTAAGATCACTGACTGCTCTTGCATAGCACCCACAAGGCAGTTCACAACTGTTTGTAATTTCTATCCCAAGGCCCCCTTCTGGTTTCCACGCGCACTACGCTATGCAGTGCACAGACATAAAAAAAAAATAATAAAATAAAGAAAGGAAAGAATAAAAGAAAGCCAGCTGAACAGGAGCCATGATCAAGCCAGTAAGCCGCGTCCTTCCATGGATTCTGCTTTAGGTTCACACCTGATTGCTGCCCTGCCTTCCCTCAGTCATGGACTGTGAGTTTGTAAGCTAAAGAAACTCTTTCCTCCCCAGGTTGCTTTTGGTCAGAGTATTTTACCGTGGTAAAAAGAAAGCAGACTAGGATACTTCCTACCCCCACTCCCACCCCCGCACGCCTTTACCCAAAGTCCCCACTTGGCTCTGACCTCGCAGGAGTCGGTGCCACCGCCCTCTACACCAGCACACACCATGGTGGGCAACACTCGACCGGGGTAGTCCTTGTTGCAAGATGCCTCGGAGATAATGCTGATGTTGGCACAATGCAGCGTATCCGGGAGTCTCACTGAGAAGGACAGATGGCTTTGAGTATCATCTCTCTTTTGGTCCCTGAGCCTCCACCCAAGAACCCTGGAGGACAGTGTTGCTGGGATTCCTAGATCCAGTTCCATCCTTCCACGCACCTTGTGGCTTGTGACTCCCTGTGGTTCCAGGCTTGTTGTCTGACAATAGGCCCCAGCCTGACACCACACAGTCCTCGCCGGGAAATGGGCAACACGTGGGCAGAGGCACGGGACGCACCTGCCGTGACAGCCGGGCAGGCTGGAGAAGTCGCAGCAACATAATGTCATGCCGATGGGTGCGAGCCTCGTAGCCCGGATGTGGGATGATTCGAGCCACCGACCGCACTTGCTCTGGACCATCGCGCTTGCGAAGGTTGTGCTCGCCCAGCCGGACTCTCATGAAGCTGGGTGGGCCAGCAGTTACAGGAAAGGAGTAGACAAAGGGGTCAAAGAATTGGCAACCTGCGATTATCTGACCCGTTGAAAACCTCAAAATCTCTTTTCCTTTTCTTGAGTTTTTGAAGCCAAAATGGTTCCAGCCATGGCCCCTCAAGAACCCACAAGTTTCAGGGTGCGTGCCTTTAACCCTAACACTTGGGAGGAAGAGGAAGGTAGATTTTTTATAAGTTTTGGACCAGCCTGGTCTACACAGTGAGTTCTAAAGTAACCTGGGCTATACAGTAGGACTTAAAAAAAAAAAACAAACAAACAAACAAACAAAAAACCAGACAAACTAAGCCAGGAGTCCCAAGTCAGACACACATACACAACACGTGCCAGATTTTCCCCTCCCATCTTCAGAATAGGAAATTCCCACCCACTCGACCCCTCTCCCATCAGGGGCCCCAAAGATGGGACCTTTGCAGTCTTCTCTTTGCCCTTTAGAGGTGTAGAATCCACACCCCTTCCCACCAGGGCCTTCGCCTCGAGGTTTCCCATCCCTTAGGAACCAAGAACTTAGGTTACTTCCCCACCCAAGCCCAGCAGTCCATATACCCCAAACTTAGAAGCTTGAGGTCATAGCCACCCACAGGGCCTGCCATACCCTGCCTTTATACCAAACCTGGAAGCTTCAGGTGGTAGTCACCCACAAGGCCCGCCATACCCTGCCTTTATACCAAACCTGGAAGCTTCAGGTGGTAGTCACCCACAGGGCCCGCCATACCCTGCCTTTATACCGGGTTTGGCAGTGAGCAGCAGTCAACACCCAGTGTGGGGAGATGAGGAAGGCGCCACAATTGAAACGGCCACGCTCGAAGAGGGCCACTTGCCATGGCTGTGAATGGGGCACACACTCCTCGCCCTCTAGTACCTTGTCACCGTCCTGAGCTGTGGAGAGACACAGAAGATCTCTGCATGAGCCCCTCCTTTGCAGCATCCCTACCCGCAACTCACGCTATCTCCACTCCTGCTTCTCCCTTTGTTCCTGAAGAAATCCCTCCTTTAATCCCAGCACTCCAGAGGCAGAGGCAGGCAGATCTTTGAGTTTGAGACCAGCCTGGTCTACAGAGTGAGTTCCAGGACAGCCAGGGAAACACATAGAAACCCTGTCTCAGAAAATAAAAGAAAAAAGAAAAGATATTCCTGTTAGGGCTGGAGATGGCTCCCTGGGTAATGTGCTTGCTGCGTGCGGACCTGAGTTTGGATTCTCAACACCCACATAAAAGCCTGGTGTGGCAGCCACTCCAGCAGCCCCAGTGTTGGAGTTGGGCAGGGGAGACAGGCTGATCCCAGGGCTTGCTGACCAGCTAGTGTAATGGTGAGATCTGTGAGACACAAAGAAGAGAAAAGATGGAGGGCTAGAGAGTTGGCTCAGTAGTGAAGAGCTCATGTTGCTTTTGCAGAGGACCTAAGTTCAAATTCTAGCACCAACATAGAGGCTCACAACTGCTTACAACTCCAGTTCTGGGAGGCCTTCTCCTGGCTTCTGGGGACACTTTCTCTCTCTCTCTCTCTTGTAAAGAAAATAACTAAAGCAAAAAGAAATACGTAAGGAGAAGGGATGGAGAAAGACACTCAGTGGTACCCTCTGCTTCTCCCCCACTGCACAGGTGACTGTACACGCATATTACACACACACACATCTTGAAACTGTGCATCTGGTTTTGACAGTTGCTGTCTGTACTTGCCATGAGGCGTTGACTCCTGTGTTTGCATGTCCATGTATGCATAGGCACACACATGTGCACGTAGACCAGAGAACAATCCCCAGTGCCATTCCTCAGGCGTGCACACCTTGATTGCGAAGGCTGGATTATTTTCATGAACCTGGGGCTCTCTGCCTTTGCTAGGCTGGCTGGCCAGCGAGCCTCAGGAACCCATTGTGTCTTTCCCCACCCGGTGCTGCCTCACATACATGGCTTGTGACCCAGGTTCTGAGGCTCAAGCTCAGGTCGCCACCCTTGCACAGCAAGTAGCTCACGGACTGAGCTGTCTCCCCAGTCAGACGTTGATCTCTTGGTGGTTGTTTTCCATGAAGATAAGAGGGGCCTATGGGTGCCTTTGTGGGTGCCCATGTGTGTGTGTGGTTGTGCCTGGCACATTGTAACTCTTTGATTCTTCAGTGTGTTAAGGCAGGGTCTCACTCTGTTGCATAGCCTGGCTTGAAATTTACAATGGAACCAGGGTGGTAGAACACATGGCAGCACTCTCTCTTAATCAAGTCTTTCAGGTTCTGGGATTACAGTCATGCGCATTTGTTACTTTAAACAAAGGACACCATTTATTTTGGGGGATGTCCACGTGGCTGTTCAGGTTCCTGATACAGGTATGGCCTAAGTACGGCAGACATCTGCACAGACCTAGTTACAACAGCCAACATCAAAACCACAGAGTAAAGGGTGGAAACACGACTCAGCTGGCAAGTACTTGCCTTGTGAGAGTGAAGGCCCACTTTCAATCCTTAGGACCCAGGTCAAAAGTCAGGCACGGTGGTGCATGCTCTAACTCCAGTGCCTGGAGTCCGTGGGATCCCTGGAGCTCTCCGGTCAGCCAGCGCGACCTAATCAGCATTTGAAAAGTTCTGTGTTAAAAAATTAAAGTGGGACTGGAGAGATTCATTAGTTCAGAGCACTGACTACTCTTCCAGAGGACCCAGCTGTAATTTCCATTTAATTTCCATGGCTCTCATGACTCTAGTTCCAGGAGATTTGATGGCCCCTTTTGGTCAGGCTCCAGGCATGCACACGGTGCACATACGTGAATCCAGACGAAACACTCCTCCACATTAAATAATAAGATAAAACAAGGCGACCATGTCTGAGGGATGAGCAGATATTGACCTCTGGTATCCACAAGCAGGGACGCACAGTGTAAAGATGTTTTTACCTACAAGTCATTCTGTAGAACTCAGAGACCCATCTGCAGGGCCAATACTCAGACATGGACAGCCCCTCCCCCCCCCAACCTAGACCACATTCAGAGGCCACCAGATGTAGCATGTAGCAATGAGATTTCACAGTCAAAGCAGGAGAGACAGAGGAGACAGGATCACTGGTGTCTAAGGTCACTCTCTGAAGTTCACAAGGGGAGACCTGGCTCATGCTTCTGGATGGCAAGACACACACACACACACACACACACACACACACACACACACACACACAGAGAGAGAGAGAGAGAGAGAGAGAGAGAGAGAGAGAGAAGGGCATCATATATAATGACATAATTGAGACATTTGAGGCCACAGTTCCTTATATTGAGCCATGTGGCTGCCCCACTCCTCCAAGGTCAAGACCATGACAGACACCCAACTCTTGGCTGTGTTACAACCAAGTCAAATGTCCACATTTCACCCTCTGTCCTCCAAGGTCAGGAACAGGGCCAAAGGGCCTGGGGAATTGTGGGAATGCGGATGTGGCAGAAGAGGGGCTTAGCAGAGGAAGGGTGAGGTCGCCTTGTGGAGGACAGCACTGGCTGAGCAGCTGGGCATCGGGCTGCACCGGGCCAGTCCCAGCTGGAGGAAGGCAGAGGCCCCTGCTGGGTGCAGCAGACAGCAGGGGCAGAGCACAGGGAGAGCCCAAGGGGAGACTTTTCTGCCATGGGGCAGGGCTCAGAGCCCTGGGCAGAGGTCATGTGGGGAGCAGGAGGATCGTTAATGGACACCCCCTCCAATTTCTCCAGGGCAGGAAGCATCAGGTTACACAGAAAATTTCCACAAGATGTGGCAGAGGTTGGTCTGGGGTTGGCCTGTCACCCAGGGTGACCTTGGTTTGGTGGCCACCCCTGCTTCCAAGCTGCTCCCTGGTAAGTGAAGGCAATAGTGGTTCTCTCCTTCTCTGTGTGGGTCTCAAACTCAGCTCATCAGACTTGACAGCATTTCCGTCTGTGCCGTCTCACCAGACCCAAGCTTACTGGGGACAGATTCTCACTGAAGTGGAGCTTACAGATTGGCGGGACTGGATGGTAGCCAGCCCATGGGTCCCCATCTCCCCTCTCAGCTCGGGAATTTTATAGGCATACGGCTGGTTTTTCATGTGGGTACTGGGGATCTGAACTCAGATCCTCCTGATTCCACAGAAAGTACTTTATCCACGGGGCCATTTCTGCAAGCCCTCTGCCTCACAGGGTCATTATGTGTAAATGCTCTGTGCCCCGCCTGGACTGTCCAAATTGTTCCGTCATGCTCACACCTCATGGAACCTCACTGAGTTTTTATAGAGGACAGTTGCCTCCATCCTATGGGTGGGAAACCAGGGTTGCAGAGTTGGGGAACTGGCAGCCACAGGATTCAGATCTAGATCCTGTGTTCTTGGTGTCTCAACCAGCTTGATTGCCTGTCCTGCATGATGTAGTTAGGACTTCACGGTGACTGTCACAGGGAGAAAGCACTCGAGCCCCAGAGAGGTAAGACAGTTTCCCCAAGGCTACACAACAATGAGGAATGGTCTTGGAACTCAGGTTCAAGGATTCAGGTGGCTCAGCACCTCCAGACCTTCTGATGACTCATTCGGGGACATTTGGCAGGTGACTCAGGTGGGGTGTCTCTGGGTGAAGTATGGACTAGCAGGTCCTAGGTTGCAGAAACTCTGGGGAAGGGGGTATCCCCATTTCATCAGACCAGAACCAACGTCGGTGTCCCTCACCTGCAGACACGAGCAAGACGAAAGCAAGGAGAAACCACATTGTGGAGGAGGGTCCTGGGCTTGGAGACCTGGTGGCAGGGAGGACGGCAAAAACTGGGGTAAGGCTGGATCCATCTGTCCCCATCACTATGCCTGTAGAGGGAAACGCATCCCTGTGTGTGAGACACTTTTCTCTGTCTTTTGTGATAGTGTCTTCCCATATATCCTAGGCTGGCCTCAAACTCATGGTCCTCCAGCCTCAGCCTCCCGACTGTCAAGATGACAGATATATGGCACTATGCTAACCTAAGAAACTACTTTACTTCCTGCCTCCTGTCTCCTGCGGCATCCACCTGTGCTCCTTCCTGGTATTTATCTTCCCTGCATTCCATCTCCCGCGGCATCCACCTGTGCTCTTCCCTGCATCCTGTCTCCTGCGGCATCCACCTGTGCTCCTTCCTGGTATTTATCTTCCCTGCATCCCATCTCCTGCGGCATCCACCTGTGCTCTTCCCTGCATCCTGTCTCCTGCGGCATCCACCTGTGCTCCTTCCTGGTATTTATCTTCTCTGCATCCCTCTCCTGCGGCATCCACCTGTGCTCCTTCCTGGTATTTATCTTCCCTGCATCCCATCTCCCTCAGCGTCCACCCATGCTCCTTCCTGGTACCTATCTTGGTGGGGTCCTCTGTTCCTTTCAGCATTGACGACCCCAGCATTATCCAATAACCCCTGGCTCTCTCTCATCCCCACGGCTCCATGGCTCTGGAGCAGGACTCACTCTGGGGTCCCCTTAACTCTAGTACGCCTGTAGTCTGTCCTATACCCTGTACACAAAGCTATAGGGAGCTAAGCTCCCTTCCTCCTTCCCTCCACTCTTCCCTTCTTTTCCTCCTTTATTCTGGGGTACCATGGCCTGACCTGGCTAACTGCACCAAGCCATGCCCCTCGATCCTCACCGGAGAATTCTAGGAATGCACACCACTAAGCCACATCCCCACCTCTTCTTTTATGATTCATTTGGAGACAGGGTTTTGCTAAGTTTCGCAGGCTAGTCTTGAACACTCCATTCTCTTAGCCTCTCAAGTGATGAATGACAGGCATTCACTACCACACCTAGCCTGACAGGGTCTTTCTACACCAGATCTGAGGGCTGTTCTCTCCTGCTCACAGCCTCCCACGGACTTCTGATGATAGACCCCAAATAAAGTCCCATATCCTCAGCAGTCCTTTGAGGGACAGAAATGGTAACTGCTGACCATGTCCTTGGCTCCATGACAAGTGTTTCTAGAGACGTCTTCTCAAGTCTTTCCACCCCCTCTTCCCCTTCATTCCAGGCTCTCTCTAGAAGCTTTGAGTCATTTCCTTGGTTCAGATTCAACTTGAAGCTACAGGAAAAGGACGCAGAAGACCCAATGCCCTTGACAACTGGTCCTTCAGGGTTGTCTGTGCCTCCCAGAGACCAAGGCACTCTCAGGGTCCCCTCTCCACCCCCACCCACTTTCAGGGTCCCTTATCCACCCCCACCCATTTTCCCAAGCTCTTTCTTCAAAGATCTCACCCCCCCCCCAGGTCCTCCAGTGACATCCAAAGCAGCTGGGATACCAGAAGGGGACCAGACATCTGAAAGCCTGCATTTATAAGCTCCTGGCCCAGCCTGGGTCTGGGTGGGGTTGGGTAGAGTGGAGTGACAGGCAGTGGAAGGTGAGGTTTACAGGCTGGACGCCCTGGTGGCAGGTGCAATGCTAGACTAGGTTGGTCTAATGAGCATTTATTAGTCTGAAGTCATTGTCCGAGTCTGTAAGGAGGATTCCATCCAGGGGCAGTTCCCTGAAGGGAAGGGGCAGGAGGGCAAGTGTGGAAAACTGGAAGACAGTGAAACGCAGAGCCTGGGATCCAGGGTAGAGGTGTGGAAGCTGAATTCTAAAGCCATGCTTCCGGGGTCTGGGAGAGAGTTTTGAACTTGGATTCTGTTTTGTTGTCTAACACAAGTCTTGCCAAGCAGCTCAGAATGATCTGAGTTTGGGCTTGAGATCTATCAGCCCCAGTCTCCCAAAGGCTGGGATGACAGGTGTGTGCCACCATGCTGCACTGGAACTTGGGTCTGGATTTATGTTAGCTTACGGGCTGAAGTGGTCTCGAATTCGGTTGTTATGACCTGAAGTCTACAGTGTGAAAATTAATTACCTTTATTTTTATTCATTAAAATATATTAAATTTGGGGCTGGAGAGATAGCTCAGTGGTTAAGAGTACTGGCAGCTCTTCCAAAGGTCTTGAGTTCAATTCCCAGCAACCACATGGTGGCTCACAACCATCTGTAATGAGATCTGGTGCCCTCTTCTGGCATGCGGTCATACATGGAGGTAGAATGTTGTATACATAATAAATAAATAAATCTTTTAAAAAATATATTAAATTTGCACACATGTGTACCATGTATCAATTGTGTCTTTCTAAGTTCATCTTGTTGCTTTTATTTTGTGTATGAGTGCACATGTGAGCTCGTGCACCAGTGCAGTGCACACATGCTAGCTGAGGTGCCTACACATCATAGCCCGTGGAGGTCAGAGGCCGTAGATTCCCAGGAGTGAGAGTTACAGGAGGTTGTGTGGGTTGCTACCGGACATGGGTACTGGGAACCATGCATAAGTTCTGTGGGAGCAGACTAGGTTCTCAACTGCTGAGCTGTCTCTGCAGCCCCTCTACCTTGTTTTTTTGAGCAGATTCTCTCAGTTGGACTTGGAGCCCCCTGGTAGACCTAGACTGGTGTGGCAGCCAGCTCCAGAGACCCACCATTCCTGTCTCCCCAGGGAGTACAAGCTCAAGCTGAATTCTCACGCAGGTTCTGTTAATTGAACTCAGGTCCTCAGGCTTGCCTGACAAGCCCTTTGTTCACTGAGCCGTGTCCCCACCCTAGAGAGTGTACTTTGAAATCTGAGGTCCCGTGCCTGGAGTCATCTGTGTCCTGGGCTCAGAGCTGTGACTAACTTCTGAGGCTCAGGCTTGTGTTCTGTATAGTTTCCTTCTTCTGGTGTCATCTCCTCCTCCTCTGGCCCTCGATTCTGTCTCTACTGTCACATAAACTAGGTATGATAGCACATGCCTGCAACCCCAGCCCTTGGGGGCCTGAGGTCGAGGATCAGGAGTTCAGGATTTGCTTGCCCACACAGTGATCTTGAGGCTTACCTGGGATATTCAAGACTTGCCTCAAACAATAACAGCAGCAGAAAAAAAAAAAAAGAAACAGAGCCTGCTCAAAACCAGGCCTACTGTCATAAGGCTGTTTATTACAATCCAAGCACTTAGGAAGTGGAGACAGGAAAGTGGAGGTGATGTGGGAATGATTTCTTATTAATAAAGAAACTGCCTAAGCCCATTGATAGGCCAACCCTTAGGTGGGTGGAGTAAACAGAACAGGATTCTGGGAGAAAGAAGCTGAGTGAGGAGTCGCCATGATGTTCCCATGCCAGGCAGATGCAGACTAGAATCTCCCCGGTAAGCACACCTTGGGGTGCTACACACCTTATAAGAAATGGGCTAGTCCAGGTGCGAGAGTTAGCCAATAAGAGGCTGGAACTGATGGGCCAGGCAGTGTTTAAAAGAATACAGTTTCCGTGTAATTATTTCGGGGTAAAGCTAGCCATGCGGGCGGCCGGGTGCCGGGGACACAGCAGCCACGCCGCTCCGTATTACTACATGGAGGTTTGATGGAGCCTGGGCTATCTAGCCTGAAGTAGGGTAAAATCCAAACAAAAAATCTGGACTCGGGACAGCCTGGCTTCTGTTTCTGGAATGCTACAGTGTTGGCCGTCGAGCATGTACTCCGTGCTTAGTGCTCATTGAGGCTCTGTGTCTCGGTTCTGGGTTCCCAGGCATTAATCTTGACTCCAGATTCTGCAACTGTAGACTGGAACCATCACAGAGATGATCCAAGGCTTCCGGAATCTGTGGCTGGCTCCTGGTGTCTCAGATCCCTGGAGGGCCTTGAGCAATAGCCTAGAACCTTGATAATGAGAAGGTCCCTCAAGCAGGAGGGACAGTGCTGAGGTCACACAGCCAAGCACGGCATCAGCTACAAGTTCTGTCCCTCCCTAGGTCTGGGAAGCTGTTAGCTTTATGGGACAAACCTGTGTGGCTAGCTCAGCCTCTCTGGAGCTACTGAATACAGAGATCTTTAGAAGTCGACTTTCAGATTCCAGGACATTTTGTCTACCCATGTCCTCAGAAACCCTGGAACCCAAGGTCTTAGAACTGTCCAGAATCACAGATCACAGGCCTTCAGACACTCTGAAGTCCTGCAGACACCCTTGCCCCCCCATGGCTAAACTAGTCTAGAAGTTTTCCGTATCCACTTGTCTGCCTCTCTCAGAGATGAGCTGGGATTTCTGTGGGACTCGGGCTGCCGCCAGTGCTGTGCTCAGATCATCGTGGTCCTTGTTGTCCTGTGTGCTGGCTCCTGGGCTTCTCTCCCTTCATAGAGAGAGTGAAGCTCAGAAGGGGGCAAAGGTTCCAGGACAGGAACCAAAAGCTACAGAGAAACCCTGTCTCGAAAATCCAAAAAAAAAAAAAAAAAAGAAAGAAAACCAAGTGTTCCTATCCCCAGCCTCTAGGTCTGGTGGTGGGGTGTGGGGCAGGGCTGTGAGAGTGGGTGAGGGAGCTCTTTGGGGGGGCAGCGACTTGAACTAAACTTCCTGCTATGATACACGCTGCTGTGAGCATGCCCAGGCAGGTGCTGCACAGAGGGACAACCTAGGCACTCTCACACCCTGCCAAGTGCAGTCTGGGGCGTGGGCTTTGGGAATGTGTCTGCCCACCTCCTAGCGGTGACTTCATCTGTGTGTCCTTCCTGCCCCAGGCTGGTTGCAACCATCCTCTTGAGTGTCTTGGCTGACCCAGAAGACCTTGGGGATCAGGCTGGGTGTGTTCTTCCTCCCCTCTTTATACTTCTCCTTTTCACCTCCATGTCTTCCTCCTCATATCCCCTCCCTCCCCCTCCCCTTCTCACTCTTCCATTCGTTTCCGTCTCCCTCCTTTCTTCTCTTCACACCCTTTCTTTCCTTTTCATCTCTCAAGGAGATTTTCTTTGATCGGCAGCTATGGCCCTAACTTTCAGCCTCCTGCAGCTGCCTGCTTCCTGGTACCCCCTCCCACAATGTTTCCAGGACCCTGAAACTCTCTGACCTGCTGTCCCTACTGTTAGGTCTCAAACCCAGGACCCATGCTAACAGAGGTGCCTAACACATCACAACTGATGTTGGCTGCCAGGTTCCCCCAGCAGCTCTCAGTCCCTGATGTTACAGGATCCTTGTGGCTGGCACTGGTCCCTGCCCTAAACTCCTTCCACCCAGGGACTGGGATGCACTTTCTCTTCCCCCAACTGCTCTTCCTTTTATAATCTCAGCCATTTTGGCTACCAGTTCTTTTTGGCCCCTTTGGCCCTTTGACCTTTTGGTCCTTTGACCTCCTGGCTTCGTGGTCTCCTCACATGACCTGGCTACTAGGCCCTACTGGTTGTGCCCTCTCTGGATCAATATATTCTTCCTCATAGTTACAATAAATTTTCTCCTCTGCCATACCTGCCATACCTAGGGCTGTCACGGTAGGGCAGTCTCATCCTTGGCCATCCCTAGGGCAGCCACGTCCTCCACCATCCCTAGGGCAGCCACGTCCTCCACCATCCCTAGGGCAGCCACGTCCTCTGCCATCCCTAGGGCAGCCACGTCCTCCGCCATCCCTAGGGCTGTCATGTCCTCCATCATACCTACGGCAGCCACGTCCTCCACCATCCCTAGGGCAGCCACGTCCTCCGCCATACCTAGGGCTGTCATGTCCTCCATCATCCCTAGGGCAGCCACGTTCTCCACCATCCCTAGGGCAGCCACGTCCTCTGCCATCCCTAGGGCACTCACGTCCTCCGCCATCCCTAGGGCTGTCATGTCCTCCATCATACCTAGGGCAGCCACATTCTCCGCCATCCCTAGGGCAGCCACAGTAGGGCAGCCACGTTCTCCGCCATCCCTAGGGCAGCCATGTCCTCCACCATCCCTAGGGCAGCCACGTCTTCCACCATCCCTAGGGCAGCCACGTCCTCTGCCATACCTAGGGCAGCCACGTCCTCTGCCATCCCTAGGGCTGTCACGGTAGGGCAGCCACGTCCTCTGCCATCCCTAGGGCAGCCACGTCCTCCTTTTATTTCTTCTTTCACTCACTCATACCTTTTCTCTGCAGTTCACCCAGCCAGCCCTTTCCTGGTGGCCTCTGCCAGGTCCCACATTTATTGTCCCTCAGACTGCCTTTAGCTCTCCTTCTAACCTCGTACTGGTCCGTCACCATACCTTTTCTCTCTGTAGTCTGTCCACTCAGTTATCTACATGGTCCTACACCCTCCTGGCTCTCAGACCTTCTCTGATGTTTCCATTATCCCTGGGCATGGACTCCGCCTCTCAGTCTGGAGTTTCAGGTTTTCAAGGTGTCTTTGTTGGAGACAGTGCCCATGAGTCCTGGTGCCCAGGGAGAGCAGATGTCTCAGTTGAGGGAACCTAACCATTCTTTATTGGCGCAGTTGTTGATGAATTCAGACTCAAACTGGATTCACAGAACCTGGCTCAGACCCCATTTTATTTACGTATTTTCTTGTAAATGGTGTGTTTGTGTGCATGTGTGTGTGCATGTGTGTGCGCACAGGTGTGTGTGCATGTGCATACGTGTGTGCATGCATGTGTGCATGTGTGTGCACCTATGCACAGAGGCTAGAGTTTGACTGGTGCCTTTACCCTTCTTCATTGTATTCTTTGATACAGGATGTCTCCCTGAACCCAGAGTTTACCTGACCATTTAGAATGGCTGGCCAGTGAGCCTCAGGGATCCTCCTGTCCAGGTCTCCTTAGTGTTTTGATTCCATGTGTGTCTCACTTTTACATGGGTGCTGGGGATGAAATTCAGGGCCTCACAGTTGTGCCACAAGTACTTTGCCAACTAAGTCATCTCTCCAGCCCCCATTTGGTGGCAGGATCTCAGGTATCCCAGGTTGAACTTGCTACGTAGTCAAGGTTGACCCTGAACTTCTTTCTCAATCCTCTTGCTCCAGCCTCCCAGGGCTGAGCTTACAGGCGTGTATCACCAGCCCTGATTTATGCCCAGCTGGGGATTGAATTTGGGACTCTGTGCATCCTAGGTGAGTGCTCTACTGACCTGAAAGACCTGGATAAATCCAGACCTCCCCAGCAGAAAGAAAATAGCCAAAAATCCAAACAGGAAGAGAAGAATCAGGAATCTAGGGTTAGCCAGTTTAGTGACTGTTTCAGGAACTAGCTGAAGATAAAGTTAGGTTGTAATCTTGAGAAACAGGGAGTTTTCCCCCTTGTGATTGTCATTGTAACTAGCTGATTATGACCTTGGGAGTGGTCCTGAGAGGCACGAGGTTGCCCCCTTGTGATCTTCACTGGTATTTTTGGAATTTTTTGTGACACATACCCTGCCAATTCTGGATCACTGGGCTGTGGTTTCTTTCCTTAAAAATCGCTTCTCCCAGTCACTCGGGGTCAAACTCTCCCCCTGCATGGGTTATGAGTCTCGGCCCCAGTGCACTGGTTCCCGTCTCATCTCATCATTAAAGCCTCGTGTGATTGCAGCAAGGACGGTCTCTCGTGAGTTACTGAGGGGGTCGTGTTATCCCGAGACTTGAGTGAGAGTCTCCCGAGCACTGGGGATCTTTCAGGGGGTCTTTCAGACCCAGCTGCACCCTGAAACTTTTTTTTTTAGTCAATAATTTGGATGCCCTGGCACACCTGTCTCTCATCTGAGTCTCTTTTAAGAAACACTAATGAGGGGCTGGAGAGATGGCTCAGTGCTTAAGAGCTTTGCCTGTTCTTCCAGAGGTCCTGAGTTCAATTCCCAACAACCACATGGTGGCTCACAACCATCTGCAGTAAGATTTGGTGCCCTCTTCTGGCCTGCAGGCAAACACGCAGATAGAATAATATATACATAATAAATAAATAATTAAAAAAAGAGACATTAACCAGAACAGTGCTCGTGCTGGCTCCCACATTTTTTTTTTCCTGAAACACAAGGTTACTTTTTCAAGTTCTCATAGTAAATGACGGTGGTTAGATTCATTGCACACAAGTAGGCTGTGCATGAGAAAGACTGTCCTATTCTCCAAGACACAGATGTTGGGGGCTAAGAGCCTTGTCACACGATCACAAGAATATGCAGTAAAAGTACAGCTGACACGTTCATAAATAAATCTTCAGGAGAGTGATCTGGTGGGGAACTCAGTCTACAGAGCTCTGGGAACACCTATCTTTTGGATAGTCACTGTCAATTCTGGAGAAATTCCGCGAAGCCATGGCTCTTCTCCCTTCAATAATGGGATTTACCCTGAAATATCCCAGCAGTGTATAAATTATTTATTGAGATAACTTCTTCCTGCATGGGCAATGAGGTGGGGCTCTGGAGTGAAAGCATTTACTCAGCCAAACCTTTTATGTTATGGTCAAAGCTGTAGAGAGTTAGTCCCCCACAAGTATCCTTATCCACAGGACTTTCACAGAGAAAGGAGCCCTGCAAACTATGTGGTCACATAAGAACCTTAATGGGAACAGGTACTGAGTAGGGGAGACAACAGGTCTGCTCTGACTGACAAACAGACATGGGTGGCCTGAATTCTCTAGCAGCAGACTCAGGATGGGGTAATCTACTGGCCTTTGCTCTATTCTAACAAGCTATTAATATTCTGTATCTACCCTGCACTTTGGTTTCAATTAACACAAGATCATAGCCTAGGAGACTGTTTATGCCTTTACCCCTAGCAGACAGAAAAAAGGCTTGAATCACTAAACCAGCCCCAAAGAAATTCCTTCTCACCTGGGTGCCAGAAGGCACCCTGCTGGGGCTGGAAGCCAGTAAATTCCCCTTAATGCATCTTGGGAGATGCCAAGGCAAATCAAGCACTCTCACCTTCTCTGCACTGGTTACTATGGTTACTATGGTTCCCAGGCACCTGGGCAGGAAGCGGAAGTGCTCAGAAAGTGCAAGAGCCCTGCTGTGCTTTTCTCTACAATTATTAATCAGAAGTTTCTAGTTTAATTAGTCACACTTAAGAAATGTATTCAGGCATGAAAACCTCTTCTTTGAATTCTGTATTAATTTAAAGTTTCATTCTTAATCAATCCCCCTGGTGTCTGCAGGGGAGCCTTGCAGTCACACTCCCCCTCAGAGACGGGAGGCACCCTCTTTGTCAGATTGACCTGTTTTCATGATCCTATGAAATGCAAGTTTGGTGTCATGCATTGTTACCGCCTATGGAATTGCTAACTATGTCTGTGTGGTTATATAAACTGAAAGCCTTGTGGGGAGTGTCCCTTCTTTTTCACCCAAAGAATAAAAACATGAATGTGCTTTAATCAATTTGTTCAACCCCTCAAGACCCCACCCCCAACTATCTTGAGCCTACCCCACACCCAACTATCTTGAGAGCTATCTGTTAGCAGAACCTGCCCCACATTCCAACTATCTAGAGAACTAGGTGTGTCAGCTCGTGACCTTCTGACCGAGGACCTTGTGACTGACTGCCTCCCATCCAGACCCAAATTCCTCATCCAGGGGCTATATAAGCCGCAACAGTGCCACTAATAAACGGAGGCTTTGACAACACCTTGCTTGGCTTTCTTCCTCTCTCCCGCCCATGTCTTTTCAGATAACGCCTCGGGACCCTGGAATAACTGACCTGCTAGGCGGGTTACAACCCCTAGACTAACAGACCCACCAGGGCGGTCTACAGAATAATTGAACCTAAAATAAAAGGCTAAAAATTAGGGTTAGAGCCAGAAGCACCAAAAGCTAACCAGAATCAGAAACGCTCATTTCTTGTGATGCAGAAGACAATGACCTGAGCAGTTTGATAGAGGACTTGGAACAGCATCCAAGCCTGTGGGTCTCAGTCTTTTGGGGTACAGGGGCAGTCTAGGACCCCCTGCATGTCAGGTGTTAGGATTGAGATTCACAACGCAGGCAAAACTGCAGTTGTAAAAATAACAATGGGAGGCCGGGCGGTGGTGGCGCACACCTTTAATTCCAGCACTTGGGAGGCAGAGGCAGGTGGATCTCTGTGAATTTGAGACCAGCCTGGTCTACAAGAGCTAGTTCCAGGACAGGCTCCAAAACCACAGAGAAACCCTGTCTCGAAAAACCAAAAAAAAAAAAAAAAAAAAATGGGAAAAAAATTGTAATGGGAGGATCACTATAACATGGAAAACTATATTAAAAGGTCAAAGCATTAAAAATATTAACTAATGGTTTAAATATGTATTTCCTTGTTCCAGGTCTATTCAGGCTTAACCATGCATGTTTAGTTTGTCTTAGCTAACTTTGTTGGGTTTAAGCTATTTGGATAAACTGAGTCATACATTTTTGTATTGATACTAAGAAGTTTGGACCTCCTCTTCTGGGGAAAGAATATTGTTTCTATGTCAATCACTCTGGGGTAATAAGAGATCCAATGGCCTTGTTAATGATAGAGAACAGAACACTCACATGGAAGCTGGATGAAAACTTGTTCAACTGGTCCTCTTGGTTAACAACCTTGTTTCTAGCTCTAACAGGCCACTAATGATCTTGCTTCTTCTATCAACAGACTGATGGCTTTTGTTTGAGAACAGGTCAATACTGTTTGACTGACTGATGGTATTGAGGTTCCAATATCACCCCTTGAGCCCCTGGACAGACGGACTCATGATTGAGTCCAGTCATCAGTCCTCATTGGTACTTGTGAAAGGGGAAAGAGGGCAGCTTTCCCAGGGCAACTTGGTAGACACCTGCTAAGACAGGTTCTATAGATCAGCAGGAAGGTAGACCTTAGTCTCAGTTTGCCCTAGGGCAATGCCAGCTCTTAGACTTCCTCCTGATCCCATTTCACACTGGGAACCTGTTCCTTGCCTTCCAGGAGACAGCATTAACAGCTAGGTAGACAACTTGTTCTGTTTTTACCCTCAGCGTTGTGGGAGCACATTCCTCTCCTTCAGCCAGTAGTCTTTAAAATACCAGCCCACTTGGGTGTGGTCTCTTATACTATATATGCCGATTGTAAAGCATGCATCTGGTCTCATTTCTTTTCTGGCTGTGGGATTTAGTTGCTGTTCCCTGTTTCAGCAGAGGATTGTGATCTGTGAGTCTACCCCTAAATAAATAACATTCTATTTATAATAAATAATTATTCTCAATTCTGAGCTAGTGTTTCTTTCAAGTGTCCATCTTCATCTGGCACCCAACTGTTTGGTTTTAGAACCACACGCATGCCCTCTGCCATGCTCTGAGCACGCCCAGCTCAGCACAAGTCTTCCCTCAGCTCACCTAAGCTGTGGCCTGTGTGCGGAGCCAGCAGTTCATATAGAATTTCTGCACAGTGGCTTTTCTTGCTACGGATCAGCTGCAGTTCTTTATATTTTCTCTCTACATACCTTGGAGTGGCTTCAAGTCCCCACGCACCCCACCGTTTGCCTTCCACCAGAACGCACCATGGAAACTCAGGCAAGACATGGGCTTCCCTGGTCTGAGCCAGCTGTCCCATGGCTTCTAACAATTTACATTTGCTATTCCACTGCTCTAGAGACATCTGCAGAGCATACAGTCCGATTTATATTACATAACTGTTTTTAATCTGAGCATATCTTTGAGAATTTCACTCTAAAATCAGATTCAGACCAGCCATATGACTCCATCCAAGTGTGCCGCTAGGCCCAGCTGTGTTTGTTTTGTAGGTAGCCCACAACACCTACTGGCAGGTAACAATTATTGCACCTACTCTAGATCAAAATCAACCATAGGTAAGATTTATAATTTGAAAAATGTATTATAAATTTATAATTTAAAAGGGCAATATGTTGGACAACCTAACCATCCAGGGCTTCAATATCTTCTTTACTTATACCATGTATGAAGGTTTACAGGACTTATATGATTTCCCTCCTATATCACTATTTTTGATTGTGAGGATTATTCTTGTCCTCAATATTGTTTTCTTAAAAATATGATTTGAGAATAGGGCTAAAAATGATGTGCTTTTAGAAACGGTACAGTCTTTACAGACTAATACCAAGCTTTTCAAAAAAGAGGTTGAAACTCTGAAGGATACAAACAATTTAACTAACAAAACTCAGTCAACAGAGGTCTTCTGGACATGGTACAGACTGACGGTGATTTATTAAAACTCAGTCAATGGAGGACTTCTAGAAATGGTACAGACTGATAGTGATTTATTAAAACTCAGTCAACGGAGGACCTCTATTCATGGTACAGACTGATAGTGATTTATTAAAACTCAGTCAACGGAGGACTTCTAGACATGGTACAGACTGACAGTGATTTATTAAAACTCAGTCAATGGAGGACTTCTAGACATGGAACAGACTGACAGTGATTTATTAAAAGGTAAATTCAGCTCTCTGGAGAAGGATACAGCTGATTTGGCACATAAAAGCAAGTCAATGACAGTGGGTGCTAAAAAATTAATTTGGTAAATTAAAATATGTGAACCATACCGTAGACACATACTCAGGTTTTCAATGGGCTTTAAGCTCAGAAAAGGTTGATTTAATAATCACACATTTATTAGAAGTTATGACCATAATGTGCACTCCTGCACAAATAAAGACAGACAATGGTCCAGCATATGTGTCTAAGATAATGAATTTTTTTTGCCTATTACAATATAAAACACATTACAGGTATACCAAATGATTCTACAAGTCAGGCAGTTACATAAAGGTCAAATTATACTATAAAGAATATGCTGGCTCTTCCTGTAGGCAGCCAGAAGTGACCTGTAAAGATGGTTCGCTACTCTCTTGACCCAGAAAACCCTACAAAATCATGCAAATTGAGAGGATCAAACCTTCAGGTTCACATTAAGAACACCCAAGAAACGGCCCAGGCCATCAAGGGTATGCATATCGGAAATGCCACCGAGTATCTGAAAGATGTCACTTTGAAGAAGCAGTGTGTGCCATTCCGACGGTACAATGGTGGAGTCAGTAGGTGTGCCCAGGCCAAACAGTGGTGCTGGACACAGAGTCGGTGGCCAAAAAGAATGCGGAATTTTTGCTGCACATGCTTAAAAATGCAGAGAGCAATGCTGAACTGAAGGGTTTAGATATAGTCTCTCTCGTCATTGAGCACATCCAGCGCTCATGGCCGGATTAACCCTTACATGAGCTCCCCCTGCCACATCAAGATGATCCTCACTGAAAAGGAACAGGTTGTTCCAAAGCCAGAAGAGAAGGTTGCACAGAAGAAAAAGATATCCCAGAAGAAACTGAAGAAACAAAAACTTCTGGCACAGGAATAAATTCAACATGAAACAAATGCAGATAAAAGTAAAAAAAAAAAGAATATGCTGAACAAACAGCAAGGGATAGAAAATGCCCCCAGAAATGATTGCATAATGCTTTATTAACCTTGAATTTTCTTAACGCTAATGAGAAAGGAACAACGGCAGCAGAGAGTCATTGGATAATAGAAAAAACTTCTGAATTGAATCAACCAGTATATTTCAATGATGTGTTGATCTCACAGTAGAAACCAGGAGATGTCCTATACTGGGGAGGGGGTTTCACTTTTGTTTCCACAGGAGAAAAAAAACTATGGATACCATCAAAATTAATAAAGATTTGATTTGAAAAGGAGAAACCTCTTGAAAAAGAGGAATTACAGCTCATCCACGGGGTGACAACCATACAGGTGGTAAGAAAACCTCATAAGGGTTGGGACAGGGTTCTGCTGTTGTCTTTACAGGAAAATACACAAGACCCTGGATGTTTGGATGCTGACAGAAGGAAAAATAACTGTCCAATAAGTATCATCAAGAAAAAGGAATATGACTTGTAAGAACAGGTGATCAAGAGAGAGAGAGAGAATGAGAGAGAGAGAGAAAGGAAGAGAGAGAGAGCTGGTTTTGGAGTTGGACAATGGCTCTGTACTTCTCTAAATCCAAGTGTGTTGTTAAAAGGAACATTCAGAGTTTCTGTCTCATATCAGGAGCCATCTGGTGTGGGACAGAAGGAAGACTTTAGGAAAATTTTCACTTTCTCCATGTCTATATAGTATTCTTCATTGAATGTATGTTTATATGAATGTTTAAGTTTTCCATGATGAACAATAGATTTCCCTACAGATACTTTTCCTGCACTATCTTTGACATTTTCAGGAAGATGGGGCCCCACAGCAGCAACTCCACCTGGTTGAGACGACATCATGATGCAGACAGTGCTTCTTAAGACTGCTTCTTTGGGTACCAACTGCTGAAATGGTGCACGTTCTCATGACATCCTGGCCAGAACTCCAAACAAGAACTTTGGGGGGAAAACCCTATTGACTGCTTGAAAATTGCAACAATACTAGACAGTAATTTTGAAACTTAACCATCACTTTATTTTTGCAGGATCCCATTAGAAAAACATTGCTCCCATGACAGAGGACAACACCCCCTCTCCCAAAAAGTTTGTCCTCAGGGTTGGGAACACCATTTAGGGGTTGTTGATTATTACTTGTATTAGGGAGAGAGCTGGGGTGGAAACTATGTTTGTTCTTTTTTAAAAAGGGGATAATAATAGTGAGTAATAGAGTGAATGCTTGTGAGCAATTATTTATGGATAGTTTACATTGGTATAGTTTTTATTAATTTTTATTTATTTATTAAAGATTTCTGACTCTTCCCCGCCACCGCCTCCCATTTCCCTCCCTCTCCCCCTTTCAAGTCCCCCTCCCTCATTAGCCCAAAGAGCAATCAAGTTTCCCTGCCCTGTGGGAAGTCCAAGGATCACCCACCTCCATCCAGGTCTAGTAAGGTGAGCATCCAAACTGCCTAGGCTCCCACAAAGCCAGTTTGTGCAGTAGAATCAAAAATCCATTGCCGTTGTTCTTGAGTTCTCAGTAGTCCTCATTGTCCACTATGTTCAGTGAGTCCGGTTTTATCCCATGCTTTTTCAGATCCAGGCCAGCTGGCCTTGGTGAGTTACCGATAGAACATCCCCATTGTCTCAGTGTGTGGGTGCACCCTTCCCGGTCCTGAGTTCCTTGCTCGTGCTCTCTCTCCTTCTGCTCCTGATTTGGACCTTGAGATTTCTGTCCGGTGCTCCAATGTGGGTCTCTGTCTCTGTCTCCTTTCATCGCCTGATGAAGGTTAATATTCAGGAGGATGCCTATATGTTTTTCTTTGGGTTCTCCTTATTTAGCTTCTCTAGGATCACTAATTATAGGCTCAATTGTTGCAGGAGGTCTTTTCGCCCCTCCAACCAATAGCTGCTGAGATACCAGCCCATTGGGGCGTGGTTTCTCTCCATTCATAAAGCCTCTATTTCCTTCCGCTTGCTCTCTTGACTGCTGCTCCGCTGGCAACTAGACACACTTTTCTGGTTGTGCAGAGAGCTGTTGTCTGGGATCGTGATCTGTAAATTTTTCCTCTTTAAATAAATACTACCCTAGTAATAGTAATTCCAAACTGGTGTGGCATTGTTCGTGGATTACGCCATCACCTGGCACCCAAACGTTTGGCTTTTAGGACCCCCCCCCTCGGCTGCCGGCCGCAAGTTCGGCTTGGCGCGAGGGAGCTCTCCCTTCCTCAGCTGCGGCTTGTGCCTTGCGGCAGCCTTGTAGCTTGTGCCTTGTGCGTGGAGCCAGCAGTTTAACTTAAATCATCACGCACTGGCTTTAGTTCGTGACTTAGGCCCCAGTGCCGAGTCCGAGATACACTTGGCCTTAAGGCCCAAAATATCCAGAGAGGCAGGACGATCTCTGAGGCCGGACAGGTGGTGGTGGCATACGCCTTTAATCCCAACACTCAGGAGGCAGAGACAGGCGGATTTCGGTGAGTTCGAGGCCAGCTGGATAATAGGTAATATGGCAGTTTTTGTTTCCAACATGACTTTCACTGTTTGGGCTACCAATACAATGGGTCTAATCATGTAAAATTTATATGACTATGAGGATAATTTAATTTACTGGTTACTATGTTTTAGTATTCTTTTGAATATTCTATCATTTAGGAAGATTATGGTACTCTCAAGAACTCATGCAGGTCAGGAGATTCAGGAGATTCAGGATTCAAAAGAGGCAATAATAAACACAATAATAAAAAGACTTGAAATGCTTGAAAAAATGATTGGAACTGGTGAACAGAGTAATAAGGCACAAGGACAGGATACAAAGCCAACACCAGCTATTAGAACTGGCTTACGCAGGGTTTTAGCGGCATACCCTATACTTAATTCTGACAAAGCGTCAACTTCTAAAGGCTCAAAGGGAGTCAGAGAAGCTAGATGGATGCCGATAGCAATGAATGATCTGAAAGAAATTAAACAGGCTATTGTTAATTTTGGCTTGCAAAATGCATATGTAAAGGAAATGATAAGGACTTGGGCTTCTAATGCTAGAGCTACCCCCTATGATTTCCATCAGTTAGTGTCTGCAGTTTTAGATAAGGAACCTTCCTTGATGTTTGGAATTTATTTCAGAGAAGAATCCAAACATATGGAACAGCAAGGAAGAGCAAAAGGTGTCGAGGTTTCCCAAGATCAAATTCTTGGTGCAGGAGAATATGCTGATCCACAGGTCCAAGCTCTTTATGACGATGAAGTACTGAGTCTATGTCACCAAGCAGCTTTAAATGCTTGGAATAGGATACAAGATCCAGCAAAAAGGGTTGAATCATATACCAGAATTAGGCAGGGACAGAGAGAACCCTTTATTGACTTTTTGCAAAGATTAATTAAGGCTCTGGACATAGGGGTAACAGACCCAGAATCTAGAAGAATACTTCTTGAATCTCTAGCGTTTGAGAATGCAAACATAGAATGCAAAAAGATAAATGGGCCTTTAAAGTCTAGATCAGCACCTATGGATGAATGGATTCAGCATACGATGAATGTTGAGACATTTAGCTATAATGATGAATCTTGGGTAGGAGAAGCGATTTCCACAGCAATGAGGAGACATCAAACTGCCAGGTGTTTTAATTGTGGTAAATTAGGACATCTGAAAAGGGATTGCAGGCACAGAATTTCTAGGAATAATATCTCCTCTGGGAATGACAAAAATAGGGGACCGAGGCCTTCAGGTATATGTAGGAGATGCGGTAAAGGCCGTCATTGGTCCAACGAATGCAGGTCAACAACAGACAAACAAGGCAACCCGATCCCATCGGGATACTCCTTGAGGGGCCTCTTGCAGGCCCCCAAGCCAACAGTGGCCCAGTCATTCCCAGTCACAGTGGAGAACGTGCCTCACCAAGAAATCTAAAAGCTCCAATTTCTGCTGTAAAAAGTAATACTAGTCTAAACGGTGAATTACGTGTGGAGGATGAGTCAAAAAACCCAGTAGGACAGAGTAAACTGCCTATATATGTCTATATGATTAATGTTTAAGTTTTTTACAATAAACAATGAGTCTTTTCTGAAGTGACATTTGAAGTTTCCAGGAAGAAGATGGGTCCCCACAACAACAACTCTACCTGGTTGATATGACATCATGATACTGATAGCGCTACTACAAGACCTGTTTTGGGTACCAGCTGCACAAGAAGATCCCAACTTGGTTAGCTGAAATGGTGCACATCTTGTACAACATTCTGGCCAGACCTCCACAAAATACTCAGAGACTATTTGCAATTTTAAAAGACATTGATCTTGAAATTTAACCATCATTTTACTTTCACAGGATCCCCCAGAAAGAACGTCGCCCCCATTACAGCTGGAAGTAATTCTAGGGGACGACTTCCCCTCTCCCAGTAAAGTTTGCCCCCGGGTTTAGGGACATCATTTAGGGGTTGGGAAGTTGGGGGAGGAATTTTATAAGCTCAGGGATCATTTTGAAAAAAAAAAGAGAGAGAGGGTGATGGGATAATAGATTTGTAATTGTGAGTTACAATTTTTAGACAAATATATTGGTATAGATACTTGTATATTGATACAAAGTTAAATTATATTGACTACTGTATGCATGCATGTTTCTACCTCTGTTTAAAATATTTTTTATATATTGACATATATTGTATCGATATTTACCATATTGCAATGTATATTTGTACATTGTTTATATTTGGAGGTCATTATCCTCATTTGTTACACAGATGTTTATTGTCTTAGTCTTTAAGTTAGATAGATATTGAGAATTGTATAGATTAATAGTCATCTAAGTTTGCCATTTATAATTAGACTAATTAGGTTATTTAGATATATAGAGATTATACTCGGTATAGATAGATGATCTTCAATCTCTTCAAAGAGCTGTAGAAAATGGCCTTTAATCTAACTCAGAGTTTTGTGGTAGTGAGACACAATTGCTCCTGGCAACACCGCTCTATTCCCGAGAGAATGTTGAGCACCAAAGACACTCCACCTGGAGCCTTTCTTTTTGACAGAACTGGCCTTGGGGCAAAGAAATGCCCATACCTCAACCACTTACAGAGATACAGAGTGTGCATCAATGGATAAAACAGGACTGTCATATCCTGCCAAGACAGGGTAAGATAGTTTTGAAAAGTTGCTTGCCTTTGAAAATGGTATGTCAGTGATGTTAGGCCTTAGCCAAAGTTGGTTGCTTCAACGCTGCAAATGTGACTTTGGGTGATTGCCCAGGTAGCTAGTTGTCCCTGTGATTTGTTGCAGGTTTTGGAAGTTGTTTTAATAAACTTCCTAATTACCCAGGTAACATTATTTCCCTTCTCAGATCTTTGATGGGGTTGAAGACTATATAACTATAGTTACTTTTCTCTCATGACTTGGCCAAGTTATTTATTACACAAGTCCTAAGCTAGTTAGAATAGGATATTTGTACTTATTGTATATAATTTCGTAGTAGGTTTAGAACTCTCTTACTTAAACAAAAGGGGGAGGTGTTGCGGGAGGTCTTTCTGCCCCTCCAACCAATAGCTGCTGAGATACCAGCCCATTGGGGCATGGTTTCTCTCCATTCAAAAAGCTTCTACTTCCTCCGCACTCTCTCTTGGCTTCCTGCTCGTCTGGCGACTAGACTCCCTTTCAAGTTGTGCAGAGAGCTGTTGTCTGGGATCGTGATCTGTAAGTTTTCCCTCTTTAAATAAATACTACCCTAATAATAATAACTCCAAACTGGTGTGGCATTGTTCGTGGTTTACGCCTTTACTGCAGTACCTCTATTCAGGACCTTCTGGCTTTCATGGTTTTCATAGAGAAGTCAGGTGTAAGTCTGATCGGTTTACCTTTATAAGTTACTTGACATTTTTCCTTTGCAGCTCTTAATATTCTTTCTTTAATCTATGTTTTGTGTTTTGATTATTATATGGCGAGGGGATTTTTTTTTGATCCAGTCTATTTGGTATTCTGTATGCTTCTTGAATACTCAAAGTAATATCGTTTTTATGTTGGGAAAGTTTTTTTCCATAATTTTGTTAAAAATATTTTCTGGGCATTTGAGCTGTGACTCTTCTCCTTCTTCTAGCCCTATTATTCTCAGGTTTGGTCTTTTTATTGTGTCCCATATTTCCGGAATGTTTTTTTTTTTTTTTTATCAGTGCGTTTATTTTCTCTATGGTGTCCTCAGAATCTGAGATTCTTTCTTCTATCTCTTTTAGTCTATTGATTATGCTTGTTTCTGTAGACCCTGCTCGTTGACCTAGATTTTTCATATCCAGCCAGTCCTCACTTTGTGTTTTCTTCCTTGCTTCCATTTCAGTTTTCAGTTCTTGAACTGTTTCCATTACCTGTTTGATCATTTTTTCTTGGTTCCCCATGGTATCATGTACGTATTTACTCATTTCTTCAAACTTTTTGTTATACTTCTCATTCATTTCTATAAGGGCATTTTTTACATGTTGTTTGAGGGACTCTATTGCTTTCATAAAGTCAATTTTTTCCACTTCTTCTGTGCTAAGGTGTTCAAGTCCTTCTTTTGTAAGATCATTGGGTTCTGGTGTTTTCATGTTGTTTTTCAGATTGTTGGGTGAATTCTTGCCTTGGCGCCTGCCCATCTCCTCCTACTGATGCTATCTAGTGGGTCTTCTAAAACAGGATCAGATTTCCCTGCTGGCCAGGGGCCCCACTTACAAAATGCCCCCACTCTGTTTCCTGGCTCCCGCCATGGGCCAAGATCCCCCCTTACCACTCAGGAGGGTCTTCAGGAACAGGACCAGGCTCTCCGTTTACCAGGGACCTTGCCAACAAAAGGCATACCACTCTTCAGGCCAGCCACCAAAACACCTACTTGAATTAGTTGTAGTGGGACGATCTGCTCTCAGTGTGGACTTCACTGTTTCAAGCTCATGTCTGTGTCGCGTCTGCTGCGTCTGTGCTGCGTTTGCCGCAATTTTATTATTTTTTATTAATTTTTTTAATTAAAAATTTCTGCCTCCTCCCTGCCTTTCTTTCCCCCCTCTTCCCACTCCCCACACCCCCTCCCCTCCTCCCTTCCTCTCCAGTCCAAAGAACAGTCAGGATTCCCTGCCCTGTGTGGCAGTCCAAGGTCCTTCCCCCTCCATCCAGGTCTAGGAAGGTGAGCATCCAAACTGGCTAGGCTCCCACAAAGCCACTACATGCAGTAGGGTCAAAAATCAGTGCCGTTTTTTTTTTTTTTTTTGGCTTCTCAGCAACCCTCATTGTCCACAATATTCAGTGAGTCCCGTTTTATCCCATGCATTTTCAGTCCCAGTCCAGCTGGCCTTGGTTATCTCCTAATAGATCAGCCCCACCGCCTCAGTGGGTGGGTGCCCCCCTCGCGGTCCTGACTTCCTTGCTCATGTTCTCCCTCC
The DNA here is from genome assembly GCA_963919715.1 of Microtus obscurus. NCBI lineage: Eukaryota > Metazoa > Chordata > Mammalia > Rodentia > Cricetidae > Microtus > Microtus obscurus. Next base: position 51,049 of record CAWTZC010002352.1, read on the forward strand.
TTCTGTTCCTCGTTTGGACCTTGGGAGCCCAGTCCATTGCTCCAATGTGGGTCTCTGTCTCTATCTCCATCCATCGCCAGATGAATGTTCAACAACTCTGATGGGTCCCCCGGCACAGGATCACTCATTTAATTTAATAGATAAATAAAACCATGATTAGGACAGAAATTTATTTATCTAAACTTTTATCTGTGATAGTTGAAATATTATCTATTACTGGTTGTAAGCCAAAAAGACAGAGAACAGCTATTGAAATATAAATATTATATTAAAAATGTACTTCCTCAGATGATTTCATTATAAAAAACAAAGCAAATACATGTATTCAAAAATGTTTCTTTTTTATGTTTTAAGTTGAAATAGTTTCAGTATTGGTTTTAGAAAAATCTTTGTTATTATTATTAACTAATTAAAACTTTTCATTTATCTTATAGCTCCATCACAGTTTCCTTTCCCTTCTCTCCTTTCGTTCCCTGTCCTCCTCCTCTCTACTCCCCCCCTCCCACAGACTCCTCCCTCTAGTTTTGAGGAATTCTTTAAATGTTTGATCAAATACTGATCTGAACCATTCTTCATGTGATGTGCTATGGTGGGAATGAGTCTACACGCACTCAGTGCTGTTTGAAATGGGGTCTGTATTCACATTTGAGCATTATAGTCTTTCTATCCACTTACATCCAAGCTTCAGAGAATGGTGAGCATCTGCTTTTTGTGTGAAAATGTGTGAATAGACTTCTAATGCCATGAAATGTCATCCAAGAGAGTAAATGAGGTTCTCTCCCCAAACCCAAAAAGCCCTTGAAGTATTTGGGATTCATACAATGGAAGCTCTCTTTAATCAAAGTTTTCACATTTTGAACTTCTCCTGTAGTCCTGGTTGTATTTACTGTCACCTGGTCCCCTACTGCCATTTGCCACAGTGTCCAGACTGATTCTTTAAAAAGAACCCCTTATAACCCAGACCCAGAAAGTCTCATAAGTGGTTTTTAAACATAAAGCAAAGAAAACCAGCCCACAAATCACAATTCCAGAGAACCTAAACAACAATGAGGACCCTAAGAGAGACATACATGGATATAATCTACATGGGAAATAGAAAAAGGCAAGATCTCCTGAGTAAATTGGGAGCATGGGGACCTTGGGAGAGGGGAAAGGCAAGGAGGGGAGCAGAGAAAAATGTAGAGCTCAATAAAATCAACTAAAAATAATTAAAAAAAAACTTGAACTTGTTGTACTACTCTGGTCTTTTCTTTAAAACCCACCTAACGACTTCCAAAATAATAAAATTCTCATCATTATCGGAGGTCTTACACAACTGACCCAAGTCTTCTGGCTTCTTTATTCAATGTTCTTGAGGATTTCTCTCTGCTGAATCATTCCTGGGTTGCTATTGTGATCTACATTTGCAGAAAAGTTCCCGTTTCAGCTTCTTGGTGCTTGTTTATCTCTAACAGTGATGATTTTCTCAGGTACTATGCAGTTTTTTTTTTTTGATTCTCCCTGGAAACAAGAAGGGCCATCCACAGTGTGTTCTCCTGCAGTGGTACCACAACACAGCCCTCTGCTTCTAGCTTTTTTCTTATGTCTTAAGTCACAAAGTGCATTGTTAACCCATAGCATGTTACGGGGACAAGAGCAAACAGCTTCTAGTGTCAAATCACCAGGTTTGGAGGGTAATTTTTTCTCTTTGTATCTCCAGGCTCCACTCCTGGAAATTTGATGGAAATTATTTTAACAACAACAACAACAAAAAAAAAATACTGTCTTTCTCAGGTACCCTTAGCACTTCCTTTATGTTGGAATCTGAAATCAGAAGTTGTTAGTTCAAGCTACCTGTGAGCTACATCAAGGGCATAAGCTCAACAGATCGGAGTAGGTCACTTGCAGAAGGACAGGAACCACTTGGGTGTGAGTGTTTGATGGAACCCAGAGCACTGGTGTCCATCCTTCCTACTCAAATCACCACAAACACAGATGAAAACAGAACCAAACTATTTAAGTGCAAATCTTGTGTAGCTAAAGAGGAGATTATCTTTCCTAAACAAAAGAGGAATTTTCAAGTAAGGTATGTGCTTCTTAGCTAAAAGATTTTTCTTCACCTAATAATTAGTTTTTCAGGTAATGAAGACAATCAGATTCATTAGGTGGTTTATCCAAGGCACAGATAACCAGAATTTATATAAGTCATGAAAAGTCATATTGTATTTTTTTAGCATTTAACATACCTTCTATATCTGATCTTATTATGGTTAATATCACACAGAATCCCAGGTCATGATCAAAAATCACTCAAACTTATGAAAACTGCATTTCTGTTTGCACTAAGATTAACTCAGGTAAGTTACAATGGTATGGGGGCAGGAGCATGTTACCTAAGCATTGTGTGTAGTTCCAAGGAATTTCCTTTCAAATGCTTCCCGACACCTTTTTCAACACTGTATTAAGCACTAAAGGATTTTGGACAGTGGTGAAATAAACATGAAGCCCTGTTCCTGTTTTATTTCTAAAGCAAGAATCAGTGTGCCACACTGTGTCCTCTCCACTTGGTAAGGACATCACTGGACTTTGTTTCAAGCCTGGATAGATTGAAATATTGAACATGTCAACCAATGGTGGATGATATTTGTTATTCGAACAGCAATTTTGACTTCCATGACGGAGGGGTGCAATGGGGTCTCCATGGTAACAGCCCCTTTTGGAAGCTACTAGTAATTTCTGTGTATTTGTGTAAATTGCTTTGACTTAAGCTTCACTTTCTCTCTTCAGGATAAGGAATTTGAAGAACTTGACCATGAATTGTAGATGTTCTAGTATTTTTCAGATGTACTTGAATCAAAAAATATAATAATTGTGTTAGCAGTGACTGTAGAGGAGGATAGAGAATAGCATCAGACTCCAGGAGCGAGCAGTTTGCCTCTGCCAAGGTCAGAGAAGTCACAGAAATAGCAAACATACTGTTGTCAGTGACAGAGCAAGGGCTTACAAAGTGAGCGATTCTTAACAAGCTGGAGACAGAGTGGGTCATTAAGAAACCTAGGCTTTAACCTATTCTCAAAAACATTCTTAACCTCAGGTCCTTCAAAGGAGTGCAGAGAGTGAAGCTCGTCACGGAGTCAGTAAGTTACCAAAAACCTCAGTGAGCAAGAACTCAACTGCACTTGTTTTTCCTTTGCACATAAAAACAAAATACTAGCTAAAAACTTTAAGAGAAAGGCTCTCCCGGAGCTTAGAATGTAAATGAGGACATTTCATGCCCTTTTCAGTTTTTCCATATTTAAAGCCTTAATTTTGGGCCAAGAGCATCAAAACTCAGCAAGTCTGATTTCTGCTGTTTTGCAACTGCTTTTAGCCTTGCCCTTCCTCACTCCCTCATAACTCCATGTCTATGTATTTATGATACCCTCTGCTAATATTCTGGTAACAGTGCTTGTTGTCACAGCTAACAGTGATGTGCTTACTTGCAGTATGAGACATTTGACACTGGAGAGAAAGCTAAGTCTTTCTCAGTAACTTAGAATGAAGCTCCATTGTCTTACCTAGTACTTACTGTTCAGCTACCCAGTCACTATAATGTGGTGATGATTACTCTAACAATGCTGCTTTAGTCTGCTTTCTTTTGCTGTGATAAGCACCATTACCTAAAACAACTTGGGATAGAAAAGATTTATTTTACAGTTTTCTGACCATCCTAAAGGCAAGCCAGACTAGGCATCTAAGGTAAAGACCTGGAGGTAGAAACTGAAGAAAAGAAAGTGGAGGAGTACTGCTTACTGGCTTGCTCTCCAAAGTTTGCTCAGTCTGCTTTCTTACACAACCCAAGACTATCTTCCCTGGGGAGGCACCACCCATCCAGTAGACAATGCCCTCCCACATCAGTTATTAATCAAGAAAATGTCCTACAGACTTGCCTAAAGGCCCATCTGATTGAGGCATTTTGTCAGTTGTGGCTTCTTCTTTGTAGACAAACCTAGCTTGTATCAAGTTGACTAAATAAATGAACTATGAGCACTGTTCCTTGTTTATCAACTTGCTCCCAACTCAGTCCTCTTGATTGTTAGTGTTCTTTCATAAGAAGTCTATAGGAAGGGTCAGTTGACCTGTATATGATCTTCTGTGCTTCCCAGGTGGTTGTATCATAATTCTTCCCTAACTGTGTGCAGCTTCCTGATCTCAGGAGGTACTAAAATTTATACACCATGAAATTGTAACTGAATGGAGGGGTTTGTCTTTCAGCTGTGGGGTAATCATCATCCATACTAGAGTGAGTGACACTTTTTGGTAGAATGGCTGCTTTGAGGCCATACCCAGTCCTTAAAATAACCCCTCACCCATGTTCTGAAGGCAAGCTCAAGTATCTCATTGGTTCCCAGAAGTGGAATGTGGTAGAACCATACTTTGGGTTGTCATGAGCACTTTATTTATTTATTTTTTTTTTTGTAAGGAAGATGTAGACATTTGTTTCCTCCAGGGAAAGAGTTCCAGTGTCAGTATATCACAATCCCTGACATGTTTGAGTAATTAGTCTGTAAGAATTTATTAGCTTCTTGTCTATGGCACACTACAAAGGCATGCTAAGTGACACCAGGTGGTTGTTTCTAGTGATCAAGAGTTATAATTACAAAAGACATATCTGTGAGATATTTGCATGTTCAAAAACTAAAAAATGAGATCAACAAACACTCAGTGGCCTTTCTTTAAGTAAAATTTCTGGGAAGATCATGTTATACAGGGCATGTTAAAATACCCCTTCTTTGATGATGGGTGAGTGCATAAGCTTCTACACACAGAAACACACACAAGCATGTACAGGTGCACATATATATGCCACTTCATCTTTGATGATGGATAAATGCATAAGTTTCTATACACACATACACACATGCACACACACATGCATGCATCCATGCACACTGAGCAGCCAAATTTATTGTGAAATCCAAACGATTCTAAAGACTTTAGAGTTCTCTTTTCTTTGTGCTAACTCTGGTTAGTTTCCTAGGAACCCTCAATGTGTCAATTTATAATGACTAAAATAAGAGAACATGCCTCAAAAGGGCAACTTCTGGATCACACAAGCAGTTCATAGCTGTTGTAATGGGGGTTGAAGTGTTCCCAACAGGTAGAAGGTAGAGCTATTATCTTGAAAGGCTGCCTGTGAATAACAACATATCAGTAGAAGTTTGTGGAGAAAATGCTCCCTTACTTCTATTTGTCTTTTGAAAAGAAATTAACTAGGCTTTTTTTTATGAGAGCCAGAGCCATGAAGTCAACTTGTAATCAAAGACTCACAGGAAGATACACACTGGGGTCCACACAGCAGCCCTCCATTTTCTAATGAGTGTGGTAAGTACTGAGTGAGACAGTTTGTCTCAACAGAGCAAGAACCCCGTGATAAAGTGGACAAATGCTCATTCCCTCACTACTGCCAGACCATTCTCCTTCTCAGGTGTACAACTGTGGTGTGTGGAGAGTTCTTCTCTGGCCAAATACCAGTTTCTTAGATGGTTCCACCAATAAGCAAAAAATGATAGCTGTTGCTATCAACTATTTCTGGAGCAGTCACAAAGAATAGTTACAGGCAAATTCTTCCACTAAGAAGAACTCTGAGCCATAAATCATGACATTTGATTTACATGAAAAAATGACAAAAGATTAATACATGTATCTTAATGAGTAGTAGTTGTTATAAAATCATTGACAAGGAACTTCGAGAAAGAGATTCATAGACCTTAAACTAGGTTAAAATATTAAAATATATTTACAATAGTAATTGCTTCATAACAGATAATTTTATACTGTACAAAAACAAACTGCTATATACTATATACAAATACATTCATTAGTACACTGAACTTCATTATATATAGATATTCATCAGATTCATTCTTTGACATTTCTATACAGGTATATGATGTAGTTTGATTACTCTTACCTTAACTCTCTTTTATCTCTTGTCCCACATGTCAATACACCCACCCTGCCTTGCCTATCTCTTTCTCATATCTTTTTGCTTTGTTTTATGGCCTATTGAGCTCAACCAGGGCTTTCTGTGTAAGTCTGGGTATTGCACTATCCAATGCCGTTCAATGAAGTTCTGTCAGTGAGTATCTAAAGATAATGACTTCCTCTCACCCAGAACACTTCAGCAGGAGGGATGGTCCCTGACAGGTACAGGGTTATGCTGACACAGTGCAGATAATCATATTTTCTGTGACTTTCACAATTGCTATGGCTATGCAATGCCATGAAAACACCATTTTGTCACCATTTTCCCTATCTATCTTATCTTACAATCTCTATTCCTGTTTCTATTCAATATCCCCTAAAGCTAGAGGGGTTAATATAAATGACTTGTCTACGGCTGAACACTCAAATGTTCAGCATCTCTAGTGTCTTGCAGCCAGAAAATCCTGCCTTCACCACTATTCATTGTGCAGGGAAGGGCCTAAGCAATAAGAAGGGCAGTGTGCATGAAGATCCTACATGAGAACCTATGACATCACAAACCAAGTAAATATACAAAAAAAGGGGGTAGTGAAACACATGTTATATGAAAGAATGGGGGGAGGGGACATAGTGGGATAGTGGGAGATGAATGTTTAAGTGGAGCTGAGGGAAGAGAGCAGGGGAAATGAGTCACACAAGTGGGTTAAAAACTAAGATATATGAAGAAGCCTTATGAAAGCCAACTAGTTTGTAAGCTAATTAAAGTAAAATGCTTAAGCAGTCTCAACAGAGGTATCCTGCAAAAACAAACAGTGCTGTTCCTAGAAGGCGCAGGTTATTAAAAATGAAAAACTCAGTCAGATACAAGTTACTTCTCTATGAATTATTGATCAAGGAGTTCCTGGGGGGTACAAAATATCAGAGTGTATTGCAGTCTCTCTTGGTTGCACTATCATAACTTGATAATCAGCCTCTGCTGCTGGGGTCACTTCTGCTGTAAGTTGAACATCCAAGTGACCAGGGAATCTTTTGCTGGCTGCTTTTCATGGTGATGGAAAACCCTATCCACTCTGCTAGGGGAGAGAAATGAATGATCTTATCCTGAGTTAGGTCCTAGTTGTTACCATATCAACTTGCCAGACATTATTTGTCCACTAATGTAACAACAGCAAGAAAGTTTATGTGAAACAAAACACTTCTTCACTGTAAATTTCTGTCCAGCCTGGCCCCACGGCCGTTAAGTCCCAAAGTAACACACAGAAACTTATATTAATTGTAAATGGTCTGGCCTATTACTCAGACTTGTTACTAACTACCTCTTACAATGTAAATTAACCCATACTTCTTATCTATGGTATCTTTTATCAGTGCAGCATTCTCTTCTTTCTTTATCTGCATCTGGGTTAAAACTGTGTCTGACCTTGCCTCTTCCCAGAGTTCTCTAAGTCTGGTTACTCTGCCTATATTTCCTGTCTGGCTACTGGTCAATCAGCATTTTATTAAACCAGTACAAATGACAGATACAGGGTATAAGAGCATTATCCTACAGCAATACCCCACAGCCTGGCTAGCTCAGTCGGTAAAACATGAGACTCTTAATCTCATGGTTGTGGGATTAAGCACCACATTGGGTGCCAAATAATGTGTGATTAATTTAAAACTCAGAGACTGAAATTAGGGTTCAACCTGAAGATCCAAAAAGCAAAACAGCCAACCATTGACTCTTCCCTTGACCTCAGTCCAAAAACAATGATCCTGCCTTCAAGAATCTCAGAATGAAACAAACTAAGAGCTGTCTCCTCCTGTTTTATAATCTTCTTTAGGACTGGGATTAAAGGTGTGCACCACTGGGATTAAAGGCATGCACCACCCAGTTTCTATGGCAAACTAATGTGGCTACTGGGATTAAATGTGTGTGTTACCACTTCCTGGTCTATAAAGCTGACAAGAGGGGCTCTTTTACTCTCTGGTCTTCAGGCAAGCTTTATTTACTAAAATACAAATGAAATGTCACTGTACTTGATGACTTCAAGGAACTACTTTCTTGACGATTGTATTTGAGGCCTGTCCCACAAATGCTGTACACAGTGAAAAATTCATACCTAATTATGCCATAGTCTCTAAAGAAAAACCTATCTGTGGTAACTTGAGTAGGAATGGTCTCATAGGCTCATATATTTGAATGCTTGGTCGTCAGGGAGTGGCACTACTTGAGAGGGATTACTAGGTGTGGTCATATAGAAGTAGGTGTAGTCTTTTTGGAGGAAGTATATCACTGGGTGTGGGCTTTCAGGCTTCAAAAACTCAATCCAAGCCCTATGGCTCTTTCCTCCTGTTTCCTGCAGTTCTGGATGTAAATCTCCCAGTCTTCTTTCTCCATGCCATGATGGAAATGTACTAAACTTTTGAACCTGTAGGCAAGTCCCAGTGAAACTGTTTCTTTTTTAAGAGTCTCTGTGGTCTAGGCCTTTTACGGTCTAGTTTCTTGAGTTCTTTACATATTTTGGAGATCAGAACTTTGTCAGTTGCAGCATTGGTGAAGATCTTCTCCCAGTCAGTGGGTTGCCTTTCTGTCTTAGCAACAGTGTCCTTTGCTTTACAGAAGCTTCTCAGTCTCAGTAGGTCCCATTTATTCAATGAGGCCGTTACTGTCTGTGCTGCTGGGATTATACATAGGAAGTGGTCTCCTGTGCCCACTTGTTGTAGAGTACTTCCCACTTTCTCCTCTATCAGGTTCAGCGTGTTCGGACTGATATTGAGGTCTTTAATCCACTTGGACTTGAGATTTGTGCATGGTGATAGATATAGATCTATTTTCATTCTTCTACAGATTGACATCCAGTTTTGCCAGCACAATTTGTTGAAGATGCTCTCTTTTTTCCATTGTATACTTTTAGCTCCTTTATCAAAAATCAGGTGTTCATAGGTTTGTGGGTTAAAGTCAGGGTCTTCTATTCGATTCCATTGGTCGACTTCTCTGTTTTTATGCCAATACCAAGCTGTTTTCAATACTGTAGCTCTGTAATAGAGTTTGAAGTCAGGGATGGTAATGCCTCCAGACGTTCCTTTATTGTATAAGATTGTTTTGGCTATCCTGGGTTTTTTGTTTTTCCATATAAAGTTGATTATTGTCTTCTCCAGATCTGTGAAGAATTTTGATGGTATTTTGATGGGGATTGCATTGAATCTATAAATTGCTTTTGGTAGAATTGCCATTTTTATTATGTTGATTCTCCCAATCCAAGAGCAAGGGAGATCCTTCCATTTTCTGGTGTCATCTTCAATTTCTTTCTTCAAAGACTTAAAGTTCTTGTCAAATAGATCTTTCACTTCCTTGGTTAGGGTTACCCCTAGATATTTTATGCTATTTGTGGCTATCGTGAAAGGTGATGCTTCTCTGATTTCCCTCTCTGCTTCCTTATCCTTAGTGTATAGGAAGGCCACTGACTTTTTGGAGTTGATCTTGTATCCTGCCATATTACTAAAGGCGTTTATCAGATGTAGGAGTCTTGGGTAGAGTTTTTCGGGTCGCTTATGTATACTATCATATCATCTGCAAATAACGAAAGCAACCCATTTATAAAATGGGGCACTGAGCTGAACAGAGATCTCTCAACAGAAGAAGTTCAAATGGCCAAAAGACACCTAAGGTCATGCTCAACCTCCTTAGCGATCAGGGAAATGCAAATCAAGACAACTTTAAGATACCATCTTACACCTGTCAGAATGGCGAAAATAAAAAACACCAATGATAGCCTTTGCTGGAGAGGGTGTGGAGAAAGGGGTACACTCATCCATTGCTGGTGGGAATGCAAACTTGTGCAACCACTTTGGAAAGCAGTGTGGAAGTTTCTCAGGAAATTTGGTATCAACCTACCCCTGGATCCAGCAATACCACTCTTGGGAATATACCCAAGAGAGGCCTTATCATACAACAAAAGTATATGCTCTACTATGTTCATAGCAGCACTGTTTGTAATAGCCAGAACATGGAAACAACCTAGATGCCCTTTAATTGAAGAATGGATGAAGAAAGTATGGAATATATACATATTAGAGTACTACTCAGCAATAAAAAACAAGGACTTCTTGAAGTTTGCAGGCAAATGGATGGAAATAGAGAACACGATCCTGAGTGAGGTAAGCCAGACCCATAAAGAGGATCATGGGATGTACTCACTCATATTTGGTTTCTAGACATAAACAAAGGACATTGAGCCTCTAATATGTGATCTTAGAGAAGCTAAATAAGAAGGAGAACCCAAAGAAAAACATATAGGCATCCTCCTGAATATCAACCTTCATCAGGCGATGAAAGGAGACAGAGACAGAGACCCACATTGGAGCACCAGACAGTAATCTCAAGGTCCAAATCAGGAGAAGAAGGAGAGTGAGCACGAGGAAGGAACCCAGGAACGCGAGTGGTGCACCCACACATCGAGACAATGGGGATTTTCTACCGGGAACTCACCAAGGCCAGCTGACCTGGGTTTGAAAAAGCCTGGGATAAAACCGTCTTGGGAAAAAACATAGAGACAATGAGGACTACTGAGATCTCAAGAACAATGGCAATGGGTTCTTGATCCTACTGCACGTATTGGCTTTGTGGGAGCCTAGGCAGTTTGGATGCTCACTTTACTAGACCTGGATGGAGGTGGGTGGTCCATGGACTTCCCACAGGGCAGGGAACCCTGATAGCTCTTTGGGCTGACGAGGGAGGGGGACTTGACTGGGGGAGGGGGAGGGAAATGGGAGGCTGCGGTGGGGAAAAGACAGTAATCTTAAATAAATAAATAAATTAAAAAAAAAGAGTCTCTGTGGTAAAAATGTTTCTCAATAACAATAGAATACTAAGAGTTAATTCAAAGGGTCATAACTATGCAAATTGTTGCAAATAAGCAATTATGAATGCCAAGTCATAGATAGGACATTTATATATCCTGTTTACTCCAGGATTCTGGGAATTTCTGGGAAAATTTAAGATGAAGGGGATGGGGAAGAATTCTGTAAATGCTGTTCTCTAGACAAGACAGAGCTGTTTCGAACATGATCTCATAGCATCTGAGGTTACCTGCACAAGATCTACACAAAATCAAGCCAGTTAAAGATTCAAGCAAAGAATAAGAAGGGACTGCCTAGACTCCAGTCCTAGTTGGAGAGATAAATGTCACTTGATCTATACTAATAGAGGGACATTCCTTTTTCTCTTGAGGGACAGCTGGTTTGCTTGCATCCCTAAAGAGAATGCCATACACATGTGCATATGGGCAGCACTGATTGGACTCAAAGGTTATAAATAAAATCAGAGGACATGAGGTTGAGAAGTAGATAGGAGATAAGATGTTGAGCATTGTGGAAGAGAGGAGCTGAAGGGGAGACCTATTAACCTTGTTTAAAAGCATGAGAATCTTATACATTCTCAGGGTGGTGTTGGGCAATGAGTCCTGTGGGTTACTTTTATAATGACGTCACTTGGAAGACTGAAGTTATATTATCCTTAGACACTCTTATAAAATTTTACTTATTTTTTGTATTTGAATGTACTTTGGTTTTCTTTTTCTCTCTTCAACAAATTCATTCAGATATTATTGTGTGGCATTGCCTCAACCACATAATTTCTAATTTAAACAATTTATATTGTTTGAAATTATAAGAATTTTATAAATAAAATAGGAGAATAATTAGTGCTTTGAAGTATGAGTATGAATTGTAACGTAGAAGACTTATTATGAAAGACTTTCTCTGAGGTCTGATGAATCTGATGAGTATCACCTTCCCATAATTTGAAATACTCTGACATTAGCATTTAGTACATATCAGATCAAAGTTCCAGTAATTGTTCATCAGATATATTCTTCAGTTATTCCCCTGGATTTCATTCCTGTTCACCAGATACATATTGGTTATACGTAATCTAGAAGAAACCAAAGGAGCAGAATTGTCATGGCAAACACTAGAACTCTGGTATCTTGAGGTTTTACAAAACCTTTTTATAATTCAACCTTAATTTATGTGTAATTTTCATGTTTATATCAATGCAATGTAATTTTTTAATTATGAAACATCATTGCTTATTATTCTACTAAGCTGCATATATGGTTGTTATGTATTTTAGGGACAATGTTAAAATGTGTACATTCTGCTTGGTGATGAGGGAGTGCTTGTGAATGCTATCCAAAGAGGAGCGTGGATACCAGTGCCATGCTAAGTAGCAGAGACTGTAGCTTCATTCTCCACGTGAGCACACAAGCAGTCAGATGAGGATGCACAACCACAGTATTAAAACTGCATTTAAACTCATCTGCTGCAAACTAAAATCTCTCATTCTAAGAATATTCTTATAGAATTTACTCATTTGGTAGTTGCAGCTGATAAATGCATTGAATGCTGCAGAATATTATGTTTAAGTGGAAATTTTGAAAATGAATATTATTTGAAAGGAAAACATAAAGAATGATTCTTGAGAGTAATTTCACCCTACATTTGACAAGCTACTAAAAAGCAGCTCTGTATTTGAAAAATAATACACAGAGAGCACACCCTCAAAATCATACTGAAATCAACATTGATAAACCGGTTTCAATTATTTCTTTTTCATTGTCATTGTTCATTTGCTTGTTTCTTTCTTGAGCCTAGGAAGTCATGTTATCTCATAGTACATTTATGTCTTGAGCTATTGACATATTCATAGGGAAAAATAAGCATGGATCATTGATCAGACCACAGACTAATGGAAAAGAGCCTTGTTTTCTATTAATAGACATTGTCACCAACCCACAAACGTTGAGTTACAAGTATTGTAGGTCCCAGAGTTGGAATAAAGGAACTGCTTAGTAATAAGAAACATCCCTTATAGAAGGGTTCTGTGCTGAATGCTGTCTCCTCAGATAGGAGCCCTATTTGGGGAGCTTATGGAAACCTTAATATTTGAGACTTCAAGGGAAGGAATTAGGTCACTAAAATTGTGCCTTTTGTGCCTTTCAAAGTCTCCCACCTGTACTCCCTTAGTCTTAGTCTCTGTGCCCCCACCTCCTTGCTCTCTTCCCTGCCTGCCCTCTGTTGATTAACCTCTGTCACATGGGCCTACCTTACTTTTAATTTGAACTAAGGTGTGAGGGAACACCATCTGCTGAGGGTTCTCGTACGTCAACATTTCTAACAAATCTAAACTGTTTGCAGCTTACCTTAGACAGGAATTAATGGTGTCTGCAATTCTGCAGAGACCCCCTATTTAACCTTGTAGCAATTCATGTTAAGCTCAGACAAACTTAAAGTGAAGAGGTTGTTATTGAACATTTCTTCTCCCCATTCACTGTACAGATTACACCTGCCGAAAATGTGCCTGAGGGGGTTTCTGCTTAACATTGTACTACTTTCAGAATAGTTCCTTTCTAGAACATCTACTAAGTCTGGAGCATGAAGAAAAACAAATGTCTTTTAATTTTCATTTTTGAATGATTCTTTAATTATGACACAAACAGAATGTTTGAGAACTGTGAGGAATTACTAAGTAATTTGATTACTTATAAAAGCTATAATTATCACATGTAGGTCACTAAGAATGATTATAAGCAATGCTTTCAGCATTTACCTTGAGAAAGCTTGGCAGTATAAATAATGTGACCTTTAGTAGCACTGTTTTTACTCTGTGTGGATAATTTCATATAAAATAGGGAAGATGATATTGCAACTAAGAAACTAAACCAGAATGGAGTGTTCCCTAGACATCATTTAGGGTAGTGTTGAACAATGATGTCTGTGGGGTACTTTATTTATAGTGACCCCACTTCAGTTGCTGTGAGTTAGTAAAATGAATTGCTGTGGGATAATGTTCTTGAATACTGTAAATATTTGTCACTTTTATTGGTTTAATAACATGCTGATTGGCCAGTAGCCAGGCCAGAAGTGTAGGCGGGGTGACCAGACTAGGAGAATTCTGGGAAGAGGAAAGGAAGCAAAGATGCAGTCTTCATCCAGAAGCCAAAGAAGCAAGATGAGAATTCCTTACTGAGAAAAGGTACCAAGTCAAATGGCTAAACATAGATAAGAATTATGGGTTAAATTAAGTTGTAAGAGCTAGTTAATGATAAACCCGAGCAATAGGCCAACCAATTTATAAATAATACAAGCCTCTGTGTGTTTCTTTGAGACTCAATGGCTGCAGGACTGGGCAGGACAGAAACTTCTGTCTATAAATGGTGCCTAAACATTTGGCTAGAATTTTCCACATAAAGTCTGAGAAAGTTTTTTTTTTTTAAATTCTAGACAGATAAGAATATATTCAAGTACAGCTTCTTTATAACCATCTTTACTCCTGTAGGCTCTGTTTGCTGGTGACAAGCAGATGCTCAACTCCTTTAAGAGAGACTTCCCTGTCGTCTTAGGGCCAAAAACCACCTGGTTCTTTGAAGAAGCCCTGTCATCAAACACCAGAAGCCTGCTTCTTGGTGGTGACAGGGACCTAAAAACTAAACAGAGTTGTATCATTAAATGTGGCTTCTGCCAGTATATCTGCCACAAAGCTAGACCCTCAAAAAGCTAAAGAATGAGGAGAGGCCAGCTGCCAAAGCCACAGCTTTAATATTAGTCATTTTGCTCAGCATATTAAAGACTCATGTGGTCAGACAAAGATAGAGATATACAGTAAAGACTGATCCAAACCAAAAAAAAAAAACTTTAAACAGTTTACAGTATGTTTAAAAATATACATAGGCTTGGAAAATAAATGAAAAAAGATAAGAGAAAGTCCTTAAAAAAGAAATAAAATAGTCAGATGTGTGGCACATACCTCTAATCCCAGCATGTGGGAGGCAGAGGCAGGCAGATCTCTGTGAGTCTGAGGTGTAAAGGAACAGTAAAGAAGGGATCTTTCAGGTGCTGAACAGTAAAGTGGAAGGTAGCAGGAGAGACATTAGAAAGGAGATTGTAAGGTTTTTAACCACTGGATGAATTAGAACCTCATTTATGGTCTTGAACCAAGGAGTAAGCACCAGAAGGTTTGTGCTCGGGAAGAATGGGAGTGTTGCAGGGTGAGTCGATAGGAATTAAAAATCCTTGAGATAGGAGGCAGACGATAACGGGCTTACGGCCTCAGTGGTGAGTTTCAGAAACAGGCAACCAGACTAGGAGAATTCTGGGAAGAGGGAGGAGACAGACACACTTGTAATTTAGAAGCCAGAGGAGCAAATGAGAATTCCTTACTGAGAAAAGGTACCAAGCCATATGGCTAAACATAAATAAAAATTATGGGTTAATTTAAGTTGTAAGAGCTAGTTAATTATAAGCCTGAGCAATAAGCCAACCAGTTTATAAATAATAAAAACTTCTATGTTTTTCTTTGGGACCGAATGGCTGCAGGACCAGGCAGGACAGAAACTTGTGTCTACAGTGAATATTATTTTACTTTTTATTTTATTTGTATATGTGACTGCATGTAAACATGCACATGCAGGTGCCAATGAAGGCCAGAGAATTATTTCAGATACCTCAGTTTTTCACTGCTAAGCATAGGTGCTGGGAATACAATTTAGGTCCTCTAGATTACTATCACATAGCACACTTTTAACCACTGAGCCATTTCTTCAAACCCCCAAAATGAATGTTTTTAAGAATACTATTTAATCCGTGGTGAAAATTTAAATACTTTCTGAGAATTTACTTTCTGTACATTGAAGAACTCGAGGACTCTTAATGTAAAATACTATTTCTCAGGACTCAAAGAAAGCACCTAACAAATCAACAGGATTCTAAACATATGCCAAGAATCCTTCATTTGTCTCATCATATGGATATGTGGAGTGTGGGAGGATGTGCATGTGCTTCTGGGTGTGTGCCCATGGAGGTATCTGTAGGCCATCAACATCAGGACCCTGCTCCTTCATTCTCTACTGTGACAAGGACAGCTTCTCTCTACCAGAGTTCTACAGTGGTTGGAAGATGGTAGTTATACTTAGGCAATATCTAAAATTGTATGTTTTTATATTGAATACACTTTGGTTTCAGATTTTTCTCTTCAACAAGTTCATTGCATATATCATCATGCTTTATAGCTCAAACAACCTAATTTTTAATATAGCAGAATATGACAAAACACTTTTGTGTAGTTTTAATTTATCTGCTTAACCTTACTTTTGATCATTTAAATACACACACACACATACACACACACACACACACATACACACACACACACACACATCTGTTATCTGCGTGAAGAATTGGTAGAAGAGCAATGAAGAATGAAAATCCACACTGAATTCCTTGTCTTCCTAGAATTACAGTCTTTGGTCAATACAAATAAGTAGGGAAAACAAACAATAATGTATGCGAGTGGAGGAGCCAAGCAGTGGATGAGCATATGTGCGGTCACGTGGATGGAAGCTGCATTGGCTAGATCAATGTTGCCTTTGAAGTGTAGGACAGCCTTGACTCTTGAAACTGCAAGAACTAATCTCACTACACACGTGAAAAACAGTAAGTTTTTTGGAACATGTTACTCACAGTGAGATTTTTAAATAATCTATTGTTTTGGTTACATCTCTGCAAAGATACACAATCATCCTAAATTCAATAGAGGATAGAGGGTTGGTGATGAGGAGTTAGATAGTGTTCTTGTCTCTCAAAAAAGAACTTTGAAATGGTTTCCAGAGATCAAATAAATAAGCCTGTAGATGTGATTTTCAGTACATTTACTGTAAATATAACATGCATCTTTATAATAACAGTTATTTGTGTTAAAGCTGATTTTAGCATGAGAATATATACCTTTCTTTTTATTTATAATTGATTTTTATTGAGCTCTACATTTTTCTGTGCTCCCCTCCATTACTCTCCCATCCCCTTCAACCCTCTCCCAAGGTCCCCATGTGCCCAATTTACTCAGGAGATCTTGCCTTTTTCTACTTCCCATGTAGATTAGATCTATGTATGTCTCTCTTAGGTTCCTCATTGTTGTCTAGGTTTTCTGGAATTGTTATTTGTGGGCTAATTTTATTTGTTTTATGTTTAAACCACTTATGAGTGTGATAATTGTCTTTCTTTCTAATAAAAAAAACTGCATCTCTCTCAGTTTTGACTACAGCTGGATCCTCCAATGATTTTACTGAAATGCTGTCTAGAGATGGGACCTTTGGAAGATGATTACATCATGAAGGGAATTATCAATAAGTGTAATTATAAATATACATATCTATCTATGGCATACACACATACACAAGTGTATAGTCCACATCAATAATTTGAAACATGTATCTGCCTTTTGTGTGCTCATCTCTCCCTGCGTCTTGTTCTCTTTTTCATACCTGTGTCTCCCCCTATATCTCTCTAACAGAAAACAATCACCATCCAGTATTTTTAGATAGCTTGAATAAATGTCATATTACTTGACAATTAAAATTATACCCGACACACTTTACTTTCAAGTCTAAATTCTGTTCCAACACTCTAGAGCATTTTTGTGAAATGAGGCTTTTATACACATTTTAAAAGAAGTAAACACAGTGCATTTTTTAGGGTATTTTCCCATAAAATGCAAAAGAGAGAGGTTAGAGAACGGTTCTTAATCTATGAATTTGGGTAATTTTATCATTCATGTGTGTTTGATGATCTTTTGTTTTTTTTCAGCTACTGTTTATCATAGAACAGCAACTGTAGGGTCCTTCATTTTCATCCCAGCTGTCAAGTTGAGCACACTTGGAATGTACTGCAGTGCTGTTTTATCATCGTTTCCTTGACATTGTTCTTATGTGGAAGAGCATACACTATTTCTCATAATTTCAGTTTGCTATGGTTGACTTGATGGGGTAGGAATTTCAGTTTGCACTCCCTGGGTTGATATCCATCAATTTGAAATCTGTATGATGAATTAAACCTTCTGGCAGACAATATGTCAAGGTCAGCATAAGCTAAATGCATGAACATTGATGTTCTTTCCTTGATCTAATTGACCAATAAAATAGAAAGAATTTCTAAATCTATGTCAATGTAAGAATAGCTTTCCTGGGAAAAGTATACTTCAACATTTGTGTTTAAAATGCAGATAAAGCAAAAGCTTTTTGTAATAAGAGACAAAAACACAGTTACTATCAGGCCATCAGGTACTCAGATAAGCATCAACTCCACAATTTCTCTGAGGCCATGCATCCCCAGAGTCTAAGGTCCATTCAGGAGATGTTAAGGCCGTTACAAACTGTGTTTAAGTCTGTTAAACTCATAGCTTTGGTTAGGGTGTTCTAGGACTCTCAAGACTTGTGGCTGTTTCTCCTGCCAGATCGTTGGGGCACTAGTCCATGAGGAAAAAGGGAGCAGAAGCAGGGAATGGGGTTCAGAAGGCTGTGGCTATGGTGGAGACAGCCCTCTGGGAGATGACTTTGATAAATCAGCTCAGCTTTATTCCAGAGTATAAGGAATATAGAGGATTGGGGAGCCTGAGGACACACCCTAATTTTCATTAAGTGGCACACTCCCATCCTAAGGCTTCATAGGTGGCAGTAGGGTCCCACAGCAAAGCTCCTAGTGCAAGTAGTAGTAACCACACCCCAGAAGGGGAAAGACTTCTAGCAGAAAACTGCCAAGGGTCATGCTAAAGTTAAATTAGGCATCCAGGTTAAGACATCGCTTTCAGCTGGGTCAGTCCTTTGACCCCAGGGATACTCTCCACATAAGGGCAGGTAGAGAGCAGAAAGTTCTCACTGGGGAAGGAGTCCCCATGTGGCCCAGCTTTTGGAGAAAGCTGTCAGGCTGTGGTTGACTGCAACATCTGACCAGCAAGACCTCCCCAAAAAGGCTGATGGATGACATGAAGACGACATGGAAGATAAAAACACACCTGGTTGCATCATTTAAAATGTAGCAAAACAAACAATAACACTGTTATCACAGAATCAAGACTATCACAAGAGTTAAAAGCTTTCAGCTGCCAAAATGATAACAACACATACGTGTGTGTGTGTGTGTGTGTGTGTGTGTGTGTGTGTTTCAATTATTCCTTTTAACTGAATACTTTGCACCCTTGCAAAGTCAGAAGACTACTGGTTGAGAACAACTGGTGTAACTGCACAAGAGCTGCTGAAAGAGACTTACAAGAACACCAAAAAAGCTGGCTCTGATTTAACTCCTGGTCCTTTGTCGCTCTCATCTTTCAAAACTCTCTCGTTCATACTGAATTAAAGGAGGCAACATTTGCATTATAAAATGAGTTTTAACTCGGTCTAATCTGATGAAATACCCATTAACATAGTAAAAATCAGCAAGGAAAAATAGGAAATTTAGGAAGACAATATTATAGATAGAAACATTACTAATTCATATGATATACCAAACATCTTCAGTGTCCAGCCCACTGAATTATTTAAATTTTCTTTGTCAATTAGTCTTCACTGTCAAGTTGATTTGATTTATAATCACATGGAAACACACCTCTGGGATGTATCTGAGCATTTCTGGGAAAGTTTTACTGAGGAGGGAAATCTTATCTGTCTAATGAGCTGAGATCTCAGATAGAGAAGTCCTGTTGAGCACCAGAATTCATTTCTCTCTACCTCCTGACTGGTCACAGTATAGCCGTGCCTTCTCTAGTATGACTAATTGTAACTTCTCAAATGATAAGACAAACAAATGCTTCCTTGAATTTATTTCATCTGGTATTATGTTATAGAAAAATATCACGTGAAAGTGGTTTTGTTTTTATAAATATCAGCTGAGTGGAATAACAGGAAAAGATGAGATGCTGTGATTAATAAGGTAATACTATGTTTATTACTATTATCAGTGAACTGGTACTCTGGGCAAACCCTTTACTTTTAAAAATTACTTTTATATTTGAGAATTTTATATCACACATTTCTGTCATCCGTCATGGAGACGAGTCAGTAATAAGCAGGAAACAATCTTCTTTGGGGTCGTTTTCATGCTAGCAGAGGTGTTATTCCCACTGCCCAGCAAACAAGACAGTCTTCAGCAGTCTTCCCCACCTGCGAACTCTTGTGAACCATGGCAAGAAATAGGCATGGCGGCAATTGTGAAACCCTTTGCTGTAGAATTGTTTGCTGTGTCGCACAAAACCTTGCACAAATCAATACCTATACTGACTTTTGATCTTGTTTAGAATATAGTTGTATATTCAATAGTTATATTAATATTTAAAAGTATTTTTTCAAATACATTGTAGGTTAAACTAATTAATTTTAAATTAGTGGAGACTGAAAATCTTGGGGGAAAGTTCCTGTCCAGCAATTCCATCATCCTCATAGAGGTAATAACTGCGTGGAGTAATGTGCTGGGTATGATTGCCACCAGCAAAATACTCTTTTATTTTTCTTTTTAAGTACCTGAAAAAAGGAACACACTAAATACATGTGGTCATGCATGTGTCAACGTATTTGTTTTCAGACACAGAAAAATGCAATAGTTAGACATACAGAACCCTCTGTGGCACATTATAGATACTTTCTTAACATGTGCTTTCTCGGTTTCTTTGATTTTGCAAAAATAAAAATGCATCTCACTTGTTTTTATTTTCATTATCAGTTGAGAATCAGTACATATCATATTCATTTGCATATCTATAAGATTCACTTTGAGGTATTAATTCAGCAGTATCATTATAAATTTGTTCTTATAATTAGTTTCTAACAAGAAAGGTCATCAAAATGACATGTTTTAAAACTTTAGAATATTTGAAGTTTTCGAAAAGGCTTCAAAAGTGTTACTAAATATTTCTGAATGCCATTCACTCAACTACCTAACCCTATACTTTATATGACCATGCTCAGCCTTCACCCAGTTTTCTAAATCCTGCCCTTGGTGCAACCATAAGACAATATTCAAAGACGAAGGTAATGTTGAGATAGTACTACTAACTCATCAAGTTTAACAAGTCATCTGATCCCCTAAGTTGGTAGAGTTCAGGGTTGAAATCCACCCACCACATCCTGAGTACTTTTGACATTTTGTTTACTTGCCGGCCATCTGGAACTAAAGCTTCCTTCCCCATCACTATTGTTACAAAGGCTTTGACACATGATTCTCTATTATTTCTTTGAATACATCTAATGCTCACTTGTGTTCAAATACATATTTAAGAAGCACTGAGGAGTGTGTAACGTGTAGCTGTCTCCAGCATCCTAACAGGAGGAAAATGATACTGAGTGTCTGAAAATTTCACGACTTACACAGTGGAAGATGCTGCCTTCTGGGACTGTGAACTGCAAAATTAGCAGTTTCCAACTTATAATTTAAATATATTCTCTGGAAACGACATTAAGGAACACATGGTTATCATTTTTATTCATAATTTTAGCACCTTTCTGTGATTTTTGATAAATAGCAAATTTCTATGTCTGTTACTTTCTCCACCTTTATTAAAACTTAGTAGCAAGCCATTTTGCCTGAACTTATTGTTATGTAGTTATTTATTTATGCAAGTATGAACTTATGGGCAGTTTTTCTATGAATTACAATCTAATACTATCATCATTAATTTTACTGCTTGTCTTATTTGGGACCAGCCTTGTGCCATGTGACCTGCCTACACCTATTTCAAAGACAGATCTCTCTGTCTTAGCTCACCCTGTACAATGCCCAGGATATCTTGGTAACGCAAGTCTTTCTAAGGATATGGTTCCATTTTATTTGTGAATACGATATGAAAACTTAGTATTTATGTGCTACAGATGTGTTTCTACTTCTAATTTCTCTCATTAAAATCTATCGATCTATTTTCAACAAACACCTGCACACAATTATATATTTGTGATCACATCCAGTTATACTAAAAAAAATCACTGTCAGAAAATTACAGCTGGTTCTGATTCAATCATAAATATATTTACCCAGGTTTTATTTTTTTTTCACTGAGAATCATTTTCTCCAAAACTTAGAAATGACTTTCATATACAGAATATTCTTTGGTTTTTTGACCTCAGAACAATAACTGAAAATCAATATCCTTGTAGGAGACATTTTTTTCCTAACAGACAAGCCATTCTTCAAGCTGACGTCATCATCGAGATACGCATTTGCATGAGACGAGAGCACCTCAGATGCGGTGTACAGCCTGAGTGTGCAACACAGAAACGACAAGAGGACTGTGTTTCACACATGGAAAAACATCTGATGAAAGAGAGCATGTGCACCTTTAAATAGAAAACTGGCCAGTTATCTTTCTTCATGAATGATCCCTAGAGCTATTTCCCTCACCAGTTAAGATCTCTACAGACAAAAGGGCTATGGCAACAGCAGTAAGGCACAGACCATTGTTCTACGGAAGCTAAACTCATTTCAGCTCATTTATTGTACAAGTTCCTTACGGTAAAACCAACAGATGCATTCAATCGTGGTATCGGACCATAACTGGAAAGAAACAGTGGAACATTTTCAAAATTTAAAACAAAGTAATTCTGCGCGCACTAGAGATAGCTCAGGGGTTAAGGGCACTTACTGGTCTTTGCGAAGAACCATGTTTTAGTCCCAGGATCCACGGGGTAGCTTACGACAGTCTGTAACTCCAATTCTAGAGGATCTGTTGCCCTCTTCTGACTTTCTGGACCAGGCACACTCCTCTCGCAGTCTGCTCCCGTGTGCCAGGTTTACAGAGAGGCTGATGTGAAAATAGCCCTTGGGCATGTGTGCAATAGAAGGAAGTTTTTGCTTCCTTTTTTAGAGAGATAGCTCTCAGTTCCAAGAGATTTTGTGTGAAGTCTGTGGGGGCTGAACTCACTCTGAAAAACAGGAAATAAGAGAAGTTTAAAATTTGTTCATGGAGGAGGCTCCAAGACAGCTGACTGAAACTGTGTTTAAAATCATCAGACTCTGTTAAAAATCCAAACAGGGTTAGAACACTCCACATTGTCATTTATTCTGATTGCCCTTTTGTCTGTGCAACTGCTAAGGATTATTCTGATCTCTTTCAGCGGAAAGAACAGTTTAGTACTGGCATTTATATCTTGTATTTTACATCCTAGAAAATGAAGGTTATTCTTAAAGAAATGTATTAATTAGACCTTTGAATGACTTACATAAAACAGTAATATTTTGCAAGTAATTTTAAATTTTGCAAGAACAAGATTATAGACTTGCTATAGCAAATTCATGCAAGCTTGGAACTCCAGCTAGAGAGAACCCTCAATTGTCTCTTTTGCTCCATCCAAAAGGACTATGATACAACTACCCCGTTCTTCTTTGCTGATCTTGTCTATGATAAGCTTACAGTGACAACAATCCTACCTTTTCAACTAGGAGTGAATCTGGTGACTTTTTCTTTGCACAATGAATTTCTATGTTGAAAGAGAGCTACATCTATTAGTGGTTGAGACTGGATATTGTAGACTATTTCCCAGAGAAGAAAAGGCCTGAGAATTCTGTAACAGAACAATAGACAATGTATGCCTTATATTATAAATGTGAAGTATATCACATAGAATGTGAGGCGCAAGAACATACCACATCAGACAAATAGATCCTAAAAGATATTCCAGATGGAGTTTCCAAAATTTCACAACAGGGTGCTACTTTTGAATTCTAATCTGTAATGAAACAGTTCGAGAACCTCAGAATTTATGTCAGTTTCTTCGGGCCATGATTTATCCATAAGTAACATGTGGAAACCAGAGAAGAGTTCACATGGTGTGGAACTGGACACCTGCCTGTTCTCAAAGAAGCTTCTGGCCATTATAGGTGTCAAAAGCACGGCATGAGCAGCTGCAAGTGAGAAGAGCAATTTTACCTAGGTTTTCCTCCCATCCACCACCAAGGATGATAAATGCATATTGAGTGTGATGTGCCACTTGTAGAACTGTCTCCGGAGAGGAATACCCACACAGAAACTGATGCATTGGGACTTCCATGGAAGTTTTGGGGCTAGGGGCTGAGATTCTCATTAACTACACATACATTCTTTTCATCTGTTGTGGGCCACTATGGTGATAAATATGCATTGTTCTGAGAGGCCTCAAGTAGCAAATTGTAGTGAGGACCTGTGGGCTGCATTCCTGCCACTGAGCTCCCAGCCACCTGGCTAGCTTATGCCCCAAAATAACAACACACAAACTGTATTCATATAAACACTGCTTGGCCCATTTCTATTAATGTGTGTAGTACCACGAGGTGGTGACTTACCAGGGAGATTCTAGCCTACGTCCATCTTGGGTCAGAGCTTCTTCACATCTGTCCTGGAGAGGAGGGGCATGGCGTCTGCCTCACTTTCTCTTCCTCCCAGCATTCTGTTCTGCTTACTCCACCCACCTATGTTCTAATCTATCAGGCCAAGCAGTATCTTTATTAATTAACCAATGAAAGCAACAGATTGATATATGACACTCCCAAATCAGCACATGAGTACTACATGTACCACAGTAGCAATGAGTTGGTTGCTAGACCATATGCCTTCAGTCATGAGTCGCTAGCCTCACACAGGAAGTGAGCACATTGCATGTGCTTCTCATCTCTGCTGGCATGAAAATGTAAGGACCACCCAGATAGTAGATGAGAAGTTGCCCTATATGCAGCCATCACTAATTCACTTTACCATAATTTTTTAACAGTTGTAGCCTAGTTTTCCCAAACATGAGTACGCACTGATGAAATCTTTCCAGATGTCTCAATGTGTACCCATTAATTTAAGAATTTTCTGTAGCGTGTAATGATGCTCATAGTTATCACTGAACTGCCCAGCAGTGATGGCCAGTCCCTCTTTAATCAAAGCACCCGCTTTTCATTTGAGGCTATACCCTGCAAACAGTTTAAACGTTTGTCTCCCTTGTATCTTCCCTTCCTCGCCTTTCATTTTCTACTTATTCCCTCTCTGAGTGCCTTTCTCTTCTGTCCTCATTAATATTCTGGTTTATGTGTCACGGTTTTTATTTCCTGCCATTAATGATGCCATTGCTTCTACTCTAAACTCTCATAGGCAGAGCAAATGTGTAATCATATGGCTTATATGCATTGTAATTGTTTCCAAAATTGAGCTACATAAGTTTTGCATAAAAGTTTTAATGAATTCTCACATAAAGAAGAAAACATGAATTTCAATGTATGGCTTTCATTATGTCTGTGTTAACTCTATAGAACACAGACACAACGGATCTGATTTCTTATTTCACATAACTTATACAGCTTGATTATTTACTATAAGGAATAAACATTGCATAGAAAACATATATACACATACTTTAAATACATCATATAAAGAGCATATATATATTTTCTTAGATATGTTCACTCTCTTTGTAATTAGATGTGCATATATAATATATACATTCATATCTATGCATATGTATATTTAGATATGAACTTCTGTGAGCCTGAATTTTTCAGAACTTATTTTTGAATAGAATCTCATATCTCATGTATATTTCTTAAACTGGTGAAATTGAACTGACCTCAGTCTCCTGGATTCAAGTAGTTTTACCATCTCAGCTTGTTAGGTGGCTGAAAATAGTGTCCCCATTCAAGAGAATTACATAGACAATTAATGATTACAATTACTAAACAGACTAACATTGATACAAATACTTGAATATACATTAAGCATGGCTTAGTCAGTAAAGTACTGAATGCATGAAAATGAGGAACAGAGCTCTGATCCACACTAAAGCAAACATCGTAGCACATACCTGTAACTTTGTTGATGTGGGATTCCCCTCTGTATGCTGTGAATATCAATGGTTTTAAAGGAACTGCTTTGGGCCTATAGCAGAGCTATATGGGAACAGATTTAAGTGGGAAAAACTAAACGGAATCCTGGGAGGAAGAAGGCAGAGTTAAGGAGATGCCATGTAACTCTGCCAGAGACAGATACCAAAACTTTAGCCGGTAAGCCACAGCCACATGTCCATACACAGATTAATAGAAATGGGTTGAATTAATATTTAAGAGTTATCCAATAAGAAGTTGGAGCTAAGGGGCCAAGCAGTGATTTAAATAATACAGTTCTATGTGATTAGGTTCAGGGCTAAGCAGCCGGGAAAAAACTTTGGTACTGAGAGAGCAGAGAGTATATGTAAGCAGATTTCTAGAACTCAAGAGCCACTAGCCTTCCTAACTATTGATGATGTTCAGGTTCTTTGAGTGATCCTGTCTCAAAACAAATGTGACCAGAACCTGTCTTGATGCCAGCTTCCGGGCTTCATACATGAAGGCATGTATCTGCATATACATGGTCTTAGTCGCATTTATATTTCTGTGACAAAAGACCATGGCCAAGGCAGCTGATAAAAAAGGCATTTTATTATATTTATTTGGGGAATTTAGGTTCCACAGGGTGCTAGTTCACGACCACCAAACTGTGTTGGGGATGGGTTCCATCTCATCGTGTGGACCTTAAATTTAATCAGATATTGGTTGGTTAGTTCTACGGTTTTCTTAGCAATGTTGCACAAGTGTATCTTACATGCAGATCACCATTTTAAATAGAAGCATTTGCAAGCGGTTTGGTGTTTTCCTTTCTCCCTTGGCAGTGTGCAGAGTACTTCCCAGTACCATGAACAAGTCCATAGGGGTGAAGGTTCTAGACAGGCTCAATTACTCTGTTTTCAAAGATTTGTACTGGTGTTGTCTTCTAAGGATCCTAGTTTTCTATCTGTCTACATAAGCCTAGAATCTTCATGCAAAAGATTGTTCTTTAAGAGACAAATGAGGGACTGAGAAGAAAGGGAACTAGGCTATCTTCCCTTGTATTCCAAGCTCAATATATCTCTAATACAGTGGTTCTCAACATTTCGTTGCTACTTCCCAAGTATAATTTTGCTAATGTTAGGAATATAAATGTAAATATCTGATATGCAACACTCAAAGGGGTAGTGACCCAGAGGTTGGGAATCACGGCTCCAATGCAAACTTACATAGTAGAATTCCTGAATCAATCACCAGTTCTGTACTTACCATCCACTATTTTACATAATAGTTACATTTTACTACCTGCCTTTATAAGGTGACTACTATAATCAAATGAGTTATTTTTTCTAGATAATTTAATTTATAAGCACAGCTATCTAACATATCATAAAAACCCTATTTCACTAGTACAGCAAGAAAGTAGATTCAAAAGTAAATTTTCGGTAAGTGCCATTTGATTCAACATCTCAGTGAACCAATCAAGTAAGGTTTTTACCCAAATCATTTGATCATTTCCTTCATAACATTGCTATCTGCTTGAAATAATATCTTGTTAGTTCTAAATCATAACCATCCAAATATATCATATTTTTATCCTATTTAAATGTAAACCATATATCACATTCTTATCATTTGAGTTTTTTTAATTATTTTTGTTCTTTTCTTGGTTTTACGAAGTGATTTATTTCATCTACTCTCAGGAAAGTATATCACCTACCCACTATGAGTTCCCTGGATTTATGTACAGGCTGTACACTTTCCTAGCTTATACTTTCAAAGATGTAAACCTTTTCCAGTGTGAATTCTTTTTTTTTTTTTTTTTTTTAAAGATTTATTTATTTATTATGTATACAACATTCTGCCTCGATGTATGCCCGCATGCCAGAGGAGGGCGCCAGATCTCAGTACGGATGGTTGTGAGCCACCATGTGGTTGCTGGGAATTGAACTCAGGACCTCTGCAAGAGCAGCCAGAGCTCTTAACCTCTGAGCCATCTCTCCAGCCCCCCCCAGTGTGAATTCTTTAGAATGTAAACTTTCTGGGACATAGACTGTCAGGAATACAGATTTCTAGAACAAGAATCTTATCAATTTGAACATTGTAGAACTTTCACCTTTCAGAATGTAGGTCTCCCTGCATCACTGAGTGCTGCAAAGAGCAACTTATGACTGAAGGCAAAGAGTGAGAAGCAGCATGGTACCCTTGGGCAAAGTCTGCGAAAAAGACAGGGTTCTCTACCTGATAAAAGGAGCTGGCACATCCAGCCACTGGGATAAGGCTGTGGAGGAAAGTCTTTGACATGGTCCAGGGGAGCTGTTGTCTCTGGCTAACAGTAGCTAGCACCTCTGTGCACATGTGCTGCAATCTATTGATGAAGTTGAAGTCAGGATTTGCTGGCAAGACCAATGACTGTCTGGATTAGGTAGAGACAGAAGAACTAACATTTGCCTTCTTCCCCTGTTGGCAGAAAAAAACCAAGATTACTTAATAAAGCTCTATATACATTTATTGATTACAAGTTCCATAGAAGTGCTAACATATCTGTACACTGAGAACAGACAGGGAAGTTGTTCTGGGAAATGTAACACACATCTTAACCATGTTGATGTTAGCAAAAGTCCATGCTTCCAAGTTTGATTATTCCTTCTGAGATCAGCAATGACATATCTGAAAATAAGTATGCCCCAGAGTTTTGTGGATAAATTAAAATAAGGATACATATGTGTACCAAACCCGCTAATCTAATTTTCCTCCTTAAATGAATATTCTTCCATTCCATTCTATTAAGTAATCTCTGCATTAAAAGCATGCCACACCTCAATTGTACTTTATATTCAACTATTAACCACATATCTGGAAATAGTTTGTAAAGTCCCTAGACATCATTTTTTATTAGCATATTTTTTCCTTGTAAGTTCTCTCACAGTTTTGCTGATTGTATCAGGCTTCATATTCGGGTAATGATGGTCCTCTGACTTCTATAATTTAGATGTTTGAAATTGGGACCCAGATAAAAACATGCCATTTTGACTATGTTCAACAAAGTCAAACACATTGGGACAACCTGATTCACACTGTGGGCCAGAAGAGCAAAAGATCTGATCTGAGAATGAGAACAATGAATTTAAAATAAATTCGTTGGGAGACGTTTACAAACACAAGCATTGTTCAGTAAAGATTCTGTGTTGGTTTAAACATATTCATACCCACCAGCCTAAGAATTGTCCCTGTTTTAAACTTTGTTGGATAACTCTAAGGACTCTGGCTTTCTAACTTCTGACTTCTAATTTCATGCTTTACATTTAGTGTGACATGTGATTTCTTTGTCTTTTTCCTTGACAACTAGAACACATGTCCTGGGCAAAAGGATTTGACATAGATAGACTTTTGCACATACCGTTATAGGATGTAGGGGAGGAGAAGGGCTCATAGCCCCAAGAGAAGGGCTCAGTCCTATAGCAGGCATACAACTCTCAATTGTGAATCTTGCAATCACAGGGGGTTTTGTATTTTTTGTGGTTGTTTTGTTTTATTTGCTTGCTTGTTTTAAATTTTTGTGATGTACAGTTGCCTCAATTGGGTGGCATTGTTTCTTTTCTTGACAGTATCTACGAGACCCTGGCAAAGGACCCCAGGATAGTTTCTGGGCTCTCCTAAGAGCAACCCTTGTTAGGCTGAATGGAGCCTTCCCAAGTGTTTCAGTTGGTTCCTTTTCCCACATCGGAAGCAGAAAATGATTTTTCTCCAACACTGACTGTGAAAACCATATTAAGGATCTAGAAGGAAGCAGAGGCAGCTGTGACTAACACGTGAACTTACGGTTGCCTAGTTTCTGGGCATCAGAAAGCCATGGGTAAGGCTTCCATGACACTGATTCCTTGGTTATATCTCTTCTGTGGGTAATTCTTTGTATCCCTCTGTCAGAATCTTGAATAGGGTTTGCAATTTCTCCTCTGACTTTGCTTCTCTAACAAGGTGTATTGACTTTCCATTTTGTTCAGCTTTTTACTTATTATGGGACAGAGTGACAATTTCAAGCCACTTGTGAAACTGGAAACAGGAACTCAGTCTTGTGCTTTGTTAAGAGAAGGATAAACAACTAGTTGAAAACCAGCTTATGAAATCAGTATCACCTGGCATTGTATCCAATAAAAACTTTTAAATCTATTTTTTGGGGCAATCTTATATTGATGTTCAACTGGTATTTGGGACTGTGTCGTAGAAAGCAACACTTGGCCGGGGCTAGTTTAGAGAAGACATTAGTGAGCATACCAAGCAGTGGCAGTGACCCTAAAAAACCTACTCCTGTCCCTGGGTCATTCCTGTCAAAATAGTATTCCCCACAAAGTTGGTCTTAAGCAATTAAAGAAGAGTTTAGGACTATTCTGTGTGAATAACTCAGATAAAATGAGTTAGTCATGAGTTATTGTTAGCATAAAGTATGTTTAAATAAAAGACATGTTAAGACTGTATTTGATGCCAACCCAAGCGGCGTTAGGTGTAGGTTACAACCAGATTCTGATGCTACAAACAATTCCATTGACATTTGGCCATAATATTGATCCAATATCCATAATTCTCCTTTTCAGTTTTTTAATAAAAACATCCAAAGAATCCTATTTTGATCCATCTATAGTGACATATACCCATAGCTTTTATACAGATGCATGTATTGGTACACATATTTCTATTTGTATGCAGCTGTCACTATTTATATGGCTTACATATGGGTGTATACATCTTAGTATATGCAGTAGTGCTCAGGTGAAACAGAGAGATAAGTCCTGAGTCACTGACATGCAGACACCACAGAGTAGACACACGTAAACCGAGATGACCATGGTACCACCATGTAATATTTGGAATCACTGTTGTATCGTTCAGTCCGTATGATACACAACTTTCCTCTCGGTTTTCACATCTGCCTCTGTCTTCAGATAGATGTGTGTCACAGCACTTTCTGCACCTAAGTCTGAGACATGTCCTTGGCCTCTCCAGGTATTATTTCCTCTAATTCAGAGTCTACTTCTGACTCAAGGCCTGATCTTCACTGTGCCTCTGGTGAGGTCTGCAGTGGCTCTGTAATTGTCTCCTGAAGCAGAAGTATAGATGAGCTAACACAATGCTGTGTACTTAAGATGATTGTGTTTTCATTGCTTAACATCTGAGGCCAGATGGAAAATGGAGATTAATGTTCTCCAAGTACGCCACCTACATTACCACAACTCAAATATCTCTTTATCAAAAGCAGGAATCAATTTTGATTACTCAGAACATAAAGTCTGAACTTAACTGTTTGTTTTATTATAATTTATATGTAATCAAAAGAAAGCCAATTAAGATCAGTTCATCTGTTTCTCTTGACTATTAGACATGCTGGAGACTTCTATAAGATTTAGAATCTTTCTTCTATGTCTTTTCCATCTTTTAGTATTCTAGAAAAACAAACCCTATGAACTTTTCATTAACCTACCAGAATTCTTGTGTACTAGCAAGGAGATTTGGAACTGCACTCGAGAAACAGCTCTTTCTTTCCTAGTACTTGAAGTCTCGTAATATACAAAAGGAGAGATATTTGTTATTCTTTCTCTTCTATGTCAGGTATAGAAGAGAACTTTTTTAGTTATTACTTTTCTTGCTAAGGATTCCTAATACTGTAAAATAGTGAACTAAAATCAATCACAGAGAGGAAAACTGAGCATCATTTCCATGTATGAATCACAAAATTTAATGATCAGAAAATTACTTAGCATCCAAAGTCTTTCAGGTTTATAAGAAAATGTTTCTCAGATAATCTTTCTTGGGACATTTGCAAACGTCAGCTACTCTCCACAGATAAGTGTGCAGAGTTTTAATTAGTCTTTGTTACAGCTGGACAATCAATCCAAAGAAATCATGTAAAGCACTAGAGAGTTAAAATAGAGTATTCTGACTGTCCACTGCATCCTCTAAACTCTGTACAGTAGTTTATCTAAGTAAGGTGTTTCTATTCCAAGGTGAAGGAGGGTAGTGTGTGGAGACTGGGTAATACACAGTGAAGTAACCTTTGTATTGAAGGAAAGGTTTGTATTCTCTTGTCATAAACCTTAATATAGGAGGTAGAAATGAGTCGGATGTGTGCTGCCAGAGACTAAGATAGAGAGGTCCTCCTCTTTCCTCACCTGGGCCTTATGTCATTTTATCGCTGTACTGTGACAGAGGTCATCGTACCCATACAGCACCTTACCATTGTGCTGTCCAGAGCACACATCCTGGTGACTTAGAAAGAATATTCACAACACCTTTTCTAACCCACAACGACAACGACAAAAATTCATCTAATTTGGCTGTAACTTTGCTTCCCTAAATGTCAGAAGTGTCCCAGAGGCGCAGACATCCAGGAGCTATCAAAATAGTAAGATCCTCTTTACTGCTTCTACTTTTCCAGAACCCTGTCTCATCCTGACAGCTAGTCATTCATTCACTCCACAGGCTGAAAAGCTCTGCTGGAGAGTGCCATGTCTGGCATATGAGATTGCAGTTCTGGGTAAATAGAAAGCTTTGTTACTCTGGTGACCATGAACATCTTCCTCATATAAGTCAATTAGACCACACTTTCCTTTTTCTGCCAATCTATAAGTTCCTCTGCTACAAAAAGGCCTTTCAGACACAGCATCCCATCAGATCCTGACTCTCCTCCAGTTCCCCTAGCCTGTCCCTCACATTATAAAATGACTCTTCTCCTATCAGAGTTCACTGTCCTACATTGATGACTTGGTATACGATGTCCCCATGACCAGTGTGAATATGAGCAAGAGTACTCGCCCATCTCTGCATCCCACACAATTATCCATTTATTAATCCTGCCTGAAAACTGCACTTGTGGGGCTCAAGGAATGGAGACACAAGCTTGATCTGGAGAATAGCAGTCTCTAGCACCTAAGTTCTGTGGCCATGTGGTTGCAAATTTTAAGACAATAGAAACCAGTGCAATGCTTTGAACTTCAAATCAGAATGTGCCTTGGCCATGATTGGCCAGTTCTGAACCATTTTTCCTAGAAGCCTTTCCGGCTTCACTGAGCTCACTCTTATTTGAACACCATTTTTCAGTGTTTCATGTTTATTATTTACCTGATGTAATGACATTGACATTTCTTTTGATCATGACTAAGACACAGAGATTATGATTTCAGTTATTCGATTACTATGAATACATTTCTCCGTGTGTTTGCACAGAGAATTTTTCTTCTGTATTGTGTGGTTTATTACAGCAGCAAATATACACTCAAAATCACACTGCATGTTTGTCTTGTGATTGGATATTCTGCACCTGTACTGAAACAAACATTTCAAAAGCTCTCAAAGATATTTGAACAGTTTCACCTTAACCCACCTAAGCCTCAACCCTCTCATTGTTAATTAAAATACACAATATTTACCTAACAAAGAAGATGGGAATGCTAAAAGCAACATTCAAATTCCCATTGCTAAGTAAATGTTACTCCCAGAATTTAAATTCTTTTTCTAATAGGGGAATAAATACGAGGGTCAGCGAAAATATTCAGTCATGAAAAACCATTGAAATCACTGTGGATTTTTTCCCATTTCATTTTAATATTATAAAAATTGCTAATAGTTAGAAAATTCTTATAATTATTCTAAATTCTACAAATGATATTTACTCTCTCTCTCTCCAATCAGCTTATCTTTACTGGAAGTCATTTTTCTTACTCTTGCTTCTTAAGTTAGTGATTAGGAGGTGGTGAGGAACAGTGCTGAGCTCTGCCCTGCAGGAGTTTGAGACCTTATAAAAGAAAGTCTGAGCCTTTGTTAGAGACTTCCTGTGAACACATTGCCCTCCATTAAGCACAAAAAAAAAAAAAAAAAAAAAAAAAAGAGGAGTCAGGGAAACAAATTGCTAAACTATTTTACCTGTTTGAGAAAACAGATGGAGAAATTACAGTTAGAAGTAAAGAGAAAAAACTTTCTCAGTTGTCTTATATTTAAATTGGATCATCCGTAAATGTTTTAAAATTTATCTCTCTTAGTTGATGTTTGAATATATTTGCACATTTCCTAATGTGAAAACACCAAAAGAAAGAAAAAAAAAAACAAAACAAAACTCTATCCACATAGTATTCATATTTTTGACTTGTGGTAATAAAGGCATTCATGAATAATAACGTTGTTTGTTGATTTGATGTAGTTTTGTGTTCTCTTGGGCATTTCCCTACCTTCTCATTTATGTCAACTATGGTTAATATTTATTTGCTCATTGTTGAATCAGTAAAAATGTAAAATACATCATGAATTAGGTTAGCCAAGAGGGTGTGTGTGGTTGTATGAAATCGGGAGGAAAAGAAAAAAATCCAAAGATGAAAAAAAATTGTAAATTCAGTGACAAGTTCCAGGACTCCAGAAGTGGAAGCACTTCAGCCTGCCACTTCCACATTTTCGTATTCTGCAGGGTCTCTTATTCCTTCTTAAAAGGAATTGTGACTGTTTTATTCTTTATTCATATATATATATATGTATATATATATATATATATATGTTGAGGGAATTAATTAAATTAAAATTTAAGATATATATATATCACAATTAAAATGATAAAACAAGAATTTGTTTCTGTCTTATGTCAGAAAGCCTCTCAAGCGTCTTATTATGGAATCGCCTACCATCTCAATCTTACACATTTCTAATGTAAATATTATGTGGCCTTTTAAGCACTTGTGCAACTTTGGTTTCAGATTTGTTTAATATCGTACTAAGTATATGGTATAATTTCTTATACTAAGGGAAGACGGCATCAAAGAGTTGGAACTTCCTCAACTTGAGATGCCCACGATGTTATATACACCAAGACGAGAATAATCAGATGTGGGCCACTAAGTCTGGATTGCTTCACCTCCTACATGAGTGTCAGTACTACCTTAATTAAACTCGCTTTTATCTGATACTATCATAGTAGTTTGAATGAGAATGGACCCCATAAACTCATACGGTTTAATGTTTGATCCCCTGTTTGGGAAGAATTGGAGTTGTGATCTGGTTAGTGGAGACGTGCCAGTGTGGATGGGCTCTGAGGTTTCAAAAGCCCATCATCACCTGTTAGGTCTCTGCCTTCAAAGTATGGATCAAGATGTGAGTTCTCAGCTCTTTGTGTGCCAGGCATTTGCTCCACTATCATAAACTCTAACCTTCTGAGTCTCTAAGCCCAATTAGATATTTTCTTTTATTAGTTACCTTGGTCATGGAGTTTTGTCTCAGCAATAGAAAAGTAATTAAGATAGTTGGATGTATGATCTGGCTTAGCTATACAGAGCAGGACACTTCTTGTTAGCATTCCCC
Source organism: Microtus obscurus (assembly GCA_963919715.1). Lineage (NCBI taxonomy): Eukaryota > Metazoa > Chordata > Mammalia > Rodentia > Cricetidae > Microtus > Microtus obscurus. Next base: position 85,936 of record CAWTZC010002352.1, read on the forward strand.
AGTCATCTGTTACTTCTCAAGGACAAACTATGTGCCAGCCTTCTGCTCAGCCAAATCTTTTAGATGTCTTATGATATCATAGGTGGCTGAAATTGAAGTATAGGTGGCCGGGAACTGTTGAATTATTCAAGGAAAATTGCATAGAGATGTTGTTGTGGGTGTGGTTTGCACCAAAGTTTCTTTTAATGTATTTAGGATTATAAGGAGAGAATTCTTTGGTAATTTTTTTAGCAAGTTAGAGAAATGAGATGTAAATTTTATTCATTACATTATTGAAGCTATCCTAGAAAGTCTGGAGGTCTGACAGTCATGTTAATGACTTGTGGCCTCCTGGATTCAGTAATTAATCAGCTCTGACTGCACCAGCAGAGACTGACTTTGAAGCAGGGACCAAAAGGCAATCACAGGCGCACAGATTCATTGTTTTGAATTGTTGCATTTAAGATTCAAACAAGCTCAGACTTTTTATGTAAAATAATTAAAATTAATATAATTTGTTTTACATATGAATTAAATTTTTATAAACATAATATCTTGTTCGGCATACTATTTCCTAAAGAAATTTACCACATAATAACATGAGATGCATTATTGATTAGCATGAAAACTAACAGTACAATTAAATCAATGACAGAGTTCTGTAATGACAGACATTATGAGAAATATTAACAGCCAATTGCTAGAGGCTGGGAAGTCATGTTTAAGCATAAGTTTTAATTATTTTAACCAGTTTGTGTCCTTTTGCACCTAAACTGTAATTCCTGTAGACAAGAAACTGGTGTTGCTATGAAATTTAGGTAGAATGTTGTATAACTTGAAAGAATTTCCAGAAAATCTATTCAGAGCACTGGCCCAAGAAAATACACAGACTCACCTCCTGAACACAGTTATTAATGATTGAGGGAAGTCCAACCTTCCCGAAAAAGAAAGAAAGAAAATAGGTAAGGAGGGAAAGACTCTTTCATGTGATTATCTCACATTTTTGAAAGCAGAGCATAAACAATTAACAAAATCAAAGCTAATAATAATGAAATGTTTTATCAATTATCGATTTATCATATCAAAATTACAGAGTCTGATGAACTGTAAATTCCTGCAATATAATGTGTGCTGCCTCACACGATGTGACTTAAAAACTCCCTGTAGGAAACATGATGTCTTTGGCTAAGGCTGGTGAAAGTAGGCTTGTATTTGAACAGTACTCAGAACTTCTTTGGTCTTCATTTAAACCTCTCTTGGAGGAAGTAGTAGCAAACACAATGAGGCACATATTTTAACATCTCTTTACAGATGGTAAAGAGAGAGACTGGGAAAGATCTAATGTGGATTGTGTTCAGCCAGGGAAGTGAATAGGTATCCTCACCTATGCACTAAAACAAACTCTGCTTTTGTTTTCAGATCTGAAGTCTGATTTGTACTGTGAGAGATGGGTTTATGTTTCCATGCAGTCTTTGGTGCTTCGTTATGTTGACATGATTGTGACAGCTTGATGAGATAAGAATTGACATTCTAAAATCTCAAATATGAAATAAACAGAAGCGAGATGTTCCCACTTTCCTAGGATTAGGGGGTTGAGATGTATGAGAGATGTGAGCTGTGCCTACAAACTGGACTCAGAGTCCTGCTCTTGAATACAAATGTCAATCACTGTACTCGTGTTTAGAAGAGCAAATTTACAGATGCTCTGATGTGGAATTTCCCTCTGTATGTTGTGATTACCATTGATAAATAAAGGAACTGCTTTGGGCCTATAGCAGAACTATATGGGAACAGAGCTAGGCAGGGAAAAACTAAGCTGAATGCTGGGACAAAGGTGGCAGAGTCAAAAAGAAGCATGTCTGGAGAAAGACATGCTGAAACTTTGCTGGCAACTCTTATAAAGGAAAATATTTAATTGGGGTTGTCATAAAATTCAGAAGGTTAATCCATTATCATTGTGGTGGGAAGCATGGAGGCAGGGTTCTGGAGAAGGAGCTGAGAGGTCTACACTGATCCACTAGCTGCTTTAGTATTCCTCATTGTGGTTTTATACATAATGTGTAATTAAAACACTTTAAAACCTACCTTAACATTCTAAAGTGTTCAAAAATAATAGGATTGTGTTTGAATTCTTTTCCAGGACAGATATACATTGAATCTGATGTGATCCTAAAGCATAGTGAAGTTTTAATGTGGAGGTGGAACAATTGCCAAAACACAAATTAACAAAACTGAGTAAAGTTTTGACTGTTTTGATGAGGCTGGAGGTTCCATTTAGCATGAACGTAATTCCTGAGAACACTGTGTGAGAGGAAAATACAGTCTCAATAACTAGAAATTTGGGAAGGTTTTAAGACATCAGCAGAGTAATAATAGGCAAGTATAAAAGTACTTGAGAGCAAACTTTGCATGAGTTCTAATGAGCATAAAAGAAATTTCATAGTGTAGCCTTTAAGAAACAGAAGGTGTGGTGTCTTCTTCTGAATTGTTCTATGACTTAGGAAAATTTCTTTAATTCCAGCTCTGTGAAATTAAGGTAGTTTTCCATCTCACTCTCAAATGTCATAAATTCTAGGATAGAAAAATCTCTGAAAAACAAATTAAGGTATCTTCTTTCCCTTTCCAATCATAAGTTTATTTCCAGGTCTGGACTAAGAAGAGGATAGTGTTAAAATAGTAATAATTATGTAAGTAGTTCATAAATTATGCATAAGGTGATTCTCGTTAAGTAACTTCCATGGTGGTTTTATTGAAGATCCACCTAGTACCCTGGCATAACCCACTTTTGCTCAGTTGATCTTTGAGGCAACATCATCATATTTATTAACTCGTTTTATAGGTGAGGATGGGTTGTCCTCTGTTACATCAGCCAATAGAGCAGCTTTTCATTGTATATATGATTGGAAATGAGTATAGCCATTAGCAGCAAAATTTCATTGAGGGATTGTGTAGGAAACAGGACTAAGGAAGAGAAATGTGAAAGACTGTCTACCCTTAGAGAGTCGTTTCATTTTGGGTGACTTCCCCCGCTGTTTAGCCAAGAGAAGCTTTCTTGAGCAAGAGAGAGTCACCAAGAGTGTGAATGCAAAGGTATTCTTTAGCAGCAGAGTGTGAAACAAGAGAGATCCTTGAGAGCACCATCTTTGTATTTTAAGAAAAACTCAAATGAAATGAGAGTACTATTTTCCAGAAATCCTGAGACTGTTTCCCAATGTGCCTCCTGTTCCTGTTCACTTAAATGTACTAACTAGAAAGCAGGATGGCTGCACTGTTAAAGACACAGGTTCTCTGTGCCATTTGCTAGACAAACTTAGAGAAATAGTATAACAAAGACAGTACTTATATTTGTTATTATAACTGATGTTGTTTAATAAATTTAACGAACAGAGCCTTCCTGAGGACTAGTAGATAACAGAGCTTAGCTGGGCTTGCTCAAGTTGAAGCTCTTTACATCTTCATATAAAGTTTGGTGGCGTTTGCACAATAGCTAAGAACCCAGCTGAAGTGCAATTCAAATATCTAAGTGAGAAACTCATAACACACTTGACCATGAAAACTAATCTACTGGGTTTTATATATAATGACAATAGCTAATATTGTGCTGTCGAGGCTAGCATTTCAAACACATTATGTCACAATTTATCTAAGAAAAAAGTAATAGCCTATGAAACACCTTTTATGTGAGATGTATGATATATATATCGAATAAGCCCATAGAAATTTATAAGAAGACATATTCAGAAAAGCTAATAGAAGTAAATGCCATAGTATCTAATGGCATTGTTAACACTGAAAACATTTACAGTTACTGAATTTGGACATCAGCTTTACTCGTGTGCTTTTTGCAACTCAAATGTATTTGCATATGCAAGCATATTATGTAGAACAGATTTCAGACATTATACACTTACGTCCTCTGCATGATTGAAACCACCTTATTATAATTGTGAAAGCTGTGAGTTACTCACTGCATTAGAACTTCATTCAGACCATTTATATTAACATTTTCTAATATTTAGTACTTGACATAGACCATTTTATTTTAGTATTTGTCTCACGAACTTGCTGGCTTTATGTACCTGTCTTCTTCTTTGGAAAGCTTAAAGAGGCTAAAGAAATTTATCCAAAATCACACTGCTGGTGAATGAAGCCAGATGGAAACTCAGATACATCTGACTCCAAAGTTGACATAATTTTTTAATGATTTTTTTTTGTTAGAAGCTTTCAAAATAAGTTTCTGCATAGTTAATTCTATGATGAATAGTTTAAGGTAGGTTGAGTAATAGGTACAACAATTTTATTGCCACTGATGTCATGGAGGAGGAATACTTACACTTTTGTAAATTTCAAAGAATTAAATCATTAAGTTGACTAATTTTTTAAATGAACAGCATCTCGGGTTCTGTATCTGAACACAAAGCAGAAGACACAGATCACTGGAGCCACAGACGTGCATCTGTAACACTGACCACTGGCTTCTGTGTTTTCAAAGAGCTTCTAGGAAACAAAGTGTAGATGGATCTCTCAGGCCAGCTCCCCACACAGTGTTCTAGTAAGCGGTGTTTGTCCTTTCTATTTCCCCATTACAGTAGCAAGCGGTTTCTTGTGTATAATGTTTCCAAAGGAAACTCAGAGCAGAGAAAATGACTAAACACAATAGATTTTTCTGTCCTCATTTTGTTATGGATGTTTCCAAATGGATTTCTCTTAACATCCAGAACATTTATGAAAAAAGTTCTTTATCTCATTTTTGATAAAGAAATGGTTATTTGTAAAAAGAAAGCATGATAGTATAAAGTACAGTTACTAAGTACCCACTGAGCTGTGACAGCTGCCTAGTAAATCTTGCTTGAAAGTAGTAAAAATCTATGAAAACTCATCATTTGAAAGGTCACAGGCATTGGAGGCGATGAGACATCTTCAGTGTGCAAGGAGAATCCAATTAATCTCTAATCAGATTACTAATTTCCTGGGAACTGGAATAAATTCCTTGCATTTTTCAGTGAGGCTCATAAGGATGGAAAATAATTCTTTAAAAATTATTCCTTTGTGATAATAGTGATGCTTTATTAAACCTCTAACATTTATCCACAAGGGAAAGGTTTCAATTATCCATTTCAAAGAGAAAATGAAAAATTATGAATAGTAGCACCCCAGTATCATGACCAAAAAGTATTCAGGACTAAGGCCTGAAAACATGCTTCCCTGCACACCATAATCTTTCTGTGCATCAGGGCTTTACATTGAATGCTGTACTCATCCCAGGTAATAGTCATGGCTTAGGAAAACATGGGAGTCTCTAGTGTCTTAAAGAATGTGTCTGTATGACTTCACCTCATCCTTAGCCTCTTACATGAATTAATTTACAATGAGGGACAAATTGAAATGTATAGTGCACAGAAAGAAGCAAAGGAGAAAGAGAAGGGGGAATGGAGGAGAAAGACAAGTGGAAAATTCCATTTTGTAGGAAGGAAGAAATGAAAGGAAGAACAGGAAGAAAGGAAAGGGGGAAGGGGGAAAGGAGATGAGGGAGAGAGAAGGAAAGGAAGGAATGGGGAAGGGAGAAAGGGAGGAGGGGAGGAAAGAAGGATGAAGAAAGAGAGGGACAAGAGGAGAGGAAATGGGGAAAAGGGGAAAGGATATGAGGAAGAGAGGAAGAATGGAATGAAGGAAAAGGGAAAGAAGGGAGGGAAGTAGTGAGAAGGAGGGAGGGACAGAGGAAAGAATGAAGAAGAATGGAGGAAGGAAGAATGAAGAAAGGAAATATTTAATAAATCATGAATTAAATTAGGAATGAAATTACCAAGAGGATTGGTGTGGGACAATTGTCTGTATTCTGTCAATTATATTTAAAAAAATGCTGATTGGTCAGTAGCCAGGCAGGAAGTATAGGCAGGACAACCAGACAGGAAACAAATGTGTGAAAGTGCTGTTTAGGAGACCTGCTGGTGTGAAGTTCATTTTGCAGTGTTCTAAGCTAAAGTTTGAATTCTTATATTGTTACTGTTAAAAGCTAAATGCCAGACATGGGGCATCCCTCATTCTCTTAGAAATCCCCAAAAGTGCATATGGTGCATACAGCCCACAATTTTATTGAGCCATGTCCTTTATGAATAACTCCTTAATATTCCTTGGATTCTTAATAGACATCTACATTTTGAAATATGAACATTTTATGTGTGACTATTATACAGTAAGCATTAAATCATATGCGCATATGCTATGACACAAAACTCTTGTACCCTGTAAAGATTTGTCATTTGTATTAGTTTAATAAAATGCTGATTGACCAGTAGCCAGGCAGGAAGTATAAGTGGGATAACCAGATTAGAAGAATTCTGAGAAGAGGAAAAGCAGAGATGCAGTCCCCAGCCAGACACAGAAAAAGCAAGATGAGAATGCCTTACTGAGAAAAAGTACCGAGCCATGTGGTTAAGCATATACAAGAATTTTGAGTTAATTTAACTTGTAAGAGATAGTTAATAAAAATCCTGAGCTAATAGGCAAAAACAGCTTATAATTAATATAAACCTCTGTGTGTTTCTTTGGAACTGAATGGTTACAGAACTGGACAGGACAGAAACTTCTGTCTATATGGTTGTACATCTTCTATGAATTATTCTGATTTTTCCATAACCAATATATAAATGTTTATTGAGACTTCAATAATTTTTGCTTTTTAGTGATTCCAAGACCTTATTATTTATTAATATCTTTAATGATAAACACCAGTGTAGGGTACAGCTGTTAGTATAACCTCAGAAGAAAATCCTGGTCATCAGAAAGTCTCCACAAATATGTGATGATAACCAAAGGTGTGTATTCACATTGCTATTTTAGTTTTCCAAGATTCCTAAGATTTATGAATAATACTTAGGATCCTATGTCATAGGGTATTTTTTGTTTGATTACACTGAAACTTTTGTTTCATATGCATTTTGATTGCGCTTACATTTCTCAAATCTACCCTCATGAAAGTAGTAATTTGAAAACATTTTAGTAGACATGCATCTGATCTACCCCCAAGGGGAACTGTTTCCTGTGTCTGTAACAACTCTGCTTTGCCTTTGGACTCTTGACTTTTTCTTTAATTTTAAAATCAAAGCACCAAACGTGGAAGGTGTCTTAGCCTTATCTTCTCTTAGGAGTATGCAATTCCTGCAAGGCCAAGAGAGAAAAACAAAGAATACCCTTTGATATTTATACTCAATCAGTGTTGATCCATCAGCTTAAGTGACATAGCATGTCACAATGAGTGATGCCTGGTCGATAATCAGGAAGCTTGGAAAACAGAACTCCTTAAGTCAGACTTGGAGTTTCATTTCCTAAAGCTTCCAGAATGACTAAATTTGAAATGCCTAGGAGACAAAATAAAATAAAAGCAAAACCCAATGGTAAATGAGCATTGAAAAGGCAAAGTCAAGGATATAAACAGGTAGCATTTCCCTTGAAACCCTGTTATTTAAAAGACAGACCATAACTCTTCTGAACTGTGTGATATAAATAACCTGGAAGTTGGCTTAAAATTGATTGCACTGTTTATAGGAAACAATAAATCAAGAACTAAGCCCAAAAAAAGGATGCAACATATAAAAAGGACCAGAACATGGAATTACAGTGTGAGAATTATGACAGGAAGCTGCTCACATTTATTTCCTCATTACTGATCACTAAACTGATTAACCCTAGTTCATGAAATATCTATAATTCTTATGAGCTGTGTAGTCTTCAATGCAACTTGCATTTGGCTATAACCTCACAACCCCCTTCTTCCAGTAAAAGAGGAAGACAAAGGGTACATGCCAAGGAATTCTGAAGACATGAAGAAGTACCTCCCAGTTCTGCTGATCCAACATTTGTGAAGTTGGTAAGTAGTGAGGAAAACTCTTGCTATATAGCATCTTAAATATTTAAGAAAGAAAAAATGAGTTCAGATTTAAAATTACTTTGGAAAATAAAATTGTGTCCCTTAGACACCAACCCAGCCACAAAACCCTCCACCTATTTTCTGTCCTGCATGCAAGACATGCTGGGGCAATGGTGGAGCAGAACCTGTGGGAGCTGCAAGCCAGTGTTTGGTTTGAACTGAAGCCCAAGCCACAGAGGGAGCCCATGCTCTTCACTGCCTGGTTGGCCAGAATTGAAGACTGGAGAACCCAGAGAACTAGAGTAGAATCACATATGACTGGCAAAAATGAATAAATAAAATAATTAATAATCAATGTAACAGTATTCTGCTATACTCATAGACTGGTGTTTTATTCAATCATCATCAGAGAGGCTTCCTTCAGCAGTTAGAAGCAGGTGCAGAGACCCACTGCCAGGCTTTATACAGAGAGACAGTCTAAATTGGAGGGTTCCATACAGTCACTCCCTTTGGAGAATGGGGAACACAATAATGGCCCACATATCTAAGTAATCAGGGCTCACAGTGACTAAAGTATCAAGCACTGGGCATGCATTGGTCTGCTCCAGGCCCTCTGTATAGATGCTTTGGCTGTTAGCTTGGTGTTTTTGTGAGACTCCTAACAGTGGGGCAAATGGATCTCTCACCATTTCCCTTGCTTTTGAGACCCTTTTCCTCCTATTGGGTTGCTTTGTCCAATCTTGATTTGAGGACTTTTGCCTTGACTTACTGTATCTTATTTTGTCCTGTTTGGGTGTCATCTCTTGGAGCCCTGTTGTTTTCTGAAGAGGAAAAGGAGGGGAATGGATCTGGGGGAGAAGGGAGGTAGGGGTAGCTGAGTGGAGTGGAGGGAGGGGAAACTGTGGTCAGGATGCATTTTATGAGAGAAGAATCTGTTTTTGATAAAATAATAAAATTAAATTAAAAATTGTGCTCCCTTTGATGAAACTCTCTTACCATGGTATAATATTTTAATATCATTTATTCATATTTTTAATAATGGTATTAGTGCCAAGGCCAATTTTTACAAGTAGTTGCTATTCATGGATACAAAATGTAATTCCCTATCAGAATTTGTCAACTGTCACCGAAGGCTCACACCTTTTAACATTCTGAGTTGCAGATCTTGAATGACCATGCAGTGTTAGCCCAGGAACTCTTAATATTTTACATATTATCACAACTCACTCCTAAGGCATCTACAGTCACATATTATTTTTTAGAACTAAGAGATAATTATAGCCATGCTTTTTAAATTATGAGATTCCTGGTCATCTGATTTATAAGGTTTTTAATTTGATCATCATCCTGTAGTTATGAAGCTTGACTGTTTTATGTAGGTTCAAAATCAGAGGTAAAGATAATTGGTAAACAAACACAAAATTACCGTGAAAAGTAGTGTCATTTATCCTTTCATGGAAATTGTTTTTTTTTTTTTTCTCAAAACACTATTTGCTACACAATAACTGAACATCAACTCTTGGCCCTGTTATTTTACTAATTGCTTTTGTTGTTCATAGTTAAAAAGAAGCATATAATTGGAATGTATCCTGGGGTATTTTAGACAATTTTAATTTGATACAAATTACTTTGTCCTTAAGAACATTCATTTTGTGTGCATGCCTTTAATTAACAGCTGTGTAGTATCCACAATTAAAAAAAAAAGAGGGAAGTGGCATTACTTCCTCGACTTCAGGCTGTGGTGATGTCACCACGGGTAATTTATTAGCTGCATTGTTTTACATCCACATAGTTCAATAACACCACATTTCCATTTCAAGTTTTATGATAACCAGAAGAATATTGTGAATGTCAAATTGTATGTTTTATAAATACGTTAGTCATTTCTCACTTCACTTAATATATTTCAACAGTCTTAAACTCAACAATGTTATCCATTTTTAACCCAGGCTGGCATCAAACTCAATCTGTATGCTCTTTGCCTCTAAAAAGATCACTACATTTTGTACCACCGTGACTGACTTGGTATCACTTTTTCATGCTTTTGTTAACATCTATTAGTTATAGTTAGTAATAGGTTTCATTATGACATTTTCATATGTGCATATATAAAACATTTTGATCATATTTAACTCAATTATTCTTTCTTGTTCCCTTCCCACAACCACTGATCCCATTTCTTCTTCAAATAGTTCTCCTTATGTTTTCATGACATTTTTCTTATTTAGCCATTTATCTATGTTAATGTATGTATTTATGTATATGTATGTATGTATTTTAGAAACACTACTGAGTTTCATTACAGTGGCCATACTACTGTGAATAGAGTTGCAGATAACATGGATTTAGAGGTGTCTATGTCTTATGCTAATTTACTTTTCTCCTAATGAATGCCCTCAATGGTACAGATAATAATGTGTTTGTTTATTCTTGGTTCCTTTAGAGATCTCCATGCTTTATTCAATAGTGCCAGCACTGATAGGTTGAGCCAACTTCTCAAAAGAGGTACACAAGGCTAATAATTCCAGAGTAGGGTATTTCTGAAAGTTAACTAAATTCATATGACATCGACCTGCTTTTTGAATATGTGTGCTTATACCCATATATAAAAGTCACTCCTATCCTCAACCAGAGATCTCTTCTTTGCAATGAACTGTGTTGAATGTTAGGACTCATCTCTGCCCAAGATGTCAAAACTAAGACAAGGATTGGGCACAGACCAAAACAAGACACCCCCTGTAACGCTAAGGGAACATTGCAACAGACAAGTTAAGAAATTATAAGAACCAGAAGATAGGATGCAAGGTAAATACACATTCTCTGTATTTGCTGTTGGAAGCAGTAGCTCACATCAACTGTGGTTGCCTGCAGTGGGTCAAAATAGGACCAGCCCTGTAAAATATCAGCCCAGGAAAGGTGACATGGCTCTCAGCACCCTTCTTTTACTCTGAACTTAGCTATCAGTAGAGTCTGTGAGTAAGGGGGATCACTGTCTTTAGCCATGAGCCATCTGCTTAGACCACTAGGCTTGAACAGATAGGCCCATCCATGCTTGTGGTCACAGAGACAGCCCTGTCTGATCTTGCTTGATAACAAGACAAATAGAAATGAGCATGAGAGAATTTATTGGGAGCTCTAGATGAGGATGGTAGGAAAGTAGGAGGTAAGAGTATTGGGTATTCAATGTATACATAGCTAAGTTGTAAAATGAAAATTCAATCAGGTGGTAAATACTTTAAAAAGTCAATTGTCTCTTCTTGCATATTCTTCTTAAATTCATTCCCTCAGTTTTCAATGTGTTGTTTTTTCTTTCTAGTATTCTTATATTCTTCATATAATTGCAGATAAATATTTTTGTCAACATTGTACATGTTTCCATGTTTTTTATTAATTTAGTTTCTTTTTAATAAACTTTGTAAATTCTTAGTAGCTCCATTAACTTGCCGTTTTTATGTCTTCTATACTTCCTTTTCAAATAAACAATAAACACCAAAATGTTGCATTAATTTTAATACTATGTTTATACTTATTCATTTTAGTTCAGAAAATATTACAGAAGTAACAATTGAGGAAGTATTTACAAAATTTGACTGACTTCTAGCAAAGAATGAAAGACTTCTTAGAAATAAGGATTCTTTTTAAAAGTATTTTTTTGTTTTTCTTTTACTTTATTTATTCTTCTCTCGTACAATACATCTGGACCACAGTTTCCCTTCCCTACACTCCCCCCAGTCCCACCCAACCTCCCCTCTCCCTCAGCTCCACTCCTCCTCAGTTTCCCAATAGGAAAGAGCAGGCGGTCCAGGGATGTCAACTAAACACGGCATAACAAGTTACAATAAGACTAAGTACAAACCCTCATAGCAACGCTGGAACAGGAAACTCAATAAGAGGAAAAGTGTTCCATGAATGGGCAAAATAGTCAGAGACATCCCACATCCACTGTTAGGAGTCCCACAAAACCCCCAAGCTAAAGAACAACAGCATATATGCAGAAGTTCTGCTGTAGACCCGTGCAGGCTCTATGATGGCCATCTCAATTTCTGTGAGCCCCTGTGGGCCCTGCCTAGTTGATTCAGTGGGCCATGTTTTCATGGTGTCCTTTACTCCACTGGATGCTTGCAATCCTTCCTCCCCCTCTTCTGCAGGAATCCCCTGGCTACATCTAACATTTGCCTTGTAGGTCTCTGCATCTGCTTTCATCAGCTTCTGTGTTGCAGAATATTTGCTCACACTGTATTAAGATGTCTTTGTTTCACATCATCAACTGGCCAATCGCTAGACAACAGAAGATAGTAGGGACTTCCTGGGAGAGGGAGAAACTCAGGGGATGAATCAGAGAGAAGGAGTTTTTGCCAGCGGGACATGGGAGAAGTCAGAAATACAGTACTGAGAAGAGGTAACAAGCCATGTATAAGCTGGTTAATTTAAGTTTTAAGAGTTAATTGTGAACAAGCCTAAGCTAAGGCTATGATTTTATAACTAATATGAAATACCCGTGTCATTATTTGGGGGCTGGTGCTACAAAGAAAGACCTATCTACATTGCTAGATGAAGTCTCTGATGGCAGTTGGGCTAGGCATGGATCTATGAGTATAGCAACATAGCAACATATCATTAGGAATCATTTCATTGACTTGGTCTTTCTTTTCTTTTTTGCATTTGTGTTTGGCTCTACACTACATCTGTGGGTCATCCAGATTCTGGTCCCTGGCTATACAGGCAATGGTAGGCATGGGCTTCTTCTCATGAACACAGACACTTTAAAAACATTTCCAGCCTATAATACAAGCTTGTATTCAAATAACATACTTTATTTCAATGGTTTTCAAGGACTTATTTCAAGTGTTATAATCTAAAGTATATTTTTCACATGGTTCTAAGTGAGACTAAAGCAATTTGCCTATTTTATACTGGTAAAACGGGTCTAACATTAGCGCAAGGTGAGCCCCCACACTTCGATAGTCTTGGCATTCTTCCCACCAGCAACATCTATGCTTAATTAGAACAACAGCAACAAACCCTCTCCCTGAATGGCTCAGATGTTAGTCATAGCTGAAAGTGTATGCTATTTGAAAAAAACAGACCATAGTGTTTGGGTGGGACAGAGACTGAATTAACCAGAGTGTGCATACATGAGGAAACATTAACTTCTGCATTGAGTGGGGTCAATAATACTCTTGTCTTCAAGGCTAAAGAATGACATCTTGATTTCACAGTCAACTTGAAGACATAGAAAACAGTTAAGTTGGGGCTTACTATAATTCAATCTATATTTTCATACACTAAGTATCAAGATAATAAATCCTGGATAGTCATGAGGTAAGGAACAGAAAGCAGACCCAGTATGACCTCATTCTTCCCTAGTCAGAATGCTTTGGCACATGATGGACTCTATGCTTTCATTTAGTTAACTATTGATTTTATGAAAGTTGCTCAGCTCTCAAATCTTCTTGTAGTTTTATATTTATAAACTCAGAATTGGCTACTTGGTGTCATCTCTCACAGAGGCCCCCCTCTTTGTAACACTTGATGCAATAATTGTTCATATATACATAGTTATATTGTATATTACACATATGTCTATATTTGTACATGATTACGCATGCTTATATTATTTGCACTATAAAATAGTACAGTAGCATAAATATAAGTTTATAAATGTGTGAATGGAGAAAAACAAAGGCAAACACTTAAAGAATTAGTACTTTCAATTCGATATAAATGACAGCAATTAACAAGGATGTAAATATTTTTTTGAAGAATGAGTTAATGTTAATTATATGAAGAATAGCCTTTTATTTTGTGGGAAAATAAGAAACAATTCGGTGGCCTTGTGGTGGTGGCACATGCTTTTAATCTCAGTACTCAGAGGCAGGCAGATCTCTGAGAGTTCAAGGACAGCCTGGCATACAAGAGGTAGTTCCAGGAGAGGCTCAAAAACTACAGAGAAACCCTGTGTCCAAAATAGCAAAAACAAACAAACAAACAAACAATTTGGTGGATGCAGAAAGAGAAAAAAATGAATTTGGACTCTAGGATGTGGGATCCTGGTATAAGGACCCACATCACAGACATATTCAAAAATATATTTGCAGAAGAGATACATTTTCCAGAATTCATGTTAACATAAATTTCTTGAAATAACTACTTTGCTGGTCTCTTGAGAAACTGGTCATCTGAACCATAGAGAAAGGCTAGGAAGACACAAATCAGCAGAGGACATGTCACCAAGCCTTTTGCCTCATGTGTTATACACATCCGAGTTTGGGACAACGATCTTGAAAACTACTTTGTTGGGGCTTCTGATGTAAAGATCATAATGGTAAATACCAGAATCAGGTATAATGTAACATTTAATTAAAGTTATATAATACTTCAGAGCATTTCCAATCAACTTCCAAGCTGCTGTAGGGTTATAAGGTGCTGTATGTAGAACAGTTTGGATATGACTACTCCCCTAGACTTCTCTGTACAAGAATAATGTTGTCTAGTTTATTTCGTAGCTTTTAAATTACAAAGTGTTCATGCTGTCAAAACTGAATTCCCTGCGTTATGATTTCATACAAGCAGGAATTCAAAGAGCATAAAAAGATGCACAGCAAAGCTTGGCTTCATACTTAATGGATTACTTCAGCAACAGAGCACAACCTCCACATGGCACACACCCTTTGAAAGCCAGCCTATCCATATCACTTACTGCCTGTGCTAACTGCTTTTCATTCTTCTCCCTATAAAGAAATGGGCTGCCAGAAAGAAAGGCATGCCTTTCATGAGTTTGTAAAATGTGGCTCCAATAAAGCTCAGATGAAGTACTTTAAACCACCTCTTGCTGCCTGTCTTTATTTTCTCCCAGGCTGAACATTTTAAAAATCAAGGACAAGTTTTCCCAATGTTTTTAATGAGAAAGTAACCGCTTATGTTTATAGTGTGTCCTACAGCTTCTAAGTACTTTTATATAAAGAATTAGGGGGTGGAGGGAGAGGGGGAAGGGAGATGGTAAAGAGAAGAGGTGGGAAAGGGGTGAGGTAAGGGAGGGGAGTTAAGGAATAAAAGCAAGGTGAAGGAGAGAAAGGAGAGGGTAAACAGTGTGTTCTTTTATTTAATTTTTTTTATTTTACATACCAACCATAATTCCCCCTCCCTCCCCACCTCCCAACCTCCCACTTTCCCCCTCTTCCACTCCTCAGAAAGGGTATGGCCTCCTATGGAAAGCCAACAAAGTCTGTCATATCTAGTTGAGGCAGGAACAAACCCATCCCCTTGTATGGAAGCTGAGCAGTGTATTCCTCTTAGGGAATGGGTTCCAAAAGCCAGTTCATGCACTGGGGATAAATCCTGGTCTCACTGCCAGTGGCCCCACAGACTGCCAAAACCACAGATCTGTCACCCACATTCAGATGGTCTAGCTCAGTCCTATCGCACCATGATCATTAGACATAAAGAGAAGGATAACCAGGATAATTACACAAGCCCTGAGAAGCTAGGTAACAAGGAGGGCACTAAGACAAGCATGGATGTCCTTGGCAAGGGGAAATAGATAAGATCTCCTGAATAAATTAGGAGTAGGCAGGAGAGAGGGGTGAAGGGTATGGGGAAGAGAACATGAGGAGGGATGGGACAGTTGAATTGGGGGATGTATAGAGAAAGAGAGCAAGGAAAGAGATATCTTGATAGAGGAAGCCATTATGGGGTTAGGGCGAAACCAGGTGCTAGGAAAACTCCCGGGAATCCAGAAGAAAGACCCCAGCTAAGGCTTCTAATAATAGTGGAGAGGGTGACTGAACTGCCCTTCCCCTGTAATCAGATTGATGACCACCCTAACTGTCATCATAGAATCTTCAACCAGTAACCAATGGAAACAGATGCAGAAAGATACAACTAACCACTGGGCCAAGCTCCAGGAGTCCAGTCAAAGAGCAGAGAAGAGAGTTTACAAGCTAAGTAGTCAAGAACAGTGTTTTATACCATTTTGTCATAGAAGAAAACTGAGACTTAGAGTTCCTATAAGTTTTCTGAAATCTCAGAGGAAACATATCCAGCCAGCATACAGGGCCAAGGATCATCAAGAAAAATGTTTTCAGTGTGGGAGATCATCACATACTGATGAGTAGAAAAGTGTAAGACAACTTAATACAACAAAGATTGATGTGGGAGTGTCCTATATCAATCTGTTGATTTCATTGGTTAAAATAAAGAAACTGCCTGAGCCCATTGATAGGCCAACCCTTAGGTGGGTGGAGTAGACAGAAAAGGATTCTGGGAAAGAGAAGCTCAGTGAGGAGTCGCCATGATGTTCCCACTGCAGAGAGACGCAGGCTAGAATCTCCCCGGTAAGCACACCATAGGGTGCTACACAGATTATCAGAAATGGGCTAGTCCAGGTGCAAGAGCTAGCCAATAAGAGGCTGGAACTGATGGGCCAGGCAGTGTTTAAGTGAATACAGTTTGTGTGTTGTTATTTCGGGCTTAAGCTGAGCCATGCGGGCGGCCGGGTGAAGGGGACACAGCCCGGCTGCTCCTCTTACTACAAATTGGCGCCCGACGTGATGGGCTAAATCCACTTAAAAACCTGAAAGAGCTTAATTCTAAACTGAGAAAAACAGAGTTTTGTTCTTTGTTGCTGGCGTGCGTGCCATAGAGAAAAAAAAAAAAAGCTGCATCATTTTAAAATGCGGCTTCCTGGGGCTGTGCTGCCAGCGTGAACTCTGGTTTCAAAGCATTTCAAAGTGCCGCATACTCAGTCTCAAACTGCTGAGTACGGCTCCAATGTGGACCTGCTATGTGCCTGGAACTGTGCGCAGCTCAGGCACACCAAATAGATCTGAGGCAGGAGCGGCTCAGCTCCACCATACTAAACTGTGTGGTCTCAGGCAGTAACTACCGTAATTACCATAATGACAGCACACTTAAGGTTTCTCCTGGGCAGAATGCAGGCGGTACCGTATTAACTGTACAAGAAGCAACTTTTTAAGAACTGCTTAACATTTTAAGAAATGCTCCTGGATAGTAAAAAAATTACAGATTCACAATAAAACAGATTCAGACAGACCACTAAATGGATCACAGTGTTGGATGAATGTACGTAGGCTTGAGAGAGAAATAAATTTATATATATATAGAGAGAGAGAATGAAGCTAATGCCTTTAAAAATAAAAAGGTAAAGTCTTTAACACATAGTTATAGATTAAGAGAAATAAAGAAAATTAAGCCACGTAAAAATGGAAAATTCACAGAGAATCTGGATTATGTACATTGTGTTTTCTTTAAAATTTTTGACTGTAAAGGAGCTAAATACAGACAGACATTTCATTATATGGGCTGCCAAGCTAAACCAGAATGGATATAAGGGTATTATGATTTCAAAATTTGGGTCTAAGGATATGATGCTTCGGAGAGGGTCTTCTTTTGTTTTCACAGAGGACCAGACCCTATGGATTACATCTATTCCGATTTGGTATGATAGACCACGCCCTCCTGAAAGGTTGCTGTGAACACCCTCAGAAAATTGCTTCGCTCAACTGCCAACTGAGATGAAACTAGCACACAGGTTATACCGTGAAAGACCTAATTAACGACGCCCCCATTCAGCAGGAAGCAGTTTGGAGAGAAAAGCTGCGCCCATGTTCCCAAATATTGATTATATATGTTCTTTTACATTTAAAGGGGGATAGGATATAGATATAAATAATTTACATTGGTGTGGATTTTAAGGTCAATTTTGTTATATGTATATGTATTTTTGATCTTGATTAAGGTATTATGATTGTGTAGTTCATTTTTAAAATGTAATGTATAATTAGGAAATATAGGTTGTTGTTAAATAATCGTAAATAATAGTCAAGCTTGTAGTCATGTTAGATTTTCTAGATATATAAAGATATATTTCAATTAGATAGACATTCTTCATATCTCTCAAAGATTGCAGAATATGGCATTTAAATATTTTAATAACTTAGGGTTTTTCATGACAATGAGACACGTCTGCTCCTGGCAGCACCAATCTACTTCAAGAGAAAGATGGGCATTGAAGAGGATCCTTATGGAGTTGGATAGACATTTGGGCAAGAGACTGTTCTTGCCTGGACTGTTGCATAAACTGGACACAAAGAACCCGCAGAGAGAGGACTGCTAAACTTGCCTAAAGGTGAGATGGTCTTTCGGGGTTCCTGATTCATAAAAGAGTCTACGAGACATTCTGCAGGACGCAGGACACAGCACAAAGTGACTGAACTGTCTTTGGAATTTCCTGCTTCATGGAACTCTCTGCTGGATACTATGGGCCTGTAGGCCAAAGATGGATGCCCCAACGGTACAGAGGAACTTTGGGTGACTGTCCAGGCAGCGAGATGTCTCTGTGATTTCTAGAGTTTTGTAAGTAGCTTACTTCTCATTTACTTAGGTCTTTGATGGAATTGAAAAATAGATAGTTATAGTTTTCATTAGTTATGATAAAGGATAAAGTAGATATAGATATTATAACTGTAATTCTTGCTTTATAACTGTTATATGTAATTTTGCTATGTTAAAGTTAAAGCCTTTTTGTTTAAACAGAAAAAGGGGAAGTGATGTGGGAGTGTCATACATCAATCTGTTGATTTCATTGGTTAAAATAAAGAAACAGCCTGAGCTCATTGATAGGCCAACCCTTACGTGGGTGGAGTAAACAGAACAGGATTCTGGGAAAGAGAAGCTGAGTCAAGGAGTCGCCATGATGTTCCCACTCCAGAGAGACGCAGGCTAGAATCTCCCCGGTAAGCACACCATGGGGTGCTACACAGATTATCAGAAATGGGCTAGTCTAGGTGCAAGAGTTAGCCAAGAAGAGCTAGCTAATAATGGGCCAGGCAGTGTTTAAATGAGTACAGTTTGTGTGTTGTTATTTCGGGCATAAGCTAAGCCATGTGGGAGGCCTGGTGCCGGAACGCAGCCCGGCCGCACAGCCCCGGCACTCCCTACTACTACAAAAGATTTATAAAAATCTTCTTACCAAGCACTGCAAAAAACAATACCTGCTATGGTTTGAATCAAAAATCGGCCTCCATACCCTTCTTCTGAAGTCTTGTTTTTGACTGGTGACACTATTTTGAGAAATTGGTGAGGTATGGACCAGATGATGGAAATACTTCTAAAGGTTATTTATACCTTGCCCTTGGTTCCTTGGTCGGTAAAGTCCTTCTGTCTATGTGATGCTTTTTTGGTTAATAAATAAAGAAACTGATTTGGCCTGTGATAGGGTAGAGTAGAGCCACGTAGGAAAAGCTAAACTGAATGCTGTGAGAAAGAAGGCAGAGTCAGGAGAAGCCATGTAGCCCCACCAGAGATAGACACAGGATGGAAACTTGCCAGTAAACTACAGCCTCATGGCGATACACAGATTAATAGAAATGGATTAAATTAAGATGTTAGAGTTAGTCAATAAGAAGCTAGAGCTAATAGGCCAAAGAGTGATTTAATGAATACAGTTTCTGTGTGGTTGTTTCAGGTCTGAGCAGCCAAAAATGAAAAGGTGCTCTCCTACAACTGTTCCTCTAGTAGCATTTTCTGCTTCTTAATCCTCTGTGATGTGAATACACTCTCTCACTTTTGGTAGGTATTTTTCTAGTCTTTAGAAGTTGTGTAGACTGTGTGGTTGGAGCCAATAGTCACAAATGATGGGATTGCATTTTTACCTGTCTCTACTCTTTTTTAAATTATTTTCTCATGTATCACATCCTGACTGTAGTTTCCCTTCCCTCTTCTTCCCCAAGTCTCTCCTCCCACCTTCATTCTTCACCAGATCCACCCCAACTCTACCTCCTCTCAGGAAAGAGCAGGCCTCCCAGAGATATGAATCAAACACAGTATAACAAGCCACAATAAGATCAGGCACATACCTCATATCAAGGCTGGACATGACAACTCAGTAGGAGGAAAAAGAGCCCCAGAAAGAAGCAAAGGATATAGAGATAGCTTCCAGTCCCACTGTTAAAAATCTTACAAGAACTGGAAGCTACTCAAGGAGTTGGTCTGCTAGGCAGCCATATACCCCACCCCACTGCATCTTTCCCTGCAAACTCCATGGAGACCAAATCTTGGTGGATATAACAGACATAGGAGTTGAAGGAAGAGATGTGAAGTTGTCAATACAAGAATGCCTCCACCATTCTAAAAAGCAACATGGTACCTTCAGCACCCAGTGGACACACAAAAGAAAGACTTGATCATCCTGTCCCAGAAGATATAGAAGAAAACAACTTTAAATGTTACTTAATGAAAATTATGGAGACCTTTAAGGAGGAAGTGAAAAATTCCCTTAAAGAAATGGAGGAGAAGACAAACATAAAGCTGAAAGAAATTAATAAATCCTTGACAGAAACCCAAGAAAACAAAGAAAAAGCAATCAAACAGATGAAGGAAACAGTTCAAGACTTGAAGATTGAAATAGAAGTAATAAAGAAAACATAAACCAAGGGAACTCTGAAAATGGAAAATATGGGCAAGCCAACAGGAACAACAGAGACAAATATAACCAACAGAATACAAGAGATAGAACAAAGAATCTCAGGCACTGAAGATTCTATTGAGGAAATAAACTCAGTGGTCAAAGGAAACACTAAAACCAACAAATTCTTAACACAAAGCATTCAAGAAATCTGGGCCACAATGAAAAGACCAAACCTAAGAATAATCAGGGTAGAAGAAAGAGAATTCCAGCTCAAAGGCACAGAAAACATATTCAACAAAATTACAGAAGAAAATTTTCCCAACCTAAAGAAGGATATACCTATGAAGGTACATGAAGCTTACAGAACACCAAATAGACTGGATCAAAAAAATATCCCCTCACTATGTAATAATCAAAACACAAAACATACAGAACAAAGAAAGAATTTTCAAGAGCTGCAAAAGAAAAAGGTCAGTAATATATAAAGGTAAACCTATCAGAATTACACCTGACTTCTCAATGGAAACCATGAAATCCAGAAGGCCCTGAATATATGTGCTGCAGACACTAAGAGACCATGGATGCAAGCCCAGAATGCTGTACCCACCAAAGCTTTCATTCACCATTGATGGAGAAAACAAGATATTCAATAACAAAAACAAATTTAAACAATACATATCCACAAACCCAGCCTTACAGTAAGTACTAGAAGGAAATCCACAACCCAAGGAAGCTAACTACACCTACAATAACACAGGCACCTGATAATACCCCAGCATAACCCAAAGAAGGGAAACACACAAACACTGTGACTGAAAGCTAACCAGAGCTAGCAACCACTGGTCATTAATATCACTTAATATCATTGGTCTCAATTCACAAATAAAAAGACACAGGCTAAGAGAATGGATACACAAAAAGGATCCAGCATTCTTTTGTTTGAAAGAAACAAACCTCAGAGTAAAGCATTGGGAAAAAGATTTTCCAATCAAACAGACCTAAAAAACAAGCAGGTATGGGTATTCTAATATCTAACAAAATTGATTTCAAACTAAAATCAATCAGAAGAGCTGGAGGACATTTTATACTCATAACAGGAACAATTCATCAAGATGAAGTCTAAATCCTGAATATCTATGCCCCTAATATAAAAGCACCCACATATGTAAATGAAACATTACTGAAACTTGAATTTCACACCAAACATCACACACTCATAGCAGGAGATTTCAAGATTCCTCTCTCAACAATAGACAGGTCAAACAAAAACTTAACAGAGAAATAAGAGAACTAACAGACGTAATGAATCAAATGGACTTAACAGACGTCTATAGAATATTCCATCCAAACAAAAAGAATATACCTTCTTCTCATAACCTCATGGAACCTTCTCTAAAATTGATCACATTCTTGGTCACAAAGCAAACTCTTGGTCACAAAGCAAACACCCACAGACACAAAAATTTGAAGTAATCCACTGTGTCTTATCAGATCACCATGGAGTAAAGTTAGAATTCAACAACAGTACTACTCCCAGAAAGCCTACATACTCATGGAAAATGAACAGTCAACTACTGAACCACTCCTGTGGTGTAGAAGGTTCTTCTGTCTATGGGTTGTTTTCATTGGTTAAGTATAGAAACTGCCTTGGCCTTTTGGTAGGACAGCACTTACGTAGGTGAAGTAGACAAAACAGAATGCTGGAAAGAAAAGTTAGAGAGAACCAGCATGGAGCCACCAGGCCAGACATGCTGAATCTTTCCCTGTAGGCCACGACCTCGTAGTGACAGACAGATGATTAGAAATGGGTTAGATCAAGATGTGAGAGTTAGTCAATAAGAGGCTACAGATAATGGGTCAGGCAGCGATTTCAATGAATACAGTTTCCATGTCATTAATTCGGGTGTAAGCTAGCTGGGCAGCCAAGACAAAAAGCAGGCCCACTTGTTCCTACTACAGAATGGCACTCCAACATCATAAAATAACTTTATGTAAAACCTGAGAGGGCTTGAAAAGGAATTCTAGACACAAATATAGAGTTTATCACACTTGGCATTGTGTCATAGCTCCTTTAAGAAAGAATTTCCTGACTCAGCAGCTATACCAGAAAAAAGAAAGCTGTGCAGTTTTAAAATTCAGCTTCCTGAGCTGTGTCATCATTACAAATGCCAGCTATTAAGCATTTCAATGGCATTTGTGGGCCCAGGTGTTTCTGTGCCCACTCGGTTGGGAGGAAAGTATCTCAGATCATGCCCATGGTTCAGCTCTTCCTGCCTGGGAAGATGGCGGGATCAGGCTTAGGCAGGTGGGAGAGTGCGGCAAATTCTTGTCATCATACACAGAGATGCTTACAGGCTGCACAGTGTTCTGCATGACAGATTTGGCTGTAACTCAGATAAAAGGAGTTTATGTGCTGCATGTTCATTCTCAGAGTTAAACTGCTGAGCACAGCTCCTACTTGGCGGCCCCAGAGCTAGCAAAAATGGTACATCCACAATTTTAAAATTGGAGAGAGGTGGAGCAAACATCCAGAGCAGCTACAACCAAGCTGCTTAGCATTTTAAGCTCTTTAACACAGTAGAGAATTACAGAAAATGCAATAGGACAGATTCAGACATAAGCAACCTCTAAATGGTTAACAATGTTAGATAAATGCACGTAGGCTATGGAGAGAAAATAAAAAAAAATATATAGCAGGGCGGTGG
The DNA here is from genome assembly GCA_963919715.1 of Microtus obscurus. Classification (NCBI taxonomy): domain Eukaryota; kingdom Metazoa; phylum Chordata; class Mammalia; order Rodentia; family Cricetidae; genus Microtus; species Microtus obscurus. The sequence goes on from CAWTZC010002352.1 coordinate 108,914, forward strand.
TGGCATACGCCTTTAATCCCAGCACTCGGGAGGCAGAGGCAGGTGGATCTCTGTGAGTTTGAGGCCAGCCTGGTCTACAAGAGCTAGTTCCAGGACAGGAACCAAAAAGCTACAGAGAAATCCTGTCTCGAAAATCCAAAAAAAAAAAAAAGAGTATATAAAATCATTAAATAAAATTAATGCTTTAAAAATGGGCAAAGTCTTTAAAGAGACAGAGTAAAGTAATAGAGTAAAATAAGCCACGTAAAAATGGAAAATTTATAGAGAGTCTGGACTCTATATATTATTGTGTTTTCTTCAATTTTTTTTGGCTGCAAAGGAGCTAAGTACTGAGAGATGTTTCATTGTATGAGCTGCTAGGTTAAACCACCATGTATATTATAAAAGTACTATGGCTTCAGAATTTGGGTCTAAGGATAAGATGCTTTGGAAGAGGTTCTTCTTTTCTTTTTACAGAGGATGAGACCCTGTAGATTGCTTCTAGATCAATATGGTATGATAAACCACACCCTCCTTAAAAGGTTGCTGTAAACACCCTTAAAAAATTGAGTATGCTCAACTGCTGACTGAGATGAATTTAACATATAGGATATACTATGAAAAACTTGATTAACAGTGCCCCAATACATCATGAAGCAGTTTGGAGAGAAAAAAACTGTACTGATATTCCCAAATATTGCTTATAAATGTTCTTTCACATTTAAAGGGGGATATGATATATATATGAATCCATTGGTATAGATTTTGCTTTGTTGATATAAATGTAAAGTCAATTTTGTTATATGTATATGTATTTCTGATCTTGATTAAGGTATTGTGATTGTGTAGCTTATTTAAAAATGTAATGTATAAGTAGGAAATATAGGTTGTTAATGACTAATCATCAATAATAGTCAAGCTTGTAGTCATGTTAGTTAGATTTTATAGATATATAAAGATATATTTCAATTAGATAGGCATTATTCATATCTTTCAAAGACTACAGAATATGGCATTTAAAATGTTTTAATAATTTAGGGCTTTTCATGACAGTGAGACACATCTGCTCCTGGCAGCACCAATCTACTTCAAGAGGAAGATGGGCATCGAAGAGCTCCTTGTGGAGTTGGTTAGCCATTTGGGCAAGAAACTGCTCTTGGCTGGAATGTTGCATAAACTGGACATGAAGAACCTTCAGAGAGAGGACTGCTAAGCTTGCCTAAAGGTGAGATGATCCTTTGGTGTTCCTGCTTCATGAAAGAGTTTGTTAGACATTCTGCAGGACAAAGATAAAAGTGACTGAACTGTCTTTAAAATTTCCTGCTTCCTGGAAATGTCGGCTTGATGCTATGGGCCTGTAGGCTGAAGATGGATACCCCAATTTTACAGAAGAACCTTAGGTGACTGTCCAGGCAGTGAGATGTCTCTGTCATTTCAAGAGTTTTGGAAGTTGCTTACTTCTCGTTTACTTAGGTAATATTATATCCTCCTGGAGTCTTTGATGGAGCTGAAGAATAGATAGATAATTATAGTTTTCCTTTGTTATGATAAAAGATAAAGTAGATATAAATATTGTAATTGTAATTCTAGCTTGATAAATGTTTTGTTACATGTAATTTTACTATGTTAAAGCCAAAGCCTTCCTTTTGGCTTAAACAGAAAAATGGGAAATGGTGTAGGAGGTCCTTCTATCTATGTATTGCTTTCATTGGTTGAAGAAAGAAACTGCCTTGGCCTTTTGGTATGGCAGCACTTAGGTAGGTGGAGTAGACAAGACAGAATACTGAAAAGAAGAGTGAGAAAGAGCTGACATGGAGCTGTCAGGTCAACCATGCTAAATCTTTTCTGCTAAGCCATGACCTCATGGTGACATACAGATTATTAGAAATGGGTTAGATCAAGATGTGAGAGTTAGCTAATAAGAGGCTACAGATAATGGGCTAGGCTTTGATTTAAATGAATACAATTTCTGTGTGACTCTTTTGGGTGTAAGCTAACTGGGCAGCTGGGATGAAAAGCAGGCCTTTTACACTCCTGGGTCAAGGAAGAAAGAAAGAAAGAAAGAAAGAAAGAAAGAAAGAAAGAAAGAAAGAAAGAAAGAAAGAAAGAAAGAAAGAAAGAAAGAAAGAAAGAGAGAGAGAAAGAGAGAGAGAGAGAAAGAAAGAGAGAGAGAAAGAAAGAAAAATCTTCCTTAAGTTCAATGAAAATGAAGGCACAAAATATCCAAACTTATGAGACACTGTGAAATCAGTGCTAAGAGGAAAGTTTATACCACTAAGTGTTCACATAAGGAAAACTGAGAATGCTCACATCAATGGCCTAACAGCATGCCTGAAAGCTCTAGGAAAAAAAAAAAAGAAGCAGACTCACCCAAAAGGAGGAGAAGATAGGAAATAATCAAGTTGAGGGCTGAAATCAACAAAATGGAAACACAGAAAACCATACAAAGAATCTATGAAACAAAGAGCTGGTTCTTTGAGAAAATCAACGAGACCTACAAACCCTTATCAAAACTAATCAAAAGGAAGAGAGAGGACATTCAAATTAACAAAATCAGAAGTGAAAAGGGGGACATAACAATGGACACTGAGGAAATTCGGAGAATTATCAGGTTCTACTACAAAAATATGTACTTCACAAAACTGGAAAATGCAAAAGAAATAGACACTTTTTTAAATAGATACCACCTACCAAAATTAAATCAAGACCAGGTGAGCAATTTAAATAGACCTATGAGTTGTGAGTAGATAGAAGCTGCCAAAAAAAAAAAAAAAATCCCAACCAAAAAAAAGCCCAGGGATGGATGGTTTTAGTGTGGAATTCTACCAGAACTTTCATGAAGAGCTAATACCTATACTCCTCAAAGTGTTCCACATAATAGAATCAGAAGGCTCACTGCCAAACTCTTTTTATAAAGCTACAGTTGTCTTGATACCAGAACTGCACAAAAACTCAACCAAGAAAGAGAATTACAGAGCAATCTCACTCATGAACATGGATGCAAAAATTCTCAAGAAAATTCTGGCAAACTGAATCCAAGAACACATTAAAAAAAAAATCATTCATGACCAAGTAGGCTTCATCCCAGAGATGCAGAGCTGGTTCAACATATGAAAATCAGTCAATGTAATCCACCACATAAATAAACTGAAAGAAAAAAAATCATATGATCATTTCATTGGATGCAGAAAAAGCATATGACAAAATTCAGAATCCCTTCATAATAAAGGTCTTAGAGAGATTATTGATACAAGGATCATATCTAAATATAATAAAAGCAATATACAGCAAGCCGACAGCTAACATCAAATTAAATGGAGAGAATCTCAAAGTGATTTCACTAAAATCAGGAATGAGACAAGACTGTCCACTCTCTCCATATCTCTTCAACATAGTTCTTGAAGTTCTGGATAGGGCAATAAGACAACATAAGGAGATCAAGGGGATTCAAATTAGAAAGGAAGAAGCCCAACTTTCATTATTTGCAGATTATATGATAGTCTATATAAGTGACCCCAAAAACTCTACCAGAGAACTCCTACAGCTGATAAATACCTCCAGTGATGTGGCAGTATACAAGACCAGCTAAAAAAAAATCATTAGCCCTCCTATATACAAAGGATAAGAAGCTGAGAGGGAAACCAGAGAAACATCACCTTTTATAATAGCCACAAATCACATAAAATATCTTGAGGTAATACTAATAAAGAACATGAAAGACCTATTTGACAAGAACTTTATGTCTTTGAAGAAAGAAATTGAAGATACCAGAAAATGGAAAGATCTCCAATGCTCTTGGATAGAAAGGATCAACATAGTAAAAATGGCAATCCTACCAAAAGCAATCTATAGATTCAATATAATCCCCATCAAAATCCCAACACAATTCTTCACAGACCTTGAAAGAATGATACTCAACTTCATATGGAAAAACAAGAAATCCAGGATAGTCAAAACAATCCTGTATAATAAAGGAACTGCCAGAGGCATTACCATCCCTGACTTCAAGCTCTATTACAGAGCTACAGTAATGAAAATAGCTTGTTATTAGCATAAAAACAGATACATTGACCAATGGAATCAAATTGAAGACCTGGATATTTATTCACACACCTATAATCACCTGATTTCTGACATAAAAAAAGCAAAAAAGATACAATGGAAAAAAGAAAGCATCTTCAACAAATGGTGCTAGCATAACTGGATGTCAAGCTGTAGAAGAATGAAAAGAGATCCATATGTCACCATGAAACAAAACTCAAGTCCAAATGGATTAAAAACCCCAATATAAATCTGGCCACACAGAACCTGATAGAGGAGAAAGTGGGAAGTAGCCTTCAATGCATGGGCACAGGAGACCACTTCCTAAATATAACCCTAGTAGCACAGACAATAAGAGCATCAATAAATAAACAGGACCTCCTGAAACTGCTGATGGCAAAGACTGAGCTGAGAAAAAGCTTCTGAATAAGAGGAGGTGATTCTAAGATGCCATCGGTCTCAAGGAGTGTGCTATTGCTAAAAATGAACTGAAGGAGAGTGATCACATGTATCTCCTAAAAAAAAAGGCACCGTTTGTCAGTCAAGTCATAATGAAAGATGATCATTAGCAGGGCACAGGGTTCTTTATTTCACATCAGAAAATAAAACAAAAGGCCTGGATGGTTGATTTGCATTAGCAATGTGGTCTGATGGGAAATAAAATCAAATAGGTATTTAAAAATAACATGAACTTTTTATGTAAGAAAACAGAGGGATGGAAAAATGAACCATTTTCTAATCTAAGCAGATTACACATCATAGAGAGTCTGACTTGCTTAAATGCAACTGTGAAACCATAAAAATTTAAGACTCACATTTCAATAAGCCTGTTGCTCTTCATCTTTCAGCACTGAAACTGTTAGTATAGAGACTATTTCAGATGTTTGATATAAAGGGTATAAAGTTCATCTTTTTCTCTGGGAGAATGCAGACTGATTTGCAGCAGAGAAACAGCAACCATCTCCTACCCGTGTCAATAGATCTTGTTTTACAAAACTGTCCTCAAGCTTGATAGTATCTGGGACAACTGTGGTTTTGAATGATGTTTCTGTCCCCTTGTCTTTTATGTTGCACAATCTCATTCTCTCCATGCAGTTAAAACATCTGTGCCCTTTGTTTTCAATCAACAATAAAGAACTCATTTGTGTTCAGCACAAAGGCCCAGGATTCATTTATCTTTCCTTTCAGTGATGGAGAATGCCAACTACAGTTTGCATTTGCCATAGTACTTGAGGATTCTGGCCTTAATTGAATAAATCTTTAGTGCTGGATGGGGTTATTTTGATTCAAAAATCCTTCACCCCATCAGAGGAAACTTTCCAAATTATAACACACTTTCTTTGAGAAAACACAGAGAGCCTTTCAAAAACGGGGTTCTATCCAATGCATTATGCATCACGTTGTTCCCTAGTCATTTTATCTTTCTTCCACATAATTTAATAATCCTTTATGTTAATGCTGATGATGATGTTCAGGATTAGGATGAAGGAAATTAGGTAACTGGAGGTGAAGGGCATATTCACACATCAAGGTATTTTGATGGAATGGAAGGAAAGAGAACTAAGCAAATGGACCCACGAACATACTCTGAAGAGCAAAAGCTACCCCTGCTGAGCAACAAAGCACAAACCCACACATGCCTTGTGCTCAAAAATCTCAGAATTGCTTACTATCATTCTGGTATGTCCCAGACACCTCCTCAACACCGAGGTAAGCAAGTAAATCAATTTAGTAAATGCATGTTTTAACATAACAGATTTTAGTCTTGGTGGGAACATGAACAATAAAAAATAATAATATAAATGCAATTGTAACTGAGGTAGTCAACACATGCTGTGATGATCCCTAAGACATTCATCCTTCATAGGCTGATACCATATGTGTTGGGAAGCCTGTCTTCAGTACAACTGTTTTGACAACTTAATATGATACCATATATATATTAAATATTCACAATGTTCATCTTTCTTCTGGACTAAAAAAAGAAAATTGTAATAACCACATGAATGACTGTGTGGTTATTAAAAAAATGGCCCATTCCTGCAACCATAACTATAAAAGCCCATATGTTCCAGATTAGGAGAAGAATAAACATTTTACCCTTAGAAAGATATGTAAAATTATTCTACATTATACTGGATTTGGAGAGATGGTTCAGCATCTGAACCTCATATTCACATACATATAAGCACACACACTCACATATACACAACTAAAAATAAATTAAATCTTTAAAAACCATATTATATCTAAAAACAAGAGTCAAATTAAATAACTGATTCACTGTGATGAATAAAATTCTAGAACTATTAATTTATCATTTTTTTCTATGGAAATGATGGATAGATATTATAGTAGAAAAAATGATATCAATGGAACAGTACATGCTATGTGAGAAGATAAGTTTTATGGCAATGAGTTTCATCTATAAATAGCAAGAATTGTGAATATTGGGTGGACATATGCTGTGGGACAATAGTCTTGTACCCTCTAAAAATTTGTCACTTGTACTGGTTTAATAAAAAATGCTGATTGGCCAGTAGCCAGGCAGGAAATATAGGCAGGGTGACCAGAATAAAAGAATTCTGGGAAGAGGAAAGACTCAGTCTGCAGTTGTCACCCCGATGGAGAGGAAGCAAGATGAGAATACCTCACTGATAAAGGTACCAAATCATGTGGCTAATATAGACCAGAATTATAGGCTAATGTAAGGTGTAAGAATTAATTAATGAGAAGCCTAAGCTAATAGGCCAACCAGTTTATAATTAATGTAGACCTCTGTGTGTTTATTTGGGACTGAAGAGCTGCAGGACCAGGCAGACAGATATCTATCTCTGTCAACAGACATATATCAAGATTAATTATATTTGTGATTTAAAAGCAGGTAGTGAACATTTGTGTGTGTGCAGAGTCCAGATAGAAAATATAATAGTCTCAGAAGTCCTCATGGACAAGCATAAGAACATGGACAAGTTCTTAATTCCAAAAATAAAAAGTGAAAACAAAAGCCAACAGTCATTAGAAGCTAAATACAAATTACTACTAATTGCAAAATGACCCCAAAGAGAAGTGCTGCATAGAAAACTAGAAATTGTAAATCTGGGTAACCATAATACTGGTCAATTTCCATCCTTTTCATCTCTTTTTGCAGATACTTGTAATTGCTCAGTAGTATCCAATGACAATTGAAGTTAACTGTGTATATCAGGTTGTTTATCACACAAACATGATGGGCACCTTAAGTGAGTTCATCTTGGCTGTTATTAATATTAGCAATGTGTATGGTCTCAATTCCTACAAACCTCAAATGTCAGTTATTTCATTTCCTAAATAATAAAAACACATTAGAATTGTTCAGAAATGCATAATCATAAAGGTTATATGTGCAGATATACGTATGAAGATTTATTATAACACAAAGCTCACATAATTATGGAAATAGATGTGCTCTAAGATCCGTAGTGCTGCTCCACAGGGAAGAGATACAAGAGAGCTAATGTCTAGTTGTAGACTGAGCAAAGACAGGAGAATAAGAAGCCCAGGGTCTTCTCCCAATCCAAAGACTGGTAGGTCAAGACCTATGAAGAACAATGCTCTTATTTAAGTCTAAAACAGAAAACAAAGATTATTTCTTCAATAAAACGAATGAGATGAAAAGAAACTCATACCTAGAAGAGATTTAGCAAACACTTGTATCCCATTAGGCTTTCAAATGAATTGGAATGACCACCATTATTAGGATAGAACTGTGAGCTTTATTACAGATATATGTTAATTTCATAAAGATATAGCTAAAATACACTAACAGGGTTTCAAAACTATTTGAACACCTCTTGATTCATCTGTGCTGAAGCATGAAAGGAACCACCATAGTAATTCCATTGTTTCCCCTAAGATTATAGGTGATATGAAAGGTTTAGTTCACAGGAACAACGAAGTCTTACATAAAAGTGGCTGCACTAAAGACCAGTGTCTTTATCATAAGAAAGTGTACCTATAGGTGAGGTGTTGAGGTGTCCTTGATTGCTGAATGTATGTTTAGCATGAGTCTGGATCTTCAGATCAAATACCAGCATAAAAGAAAGGTGTAAAAAAGAAAAAAACTGGTTAGGTATTTGTTGTTTTATTTTCATATATTTATATTTTCTGATAGATACAAAGGTTTATTCAGGAAGCAAACTAGAGAGAGGGTCGTGCCCACTGAGCTCCTTTAAGCAATATTACTTAATATAGATTCTTGAAGTACTGTTCATCACAAATACAAAAATCCCATAAGAAATATCCTGTGTAAAATATCCATATTAAGAAATATGCTTTGATTTCCAAATCCATTTCAATATTTAAGATAATAACCAATCTTGTGAAAGATTATTTTGTAGCAAGATCTCAGATAATATTTAATATCATACTAGCAATGACCACCAAGCAAGACCACCATTGTTCAGTCTCAGACTGATGATTTCAGAACTAGTCTTTGGTCGTTTTGCTACACACAATGCCTTATTTTGCTCTAACCAGCTATTATTTTTTCTTCACTGATTGCATAATATGCATATTATAAGATAAAACTGCCTTTTCAATTTGCTATAGTAATAGTATTTACATAAATGCACTCATGCAATCACTATGATAGTTATCACGACAAGTTTATCTTTAACCTCAACAGATAAATATGCAAGCTGTGTTTAGTTGTGTTTTCTCCATGAAACAATAATGGTTGTGTAATACAGTAGTCTAAGAATAAGTTATTAAGTATACACTATGAGACAAAATCTTGTATCCTAATATATTTGTTTAATTAAGTAATTAAACAAATTAGGCAAAAGTGAATCTTTCAGATTTGGGATGGTTTGAAGAAATTAACTACTTTAAACAATACTGTCTTCAATTACTACAGTGATTTAAGTGTTTTTACAACATTAGCCCTTGGTATAAATTGTATTAGCACCTGAGTCTTTGGGAGGTTATAGACTAATTGAAGGACAGAGTACTTATTGTCAGCACTGAGAACCTGAGGGATGTAGAACTAAAGTCCTCTTATTCATTTACTATCCAGATATTGGCAGAGACACTGAAGAATGTTCCTTTTTCAGTCTCATGCAGGTAAAGAGATGCAATGCTGTGATCAAAATTGTACAGAATGTTTTTTCAAAAAGAGCCTTAAGAATACTAACAAGTTTGGCACACAAAGAAGAGACAAGGTCGCTAACATCCCCGCCACCTTTATGAAATAGCCAAGGTCCACTATTTACTGAGAAGGGAATATGACATATTTTTTGTTTGTTTGTTTGTTTCATAAGATTTAGGACTTGGTAAGGGAAGGCAGAAATATAGAAGAAACAAAAGCAACTATAATAAATCAGAATGGCATGTGACATATCGGACAGCAGAACCAAGAAGGCACATATATTGAAGAATGGATTCCACGGTTCCCTCACAAAGATCACAGTTGAGACTCAGTAAAAGTCATGTATACATTGCTCAAAATGTAATCTGCGATGCTCTAAACACTGATAGAATTATTGGTTCTGTTCTAATGAGTCAAATAATTTCTCTTTCATAATTTTTACCTAAGTATATGATTTATACATTATTATTCTATTAATCCTCATGTGCTTAATTTTTCAGGAATATAATAAATACTACATTCCCTGGGATTACAAATAAGAGAGAGACACAGGCATCCATCACAAAGTAACAACATGCTAAATGAAGCTTCTTTAGTCTCGCAGGATTCTGTTTGGTAGTATCGACAGAATTCTGAGGGCAGTACAATGGCTGCCCTTTCTACTACCAGCAACCTGTCTTCGATTATTATAAGACCATGGCTCTCTTTCTTGAAAGGAATAGTCATCTCTAGGATACTAGGTCTTCTGAACTCAAAGGACTCCTGACTTTAAGATGAACTATAGTCCCCTCAGGACCAATTCTGTGGATCATCAGTGGCAATTCTTCTTGTTGTCCAGCTGCTGTAAGAGGATAGGAGGGAGATACTTAAAAGGCATGCCACTGGTGTGGGAAGTGCTTCTGTATATGTGTTGCTTTTATTGGTTAATGAGTAAGGAAGCTTCTTTCAGCCAATGGCTTTACAAAATATAGTTAGGCTGGAAAAGATATAAGCAGACAGTAGAAGGAGTCAGGAAGACACCAGGGAGATGCCATGTAGCCTCGAGAGGGGAAATATGTGAACTGCTAACTGGAACCTTGCTGGTAAGCTACGAGCCTCATGGTTAGTATAAAATAATAGAAATTGGTTAATTTAAGACATAAAAGTAATCCAGAAATATGCTTAAGCTATTGGCCAAACAGTATTGCAAATAATATAGTTTCTATGTGATTATTTTGGTTCTGGGGAGTCAAGAACAAACAAATAGCCACCTACAAATAAAAATGATGTGGAAAGTTCTTCTGTATATGTGTTACTTTTATGGTTAATGAATAAAGAAGCTGTTTTGGCCAACGGCTTAACAGATTATAACCATGATGGAAAAGATATATACAGAGTAGAGTCAGTGGAGTCAGGGAGAAGCCATGTAGCCCCACCAGAGACAGATATCAGATAGAACCTTACAGGTAAGTCACAACCTCATGGTGATACACAGATTAATAGGGTTAAATTAAGATGTAAAAGCTAGCCAATAAGAAGCTAGAGTTAATAGGTCAAGCAGTGGTTTTATTAATACAGTTTCTGTGTGGTTATTTCAGGGCTGAGCAGCCAGGAACAAACAAATGGCCTTCTACAACACACCACATTTTATAGATAGTGTATAACATTGTGTGGTGATTTCTCCCAGGGAGGACTATAAACAATTTCCAGAGCTGTTTCCCCCAATCCATGAAATAAGCTGTTCTGACTGAAGATGTCTGAGTGATGCCCACTAACTTTTAAACCAAGGCTCTAGATTTCAGGCAGGCAACCTCATCCATGTTTGTAAGCACAGTGCACAGAATCTGTTTCGTGTTCTCTCATTTTGCCCATTTGGATTTAGATTCCGGTTATTGTGATACCATCATTATCTACGTTGTCCTCCAACATCCTTTATTTTGTGGTTATTAATTTCAAAATTATTTCATCCTTTCATTTTGTCCTACCAAACAAAGCCTTAATTTTTAATCTACCCACCCCTCCCCCTGAGAGGACTTACTGATAGTGAGAGAAAGATGGGGATATGTCTTCTGGCATAAAAAGGAAAATGGGGGCTTGAATCCAATGGTCCCAGCTCTGTCTGAACTTGTTGAAAGCCCGGGTCTATATCTCAATAGTGGATCCTTGCTTATAGCTGCTGTACTTTCAATGAGATTGGTTAGCTCTCAATACTGGATATGTTCTGCTCTCTCCCCAAAAATTTTTATAGTCATGTGTTCTGGATGACAGGTGTATCTGTTCTGTACTTACACAAAATACAAACTGCTTTTTCTGTCTGTCTGAGTCCCGTGGCTGAGCACTGGTGAGCCAACATGTTTTATTATGTTAGGATAACATTTCTCTAATTTCTTCATTCTAAACATAGTGGGTCAGTTTGCTAAATGAATGCTGAAGGTCTTTATCTGTGTTTAATCTAAACAAGATATGCAATAAAAGTAATAAAATTTCTTTAAATAAATTAAAACTTCTATAGAATTTTTTTCATTTACTAATTCTTTGTAGATTTCACATCATGCATCCCAATTCCAAACATCTCCCCATGCCCCACTCCACACAAGCATCTGCCTCCTGCCTTTGCAACCTCCCCACAAAAAAAAAAAAATTAAAAGAAAAACTAAAAACAAACAAAAGAAAGCACAACAACAACAAAAGAAGACTCTTGTCACTGAGGCTCTCGTGTGGCCTGGTGATTCATACAGCTCACCCTTTACTTACAAGTGTTATCAGCCTGGTGAAGGCCTCAGGCCTCTGCTACACCTGTTGTCCCATGTCATGGAGATTCTAAAATTTTGGATCTGTAGGTTCACCCACTTCTTGTGATTCAACAGTTCGTAGAAGAGGTAGATTTAGAGGTGGATCAACTGATAGCCCTGGTTCTGGGCCTGGGTGGTAGCTGAGTTGGTCAGTCTGTGTATCTCCCTCATCCTTACTACCTGGGTGAGCTCTCCAGGACTGCCTGAGCCAACACCCTGAAGCAAGTAGCAGGCTGGTTCTGCTCTCAGGCACTTGGTTCTTGCTCACCCACCATTGCTGGGCTCTAGACCAAGACTTGGCCCTTGTCAACAGTTCATACCTTGGTCTTCGGTAGCAAGCTGGCCATTCTTCTCAGCGTGATCCACAGCATCCTCCCCTCTTCAGAACTGCCCGTCTCCCCAGCCCAGGAACTGCTCTGCCTTTCTCTTTTCTACCTCCCCACCCTGTACTTACTCACCATAATGGCACCCAACTGCCTGATTGGTGAGGAACTGTTGTTCTGCTAGACACCTGGGGCTTCTATAGAATTTTTTCCCTTTTTCCTGGAGCTGGACATTGAACATTTTCTTTGTTCTCTTCTTTGTATATACCTATCTTTTTTTCCTGAATCTCTGGCCCGTGCTACCTTTTTTCCCCCGATGACTATTGTTATAGGAGCAGGCTCACAGTTCCTCTCTTTGAAGCTTGCCATTTATATACATAGCATTCCTCTTCCATACCCCAGGAAAGGGTGGATGATTATACCAATATTGTAGACCTCAGACCTCCAGCCAGTGGATTCATCTAGAGGCAACCATGTGACTGACCTCATCAAATGTGCAGCCAATAAACTTTCTAGAGGGAATGGTTTTCTTTTGTGAGTTTGAAATCTTTAGAATCTATTGAACTTTTTAAAGAAACGAGTATTACATTAGCACTATTTTTGAAAAAAAAATGTTTGACTTCACAAGTAAATTGACTTTAGTGTTTAAGTGTCCTTTATTATATTGGTTTTACTAAGTAAGGCTTTTTAAATATGTATTTCATTTTCATAGAAAATGTAATATATGAGTTTATTATCATCAGAAAACTGTTACATCACAATGCTTAAGTATAACAATTCTACATTCTACACCTCCTGAGAGAAACTCAGCACAGACATATGACTCTATTTTTCTTTTATCAAAAATGGATTCTTTTGACATATAATCTCTCCTCATTAGAGTTTCCCCTCCCTCTGCTCCTGTCAGTTCCTCCTCACCTCCCCTCTCATCGGGATCTACTTTCTTTCTGTCTCTCATTAGGAAAGAACAGGTTTCTAAGAGATAACCACCAAACATGACAGAGTAAAATATAATAAAATGAAGCAAATCTTTTCATAGTCAAGTTAAACACAGAAACCCAACAGGAGGAAAAGAATCCCAAAAGCAGCCATAAGAGTCAAGAGACTACTCCGTTTTCCTGATCAGGTGTTCCATAAAAACACTAAGCTAGAACTGTAACACACACATAGAGGACCTGGTGTGGGCCCATGTAGACCCTGTGATTGCTGCTTCAGTGTCTGTGAGTTCATATCTTCCTTGCATGGTTGTTTCAGAGTGCCATGTTCTCACAGTGTCCTCTATCCACTCTGACTCTTACACTCTTTCCCCTCCTCTTCCTCAGGGTTTCCTGAGCTCTAAGGAAAGGGGTTTGATGGCGACATCTCATTTAGACTCTCTCTGCTCTGTGTGTGTGTAATGTCTGGCTGAGAGTCTCTGCATCTGTTCCCATCTGCCTCTGGATGGAGCTTCTGTGATGATGAATGAAGAAAGCACCAATCTATGAGTACAATAGAGTATTATTTACAGTCATTGTATTGATACTGTTTCAAAAAACAGGTAGCATTTGGTTTACCCTAGGTCTCAGGGCCATCTAGTGCCTGGTTCTTTGCCATCCAAGCAATGCCGAGTACGTGTTCCATCTCATGCAGTGGGCATTAAGTCCAATCAAATATTTCTAGGTTACTCCCACGAGTTCTGTGCCACTGTTGCCCTAGCTTATCTTGCAGGCAGGAAATATTGTAAGTGAAGGGTTTTGTGGCTGTGTTGGTGTCTAAGTTTCCCTTTTGTAGCCTGCAGTGTACCCTCCCACACAGAAGACATTAGAACACAGAGGTGAAGGAGCCATACAGGCACCAGCTCACATTACCTATGCTCACAGATGGTTTTGACTATATCTTAGGCCCACAATCATGCTAGCTATGGGGCAAAGGGATGTTGCTGGATATTGACAATGGGAAAATACCCTGATAACAAACAACTAAAGAAGACAGAACTAATTTTAGTTCACAGTTTCAGGTACAGTTCTTCAATGTGAGGGAGTCAAAGCAAAACTTCAAACAACTGTTTATATCATGTCCCAGGTCTAGAGAGTATGTCAACGCATTTATCCATGTTGACTACTCCATGTATGGGCTCAGCTTCTTTGCTCCACTCACACAGGGCAGGACCCTCTGCTTAAAAAAGGATGTTACCCAGAGTGGACTGGTTCTTTCCAGTTTAATGAAATTAATAAAGACTACTCCACAGACATGCCTACAAGGCAACAGAATATATAAAATCTCTCACCAAGACTCTCTTACTAGATAATTCTAGTTAGTGTTAACAATTAAAATTTTCCGTAACAGTAACTAAATGTAAAAAAAAACTCAATGGAAAAACTTTATTTCAAAGATCACACAGACATACACACACACATATGCACATGCATGCACACACACACACACACACACACACACACACACTAATGCAAAAGTCCTAAAAGAAAAAAGATGTTTAAGTAACACAAAATAAGTAATTTATTAAAATGTCGATAAAAGCATAGGCTCAAAGTAGATTAAATACAAAATGTTCTACTAAGATGGCATATTTGGAAGCAAAGATGGTGTCTGGTGGCTTTTGTTGGCTTCAAGGGAGCAAGATTGTGTCCTATATATATAAAATGTAAAGACTGCCCAAAGTTTGGAGCCACAGTTTTCTGTGACCTTCCAATTCTGGATATCTAAGATTCACTAGTGATTTTTCCATTTATTTTCTTTCTCCGGAAAGCAAGCCATATGCTGGAAACTGGAAAAGTCATACAGCAATTGATGAGGGTACCCCTTACTCCACAACCTCTCCAGCAAAGGCTATCATTGGTGTTTTTTATTTTAGCCATTCTGACAGGTGTAAGATGGTATCTTAAAGTTGTCTTGATTTGCATTTCCCTGATCACTAAGGAAGTTGAGCATGACCTTAACCAAGGCCAGCTGGCCTGGGTCTGAAAAAGCATGGGATAAAACCGGACTTGCTGAACATAGCGGACAATGAGGACTACTGAGAACTCAAGAACAATGGCGATGGGTTTTTATCCTACTGCACGTACTGGCTTTGGGAGAGCCTAGGCAGTTTGGATACTTACCTTACTAGACCTGGATGGAGGTGGGTGGTCCTTGGACTTCTCACAGGTCAGGGAATCCTGATTGCTCTTCAGGCTGATGAGGGAGGGGGATTTGATCGGGGAGGGGGAGAGAAATGGGAGGTGGTGGCGGGGAGGAGGCAGAAATCTTTAATAAATAAATAAATTAAAAAAAATTCAATATGGCATGAATGCTGTTTTCCTGGCCATCTCTCGAGAAATACCCAAAGCAGAGCTCAGCACTCCTAATAAACATGACTATATAGCTTTTCTCCAGGCCCCACGCCTCTGTTCAGCCTGCTGTGGATAGTACTTTACACATGTAGCTAATGCAGGTTTGCTGTTCTCACCCATCTGTAAACACTGCAGGGTAAAGACTACTTTCACAGAATTATATTTGATCTAAGGGCTGTGTCCAAACTTTTGACACGGCAAAATTTCACAACCGGTTCTACCAATTTGACTCTCAAAAACTATGATTTATACTGCTTTTAAGTAACTTTACATTTTTGGGGGGGTGGGTGGGCTGCATCCTTTACTGTACTTACAGGTTGCCCATACATCTGTGGGAGGATGTGACAATACGATTCCATTTTGATAGGAGGTGTAAGTATCTGCCTGTTGGTGTTTTTAAGGCTGCTCAGTACTGGTCGTGCATGGACCGTTAGTAAAACTGCATGTGAAGGGACTTATCACCATAAAAACTTGGCTTACAAAATCAAGGAGGCTGACAAGGTCTTCAGGCAGATGCTGCGAGGAAAGCCAATTGAACTGTAGCCACAGGAGCTCAAAATCAGCATTTCAGTTTGAATATTAAGATATGTATATATATATATATATATATATACACATATATATGTTTGTGTGTATGTATACATACATACATACATACATACATACATACATACATACCTGAGTTGCATTTGTAGCGTGTTAAGCAGGGACACCTTTCTTGTATTCTCAGGAGAGTTATATCATTTTTTATTTGGTGAGGACACAGTCTATGCGAAGAACAACCAACTTTTTCGTCAACCCAAGTATATGTCAATGTATACAGAAACACCCTTACCAACACACCTGTAATGTGATTCAGTCTCATGGTTGAGACCCCCGAGGCCGGAAAGTTTATTGAAAAACAACCAAAACCCTTTTTACGGTTTCAATATACACCTGTTGAACAGCTCTGGACAAGCATTACACAGATCCATTCTGTTCTGTAACTTATATCATGTACCTTGTATCCTCCCTAACCTCTCCCCCAACAGTTGCTCTATCTCAGCCCCCAGCTCCAGAAATCACTCCCTGAGAACCCACAGGTCACTCCCGCTAGGAAGCAGGTAAGCTGATGGAGAGTTTTCTCCTTTCCTTCTGCTCCCCTGATCTAACCCCCCATGTCATCTCCAGCGCTGCAGGCCATCCACTTCATGATATATCATTTTTTTTGTTTGTTTGTTTTTGTTTTTTTTTCATTTCTCAAATTGACATTTATTTTAATTTTTTTTATTTTCTTTTATTTATTTATTAAAGATTTCTGTCTCTTCCCTACCGCCGCCTCCTCTTCCCTCCCCCTCCCCCCAGTCAAATCCCCCTTCCTCGTCCACCAAAAGAGCAATCATGGTTCCCTGCCCTGTGGGAAGTCCAAGGACCACCCACCTCTATCCAGGTCTAGTAAGGTGAGCATCCAAACTGCCTAGGCTCCCACAAAGCCAATAGGTGCTGTAGGATCAAAAACCCATTGCCATTGTTCTTGAGGTCTCAGTAGTCCTCATTGTCCGCTATGTTCAGCGAGGCCGGTTTTAACCCAGGCTTTATCATTTTATGACCAAAATTAAGTCATAATCACTTAAACAGAATTAAAATCACACATCCACCAAAAATGTTCAGTTTTTGTTTTGGTTTGACTTTTATTTCTGCTTATTTGTTTTTTAATGTGGTGCTGGATTCCTGGGATAGAACCTTTGGGTAATCTGAAACCTTACACAAACTATGTACAATAGGTCTACCTATTTCATATTTTCCACTCAATAGAATAAACAGCATAAAAGTTTTATAGCATGAAATGTATACTTCATTTCTGACAGAAACAAACTGAGACCCCAGTTGAGCAAAACTCTCCCCAAGTTATCAAAGATGTAATGGAGATTAAACCTTAATTTATGACTTTCTGACCAAGACGGTAGGACAGGGCAGGTGGTTGCTTCTTGTTAACCTTCAGGATACTAAAATCTCTCTCTCTCTCTCTCTCTCTCTCTCTCTCTCTCTCTCTCTCTCTCGGCTTCCATCTGCTGCTTAAATACATAATTTGCCTCTCTTTGTTCTTTCTAAATTTTGCTTGAAATTTTTGAGAAAACCCACAGAGGTTTTGGAGTTCTTTCTTCTGTTTTACCTTTTTTCAATGTAATATTTTCTACATGATATAAACACCAAATGCGATTCTAAAACATTTCAAGTAACTGTGGGCTGTTTTGACCAGTATTAGGGCAATCTTCATTCATTTGTTCACAATAACTGTATAAAATTTACATAACTGTAAGAAAGCCAACCCCTCAGGAAGACAGCTCTTATTGTTTCTAGAAATGACTAAAATCTTTAGAGGAAAATTTCAGCTTCAACAGAGTAAGGCTATAAATTTGTGCAGTCTTCCTATGTGTAAATGGTGACCCTACTCTAAAGATACAATTTATATCCAAGGCTAGAGGCAGCTGTGATAGAAAGTTCAGACTTGTCCATAACATAGCTTCTAAAATCCTCAAAGTTTTAAATGTAAAGCACCTACATGCCCAAAATAGCAACAGTGATGTACATAATAAATATTGGAAAAAATGTAAGGCACATTAATTGAAATAAAATTGGAAGTTTGCGTTTTTTGCCAAACAAGCCTGTGGCTATATTTTTCCATTCCAGATAAATTAGTTTCAACTACTCTTATTTTGAAATAAGAGGCTCATTGCTTGTGTATTTGTGCTTTGTTATTTATGAGATAATTGGGTTCCAGTTGGAACATACAGAGTAATGAATGCCTCCTCAGGCTCACATCAAAATCTGCTTTCTGCATGTTGGCAGCCTTTGTGCTTAGTGGTGTCTGCGGAAGTTCCTTTATTTCCCCTTGAATATACATTTTAATTATTTTCACAGCTCAAGTGTTTTTAAGTTCTGCAATTTTAAGACTTTTACAAAGGAATGCTATGATATTAACTGTAGACATTTATGAAGCTTGTTTGAATTACAATACTCTGGAATTTGGGCTTCAATATACCACCTGAGAGCTTGCTCCAAATAAAAATCAAGAAGACCCAGAATCCACTAATCCTTCTGATAGATTACAAGACATTTTAGCATTTCTGCCTATCCTTAAGCATTCCATTCTGTTGAGAATTTCTTTGAAGTTGGAAAGGTATATTGCAACTGCAGTACCTAGTTACATGTTGGCCTAGTTTAGGGTGGATGTTTAAACCAGTTATATATTTTTCGTGTAAGATTCAGTAATTGTAATATATTATTAGCTCATTCATTTATTTAATATTTACATATCACCTACTATATATGATACTTCAGAACCAGATAATGTGATAATCAATGTGGTTTAGGCAGCTCTGGTTACTAACCATAGATAAATACTTAGGAATCCTACGGAAATACAAGTTGTGAGTCTGCGGGCCCTGTTTGTACATTTTTCTTGTTGAATCTCACCTGATAATAGAAAATTTTACATAAAATAAAATGTGTGCAGTAAAAATGACCACAATAGTATACATTTGAGATGGAAATGCAATCAAGTTATAACACAGAGAATTAGGAAAGTGTGACATCCAACTTTGGAAAACAGTTATAAATGACGTAAGTGAAAAAGTGGGAGTAATAAGAATTTAAAGATAAAAGTATAGTAAAATGCAAAGAGATATTTGGAGAAGAGAATTCACAATGGGGGAACTCATCAGACATTAGAGTCCAGTCTGTCTTCCCCAACAGAGATAGCAATGCATCTTCTACTGCACAAATAAAACAAGCTTTAAAAAAAACAGAGGGGATATGTGGTGCTAATTACAGAAGATTTTGCTGACACGCAGTCTTCTGTTTTACTTAAATTTATTTTTAACTATACATAAACGTGTAAGTTGTACACTCCAATGGGGTAACTTGCAATGTCTCAATATATGCAAATATTACATTATGTATGAGATAGACTGAACATGCCTATCTCCTTAAACTCTTTGTATTTTCTTGCGTTAACAGCATAAAGAATTTGATCAAGTACATAGAATGTCATGGCTGATTGGGGCCACTCTGGCATGCAATAGCACAGCAGTGTGTCCTGCTGAGCACTGTAAGGGAGCCCCTGCAATTACTGAGTCAAAGATGGAAAGAGCTTTAGAAGTGGAGGGCAGCAAGAGCTCAGCAATCAAAATGTAATTACATTGTGTTGATGCGATTAAAATTTGTAGAAAGGCAAGTAAAGAGAAAACAAAAATTAAGAACAGTCATTAAGCCTAAAGCAGAGATAGGAACAACTACAGAAATGAAGTAACTGAATCAACTTTAATGAGAAGTTGAGGACTTCAGGGTCAAACATTAGGATAGAGATAAGTAACTGTTAGACTCCAAGGCTGTGATCAGAGTGAGCATTTGGCTGTATAGATCTACATCCATTGGTTGATGTAGCACATACACATATATAACATTATATTATATATGCATATATAATGTATCTATATATTCTATTTTATTATCTATTTATATAGATAGAGATGATTGATTACTAGGTGATAAATAGGTTAAAAATTTCAGAATATTATATGTTAATATTTTTAAATATATATCTATAGATGTGTATTAAAATAACTGCCTTTGAAAACAATGACATTATATAAGATATTAATGAGATTAATGTATTTTTTTAAAAGGAGTGGTTTCATGATCTTTTCAAATACTTACCATTTGTTCAGTTTCAGAACAACTGAAGACAGATTGGCTAAAGGAAATAAGATGTGTCAGAGCAAAATGAAAAATACCAAATGAAAAAAGAGAATGTTATGGTCAAGAGGTCAAGGGAAACACATTAAGAAGGAAGACCTAGATGAGTCATCCTATTTTCTGGTAAAGGTTACATGCATTGGAGATTGGTAATCATAGTTTGATAAACAAGATCAAGGTAAGGAGGTTCATAATACTTGGGGTATAATAAAAGAATAGCATGATTAACTGACACACAGAACTAAAGGAAAAACCTGGAATCCACCTCTCTTCATTTTCCTACCTACAGAGACATGTTTGGGAGAGTTTAAATGGAAATGGTGACACACACACACAAACCAAACTGGACAGAGAAAAGCCTATGGGGTCTCAATCTTAAAGAAAGAACTATAGGCAACTAAGGAAAGCTGGGAACAGGAGAGAGAGAAAAGCAAACCCATAGGTCATCAACAGTTGAATGGTCAGTCTTGAAAACTTGTTTAAGGGTAGCAGGATATAGACTCAAATAAATACATATTATATATGCACATACACATAAGCCTACAGTAACAATTTGTAAATGGAATGATTGTTAATTAGCATAACCTGAAAATCTCTCTCTGTCTCTCTGTCTGTCTCTTTGTCTCTGTATCTGTCTCTGTCTGTCTGTCTGTTTGTCTCTCTCTCTCTCTCTATATATATATATGTGTGTGTGTGTGTGTGTGTATTTATTTGCATACATGTGTGTGAGAGAGAGTTAGCAAAGTAAATATATGTTCAAATGCTTAAATGTAGCAGTTGCCAGTGCAATGCTACTAGACCCCAAACTCGTTGACTGTAGACATTCTAGTGCTCTTTCTTTTATAGGAACCAGTTACACTCATGAATATATTTTATTCTTCCTGTTTCCTAGATTGGCCAAACATATTAAACTAGTGTTAAAATTTTGTTGAGGTACTGTAAAATAAGCAGGTAAAGTAATATTCAATCATATTATCTGGAGGTACAATATCCATATACTTTCCATGCCATAGTCAAACCTTGGCATGGAAGAGCTGAAGGGAAATGCTGAACAATGTATCTCAAGTGGATGATTATTGTTACACAGAAAGACACCATGAGTTTGAGAGGTAGGTAGAGAAAGCATTCCCAAAACCATGCTGTACTATTAATTTATTTATTATCACTTGAAAGTTAATTATTTCCTATTTAATTTTAAACAGTTGGTGGAGTACACCCTAGTAATTTAATGATGTATGCAGCAAAAAATCCACCTCCTTAAATACCATCTTTAATGTTTGCCTAACCTGCTTTATTCCACATACTTGTGGGGTGCAGTGAGCTATCTCAGGGCATTGCACACCTGTGGGGTGGAGTGTGCAATCTCAGGGCATTGCACACCTGTCGGGTAGAGTGAGCTATCACAGTGCATGTGTACACCTGTTGGGTACAGTGAGCTATTTCAATGCATGTGCACACCTGTGGGGTGCAGTGAGCTATGTCAGTGCATGTGCACACCTGTGGGGTGCAGTGAGCTATGTCAGTGCATGTGCATATCTGTGGGGTGCAGTGAGCTATGTCAGTGCATGTGCACACTGGTGTCTCTTTCTCCATCTGTCTCCTGACAAAGATTCTATGGTGATATTCAAGATAGTCATCAGTCTGACTACAGGACAAGGCCAGTTCAGGCAGGCTCTCCTCCACCATCCAGTGTCCAAGCTAGGCTAATCCCCGTGGACTCCTGGGAAGCCCTCCAGAGCCAAGCCTCTTGCCAACCCCAAAATGGCTCCCTCAATTAAGATAACTCCTTCCCTGTTCCCATATCCGTCCTTCTTCCATCTCAACTATCCCACCCCCCCAAGCTCTCCCCAACCCTCCCATTCTCATGTCACTTCCCCTCTCCCTTTTCCTCTACTCCCCACCTCCATGCTCCCAACTTTCACCTGACAATCTTGTTTGCTTCCAGTTTCCAGGAGGATCTATATGTGTTTTTCTTTGGGGGGGGGTTCACCGTATTATTGAATTTCTGTGGGATCATGAACTATAGGCTCAATGTCCATTGTTTATGGCTAGAATCCACTAATGTGTGAGTACATAAAATATTCATATTTTGGGGTCTGGGTTATCTCACTCAGAGAATAGTGTTTTCTAATTCCATCCATTTGCATGCAATGTGTAGATGTCCCACACTTTCTTTATCCATTCTTCATTTAATGGGCATCTAGGTTGTTTCCAGGTTCTGGCTATTACAAATTATGCTGCTATGAACATAGTTGAACAAATGCTTTTGTAGTATAATTGGGTATCTCTTGGGTATATTACCAAGAGTGGTATTGCTGAATACAGAGGTAGGTTGACTCCCAATTATGTGAGAAACCACTACACTGATTTCCAAAGTGTTTACACAAGTTTGCGTTCCTACCAGCAATGGATGAGTGTTTCCCTTAATCCACAGCCTCTCCAGCATAAGCATAAGCATTGGTGTTTTTGATTTTAGCCATTGGACAGGTGAAAGATGCTATCTCAAAGTTGTTTTGATTTGCATTTCCATGATAGCTAAGAAAGTTGAACATGTCCTTAATTATGTTTGGGCCATTTGAAATTCTTCTGTTGAGAATTCTATGTTTAGTTCAGTACCCCAAAATTAATTTAAAATTTTAATGTCTAGTTTCTTGAGTTTTTTTTTTTATTGGAAAAAAAAATTTCTGCCTCCTCCCCGCCTCCCATTTCCTTCCCACTCCTCCCTCCCCTCCTCCCCTCCCCCCACTCCTCCCCCTCCCTCTCCAGCCTGAAGAGCAGTCAGGGTTCCTGTGGAAAGTCCAAAGTCCTCCCCCCTCGATCCTGGTCTAGGAAGGTGAACGTCCAAACTGGATAGGCTCCCACAAAGCCAGAACATGAAGTAGGATCAAAACCCGGTGCCATGGTCCTTGGCTTCTCAGCAGCCCTCATTGTCCACCAAATTCAGAGAGTCCGGTTTTATCCCATGCTTTTTCAGTCAGAGTCCAGCTGGCCTTGGTGAGCTCCCAAAGAATCAGCCCCCACTGTCTCCACTGGTGGGCGCACCCCTTGTGGTCCTGACTTCTTTGCTCATATTCTCCCTCCTTCTGCTCCTCATTGGGACTTTGGGAGCTCAGTCCAGTGCTCCAGTGTGGGTCTCTGTCTCTATCTCCATCGATCGCCAGGTGAAGTTTCTATGGTGATATGTAATATATTCATCAGTATGGCTATAGGATAGAGTCATTTCAGGTTCCCTATCCACAGCTGCCCCAGGAACTAACTGGGGACATCACCCTGGGCACCTGGGAGCCCCTCTAGATCCAAGTCTCTTGCCATCCCTAAGATGGCTCCCTTAATTAAGATGTGTGCTTCTCTGCTCCCCTAACCAACCTTCCTTTATCGCAATCATCCCGTTGCCCCAAGTTCCCCCCACCCTCCCCTTCTCACATTTCTCTCCCCTTCTCCCCTTATCCCCCCTCCCACCACCCCCCCCAAGATCCCAAATTTTTGCCCGGCAATCTGGTCTACTTCCCATAACCCAGAGGATAGCTGTATGCTTTTCTTTGGGTTCACCTTCTTAATTAGTTTCTTTAGGGTATCAAATTATAGACTCACTGACCTTTATTTATCTCTAGAAACCAATTATAAGTGAGTACATCCCATGCTCATCCTTTTGGGTCTGGGTTACCTCACTCAGGATAGTGTTTTCCATTTCCATCCATTTGCATGCAAAATTCGCGAAGTCATTGTTTTTTACCGCTGAGTAGTATTCTAATGAATATATATTCCATACTTTCTTCATCCATTCTTCCATTGAAGGGCATCTAGGTTGTTTCCAGGTTCTGGCTATTACAAATAATGCTGCAATGAACATAGTTGAACAAATGTCCTTGTCATATGATCGGGCATCTCGTGGGTATATTCCCAAGAGTGGCATTGCTGGGTCCATGGGTATGTTGATCCCAAATTTCCTGAGAAACCGCCACACTGCTTTCCAAAGTGGTTGCACAAGTTTGCATTCCCACCAGCAATGGATGAGGGTGCCCCTTTCTCCACAGCCTCTCCAGCAAAGGCTATTATTGGTGTTTTTGATTTTAGCCATTCTGACAGGTGTAAGGTGATATCTCAATGTTGTTTTGATTTGCATTTCCCTGATCGCTAAGGGGGCTAAGCATGACCTTAAGTGCCTTTTGGCCATTTGAACTTCTTCTGTTGAGAATTCCCTCTTCAGATCAGTGCCCCATTTTTTAATTGGGTTAATTAGCATTTTAAAGTCTAGTTTCTTGAGTTCTTTATATATTTTGGAGATCAGACCTTTGTCTGTTGCGGGGTTGGTGAAGATCTTCTCCCAGTCAGTGGGTTCCCTTTTTGTCTTAGTGACAGTGTCTTTTGCGTTACAGAAGCTTCTCAGTTTCAGTAGGTCCCATTTATTCAATGTTGCCCTTAATGACTGTGCTGCTGCGGTTATACCTAGGAAGCGATCGCCTGTGCCCATCTGTTGTAGGATACTTCCCACTTTCTCTTCTATCAGGTTCAGTGTGTTCATATTGATATTGAGGTCTTTGATCCATTTGGACTTGAGTTTTGTGCATGGTGATAGATATGGGTCTATTTTCATTCTTCTACAGGTTGACATCCAGTTGTGCCAGCACCATTTGTTGAAGATGCTTTCTTTCTTCCATTGTATACTTTTAGCACCTTTATCGAAAATGAGGTGTTCATAGGTTTGTGGGTTAAAATCCGGGTCTTCTATACGATTCCATTGGTCTACTTCTCTATTTTTATGCCAATACCACCCCGATTTCATTACTGTAGCTCTGTAATAGAGTTTAAAGTCAGGGATGGTAATGCCTCCCGAAGTTCCTTTATTGTATAAGATTGTTTTGGCTATCCTGGGTTTTTTGTTATTCCATATAAAGTTGATTATTGTCCTTTCAAGATCAGTGAAGAATTTTGATGGGATCTTGATGGGGATTGCATTGAATCTATAAATTGCCTTTGGTAGGATTGCCATTTTTACTATGTTGATCCTCCCAATCCACGAGCAAGGGAGATCCTTCCATTTTCTGGTATCCTCTTCAATTTCTTTCTTCAATGCTTTAAAGTTCTTGTCAAATAGATCCTTTACTTCTTTGGTTAGAGTTACCCCGAGATATTTTATGCTGTTTGTGGCTATTGTGAAAGGTGATGCTTCTCTGATTTCCCTCTCTGCTTCCATATCCTTTGTGTATAGGAGGGCGACTGATTTTTTGGAGTTGATCTTGTATCCGGCCACATTACTAAAGGTGTTTATCAGCTGTAAAAGTTCTTTGGTGGAGTTTTGGGGGTCACTTATGTACACTATCATATCATCTGCAAATAACGAAAGTTTAACTTCTTCCTTTCCAATTCGAATCCCCTTGATCCCCTTATGTTGTCTTATTGCTATTGCTAACACTTCAAGCACTATATTGAAGAGGTATGGAGAGAGTGGACAGCCTTGTCGTGTTCCTGACTTAAGTGGGATGGCTTTGAGTTTCTCTCCGTTTAGTTTGATGTTAGCTGTCGGTTTGCTGTAAATAGCTTTTATTATATTTAGGTATGATCCTTGTATCCCTAATCTCTCCAAGACTTTTATCATAAAGGGATGTTGAATTTTGTCTTGAGTTTTTTATATATTTTAGAGATCAGTTCTATGTCTGATGTGGGGTTGGTGAAGATCTTCTCCCATTTAGTAGTTTGCCCTTTTGTCTTAATGACTGTATCCTTTGCTTTATAGAAGCTTCTCAGTTTCAGGAAGGTCCTATTTATTCAATGTTGCTCCTATTGTCTGTGCTACTGGGGTTATACGTAGGAAGTTGTCCCCTGTGCCTATGCATTGCAGGATACTTCCCACTTTCTCTTCTATCAAGTTCAGTGTGGTCAGATTTAAATTAAGGTCTTTAATTCATTTGGACTTGAGTTTTGTTCATGGTGATAGATATGGATCTATTTTCATTCTTCCACAGGTTGACATCCAGTTATGCCAGCACCAATGAAACAAAGACCTGGTTCTTTGAGAAAATCAACAAGACTGACAAACCCCTATCCAAAACTAAACAAAAGGCAATGAGAGAACACCCAAATTAACAAAATCAGAAATAACAATAGACACTGAGAAAATTAAGAGAATAATTAGGTCTTACGGCAAAATTGGAAAATGTAAAAGAAATGGACATTTTTTTAGATAGATACCATATACCAAAATAAAATCAAAACCAGGTGAGCAATTTAAATAGACCTATAAATCAGAAGGAAATAGAAGCTGTCATCAAACCTCCCAAATCAAAAAAGTCAAGGGCCAGATGGTTTTAGTGCAGAATTCTACCAGAACTTCCAAGAAGAGCTAATACCTATACTCCTCAATGTGTTCCACATAATAGAATCAGAAGGCTCACTGCCAAACTCTTTTTATGAAGTTACACTTATCCTGATACCAAAACCACACAAAGACTCAACCAAAATAGAAAATTACAGACAAATCTCACTCATGAACTTACATGCAAAAATTCTTAATAAAATACTGTCAAACCGAATCCAAAAGCATATCAAAAAAATCATCCATTATTATCAAGTAGTCTTCATCCTACAGATGCAGGTCTGGTGCAAAATAGGAAAATCTATCAATGTAATCCATCATATAAATAAACTGAAAGAAAAAAAGACCATATGATCATTTCAATAGATGCCAAAAACGCATTTGAAAAAAATCCAACACGCCTTTATGATAAAGGTTTTGGAGAGATTAAGGATACAAGGATCATATCTAAATATAATAAAAACAATATACAGCAAGCTGACAGCTAACATCAAATTAAATGGAAAGAAACTCTAAGCAATTCCACTAAAATTAGGAACAAGACAAGGCTGTCCACTCTCTCCATACCTCTTCAATATAGTGCTTGAAGGTCTAGCAATAGCAATAAGACAACATAAGGGGATCAAGGGGATTCAAATTGGAAAGGAAGAAGTTAAACTTTCATTATTTGCAGATGATATGATAGTGTACATAAGCGACCCCAAAACTCTACCAAAGAACTCCTACAGTTGATAAATACCTTCAGTAATGTGGCAGGATACAAGATCAACTACAAAAAAATCAGTAGCCCTCCTATACACAAAAGATAAGGAAACAGAGAGGGAAATCAGAGAAACATCACCTTTCACGATAACCACAAATAGCATAAAGTATCTTGGGGTAACTCTAACAAAGGAAGTGAAATATCTTTTTGACAAGAACTTTAGGTCTTTGACGAGAGAAATTAAAGAGGATACCAGAAAATGGAAAGGTCTTCCATGCTCTTGGATTGGTAGGATAAACATAGTCAAAATGGCAATTCTACCAAAGACAATCTATAGATTCAATGCAATCCCCATCAAAATCCCAACAAAATTCTTCACAGACCTTGAGAGAACAATAAGCAACTTTATATGGAAAAACAACCAAGGATAGCCAAAACAATAATATACAATAAAAGAATTTCCAGAAGCATTGCCATCCCTGATATCAAGCTCTATTACAGAGCTACAGTAATGAAAGCAGCTTGGTATTGGCATAAAAACAGAGATGTTGACCAATGGGATTGAAATGAAGACTGGATATTAATTTTCACACCCATGAACACCTGATTTTTGACAAAGAAGCTAAAATTATTCAATGAAAGAAATAAAGCATCCTTAAAAATGATTTTTAATTCTTAATATCTATATAACTTAAGACTAATACTTCATATTAGAATATTATACAATAAACAATTGTGGAACATATGAGGACAATGACCTCAAAATGTAAACAATGTATAAGTATCTTGATCAGAGGTAGAAATGTACATTACAATATGAAAAATATATCCTAAAATTGTTCAATATACAAAAATGTTTTAAGCAGTGGTAGAAGCATGCATGCATACAATATGGCATAATAACTTTGCCTGGGTATACAATATTGTGGACATAAATACAAACATATTCAATATAATTTAAGTTTGTATCAATATACAAAAATCTATACTAATGTAAATTGCCTATAAATAATAGCTCACAAGTATTCACTCTAATACTCACTATTATTATTAGTGTGAGTAAGCTCACATTAATCTATTATCCCATACAATTTCCCTCTTTTTAAAAAAGAGATCCCTGAGGTTACATAATTTACCCCCAGCTTTCAACCCTATACCAATTATAATCAACTCCTAAATGATACCCCTAACCCTGAGGACAAACTTTGTTGGAGCAGAGAACTTTGTCTTCTAGAATTACTTCCAGCTATCATGGGGGATATGTACTCTCTTTGGGATCCTTTGAAAGCAAAATAATAGTTAAGTTTCATGGTTACTGTCTGGGATAATTGCAAATAGTCTCTGAGTATTCGTTAGGGATTTTCTAAGGTTGCTATTTAGAGTTTTGGCCAGAATGTTGTTAAAAAAAAGGGGGAACCATTTCAGCTAAGCAAGTTGGAACCATCTTGAACAGCTGATACTCAAAACATGTCTTATAGCAATGCTATCAGCATCATGACATCAATCAGATGGAGTTGTTGTTTTGGAGCCCCATCTTCTTTCTGGAAGCTTCAAATAATTACTGCAGGAAAATTCATTGTTCATTGTGGAAAACAAACATTATTTATACATACATATTTATTCAATGAAAGGTACAATAGAGATAAAAATCGGCATGAAGAAATGTAAAATTTTGTCTAAATTCTTTCTTCTTTCTGTCTCATAACAGATGGCTCTGGACATAAGAAAGAAACTCTGAGCCTTCCTAAATGTACAGAAGGACAGAGCCATTGTCCAACTCCAAAGCCAGCTCTATATATTCATATATTCATATATATATATGTATATATATATATATATATGTGTGTGTGTGTGTGTGTGTGTGTGTGTGTGTATGTACAAGTTTTGATCACCTGTCCTTACAAGTCATATCCCTTTTTCTTGATGATCCTTATTAGATAGATACTTATTCTTCTGTCAGTGTCCAAATATCCAAGAGCTCTGGAATTTTTGAAGATGTGTATTTTCCTGTAAAGACAAGAGTAGAAACTTGCTCCAACCTTTATTGAGGTTTTCTTACCACCTGTATGATTTTCATCATTTTTGATGAGCTATATCATTACTCTTTTTCAAGAGTTTTCTCCTTTTCAAAGTGAATCTTTATGAATTTCAGTGGTATTCATAGTTTTTCTTATTCTGTGGAAATGAGCAAAACCCATTCCCCAACATAGCACATCTCATGGTTTCCATTGTGAGGTCAACTCATCCTTGAAATATACCAGCTGATTTAATTCAGAAGACTTTTCTGTTACCCAATGTCTCTCTGCTGCTGTTGTCCCTTTCTCATTAGAATTAATAAAATTCAAGGTTAATAAAGCATTATGTAATCTATTTCTGGGATATTTTCCATTCTTTTCTGTTTGTTTAACATATCATTTATAGTTCAATTTGATCTTTCTATAACTGCCTGACCTGTATGATTGTGTGGTATACCTGCAACATGCTTAATACTCTAATAAGCAAAAAACTGTTTCATTTTCTTATAGACATATGCTGGACCAATATCTGTCTTTATTTGTGCAGGTATACCCATGATGGCTATATCTTCTAATAAATGTATGATTACTGAATCAGCCTTTTCTGAGCTCAAAGCAGTTGCCCATTGAAAACCTGAATACATGTCTATGGTGTGGTACACATATTTCAACTTACCAAATATTTTCCTAGTCTGGTCAACCCACCTATATTTCCTGTCTGGTTATTGGCCAATAAGTTTTATTAAACCAATATGAGTGACAAATTTTTACAGTGTACAATAGCATTATCCCACAGCAAGTAACAATCATTGGTATTAATATCTCTCAATATCAATGGAATCAATTCCCCAATAAAAAGACACAAGCTAACAGAACAGATATGGAAACAGGATCCAACCTTCTGTGGCATACAAGAAACATATCTCAAGATCAAGGTATACATTACATCAGTGTAAAGGGTTGAAAAAATATTTTCCAAGAATATGGCTCCAGGAAACAAGCTGGCATAGCTATTGTAATATCTAACAATATAGACTTTAAACCAAAATTAATCAAAAGAGATGTAGAGCATTTCATACTCATTAAAGAAAAAAATCTACCCTGATGGCATTTAAATCCTTAATATCTATGACTCAAATGAAAGGACACCTACAATTGCAAAGAAACATTTTTAAAGCTTAAATAACACATTGACCCTCATACTTTAATAATGAAACTTCAAAACCCTACTTGAAACATGAAGGGGCCTGCTTGATGGGATTTCTGTCCTGCCCGGTACCCCACAGCAGGCAAGCCCCAAAGAAAATCACACAGAGATCTCCATAAGTTATAAAACTGACTGGCCCATTAGCTCAGTCTTCTTATTAGCTCTCATAGCTTATATTAACCCATTATTCTTATCTATGCTAGCCATGTGGCTTGGTACCTTTCTCAGCAGGGCAGCTCATGTGTTGCTTCCTCAGTGTTCTGGGCTGGACTGGGAGGAATGGGCTTCCTCTTTTCCAGCATTCTCCTGTTCTCATCGCTCCTCCTCTACTTCTCGTCTAGGTGACCCACCTATACTTCCTGCCTGGCCAATCAGTGTTTTATTAAAATACATGATTGACAGAATAGAGGGCACCAATTGTAAAATGAGTGGCAGGCCGCTTCCCCCAGCCCAGCTCCCAGCAGCCTGGCTAGCTAGCTTATACCCCAAAATAACAACACATAAATTGTATTCAATTAAACACTTC
This sequence comes from Microtus obscurus, assembly GCA_963919715.1. NCBI lineage: Eukaryota > Metazoa > Chordata > Mammalia > Rodentia > Cricetidae > Microtus > Microtus obscurus. The sequence goes on from CAWTZC010002352.1 coordinate 139,986, forward strand.
CTTACCCATTACCTCTAGCCTCTTAGTGGCTAACTCTCACATATTGATTCACCCAATTTCTAATAATCTGTATGTCACCATGAGCTCATGACTTACCGGAAAAGACTCAGCATGTCTGACCTGGCAGCTTCATGGCGGGCAGCTCTGTCTCTGCACTCTTTCTCACAGCATTCTGTTCTGTCTATTCCACCCACCTAAGGGTTGGACTATCAAAAGGCCAAGGCAGCTTCTTTATTTAACCAATTAAAGTAACGCATAGACAGAGGGCCCACCTACTCCACCCACTCTCAGCAATGGACAGGTCATTCAGACAAAAACTAAACAGAGGAATAATGGAGCTAATGGATGTTGAGAATTACATAACTTTAATAGATATCTACAAAATATTTCATCCAAACACCAAGGAATTTAACAGCTTCCCAGCAGCTCACAGAAAAATCTCAAAACTGATCACACACCATGTCACAAAGCAAGTCTCTAGACTAGACCCTATTAGACAACCACTGATGAAAGCTTGATTTCAACAACAGAAAGCTGACAAACTCATGAAAAGTGAACAATTCTGTACTGACAAACTACTGGGTCAAGACAAATATAAAGATTAAAGACTTCTTAGAAGTCAATGGAAATGAATGCCCAACATAACCAAGCTATGGGACAGAATGAAAGCAGTGCTAAAAGAAAAGGTCATAGCACTAAGTGCCTGCATAAAGAATTTGGAGACATCTCACAATATAGACTTAAAGCACACCTGAAAGTTCTAGAACAAAAATAGCCCAACCCATCCAAGAGGAGTAGAAGGCAGCAAATATAGACAAAATTAATAAATAGAAATAAAGAAAACAATACAAAGAAACAATAAACAGAGAGTTGATTCTTTGAGAAAATCAATAAGATAGACAAACCTTTATCCATACTAACTAAAAGACAGAGAGATTATATCCAAATTAACAAAATCAGAAGCAAAAAAAGATACATAACTAGATATTGAAGAAAACTAAAATAATCATTGCAATACTTCAAAAACTTGTATTCCAAAAATTGGAAAATCCAAAGGAAATGGACAGCCTTCTCTATAGATACCACTTACTGAAGTTAAATCACGATCGGATAAACAATTTAAATAAACTTATAACCCCTAAGGAAATAGTCATTAAAAATCTCTCAACCAAAAATCTCTCAACCAGGCCCAGATGGTTTTAGCAGAGAATTTTACCATACATTCAAAGACCTAATACCAAACGTTCCTCATATTATTCCACAAAATTGAAAAAGAAGGATAACAGCCCAATTCATTTTATATGGTCATCTTTTTATAAAGTCACCCTAAAATACCTAAGCCACACAACGATACAACAAAGAAAGAGAATTACAGAACAATTTCCCTCATGAATATTGATGCAAACATCTTCAATAAATTATCCACAAACCAAATCCAAGAACACATCAAAAATATCATCTACCATGATCAAGTAAGACTTGATCCCAGAGATACATGAACATTTCAACTAAAAGAAAAATGGAAAAAAAAAGAAAAATCTGCAATCTTCTCATTTGATGCTGGAAAAACCTTTGGCAAAATGCAGCACTCCTTCATGATAAAAGCCTTCAAGAGATCAGGAATACAAGGGACATACCAAACATAATAAAGGATATTTACAGCATGCCTATAGCCAACATCAAATTAAATAAAAAGAACTTCAAAATAATTTCACTGAAATCAGGAACAAGACAAAAGATGAGGCTGTCCATTTGCACCATAACTGTTAAATACAGTACTTGAAGTTCTAGCTGGAAAATAAAACAATTAAAGGAGATCAAGGAGATAAAAATTGGAAAGGAAGAAGGCAATGTATCTCTCTTTGCAGGTGATATGATAGTATACATAAGTGATCCCAAAAATTTTACCAGGAAACTCCTATAGCTGAAAAACAATTTCAACAAGATAAAAGGATACAATATTAATTCAAAAAAATCAGTAGCACTCCTATCTATATCCAGATGACAAATGGGCTAAGAAAGAAATCAGAAAAACAACACCCTTCACAATTGTCACAAAGAATATAAAATATCCTGGGGTAACTTTAATCAAGCAAATGAAAGACTTGTATGATAAAAACTTCAAGCATTTGAAGAAGAAAATTGAAGAAGATGTAAGAAGATGGAAAGATCTCCCATGTTCATGGATTGGTAGAATTAACATAGCAAAAAATGGCCACCTTATCAAAAACAATCTATATATTCAACACAATCCCAATCAAAATTCCAACACAATTCTTTATAGACCTTGAAAGAACAATACCAAACTTCATATTGAAAGACCCCTAGAGTGGGGAGACTCGCACTCAAGTCTAGGGATAACACGATGCCCCAGGAACTCATGAGAGACTGTCCTTACTGCAACCACAAGAGGTTTATTGACAGGAACCATTGCCCTGGGGCTAAGACTCATATCCCACACAGGGGTAGAGTAGTTTGACCCTGAGTAGCTGGGAGAAGGGCCATTTAAGGGAAAAAAAAAAACATAACCCAAAGGGGATAGGGAGGGTATCATTAGAAAATTCCAAAAGTACCAGCGAAAATCACAAGGGGGTAACTCCCTATTTCTCAAGATTGTTCTCAAGATTATAATCTAACTTTATGGTCAGCTAGTTCCTGGAACAGAGTCACTGAACTGGCTAACTTAGGTTTTTGGCTCTACTCTTTTTGCTAGATTTTTGGGTCTACTCTTCCTGGTCCTTCAATATGAAAAAAAAAAAACAAATTATCTAAAACAATTCTGTACAATAAAATAACTTATGCTGAGAAGTAGGAAGCCCATTCCTCCCCTGTCCTGCCCAGACCATGGAAGAAGCAAGATGTAACCTACACCAATGAGAAAGGTACCAAACCATGTGGCTAACATAGATAAGAATAATGGGTTAATATAAGTGATAAGAGCTAATAAGAAGCCTGAGCTAATGGGCTAATCAGTTTATAATCTTATGGAGACCTCTGTGTAATTTTCTTTGGGGGCTTACTGACTGTGGAAACTGGGCAGGACAGAAACCCCAATGAGCAGGCCCTCATGTGACACTGTACTATAAAGATGTAGCAATTAAAAAACACCTGGTATTGGCATAAAAACAGACATGTTAATCAATGGAATCAAATCCAAGGTTCAAAAAATAAATCCACACATCTATGGACACCTGATTTTTAATTTAAAAAGTACTGGAAATATACAATAGAAAAAGGAAAGCATCTTCAACAAATAGTGCTGTTCTAACCAGATGTTGGTTTATGGAAGAATGCAAATAGATCCATATCTATCACCCTGAACAAAACTCAAGTCCAACTGGATCAAAGATTTCAAATAATACCAGATACACTGAACATGATAGAAGAGAAGATGGTAACTATCCTTGAATGCATTGGCACAGGAGAAAACTTTTTGAACAGAACACCAACAGTGCAGGCACCAACAATTAATAAATGGACCTCATGAAACTGAAATGCTTCTGTAGGGCAAAGGACATCAATAGAACAAAATGGTAGCCCACAGAATAGGAAAAGATTTTCACCAACCATCTTACAGAGTGCTGACTTCTAATACATAGAATGAACTCAAGAAAACTAAACATCAACAAACTAAATAATCCAAATGAAAAATGAGGTACAGATCTAAACAGAATTCTCAACAAAGTAATTTCAAATGGCTGAGAAAAACTTAAAGAAATGTTCAACATCTGTTGGGATCCAGCCAGGTTTGCACATTCCAGGGTAAAGGCATGTAGATTAGAAACATTATGCAGATAGAACAAAGAGGCAAAAGAAATAACAGGGAATAATAGAGTCAGGAGTAATCCAGTGAATACTGAATTTGCTCTCATTCCAAAAAGCAGGGAGGGAGAGAATATAAAAGACTGCTTTGACATAATATAAAGAACAAACAGAGCAATTGTGTTGTCAATACCTAAAACATTAAGCAACTATACCATGAGTTAAGTATTCTGTTGTTTAGGCAGAACGTGCAGCCACCAGACATTAGGCCCAGCATCCTGTAGGCTGCCATTCCCTGGGTCAAACCTCGTGTAATGTCCTTGAAGAATCGGGGATAGACCTGAACTCTCTGACCTTTGGTCAAGGTAAGACAGATCCACCTCTGTGAGTCATATTAATATCAAAAGCACCAAGTAACCACACTCTAGGTCAAGTTACACCTCAGATCAAAACTCTTGTCAATAACCTTGATAAAGCAAGAATAGGCCTGAACTCTCTGACTGTTATTCAAGGTGGAACGAACCCACTTCTGTGGGCTTCACAAACATCCTTAACCACAAGAAAAATGCAAATCTAAACATCTCTGAGATTCCATCTTATGCCTGTCAAAACAGCTAAGATCAAGAGCACACATGACAGCTCATGCTGATGAGAATGTAGAACAAGGGGAATATTCCTCTACTGCTGGTGGGAGTGTAATCTTGTGTAGTCACTTTGGAAATCAATATGATGGCTTCTCAAAAAATTGAAAATCAATCTCCCTAAAGATCTGGCTAATCAAATTCTGGGCATTTAACCAAAGGATGCTCCATCTTGTCACAAGGTCACTTGCTCAACTATGTTTATAGCAGTCTGATCTATAATAGCCAGAATCTTAAAACAACCTAGATATTCATCAACCAAATAAAAATGAATACTGTAAAAGTCCAGATTCTAAGGATTCCTCTCAGGGTTTAAAAAGAACTCCACATTAAAAATAAATAAATAAACAAATAATTTTTTTTTAAAAAAGAATAGATACTTTCAAACATAAGTGTAATAATGTTAAATTTTTTAACATTTAAAAATTCCATTATTATATATTAATATTTAAAAAATAAAACTTTATTAGTTTGAAATTCAAGACTTGCTTATTTGCCGATGTAAATATTAAGTTCTATACATGTATTGGACATATCAATATGTATAAAAATTTCTGGGTAATTCACACTTTATAAAAATTGTAAATCTAGTTGGCTTTCATGTAAATGTATTATAAATAATATGCTAGTTTTATTTACTCCAAAACCTACAAACTAGAGTACAAACAATTGAAAATGTCCTTAAGTATTTATAACTTGGAACTTATATTTTTAAACATATGAATCAAAAATTAAAAGTCATATGATTAATCTAAAATAAAAAGGATTCCTGTGGGAGGAAAGACCAAAGGAAATAGAAAGATCAAGGGCCCCATGAGAACACGGCTCATAGAATCAACTGACTGGGACTCATGGGGACTAGCAAAGATCAGGGAGCCTATAGGGGTCTGACCTAGGTCCTCTGCATATATGCTATGGCTGGATAGCTTCTTGTTCTTGTAGAATTCCTAACAGTGGGACTGGGGGCTGTCTCTGTCTCTTTTGACTCCTTGTGGGACTCTTTTCCTCCTTCTGGATTGTCTTCCAGCCTTAATGTGATGGTATTTGCCTGGTCTTGTTGTGGATTGTTATGCTGTGTTTTATTGATGTCCCTGAGAGGCCTGGCCTGCTCTTTTCTGATAAAATATGGAAGTGGGTAGATCTGGGGAAAAGTGGCAGTAGGGACCAAAAATTGGTGGGAAGAGAACTGCAGTTTAGATGTAATGTATGAGAAAAGAATATGAAGAAGAGAAGTGATTAAAGAAATATGAACAGAAACAAAAACCTGTGTGTCCCCTTTCCACCATGCAAAGAACTTTTCTTACTCTAGCATCAATTTCACAAAGCTGCAAACAGCACACACCTCATTCTAACATGTTCCCTAAACATGGCATCTGGAACATCTATCACTCTGCAGTGGAATTACAGATGGCTGTGAGACTCCCTGCATGTGTGTTTGAATCAAACTCAGGCTCTGTGCAAGAGCAGCAATTACTCTTAGGAATGAGCCACTGCTCCATCCTCACATATGAAGTTTTTTAACTGTTTTGCTTTCTTTAATTATTTTGAACTATAACCTTATACTTTAGCAGATTAACTTGAGATAAAATTCATTATGGGAGTAAATCTAAAACATGTTGTTTAATTATAAAAAATCTTCTTTTAATAAGTTAAGAATAATGTTTTTGATAAATTTTCATACTGCTTTGCCTCAATATTATTGTTGAAGCAGCTGGTGTTGTGATATATACAATTTTCTTATAATTATTTTATGTCCTGGGATTGAGACAAACAAAATGATAAATTTTACATTTAGAAAAAATTTTCTCTTCTTCTGTGTTCAGAAGAGAAAAATCTTTTTTGAACAACAGAAACACTCAAAACATTCCCTAGTTGGGATGGTGTTACTGACATTAGCCACAGCTGTGATTCTGGGAAATTACTAGCCTTTCTTGATGATTTCACATCATGTTTATTTTATATGGATTCTCTGCAGGGAACAATGGTGCTTTTGAAATCATAATTACTTATATTGCCTTCTGAGACAACTAGAGTATTGGTTAAAACTGCAGTTTTATGGGAATAAATGCTCATTAATGATCAAACTTGCTGGATAAATAACTTCTGTTCACTGAGATTTAGCATTTTTTATTTGGGTATGCAGTGTAAGGCCCAAAAGAATTAACTTTATTCTTTTTTCTCAATAATGAGGAATTTGGAAAAATTGTCTATTTAATTTAAAAGGAACTTGTCTTTGGTAGTAGTAGTAGTTAGGTGTTAAGTCCCAGCTATTAAACATAACATATGACAAACAATATAAAAAACTGTCAACAGTTTGATGCTAAGATTTAACACAAGACAGTGTAATATGTGCCTTATAGAAAAATGGCATAGTATTTACATGAAAGGACATACATTATGTGGGAGTCCCCTCTGTGTGCTGTGATTACCATTAATGAATAAAGAAACTGCCTTGGCCTGTTGATAGAACAAAACTTAGGTAGTCAGGGAGGACTGGACTAAATGCTAAGAGGAAGAAGGCTGAGTCAGGGAGATACCATGGAGCCGCTGCCACGAGAGATAGACATACTGTAACTTTGCTGGTAGGCCACGACCTCATGGTGATGCACAGATTAAAATAGATGGATTAAATTGAGATGGAAGAGTTAGCCAATAAGAAGCTAGAGCTAATGGGCCAATCAATATATTAATTAATATAGTTTCTGTGTGGTTATTTTGGTTCTAGTAGCCAGGTTAAACAACCAGCTCCTCCTTCTACATATATGAAGCATTTAGGGCTGTTTCTGTATGTTTCTGTATTGTTTCACACCAAGAAATGCACACAGGTTGTGCACAAAACTTCACAGACAGTGGACATGTTCTTGTACAGAGCCCATACATCTGATGGACCCACATGCTCTCGAGTTTATTCTTGAGTCTGTGGTTTGTTGGCAGGGTTGTGAGTGTCACCTGACTTTGTCAATCATCACCTAGCTATATGGTACATGTTACTGTAGTGATAACAGTGTGGATAGGGTAGGCATCAGAAGGCCCATTGGCCCTCATGTGAGTATACCACACAGTATCCCTGCTCTCTTCTTCTGGCTGAACAAAATTATTATCTGAACAGCTCTGAAATATAGAAAACTAGACTTATTTCTTAGAAGATGTTTGTTGTACATTACCACCAACTGGATGATGGTCTACAAGTTTAAGTGAGTGGATCATGGAAAGATGATGAGGATCTCAGCTCTCTATTGCTGTTTGAGAAGGACTTATTTTGTCAAGACAAGCAATGAATGAGAGGGATGACCAAAATCTATCATTGCTAGTGGTAATAATTATTCATATATTAATAAAGTATAATTAGGACTAAGACATGGAATGTTTGAGCCAGTCAGATACTGGATAAACCATTCAAGTCATCAGCACACACACACACATATTTGTAATAGACATCTGGGTTGCTGTGGGTTCCTAAAAAGAGGTGTGCACTAATATGAATTGGGAAATGAGATCTTGTGGTTATTTCAAATGAGTGACATTTGCCAGAAGATCTTGAGGATAATGAGGAAGATTTACAATTTGTTATTTGTAATTTGCAATTACATTGCTATTTGGAGAGAATCTATTATGTACTTTGTATCTTCTGAAGAGGGGGCTCAGTAGTTAAGACCATATATGGCGTCTAGTTCTCAACACTAGGTTGGGCAGATGACAATAGCCTGCCTTCAATCAATGCTAACTTGTGCAGTCTATGGGCAATTGCCCACTTTGCATGCATACATAGAAACACATGCACACACATGCACACGCACACACACATACACAGACATATACACACACATACACACCAAAAAGGCACAAACTAGACTCCACAGTTGTAAGCAATATATAAGAATGTGGTTCAAATGAAGCAGTCATGTAGATGGAGCTGCAGGCCACTTCCCACCTCCCGGCTCCCAGCCACTGGCTAGCTTTACCCAAAATAATTACATAGAAACTATACTCTTTTTAACACTACTTGGCCCAAAATTCCAGCCTCTTATTGACTAATTCTCACATCTTGCTTTATTTAGTAATCTGTATAGTGCCACAAGGTGGTGGTTTACTGGGAAATATCTTAACTTGTGTCCATCTCAGAGAGGAGAGCTATGGCATCTGCCTAGATTTGCTTCTTTCTCCCAGCATTCTGTTCTGTCTACTCCACCTATCTAAGCTGCTGTCCTATTAAAGGGCCAAGGCAGTTTCTTTATTAACCAATGAAAGTAACACATAGACAGAAGACCCTCCCACATCACAGCCAGAAAAATCTAACCATGTTCATCTCTGTTAATGATGCTCATGAGTTGATAACAGATCCTGAGCTCAGAACATAGAAGCAGATGTTTTTACAGTGCAAACATTTTGTCATGATACCCGCCACTGTTTTCTAAGGCTTTCCTTCATTTGATATGAAAGGCCATAAGTAGTTAACTTACCATGTGTTTTTCTTATCTGGCGGGACCCTCTACACACTAACTTTCAGCTTGGTGATTTTGGTAGTTTGTTCAGTTACACCATATATTTATTCTAATCTTATAATTTCACTTCTTTAGCCACACTCCTCCAGGGGTCAGGAGCTCCTTTAATATTATGTTAATCTTCATTTCTGTGTAGGACAACCTGGATTATAGAAGAGCTTTATATAGTTTGAATATAGGGAAAAAGTGTTTTCCACAAAATTGGAAATACATCTGCTGTACTAACTTTTCATTTTAACTCAGTAGATCGCACCACCGTGATAATGACAGAAGTGTAGTAATAGAAGAAACAGATATTATCTCCAATAATTTGTTTTATGGGGTTGAAATAACATATTTTAATTTACATACACACATCTACACTTTTGCAGTGACATGTTTTCCTGAATGAATCATAGCCCGCAGGGTGGTCTATAGCCTCATGCTCACATTACAGTGTAATGAAAATAGGCACTTAGGAGAGAACTGTGTATCTAAGTCACTTTTTGCATTTTACTTTTATTTTATGAAATTAAAATATAATTACATCACCTCCTTCTTCCCTTTCCTACCTCCTACTCTTTCCATGTTCCCTTCCTTTTACTCTCTTCGCAATCTATAGCCTTTTTCTTTCTTTGTTGCCATACGTTTGCATTTCTAGTTCATTTTAATTAACAAGTGTTATTTATTAAACTAGTACAGAGATGCTTATGCAAATATGTGTTCAGTTGTGTACTACAGGTTGCATCACCTCCTTTCCTGACCATAAAACAAAAATAAGGTTGATGTGGGAGTCCTTTCTCTGTGTTGCTTGTAGATAGATTGTTATAGTTTCCTTAGTTATGATAAAAGATAAAGTAAATAGAAATATTGTAACTGCTTGATACCTCTTATATGTAATTTTACTATGTTAAAGATAAAACCTTCCTTTTTATATAAACAGAAAAGGGGAGGTGATGTGGGAGTCCCCTCCATGTGTTTCTTGTATTGGTTAAAATGAATAAAGAAACTGCCTTGGCAGAAATTAGGTAGGCAGAGAAGACAGAACTGAATTCTGGGAGGAAGAAAGCAGAGTCACAGAGAAGCCATGACTCCACAGGAGACAGATGCTGGAAATTTTACCTGATAGACCACTGCCACAAATGTAAAAATTAGTCAATAAGAAATTAGAGCTATTGGGCCAAGCAGTGATTTAATTAATACAGTTTGTTTGTGGTTATTTTAGGGCAAAGTTAGCCGGGAAGCTGGGATGAACAAGTGGCCTGCTCCCTCCTTGTAACACAAGGTGGCTCCTGAAGGAGCCTCCTGAAAGTCTGAGTAGATTAATAAACATGAAGTTTTTATACTTGTCATAGAATTCTTTGATTATTGTCATCCAACAAAGGCTATAAATTATTGATACAACTCATTTAAAAAATCAGATGCCAAACATTTTGCATTTTCATGGTAAGTCAAATTTGTCATTTAGAATGCTACTGTTTAATCATTTACTTAGCTGTTCTTGATACATATAGTAAAGTAAAGCTCTAAAAGCCCTTTAGCCTATTTACTGAGAATATTGTAATTAATGTAGCAGTTAGAAAAATACTCCTTGCTTCCTGGCTTTGCTAAAAGTTTGGTGTGAGGGGGAATAGGTAGAATCCAGGAAGATAATTATAGATGGATATGGTCAATATATTATGAATTAAAGTCAAAAAAGAATAACATAATATTAAATAGTATTAAAATAGATAGCATTAAAATAATCTGACTCATAAAATCACATAGTATGTGTTATCTCTATATTTTCTTCATTAATTCAAGGGTGCTGAAATGTTAAGGCCACATATGTAGAAATTCAAGACTGTGCCCATGATAACAATTGCTTGCTCTATATACTTACTTGGTTATTTAATGAGAAGACTCATTTTTGAACGCTTTGGTGATATACTTAATTCATAAATTCAATTAAGTATGAATAATCCTATATATGAGAAAATGGTCCAGAAGATAGAGTTGCAAAAACTAATTAACTAAATCAGTGATCACAGATTTTCTAGTTAGTGAGAAATTATATACAAACCTCAAATACTATCATGGGATATTCTCTTTTTTGGTTTTGGGAGAATAATGCTCAAGAATGAGTAATTGTTACCATTATCTTAACTCATTGCATGAAAGTAAGTCCATTTCTGTCCCAAGGGGTAGGAAATAAATCATGTCAGAATGAAAATTAATCCCCTAAATGAAATAAGCTGGCCTATGAAGCAATACTACATAGTACTGAACTTCTAACATGTTTCCTTTTTATGGTAAAATGATGGCTACAAGGAAATTCATACCATTGCTTTTATTCACATTAACCTAGAAATACTTAAATACCTCAAAATCCACCTCTAAGAACACATGTGTTTGGTATGGGACAATGGTCTGTATTCTGTCAATTATATTTTAAATAAATACTGATGGCTAGTAACCAGGCATGAAGTATAGGCAGGACAACCAAACAGGAAGTAGAGGCAGGTCAATGAAAACAGGAGAATTATGGGAAGAGGAAAGCATGATCTGCAGTCCTGCCCCAGCCACAGAAGAAGGAAGATTAACTGCCCACTGAATAAGGTACTGAGCCACCTGGCTGACACAGATGAGATTAATGGACTAATATATGTTAAGAGAGTTAATAAGAAGCCTGGGATACTGGGTCAATCAGTTTTAACTAATGTAGACCTCTGTGTGATTTCTTTGGTACTTAAAGATTGCAGGAACCAGGCAGGAAAGAAACTCAGACAACACGTGTTGCTGGAAGTTATGATGACATGTCTGTGACTGCAAAATATTGTAAGCAAATGAAAAGGGCAATCATATAGCACACATTTTATATACACGTTTTTAAAGCTGTCTTTGCTCAAAAGGTATCTATTTTGACAATATTCCTTCTCTTAGCAAATCCTAGAAAAGCCAACAATACTAGTGAAATGAAGGTCAGAGGAAGGGAATAGGAAAGATGTGACCTGCAATACATTCTGTGGACATGTGGACAGTTTGCCAAGTGTAAGAGACAATCTTGAAAAAGAAAAGACTTCAGAATTGACACAGGTTCTTAAAAGACTAGTTATCTGCCACTTCCTAATGTTGGAACCGAACTTCAAACAGCATATTGAGCTCTAAACCAGGTACCAATTGTATAACAGGTGTCTTAAACTTTGTTTGAAATTTAGGATATACTACCTAGATAGCCAGGAACCAGAGACTGGATAACCCAGAGACCTAGGATAGAACCAAAGACAACTAGTAAAACATAAGAAATAAACCAATGAAAAGATTCTTTATGATACTCTGCTATACTTGTAAATATATGAGTATATGTATTGAGTATATGTGTGTATGTACACACACACATACACACACACACACACACACACACACACACACACACACACACACATATATATATATATATATATCCAGTTGTCATCAGAGAGGCTCCCTCCAGCAGTAGATGGGAGCCAGTGCAGAGATCCACAGGAGGACATTATGCAGAGAAAGTCTAAACTCGAGTGCTCCACCAGGCCCTTCCTCTTGGAGATTGGGGAACCCTGCAGAAGAGCCGGAAGAAAGACGGTAGGAGTCGGGGGGATGGAGGATACCAGGAGAACATGGTCCACCAAATCACCACAGTTGGACTCATGTGGGTTCACAGAGACTGTAGCAGCAAGCTCTAGGCCTGCAGGGATCAATATCATGTTCTCTGAGTATTTATAGCTGTTAGCTTGGTGTTTTTGTGGAACTCCTATCAGCAGAAGTTTGTGTGCCTCTGACTCTTTTGCCTGCTCTTAGGACTCTTTTACTTCTGCTGGGTTGCCTTTCCAGCCTTGTCCAGACTCAATATGAGGGTTTCGTCTTGTCATACTGTATCTTGTTTTGTCTGGTTTGGCTGTCGTTTCTTGGAGCCCTGCTCTTTTGTGAAGATGAAATGGAGGAGGAGAGGATCTGGGGGGAAGGGAGGTGAGGAGAACTGGGAGGGAGTTATAAGGAGGGGAAGCTATGGTTGGGACGTATTGTATAAGAGAAGAAGCTATTTTCAATTTTTAAAAAAAATTATAAAAATAAACTTAGTATATAAAATTTTATTGCTAAAGCAAGTTTTAAATAATAAAATCAACAATTCCTTGAAATGAACTCATCAGACTTTTTTAATTCAAAAAGAAATTTTATCTTAGAAGAAAATTAAAGATAACATTGAAAGTTCCCAGCACACCTAGCCACAATTTTACTTATTATTTCTTTTACATTTTATGATATATTTGTTAGAGTTGGTTGACCAATACCACTACATTATTGCCTACTAGACCCGTTTTACCAAAATGTCTCACTACTTATCTTCTAGCCATTCTATTGAGAAACTCATTAAATGCTGCCACTTCCTGTGAGAGATCACAAAACCTCCTTGCTTGAAATGATACCTTGCCAGCATGTTAGTAGAACACTTTCTAATTAGGATTAAACTATTGAACTTTACCACTGGGCAGTTTTTATGGAGAATGTTGACTGAAATATTGATATTTCCCTCAACAAATATTTTATAAATATTATCGTGTGAAAGTATGAGATTCTTCTGAGTGTACAATATACAACGTTCAGTTTGAAAAGTGCATGCCTCACTGGTAGCCATCATCCACCCCTCACAATAATGAGCATAGCTGTCCGTTAGTTCTCCAGAAATCGCTTGGAAAGATTGCAAGTAATTTTTCTGGCAAGGCCATTTTGTCTGTCAGCAATTCCTAGATGGCAGATGGGCCAGTTCGGTAGGAGTGCAAATCAAATTAACACAGAAGGAGGAAGACTTCATGCTGACACTGGTAACTTGCATTTAATAATAGTCTTGGATGCCAGAAATTCAATGTTAAAAGACAGCAATTCTGGGTCCAGAATCTCATTTTAAAGAACCACTTCACAGCCATGGCTCTTGGCTCACGGTTCTGAAGGAATTGGCAGAGCTGACTCCGTAATAAAATGATGATCCTCCAGTTGAGTGTTCCCTTTCAAATGCCAGCATTCTACCACACAAACACAATGCTACCTTCTTGTCTTCATAGACACTGAATCTGTTTTCCTTTGTTAATGCAAGAGCTCTGGGCATAAAAAGATGACAGCAATTGCAAGACCCAGCAATCCTGACCTTTTCTGCTTAGATTTGCTGGCTCTCATTGAGGAAAGAAACAATTGTGGTATCATGTGATCACAGACTCACTGATGAAGTCCTGATGCTGCAAATGGGGAGCTAGCAGAGTTGGATTACAACAGTTATTTCCCTGGAAAAATGTGCCAACTCAGTATCAAAACTGAATGATACAATTCAGTGACAATATTTCCCAGTTTATAATAAGAGTAGGTCTTAGCATTTGACATTGACATTGGAATTATGGAGTTTTTATAACAAGAACTCATCCTGAAAACTGCACAAATGCTTGGATATTAAAATTTTCATCACTATAATTTTATTATAGAAGCAGTAAGAATCAAGATTCCCCAAGGCATCAAGAATTAAAACAGAAAAAAAAAAAAAACGGCCGTCAGTAGAACTTTCTTATCTGAATGGTTAACATATTTTTCTCAGAAAAAGAAAAATTCACATGAACATCTTACATCAATTTCTGCAGTGTGTTCCACTCACTCTCAATTTTCTTAGTTATAGCAATATATTTTTTATCTCAAATGCCTTTTTTATATGGAAAATCCACGTCTGTAATATTTACATTATAAATGAAAATTGTCTTGGATTTTAATTTTCAGGATGTTTGAACATAGAATTAGCAGCAAAATTAAGATTGTGTTCAGTCCAACGGACCTGACCCTGTATCAGCAAGTATGTGATTATGTGTCCTCCAGACACGGCTTGTGTGAATTCACGTCTGCCTTAATGAATGAACATACAGCAGCTTTACATGCTTTCTGTGTGATTTCTGTCCAGATTGCAGTTTATGCTTTTTTGACTTTTCCATTTTTCATTATGCCATTGTCAGTTGAAATATTCTATGCTTTATCTCTTCCCAGTCATGAGACAGATGACAGGCTTCGGGCACTGTGCCCATACAATGATTTCTCTAAATATTTGGAAGACATATCAAGTCTGTTTGACCTGGCATCCCAGTGTCACTCCATGTTATTACTACTGACATGTCCTAGCAATCAAGTCAGTAAAGTGTCAGCATATATTCCAAATTTTCTGTGCCACCTAAGCACAGAATGCCCTAATGGTCCTTGTGAACTTTAATGCCGTTTTGGGGCATCTGTGTCATCCTGATGTTCTAACCCATATCTAATGAATACAAATGGGCATTTTGGATTCTATTGTTTTGCTGGAATTTTTATTCTGTGTCGCTTTAAATGAGTTTTAGGCCTAAAGAAATGGCTTTCTGTAGAACACATTGGAATTTGAGGACTTATGTATTGTAATTCTTTATGTTTTGAAGGAGCTTTGCAGTTGTGCAAATTCCTTCTCTTCCCCTGTTGTCAGCTTGTTCTATCATAATCTCTTGAGGCATGAGGGATGCAGGCAGCTTCACCTCCTCTCTGGAAAGACAAGAAGTAGGTTAGTCAGAAAAGCTTCTAATGCCATAGGGTCCACAGTGGTTGTTTGATTCCACAACAAGTCCCTTAACATTATTTTACCTCTTACTTGTGTGCACTACCACATCTGTATAGTTACAGACATAAGCCTTCATAAGTAAGAAACACTTGGAAATATTTACTTGATAATATCAAAATTATTCATAATAGCCACCTGAAAGCAGAATTAATAAGAAAAGGCAAAGACAACACTGGGTAATGTACCTGGAATACAGAGGTACATAATCTATCCAGACATCCACCTCACTCTTTCTTCTTTTGTGCTTCCTACTGTTCCTTCTGTCTCTTTATCTCCCTTCCTAGACTCTTCTCTCTCTCTCTCTCTCTCTCTCTCTCTCTCTCTCTCTCTCTCTCTCTCTCTCTCTCTCTCTCTCTACACACACACACACACACACACACACACACACACACACAAACAGAGAGAAGAGAGAGAGACTTGGATAAACAAGTTCATTTAAGATAAATGCAACTTTCTATTAATTTATTGTCACTAGTTGCAAAACTGTGTGATGTGGAAACATGGTAAACTTAAAGCAACTAGCAAAAAGGTGTTTCTGGCAACTTCCGTGTGATCTTATTGCATCACTAATCATATAAAAGAGCAGATGTAGAGGCAGAGTGAGATAATGTTATTTCCAAAATAGTTCTATACTTGTTAGTTACCAGACTGCTGAAACAATGGATGGCTCCAAATGGGTATCTCTTTATGTTCCAAGTGAAGCCAAAGTTAAGTCTAATTGCTATAGAATATGTTTAATTTTGTCTGTGAGATGGAGCTACCTGAAGTGCTTGCGTTCCTTGACAAGGAACTTTCCCTCACACACTAACATTTCAGCAAGCCTACCTGCAATGTGAACCACGTGAGTGGACCAGAAGGGCTTTTACCACAGCTCTTCAGGGAGCAGTGTTTAAAGAAATCCTGTCTTGAGTGCTACCCAGCAACAGTGGGTATATGCAAGGACTCTTTTTCTCTGAGACAATAAATTACAACTTTGTAAATATACCTTTCTGTATATTTTTTGTATATTACTTTTTTGTAAATATACTAAACTGTTCAAGAACAGTTTATGTAGCTCAAGCAAACAGAATGACCAATACAACTAAAATAATCTTACCCTTAACACTATAAGTTTAGAACGTATTCATTAAAATGAATTCAAGAATGTTGGAACTGTAACTCAGTCATTTACCACTGTTTTTGAAAAGGCCTATTATCCCTCAACAGAACACGAATATCTTGCGATATGTATCTTCAAATTAGATCTTCATTTTTATATCTATAAAAGAAGGAAAGAAATGGCAGTAAGAAAATAAAAATGATTTCCCCCTATTTTTATGAACCTCTTTTTTTGTTTGTCATATCTTATTAGCAGCACCAGCTGCAATGCCAAAATACCAGAGCAAGAGTTTTTTCTTCTTGGAATACTCTTATTCAGGCTAAAAGAAAATTTTAATAACCTACCAAGTTTCTTTTTGAATACATATCTTTAAAATTATTCTATTCATTATAATTTTCTTAACTATTTTCAGGTACTATAGAGTTTTCTAATCTACTAATAATAACTAAAATATCCAATGTGCTTCTGAAGGTGCTTAAATGTGATGATACAGCGAAAGGCAATACCTGATACTGATGACTTTGAAAACAAGAGATTTATCAAGTACAAATTTAACTCATAAAACCAGAGTAGAAAACTTTCTTCAGAATAAGAGAGCTAGCAAGCACCATGAAGAGAAACCTATAGAAAATGATCAAAGATTTGCTAAGCAAACCTTTCACAAACAGGATCTATAGAACCCTGGAGAACTTAAATGGAGAACTTCAGAAATGGGCAAAGGCATGGATCAAATATTTCACAAAAAGAAATATAGGTGATCTATAAATATGTTCAAAAATGCTCAACATTCTGAACCATGAGGTGAATACAAATGAAAAATGAGATCCTATCCATATCCATCCAAATGGCACCCATCAAAGAAAGAAAAACAACTGTTAATGGGGAGATGGAGAAAGAAGGAATTTATTTATTCATGGTGCAAATGTAAACAATGTGGTCACTAGGGAGTCATTATGGAGGTTCCTTAAAAGCCTAAAAAAAAAACTTCCATAAAACTCCTGGATGTACTCTCAAAGTCATTATCCAAGAGAAATATCCATACAGCAATTTTAACCTTAGGACTCTGAACAACAACCAAGAGGACTCAACCTGTATGACCACCAACTGATGAATGAATATATTATAAATAATATATATATACTATATATATATATAATTACATATGTATATTACACACACCTGATGAAATTTTATTTAGCAATAACTATTATTAAAATTGTGTTCAGGAAAGTTTACAGAGAAAATGAGGGTGGCACTGCAATAAGAGCAAACACAAGCAAAATACAATTATATTCATTGATGAAATACAATTGCTTCCATAATTTTGTATGTAATTCAAATTTGCTTAAAAATGAAACAAAGCAAATCCTGTCCTCTTGATTCGAAGATATATCATATTAGTCAGTACTATTCAGACCTGCAATATGATAGACAGGATCTCTTTAAAGTAACATTTCTCTGAAAAAATTATCACATGACTTCTGCCAGGAAAGGAGGTAGGCTAACTACAGATCTTCACTTCTACCTCCATTCCTCCAAGTCCAATCCCTAGCTTTGCAGCAGACCACCTGATTTGGCCCCTCTGCGCTCTCTGCTCCATTCCTATGGAACTAAGAAGATTCTGGTGGAAGACCCTAGTTTTCTCCCTCCCAGCCACCTCCCCCAACACAGCAAATCTCCACTCCTAATTGCCAACTCCCAATTCCTAGAAACACATTTTACCTGGAATCCCCAGTAGTCATGTCTACCAGGATCCTAAGAATTTCCAATCAAGCAACACACAGACACCACATTCTCCTAAAAGACAGAGAGGGCAACAGAAACCAAGGATCAAAACACTCACCAAATGAAGACAAGATCAGATAACAGCACCTAGAATTGCAATCTTTCCAATTCCAGATGCCTAGATGTCATCATAAAAACACAATCAATAATAGCCAGGACAGTAGTTCGCCACTAGAGTCCAGCAGTCTTACCACAGCAAGTCCTGAGTGTTGTAATGTAGTAAAAGAACAGACAAAAAGAGCTTAAAATGGCCTTTCTGAGTATAGTAGATGTCCTTAAAGAGAAAATGAATGAATTCCTTGAGGAAATTTATAAAAAAAAAAAAACACAAACAACAGAAGGAAATGAATAAAACAATTTAAGATTGAAAAGTGGGAAGAGAATTAATAAAGAAAACACAAATAAATGAAAATCTGGGAAAGAGAAATTTAGGAATTTGAACAGGAATCCCAGAGGTAGACTTATCAATAGAATCTAAAAGCAGAAAGAGAGAATCTCATGCATTGTGGACGGCTAAGAAGAAATGAATACTTCAGTCAAAGAGATTGTTGACTATAAGACCACAAAATATCCAGAAGAATCTGAGGCAAAGCTACCAATAATAGAAATCGAGTATGGCGAAGGAACTCAGTCAAAGGCACAGAAAATATCTTCAGTAAAATGATAAAAGGAAATTTCCCTGATCTAAAGAAGGAAATGCCTATAAAGATACAAGAACCACACAGAACACCAAATAGACTGGACCAGAAAAGAAATTCCTCTCAGCACATTATAATGAAAACACTAAACACAGAGAACAAGGAAAAAATATTAAAATATTCAAGGAAAAAAAAAGACCAGTTAACATATAAAGACTGACCTACTAGAATTATACCTGACTTCTCAATGGAGATTCTAAAAGAGAGAAGGGCCTGGACAGATGTTATACAAGCTCTAACAGATAGCAGATGTCAGCCCAGACTACTGTTCCCAGCAAGAGTTTCAAACACAACAGATGGAAAAAAAGAAATTTCATGATAAAACCAAATTTGAGCAATTCCAGCCCTATAGAAAGTACAAAAAGGAAAACTCTAACCTAAAGAGTTAACCACACCCAAGAAAATACAAGGAACAAATAGTTCCAGACCATCTAATCAAAAGAGGGGTAACACACATACACATCCCACTAACACCAACAAAATGTCAGCAATCAAGAAACATTGCTCATTGATATCTCTGAAAATCAATAGAAAGACACAGACTTACAGAATGGGTGTGAAAGCAGAATCCATCCTTCTGCTGCACCCAAAAATCACACCTCAACATCAAAGACAAACATCCCCTCAGGGTAAAAGAATGAATAAAGATACTCCAAGCAAATGAACCTAAGAAGCAAGCTGGTGCACCCATTTTAATATCTGGCAAAATAGACTTAAAACCAAAACTAATCAGAAGAGAGAGGAAAGAGGACATTGTAATTTTTAGCAACAAACATTAAAGGTGCCCAAGTTTGTAAAAGAAGCAATTCAACAGCTTAAATCACATATTGACAGTCACACACTGATAGAGACTTTAATACCCCCACTTTTACCAATAAACAGGTCATCCAGACAGAAACTAAGTAGAGAAATTGTGGAGTTAACTGATGTTATAAACCAAATGAAAGTAACCGATATTTGTGATCATTTCATCCAAACACAAAAGGATATAGCTTCTTCTCTGCACTTCATGGAACTTTTTCCAAAACTGACCACACACTCAGACACAAAGTAAGTCTCAACTGATGCAAGAAAATTGAAATAACACCCTGCAATCTCTCAGATCACCATGGATTAAAAGCTAGACATCATCAGCAACAACAACAAAAGGTAAAGCGCTTACAAATTCATGGAAACTCCCAAATGCCCTGTGTAATAGAGCTAGGGGAAAACAGAAAGATAGAAAGATGTTAAAGGGTTTTTTTTTTTTTTTGTTGTGTGTGTGTGTGTGTGTGTGTGTGTGTGTGTGTGTGTGTCCTTTGCAACTGCTGGAAGACAAATGGCTCCCAATTCTTTTTGCTATACTTTCTATCATTTCCGTAGAAGGAAAGAAGCTGGAAGCTCATGTGTGAAGAAAAGGGCACCAGGGAATGTCAGTTGAGTACCTCAGTTCCGCAATCAATCTCCAGGTGATGTTGACATTCTGTGTCTACTGCCCTCTCTCTGCTGTTAGCTATTTCTTTTCCTTCTGTTTGCACACTTTATAAACTCTCCCTTCAAAACTGAAAGCACAGCTGTGTAAATAATTTTCTGAACTGCACAGCACAGACAGCCATCACAAGACAAAACTCCTTGAAAATATATTTGTAAAGTACTTTTCTTCTGAAGTGGAGGTATCTCATCTACCTCTTTAAACAGTTTGCATATATCTCTCTCAACCCTTTTTCTCAAGTAAAGATTGCACCATTGTATTGCAACTCTAAAGCTTCAAAGGGCAAAGCAGAAAAATCAATATTTTTATTAAGAGATAGGTTCCAATTCATTTCTTTTGCTTATTTGGAAGATTATTCAGGTCCTTGATATTGATTGAGTATGAATTTCATTATTGGTAAAAGGTTTCTGAGTGTGTTTTTTAATATCTTTGTCAGGCTAAGAGTTGATGGGCTTATTTAAATAATATTGTAATAGACATAAGCAATGCATTTTATTTACCCATGAAGTGAGGCTCCCTTTTTCACTTTCTAATACATTCTTCAAAAAGATATGTTCTCAAGTCACAAACAGACATTTTTTCCTTAATGTGTTAAGGATCTTGTATCTTTTATTTTCTGCTGTGTATTGAATTGTATTCTAGGCGTTGTGCTTATACTAGTTCTAAAGTTGACGTTGTAATGTAGACAAAAAACATTACTTAAAATTCCAATTGAGGTCAGATTTTGCTTCTTTAAATAACATTTAACCCCTTAAGAGGCACTCAGCCTACAGCCAAAATACACATCTGTGAATCACAAATATATTAAGAGATTTTCTGAAAGAACATCCCCACCGGAATTTATTTTATATTTTGACAATCTTCTGTCAGTTTATTTCTCAAGGAAAATAAAATGGATATGCAGAGGGATAAATTCAGTTCATGGATGGATATACAGCTGACTGCTATCTAAGAAATACACTTAAACATTTTATTTTTCTTTACAATGCTTTAACCTAATAGTGATTATAAAGAGGCCAGTTTTGCTTACAGAATTAAAGACATTTCACCCCTTTGGGGTCTATCTTAAGCAAACATAATTTGCCAATTTCTTACCATACTGTATGTGTACAATTTTGTAAAGTTTTCGAAGATATGAGAAGTTGAAAAAGTTTAAAAATACAAAAAGAAATATTTTTTAAAAAAAATAACTTTAAGGTGAACTTTTAAAAAGGTATAGAAATTGACAATAGATGCTTCGGGTAAAGGCAAATGCCATTAATAAATGGACAGAGATGCCAGAAAAGGCACCCCATCCATGTTTTTGTCTAGTCTTTCTGTTGTTTGGTAATGGTTAAGCCTAAACTCAACAAATAAAATAATCATAATTTATGAAATCATCTAGCAAGCAGTTGGAAATATCTTGTTTGTGTGTTTATTTCTATTGAAAGCTAAAATAAACATTATATCCCAAACAGTCTACATTCCCCCACCAATGTGCCTTTCCAAACCTATTCATCTTTTTCTGAGCCATTCCAAGGGCTCTCAGACTTCTATCTCTTGTATCTCTCTTCAATTGTGTCTTTTGTTCCATATTTTTATTGTTTACTCATCTGCCTTAATTGTATGAATGCCCTTTCTTCTCAAATGTTCTATATTTCCCCCAACTCATACAAAATTGCACCCCACCATTTTATGATATAACACCAATATTTGTACCCATCATACCACTAGCAAACTTTCAATTTATCAGCAATAAATCATTGTCTATATAATTTCTGTTTGCTCATATTTTTCTATGTTTATATTTGCATAAAATATCTGGATTTACAAAGACAGATGTTAAACCAGACACAAAGCAAGTTACAGCACAAGACTTATTAAATACTGATAATATGTGAGACATCTTGATCCCAGAGCTGCTTAGAACAACTGACCATCATCATGACTGAACATTTTTGTTGTTTTTTTTGCATTTCCTTATTTATTTATTATTATCATAATTATTATCTCATATATTACACAGTTTCTTCACCCTCTCTTCCCCAAACCTCCATCTTCCCAATCCCCCAGATCTGTGCCCCCACCATCGCCCCTCAGAAAAAAGCAGCTTCCCAGGAGCATCCACAAAACATTATTATGCTATAAGACCACGTACATATCATCAAATCAAAAATGGATAACGCAGCCCACTAGGATGAAATGAGTCCTGTAAGTAGGTAAAGGACTCAGTAACTGCCCCATTCCCACTCTTAGGAATCCCACAAAGAACACCAAACTACTCAGCCATGACATACATGCAGGAGACTTAGGTCAGACCGCTTCAGGCTCCCTGATCTCCATGAGCCCACATGAGTCGTGGTTAATTAACTCTGTGGGCCATGTTCTCTTGTTTTCTCCGAGGCTGCATTTTATCATATATTGATGGATAGCTTTTTTGTAGTCTTTATAGATATCAGGGGAAAAATGAACCTGAGAATTCATATTTTATAGTGTTGTTTAAAAAGCAGCAACATTTATAATTTGCCGAAATACAATTGGTGGGGGGGATAAAGTATGTGTGTTTTCAGGAGAGATATTTTAGGTGTGTGAACAAATTATTTATCAAGGAATCAGTGAGTATCAGGAAAGGATCTCCTTTACTCTTGGCTACTACAGTCAGAGAGTGCATATCTGACACTTCAGAACATTTCACATAAAATGTTCACTTTCTATTGCAAAATTGTGTGTGTGTGTGTGTGCTTTCCATTTGAACTTCAAGTGATTAGTGAGTAATTACTATCAAACAACATGGCATATGATTTATTTAAATCCCAAGAATTATTAAAAACAGATGCAAGTGGAAGAGGTGAGTGTCTGAGCTACAGCTGGATAGCCCTGCTCTCTTGGCATTAGCCCCAAGGGGTACATACTGTGCCCCACCCCCACCTACTGTACCCCAAGTGACTAGACAGTGGCATCCTCCCCTCCCACTCCCATCAGCCCCTGCCTCATAGCAACAATTAAAGGTCCCACCTGCAACGATTGGAGGAAGAGATGGGTAGATAGCCATGTAAGAATACATCCCTTGTGACCTCAGCAGCCCCATGAGACACAAACTGTGAATGCACAGAGTAGACCAGGATCTCTTCTGGACAGACCAGTCTCTAGGCACTAGGCTGTGGGGCAAAACCCTGGGTCCACCACCCACATGCCTCAGCCAGAAAGGCAAGCCTCCTATGGGCAGACTGCCCTAGCAACACAGCAACACAGACTGTGAATATACAGAGAGGACCAAGAGGCAGGCTGCACCAGCAACCTCTGATAGGATTTTATATTCTACAAGTCCCACCAAACCCCTAAACCCACCCTTCTCCTGAGACTTCAGTGACTCCCTGAGATCCTGGCAGTGACTAAACAGGCAGACCATGAGCAACTCACTGAGACACAGTGACTGCAACTATCATTCCAAGAGAGGATCCCTGAGACACAGACACTGCAAGCAATGGCAGGACAAAGAGGCAAACACACTTCCTGCATCAGTTGAAGATGGGTAGACATCACTGCAATAATATATTAGAAACCTAAAGAGCAATATAACACCCCCAGAACCTCATAGTCCTACAACAGGAAGACCTGAACAACCCAACCCAGAATAAGCAGTAGAAAATGACCTCAAAAATAACTTCATAAAAATGATAGAGATGCTTAAAGAGGGAATTTAAAAATCTCTAAAAGAAATGGAGGAAAAGACAAAAAAAATGGAAGAAATCAATAAATCTCTTAAAGCCAAGGAAAGCAATTAAAGAGATAAAGGAAACAGTTCAAGACTTAAAAATTGAAATAGAGGCAGTAAAAAACACACACACAAACTGAGGGAATCTTGGAAATGGAAAATCTGGGTAAATGAACAGGAACCACAGATGCAAGCACAACTAATAGAATGTAAGAGATGGAAGAGAGTAGATCTAGCATTAAAAATATGATAAAGGTAGTAAATTCATCAGTCTATGAAAAAATTAAAACCAACAAAGTTAAAACTCAAAATGTCCAAAAAATCTAGGACACCATGAAAAGATCAAACCTAAGAACCATATGGAAAGAAGGAGAAGAATGCCAGTTCAAAGACACAGAAAATATATTCAACAAAATCATAGAAGAAAACTTTAACAATCTAAAGAAGGAAATGCCTATGAATAGACAAGAAGCTTACAGAATATCAAATAGATTGAACCCATAAAAAGTCCCCTCACCACATAATAATCAAAACAAAAAAATTCATAATGAAGAAAAAATATTAAGAGCTGAAAAGGAGAAAGGTCAAGTAACATATCAAAGTAGATCCATTAGTCTATTGCGATAGACCAAAACAGCTTTATTTATTAACCCAAAAAGCAGCACATATACAGAAGGACATCCTATATCATCTCCTTTTTTTGTATAAATAAAAAGGAAGGTTTTAACTTTAACAAAGTAGAATTACATATATAAAAAACCATAAAACAATAATTGCAATTATAATATTTGGTCTATTTATATCTAAAAAGTTTTATATCTTTTATCATAACTAAGGAAAATTATAACTATCTTAAACTCTTTAAAGATGCCAGAAAGATATAATATTACCTCAGTAAATGGGAAGTACATTGTAAGTAACTTCCAAAGTTCTAGAAATGACAAAGAGATCTCACTGCCTGGATAGTCACCCAAAGTTCTTTTGGAACAATGGGGCATCCATCTTCAGACTATAGGCCCATAATATTTGGCAGACTTTTCCATGAAACAGAAAATTTGAAAGACTATTTTGCTTATATTGGTGGTTTGTCAGTCACTTTCATCTGTGTCCTGCAGAATGTCTGGCAGTTTTTTCGGTAAAAAAGGAACCCTGAAGGAGCACACCATCTTTGGAAAGTTCTGCAGTCACTTTTCTGTGGGTCCTGCATGTCCAGTTCATTCAGCATACCATCAAACAATCCAGGCAAGAGCACTTTCTTACCCAAATGCCTAGCCTTATCACATTGAAGGCAAATTCCATAACAAGTTTCTTCAATGACCATCAATCTCTCTGAAGCAATAGATGTTGCCAGAAGCAAATATATCTTGACTTTTGTCAAGGAAAGCCTAAATTCTTAATGCATTTTAAATGCTATATTCTGTAGGTCTTTGGAAAATTAGAAGAATACATATCTATCTCAAATATTTTTCTGTACATCTAGAAAACCAAACTAACATGACTACTAGTTTGATTATTATATATTACTATTTATTAATCCATAATTTTAATTGTACATTATACTTTAAATGAGCTGTATAAATACAATACCTTAAATAAGAGTAGAAATACACATATAACAAAATTGACCTGAAATTTGTTTCAATAAACCAAAGTATTATTCATTTCTATACAATATCCCCCTTTAAATGAAAATGAACATTTATAAGCAATTATTTTTGGAATTTGGGTGTGCTTTTCTCCAAACTGCTTCCTGCTGTTTATTGAGCAAAGTATTTTAGAGGTTTGTGGAGACTTTTTAGGGGCTTTTGTTCCATCAAACCACATTAGCCTAGAAGAAATCCACAGGTTCTCATCTTCCATGGAAACAAAAGCAGAACCTCTTTTCCAATGTAACATATCCTTAGAGTCAAATTTTGAAGTCAAGATTCCTTTAAGTTATACATGTTGGTTTAGCATAACAGCTTGTATAATGAAATGTCTCTTTGTACTTGGCTCATTCACAGTCAAAAAATTTAAAAAAAAACCTTAATAGTATACATAATTCAGATTCTCTGTGTGTATTTTCCATCTTTATGTGGCTATTCTTTTACTCTATTACTTTTAATATTCAATTATATTTACTGTTTTTATCTATGACTGTCCATACTTTTTCTTCTCTCTCTCTTTTAAGTCCATGTACATTTATCCAACACTGTGACATATTTAGAGGTCTTTTCCATCTGAATATGCTTTATTGTGCATCTGTAATCATTTTCTGACCAGGAGCACCTTTTTAAAAAGTAATACTAAGCAGGCATAGTTTGGACCAACTCCATGGTCCTGCCAGTTTCTTCCAGCTAGTCCAACTTGGCAGAGGTATGTTCACCACCTCTGTGAGCCATGCTCATAGCCCCAGCTCCTTTGATGCAATGGGTCTAATGTTGCCATTAAGCAATGTGTGACTTGCTGCTCACAGACACCATTTAAAGGGTCCATAACATGACCACCATGAACTAGGAAGCTGGTTATTAAAGGAGGAGGGCAGTTTTTGCTGCTATTACTGAGTCAAGAAACCTTCTCTAAAAGGAGTTGTACCCCTGTTTGCTTCTAGCAAACAGAGCCCATCTGAGAACTTGTTCTTACCAAAAAGCCATGCTTAACTTTGTTCTTTTGTGTCTAGAATTCCTTCCCAAGCTTTCTCAGGTTTTATGTTAGCCCCCATTGGTGCCATTTGAAACAAACAAACAAAAAAAAGACTGCTTATTTGTTTCCTGACACTAAGAACTAAAAAATCATGCAAAGCTATTTTAGTTGCAACACTGTTTGGCCAGTGACTTATGCAAATCTCCAGTCTTGGAGCTTAGCTGAAGAGAGAGGAGGAGTCAAGATGAGGATGGGGAGAACCACAAAGAGAGCTGACTCAAGCTAGTGGGAGCTCACGGACGCTAGACTGACAGCTGAGAATCTTGCATAGGACTGAACTATGCCTTCTGAATGTTGAAGACAGTTATATGGCTTGATCTGCTAGGGAGATCCTGGCAATGGAGCTATGACCTATCCTGGGTATATGAATTTGCCCCCTTACTTTTCCATACTTGACCTTATTCTGTGTTCTTTCCTTTGATATTTCACATACAAAAAGAAATGTGGTGTTTTTCTTTCTGGATCTGGTTTATTTCTGTATACATGGTGGTCTCTGATCTCAGCAGTATTTAATTCTTCTTTATAGATTATTGTTATTATTCTACTGTATATATAAACCACATTTTCTTTATATATGCATTCTGGAATAGGCACCTACACTGAGACTATCAATTATGTACTATGAATGAAGCACCAGTAAATATAGGGTTTTAGGGTTTCTCATTCATCCTGGCCTTGATTCTTTGTGCATATATACCCAAGAGCATACAGGTGACTCATATGGATGTGCATGTTTGGGTGCTGAGGAACCTCAAGATGTTTTCCACACTGCTTGCTCTGTTTTATAATACCTATAATTTCCTTTCATACTCTCATCAGTTTGGCTGCCACTTAATTCCTGGCTGACACCATTCTGCCTGGGGTCAGTTGGCATCTCAGTATAATTTTATTTCAAATTAGTCTTATGCATAGGATGCTGAACATGTGTGTGTGTGTGTGTGTGTGTGTGTGTGTGTGTGTTGTCATTTGAACTTTAACAAATTACTGGTCCTATTAATTTGCCAATTTATGGACAAGATTATTTGCTTTTCCAGTGCTTAACTTTTGGAGGGTCTTTGTATTTCCTAGATATTAATCCCCTGCTAAAGCATGAAGAGTGTATATTTCCCTGTTCTTTAGACTTTTTTCCTCAGATAATTATTTCATTTGCTATGCTGATGCTTTTATAATCTTATTAAAAATCCTTTATTGGATATATATCTGTAATAATTTTCTTCTGAACTTTAGCTTAACTTTTCTTTCCTTTATCATTCCCATTTGAGAATCTGATTTGGACTTAATTCTGATGAACAGCACAGTTCTTCTTGGGACATCTTTTTTGAGTTATAATTAGGCACCGTTTATGATCACAAGGTTAAGAGCATGTCTATGTTTTCTAGAATCATCAGACTTTTTAAATTCCTTGCTTACTTCTACAAGTCTTTATTAATGCATTCTAAGCTATGAAGAAGCAAATTGACTTATATTTACTATTACCCTTCCTCGGCTGACAATATATAATTCTTCCAGCATCCTGTAATGCATATCTCTTGTTCACTACATTTCCTTTGATCAGTTGCCTTCCCCAAAATATATTTAGTAATTAAATTAAAGCTGTCTTTGAGCTCACTATGCTCTTCCACAATATATTCATACCAGCTGAATTTGAGCATTAAAAAGTGCACATAATTAGAAGATATTTCAATCATTCAAATAAATTGGTTCATACTAAAGAAAGTAAGGTGAACAAATGAATTGTAGAAGTTTAAATGAATCTAAAACCCAGACTATTACTGAAATCTTAAATTACTCACAGAGGCAATGAGACAGATCAGGATGATATCTGGAATTTCAGAATGGTTCAACTTCAGCCAATGGTCTTTTCCAAATGGTAATTATAATACTGATAGGAGCTTTATACCAGTACTCGATGAGTATATATTTTATTCCATTTTAATAAATACCATGATTCCACAAAGTTGACAGATGTGTAAAGGTAGCATTTATGTGTAAGTTGATGGGGCTAAGTAATGTTTTTTAAAACAAACAGTAATGCAAGTGTTCTATAGAGCGTTTTGTAGACTGCGACTAGCATCTAAAATTTTGACTTACATATTCATATTTATTTTAATGTAATGAACAAGAATGTAAAAATGGTTAGGGAACTAAACTGATTTTTATTCAAAATACACCATTAAGAAATGAAGCATGGCAGCTTCCTCATTTCTGTGACACCCAAATATTCTCATTAACAAAAAAAAGAGAAAATAATGCAAAGTTTATATTAGGAAACTATTCATCATTTATGTTGTGCACATAAATTCTACACATATGTAAATATATGTATATTACATAATATGTATATACTCCTATAAAAATATTCCAAAATTTAAATATTTATTGCACATAATTATTATACTTTTATAAAAATTCAGTTTACCTACTTCTTCCCCAAAGGAAGCTTATATAGCTTAAATCTATTAAAATAAATTCATTTTGAACAGTACATTAACCAGATGTTAAACTAAACTATTACCACATAATTTAGCAGCTAAATTGGATCCTTAGACATATGTTGGATATTCAAGACCAATTTGCTCCATGTTAACGACAAAGATTAACATTGGTAGGAACAGGTTCCATAGCCAAAGTTGATCTCAACTTTGATGTTACAGAGCAAGCATATTTTTCAATGGAAGTAATTGTCCTTTGGCCTCTGTGAAAAGACACTAATTTGGTATGTAGAGAATATCTGCATGCTCTGTTTGCCGGCTGCTTACCAAACACGGAGGTCAGGACTGCTGACCCAAATGCAAGTGCTTAACAAAAGCCTCAAAAAACTGCTCAACCATAATAGCAATTCAATACCAGCTTTGCTCTCCTGATACCTTCAGACTGCTGTTCATTAACTCTTAAGCCCGTACTGATCAATACCTGTCCTTCTAATAGCCTACATGGCCTTAAATGTTTTCAGTCACTCATTCCTTTTAAACTTTAGGAATACACACCTAAATATACACATCTCTGTTTGTTATTAATTATGAAGTATAATGGTCTCATATTTATGGAATCAAATAATCAACATTTGAACTTTTTATCTTCATCAATTTATTCTGTGAATACCATATTAACAGCATGTACTTTAGGGTTGTTGTGAAGGTGAGATTATTGAATGTATGTTATATTCTCTAAGAATGCTTATCTCGCATGAAATTAATAAGAGAAAGATTTATATTATACTCTTTATTGGTGTTATACAACCACAACAAAAATATATCCCCTAAAAGTTCATCATATACAGGCATACATGCACATGTGTGCACACTCGCGCACACACACACACACACACACACACGCACACACAAGCAAAAAGAAGGGGTAAGGAAGAGAAAGAGAAGGAAAATGAAATGGAGAAGGGAAAGAGAAGCAAGCAGGAAAAGAACCAGCAGCAGAAGGAGAAGGAGGAGTAGGAGCCAGAGGATAAGAGGAGGAAGAGGAAGAAAAAGAGGAGGAAGAGGAAGAGAAGGAGGAGAAGGAGGAGGAGGAAGAGGAGAAAGAGGAGGAGCAGAAGCAGGAGAAGGAGAACAGAACAGTAACTAATAATTCTCTTTGTTCTTCATAATGTTATTAGTATTTTTCATAAGGTCATATCTTACTTTGCTTTTTGCTTCTGTGATAAACAACACAACCAGAAGCAGTTTATTCGTCTTACAAGTGACACTCCAGCACAGAGGAAAGTCATGTCAGTAACTCATAATGGGAACCTCAGTCAGAAACCACAGAGGAATGCTCCTTTCTTGCTTGCTAACTTTGTCTTGCTCAGCTGCCTTTCCTATACAGCTTAGGCCCACCCACCTATGGATTGTTCTGTCCACAGTGGACTGGGCCCTCTTACATCAATTAACAATTAAGAAAATACCTGATATACATGGCTGCAGGCCAACTTAAACTGGGTACTTTTTCAAGCAAGGTTCCCTCTACCTTCATAGATGTATCAAGTTGGTTTACACCACTAAGGGCATCACACTTGTCAAATTCAGTGGCCTTATTCAAGGACAGCAGGAGAGAGAGACATGCCTCACATGTCTCCCCCTTGGTGGAAAGACATAAATCATACAAAAGATGGTTCCAGAAAGAGACAAAAGTGATACATTAAATTAATTTGTTAATACCACACTAATAGAATTTATGAACTCTAATGATAACCCTAAAACAATCACCTGCCATATTTTAACCTCAGGCAATATTCAGAAAGTTCTCTGAGGCCCTGTACTATTTAAGTGGTGACAGCCTTGGGAGCTCACAGCTCCATGGTTTTACAGAGCAGTTGTTTCAGTGGAGTACATTAGTCTTGTCTGTTATTAGCATATATAATCAATCAGAGTATGAAATAGCAGCAATGGTCGATATTTTATATTAAGCATGTTTTTACTTAACACTACCATCTAATATTCTGAGAGCCAGGGTTAGAAAAATAGTGTTTGCAGCAATCATGTTGTCTTCAGTTTAAAAGAAAACATAGCTAGCAGAGAGCAAATCAGTATTTAAAATTAATATCTCTCTTTCAAAATCTCATTTCCCTCCAACTCAATTCTGCCATCTTTTCGTGGTCGTGACGTCATTTGCAGCTCCACAGATTGGAGGAGGAAGTCGGCAGTCTAGCCCTCTGTGAGCAGTTCAGCAGCCATTGTGGATGGAAGAAGGCAAGAATTTGTTGAACAGGGTGCCCAAGGAGCCTGAGTTACCACTTGCAGTTACTGCTGGCAACATCTTACACAGAACACTGTTTGCACACTCGGGAGCCAGCTATGAACGGGTTGTATCTAGCCACAAGCGAAATTTTAATGTGTTTTTATTTTTAAAACAATTGTATTTTACATTCCAGTTACTGTTCCCTCTCCCTCCCCATCTTACTCCTCCTACCTTCCCCCACCCCCTTATCCACTCCTCGGAGAGGGTAAGGCCTTCCATAGAGAGTCCCATGCAGGTTTTCCACCTGTCAGTCCATAGTTTATGAGCTCCTGCTAGCTCAAGTCAGCGTTTCTGTGGTTTCCCTATCGCGAACTTGATACCTCCTAGCACATATGATCCCTCCTCCCTCTCTTCAAATGAACTCAAGGAGCTCAGCCCAGTATTTTGCTGTGGATCACTGTGCTTCCATCAGTTTCTAGATGTAGGTTCTATGATGACGATTAAGGTACTCATCAATCTGATTACAGGGGAAGGCCAGTTCAGGAACCCTCTCCACAATTACTTAAGGTCTTGTCTGAGGTCATCCTTGTGAATTCCTGGAAAATTTCCCTAGTCCCAGTTTTCTCACTCACCTCATATGGGAGTACTCTATGAAGATATCTCTTTCCTTGCTCTCCTTCTCTGCCACACTTTGATTTTACCGACAGCCTTCAGTTCTTGCTAATGATCTCTTACAAGAAGCCGATTATGATTACCCCTTCAATCTACTTAGGTTTCTCTTCTCTGGGGCAGATTTTTTGTTTCTTTATTCGGTGACAAGACCTGCTTTCTGGAGGACTAATTAGGATTAGTTGATCCTCTTTTCATTATGAGACTAGAATTGTTATTTGAGGAGAAAGACCAAAGATACAGTACTTAATTCTTACTGTATAATGAAGAGCTCTTTGCCCACAACACAACTGGCCATTTTTTATCCTGAGCTTGACCAAATGTCTGTGATTTCTACTCTGAAGAAGATTTATTTTTCTCCAATTTCTGTTTGTACCTTTTTGGAAATTGTTGTTGCTTCATACAAACCCTGAAGAAATGTGCAACTATATCCCTGATAGCTGCATGTGACATTATTTCTGGGCTGTTCTTTTGTTCTGAGACTCAGTGCCCTGGCTCTCAGCTTAGCAACCTGTAATATTTATGGTGTTTTTATAACATCAATTGAAACTGGAAACCACTTACCCTCTAGCTTTGTTCAGGTGTCTTTTTGTGATGGTGCAGATGTGTCAGAAAATTTCAAACATAATTGTTTTCAGGGTTGGCTTATGTTACCTAGGACATCATACTTGTCAAGTTCAGTGAGCTGAGTCTAGGGCAGATGGAGAGAGATCCTACCTCACATTCTGATGGAAATGCATTTTTCTATAATAGGTGGTTTTGAGGGAGGAACAAAATATGACAGTAAATTGATTTACTACATTCGAGCCCATTTAGTAACTTCATATACTTCATAGCACTTACTGTATTCTGGGATCATCGAGTAATATTCACATGCAATTTTAAGTCATTCCACATGACACAAAAAATTTCCTTATCACTGTCCTTCTGAATCATGTAAGCTTAGCTGTTTTTGCATACTAAAATTAAGAGAACATGTATAAGACATAGCCATTGGCTTTTGTCCCCGGCTCATTGGGCTACCAGCCGTCCTCTATTTAGGTGCCCAGCAGCTCCATCTGGACAGGTGAGTGTGTGCTATCCAGGGGCGGATTGCCCCGGAAGAGAGCAAAACCCCCCACCCCCAGATCCTTCTGCAGGGCTGTCTTTCTAACACACGACCCCCGCCCCAAGCCTGCCTGCATGGGCTGCAAGGTCCTTTGCTCAGGAACAAGTTTCTGCTCCTACACTAAGGCTACCCACCCAGAGCAGTGAGTGCCTGCCTACTGGGCAGGCCTCAAGGACCCCCAAAGGGAGTGCAGGCACTTTCAACTTGCCTGCCAGGGTCTCCTGTGCTCTACTGGACCCCGCCCTGCCTGCCACGTTCTTCCTTTAGTCCCTGGCTCATTGGGCTACCTCTTTAGGTGCTGAGGAGCTCCATCTGGACGGGTGAGTGTGTGTTTTCCAGGGGCGGATTGTCACGGAAGAGAGCACAAATCCCCCTCCCCCAGCTCCTTCTGCAGGGCTGTCATTCTTACACATGACCCCCCCCCACACACACACACACACACAAGCCTGCATGATCTGCAAGGTCCTTTGCTTAGGAACAGTTTTCTGCTCCTACACTAAGGCTACTCACCCAGAGAGGTGAGTGCCTGCCTACTGGGCAGGCCTCAAGGACCCCAAAAGGGAGTGCAGGCAATTCAGCTTGCTTGGCAAGGTCTCTTGTGTTCTACTGAACCCCGCCCTGACCCCCAAGTTTTCCCGATTGTCCGTGGGTCATTGGATTACCAGGTGTACATGTTTCAGTGCTGAGGAGTTTCATCTTACGGGAACGGTTCCTGCTTCTACACTGAGGAGATACACCCAGAGAGTCAGTCACAGCAAAGTCTGGACCAAGACACCAGGCCTCTCCTGGCTCCATTTGAAGGAAGAGATGGGAAGGCGACAATGCAAGAATTCCTCCAACAACGTGAAAGGCAACATGACATCACCAGAATCCAGGGATCCAGAAATAAGAAGAATTGTACACCCTACTCCAGAAGAATTAGAAGAAATCGACTCAAAAGTGAATTATATGAAAATAATAGAGGACATTAAACAGGAGATAAAAAATTGCCATAAACAATTAGAGATTACAAACAAAAAGGTAGAGGAAATGTATAAATCTCTCAAAGATACCCAAGAAAACCAAGAGATATAAGAAAAAGCAATCAAACAGGTAAGAGAAGCAGTTCAAGACTTGAAGAATGAAATGGAAATAATGAAGAAACCACAAACCAAGGGAAGGTTGGAGATGGAAAATCTGGGTAAACGAACAGGAACTACAGAGACAAGTACTACCAACAGATTACAAGAGATAGAAGAAAGAATGTCAGACACTGAAGATACCATAGAGAAAATAAACACACTGATCAAAGAAAACAGCAAAAGGAACAAATTCTCATCACAAAACATTCAGAAAATCTAAGACAAAATAAAAAAAAAAACAAACCTAAGAATTATAGGGGTAGAAGAAGTACAGCTCAACGGTCCAGAAAATATATTTAATAAAATTATAGAAGAAAACTTTCCCAACCTAAAGAAAGATATTCCTTCGAAGGTTCAAGAAGCATACAGAACATCGAATAGACTGGACCAAAAAAAAAAAAATCTCCTCACCATATAATAATCAAAACACTAAGCATACAGAATAAAGAAATAATATTAAGAGCTGCAAAGGAAAAAGGCCAAGTTACTTATAAACGTAAACCTATCAGACTTACACCTGACTTCTCTATGGAAACCATAAAAGCCAGAAGGTCCTGGATAGATGTACTGCAAAAACTAAGAGACCATCGATGCAAGCCCAGACTATTATACCCAGCCAAGCTTTCATTCACTATAAATGGACAAAACAAAATTTTCCAGGATAAAAAACAAATTTAAACAATACGTAGCCACAAATCCAGCCTTACTGAAAGTAATAGAAGGAAAATCACAACCCAAGGTGTCCAACAATGCCCACAATAACTCAGACATCTAATTACCATAAACCAGAACAACTCAAAGAAGGGAAACACACAAACTCTACTACCAAAAAAAAAAAAAAGAAAAGAAAAAATTATCGTAGTTAACAACCACTGGTCATTAATATCACTTAATATCAATGGACTCAACTCACCTATAAAAAGGCAGAGGCTCAGAGATTGGATACGAAAACAGGATCCAACATTCTGCTGTTTACAAGAAATACACCTCAACCACAAAGACAGACATCTACTCAGAGTAAAGGGCTGGCAAAAGGTTTATCAAGGAAATGGACCTAAGAAACAAGCAGGTGTGGCCATACTAATTTCTAACAAAGTTGACTTCAAAGTAAAATCAATCAGAAGAGATGGAGAGGGATATTTTTTACTCATAACAGGAACAATTCATCAGGACAAAGTCTCAATCCTGAATGTTTATGCCCCTAATATAAAAGCACCCACTTACGTAAAAGAAATATTACTAAAACTCAAGGCAGTCTTCAAACCACACACACTAATAGTAGGAGATTTCAACACTCTTCTTTCACCAATGGACAGGTCAATCAGACAGAAACCTAACAGAGAAATAAGAGGATTAAGGGAGATAATGAATCAAATGGACTTAACAAACATCTATAGATCATTCCACCCAAATAGGAAAGAATATCCCTTCTTCTATGCAGCTCATGGAACCTTTTTGAAAATTGACCACATACTGGGAAACAAAGCAAACTTACACAGTTACAAAAAAATATTAGTAAACACCTGTTTCTTATCGGATCACCATGGATTAAAGTTAGAATTCAACAACAATGCTACCCCCAGAAAGCCTATGAACTCATGGAAACTGGACAGTCAACTACTGAACCACACCTGGATCAAGGAAAAAAGAAAGAAAGAAATTAAAGTCTTTCTTGAATTCAATGAAAATAAAGACTCAACATACTCAAACCTATGGGACACTATGAAAGCAGTGCTAAGAGGAAAGTTCATAGCACTAAGTGCCCACTCAAAGAAAACAGAGAAAGCACACATTGGAGACTTAATTGCCCACCTAAAAGCTCTAGAAAAAAAGAAACAGACTCTCCTAGGAGGAGTAGAAGACTGGAAATGATCAAACTAAGGGCTGAAATCAACAAAATAGAAACACAGAAAACAATCCAAAGAATCAATGAAACAAAAAGCTGGTTCTTGGAGAAAATCAACAAGATTGATAAACCCCTATCCAAACTAATCAAACGGCAGAGAGAGAATACACAAATTAACAAGATAAGAAATGAAAAGGGAGACATAACCACAGACACGGAGGAAATTCAGAAAAACATTAGATCTTACTACAAAAGCCTGTATGCCAAAAAATTGGAAAATGTTAAAAAAAATGGACACTTTTTTAGATAAGTACCATATACCAAAGTTAAACCAGGACCAGGTGAACAATCTAAATAGACCTGTTAGTCACAAAGAAGTAGAAGTTGTTATAAGAAACCTCCCTACCAAAAAAAGCCCAGGTCCAGACAGTTTCAATGCAGAATTCTACCAGAACTTCCAAGAAGACCTAATACATATACTCCTTAAATTTCACAATATAGAAACAGAAAAGTGATTGCCAAATTCCTATTATGAAGCTACGGTTACCCTGATACCAAAACCACACAAAGACTCAACTAAAAAAGAGAATTACAGGCCAATCTCACTCATGAACATCGATGAGAAAATCCTCAATAAAATACTGGCAAACCGAATCCAAGAACACATTAGAAAAATTATCCATTATGATCATGTAGGCTTCATCCCAGAGATGCAGAGCTGGTTCAACATATGAAAATCTGTCAATGTAATCCATCATATAAATAAACTGAAAGAAAAAACCATATAATCATTTCATTAGATGCTGAAAAAGCATTTGACAAAATTCAACATCCCTTTATGATAAAGGTCTTAGAAAGATTAGGGATACAAGGGTCATACCTAACTATAATAAAAGCTATTTATATCAAGCCGACAGCTAACATCAAATTAAATGGAGAGAAACTCAAAGCCATCCCACTAAAATCAGGAACACGACAAGGCTGTCCACTGTCTCCACACCTTTTCAATATAGTGCTTGAAGTTCTAGCAATAGCAATATAACAACATAACAACATAAGGGGATCAAAGAGATTCGATTGGAAAGGAAGAAGTTAAACATTCATTATATGCAGATGATATGATAGTGTACATGAGCGATCCCAAAAACTCCAGCAAAGAAGTCCTACAGCTAATAAACACCTTTAGTAGAGTGGCAGGATACAAGATCAATTCCAAAAAATCAGTTGTCCTACAATACACAAAGGATAAGGAAGCAGAGAGGAAAATCAGAGAAGCATCACATTTCACGATAGCTACAAATAGCATAAAATATCTTGGGGTAACTCTAACCAATTATGTGAAGGATCTATTTGACAAGAACTTTAAGTCCTTGAAGAAAGAAATTGAGGAGGATACCAGAAAATGGAAGGATCTCCCTTGCTCTTGTATTGGGAGGATCAAAATAGTAAAAATGGCAATTCTACCAAGGGCAATTTATAGATTCAATGCAATCCCCATTAAAATCCCATCAAAATTCTTCACAGATCTTGAGAGGACATTAATGAACTTTATATGGAAAAACAAAAAACTGAGGATAGCCAAAACAATCATATACAATAAAGGAATTTCTGGAGGCATTACCATCCCTGACTTCAAACTCTATTACAGAGCTTCAGTATTGAAAACAGCTTGGTATTGGCATAAAAACAGAGAAGTCGATCAATTGAATAGAGTAGAAGACCCAGATTTTATCCCACAAACCTATGAACACCTGATTTTTGATAAAGGAGCTAAAAGTATTCAATGGAAGAAAGAAAGCATCTTCAACAAATGGTGCTGGCAGAACTGGTTGTCAACCTGTAGAAGAATGAAAATAGATCCATATCTATCGCCATGCACAAAAATCAAGTCCAAATGGATTAAAGACCTCAATATCAGGCCAAACACACTGAACCTAATAGAAGAGAAACTGGAAGTACTCTACAACACATGTGATGTGGGAGTGTCATATATCAATCTGTTGATTTCATTGGTTAAAATAAAGAAACTGCCTGAGCTCATTGATAGGCCAACCCTTACGTGGGTGGAGTAAACAGAACAGGATGCTGGGAAAGAGAAGGAAGCTGAGTTAGGAGTCGCCATGATGTCCACATTCCAGACAGACGCAGGCTAGAATCTCCCCGGTAAGCACACCTTGGGGTGCTACACAGATTATCAGAAATGGGTTAGGTCAATATGTAAGAGCTAGCCAATAATGGGCCAGGCAGTGATTAAAAGTATACAGTTTCCGTGTAATTATTTCGGGGCTTAAGCTAAGCCATGCGGGCGGCCGGGTGCGGGGGAACACAGCCGGCCGCTCCTCTTACTACAGATTGGCGCCCAGACGTGATGGGCTAAATCCACTTAAAAACCTGAGAGAGCTTAATTTTAAACAAAGTTTAACGCAGAGTTTTGTTGTTTGTTGGTGGTGTGCCGTAGAGAGATTTCCTGATTCAGCAACAGCAGCAGAAAAAAAAGCTGCGTCATTTTAAATTGCGGCTTCCTGGGGCTGTGCTGCCAGCGTGAACTCTGGTTTCAAAGCATTTCAAAATGCCGCATACTCAGTCTCAAACTGCTGAGTGCGGCTCCAATGTGGACCTGCTGTGTGCCTGGAACTGTGCGCAGCTCAGGCGCACCAAATAGATCTGAGGCAGGAGCAGCTCAGCTCCACCACACTAAACTGTGTGGTCTCAGGCAGTAACTACCGTAATTACCGTAATGACAGCACACTTAAGGTTTCTACTGGGCAGAATGCAGGCGGTACCGTATTAACTGTACAAGAAGCAACTTAAGTTTTTAAGAAGTGCTTAACATTTTAAGAAATGCTCCTGGATAGTAAAAAAATTACAGATTCACAATAAAACAGATTCAGACAGACCACTAAATGGATCACAATGTTGGATGAATGTACGTAGGCTTGAGAGAAAAATAAATATATATAGAAAGAAAATAAAGTTAATGCCTTTAAAAATAAAAAGATAAAGTCTTTAAAGAGACAGAGTACAGATAGTTAAGAGAGTAAAAGAAATAAAGAAAAATAAGCCACTTAAAAATGGAAAATTCACAGAGAGTCTGGATTATGTACATTGTGTTTGCTTTAAAATTTTTGACTATGAACGAGCTAAATACAGAAAGACATTTCATTACATGGGCTGCCAAACTAAACCAGAATGGATATAAGGGTATTACGATTTCAAAATTTGGGTCTAAGGATATGATGCTTCGGAAAGGGTCTTCTTTTGTTTTCACAGAGGATGAGACCCTGTGGATTTCTTCTATTCCGATTTGGTATGATAGACCACGCCCTCCTGAAAGGTTGCTGTGAACACCCTCAAAAAATTACTTCACTCAACTGCCAACTGAGATGACCCTGGCACACAGGTTACACCATGAAAGATCTGATTAACGACGCCCCCATTCAGCAGGAAGCAATTTGGAGAGAAAAACTGCGCCCATGTTCCCAAAACATTGTTTATAACTGTTCTTTTACATTTAAAGGGGGATATGATATAGATATGAATAATTTGCATTGGTGTGGATTTTAAAGTCAATTTTGTTATATGTATATGTATTTCTGATCTTGGTTAAGGTATTGTGATTGTGTAGTTAATTTTTAAAATGTAATGTATAATTAGGAAATATAGGTTGTTGTTAAATAATTGTAAATAATAGTCAAGCTTGTAGTCATGTTAGATTTTCTAGATATATAGAGATATATTTCAGTTAGATAGGCATTCTTCATATCTCTCAAAGACTGCAGAATATGGCATTTAATATTTTAATAGCTTAGGGTTTTTCATGACAATGAGACATGTCTGCTCCTGGCAGCACCAATCTACTTCGAGAGGCAGATGGGCATCGAAGAGGATCCTTATGGAGTTGGATAGCCATTTGGGCAAGAGACTGTTCTTGCCTGGACTGTTGCATAAACTGCACACAAAGAACCCGCAGAGAGAGGACTGCTGAACTTGCCTAAAGGTGAGATGATCTTTCGGGGTTCCTGATTCATGAAAGAGTCTACGAGACATTCCACAGGACACAGCAAAAAGTGACTGAACTGTCTTTGAAATTTCCTGCTTCATAAAAATGTCTTCTGGATACTGTGGGCCTGGAGGCCGAAGATGGATGCCCCAACGGTACAGAGGAACTTTGGGTGACTGTCCAGGCAGCGAGATGTCTCTGTCATTTCTAGAGTTTTCTTATTTCTTGTTTAGTATTATATCCTTCTGGAGTCTTTGATGGAGTTGAAGAATAAATAGATAGTTGCAGTTTTCCTTAGTTATGATAAAAGATAAAGTAAATATAAATATTGTAACTGTAATTCTTACTTGATAACTGTTTTGTTATATGTAATTTTACTATGTTAAAGTTAAGGCCTTTGTTTTTTGTTTAAACAGAAAAAGGGGAAGTGATGTGGGAGTGTCATATATCAATCTGTTGATTTCATTGGTTAAAATAAAGAAACTGCCTGAGCTCATTGATAGGCCAACCCTTACGTGGGTGGAGTAAACAGAGCAGGATGCTGGGAAAGAGAAGGAAGCTGAGTTAGGAGTCACCATGATGTCCACATTCCAGACAGACGCAGGCTAGAATCTCCCCGGTAAGCATACCTTGGGGTGCTACACAGATTATCAGAAATGGGTTAGGTCAATATGTAAGAGCTAGCCAATAATGGGCCAGGCAGTGATTAAAAGTATACAGTTTCCGTGTAATTATTTCGGGGCTTAAGCTAAGCCATGCGGGCGGCCGGGTGCGGGGGAACACAGCCGGCCGCTCCTATTACTACACACATGGGCACAGGAGACCACTTCCTACGCATATCCCCGCAGCACAGACATTAAGGACAACATTGAGTAAATGGGACCTCCTGAAACTGAGAAGCTTCTGTAAAGCAAAAGACACTGTCACTAAGACAAAAAGGCAACCCACTGACTGGGAGAAGATCTTCACCAACCCTGCAACAGACAAAGGTCTGATCTCCAAAATATATAAACAACTCAAGAAACTAGACTTTAAAATGCTAATTAACCCAATTAAAAAATGGGGCACTGAACTGAACAGAGAACTCTCAACAGAAGAAATTCAAATGGCCAAAAGACACTTAAGGTCATGCTCATCCTCCTTGGTGATCATGGAAATGTAAATTAATACAACATTGAGATACCATCTTACACCTGTCAGAATGGCTAAAATCAAAAACACCAATGATAGCCTTTGCTGGAGAGGTTGTGGAGTAAGGGGCACACTCATCCATTGCTGGTGGGAATGCAAACTTGTGCAACCACTTTGGAAATCAGTGAGGTGATTTCTCAGGAAATTCGGGATCAACCTACCCCAAGATCCAGTAATACCACTCTTGAGAATATACCCAAGAGATGCCCTATCATATGACAAAAGCATTTGTTCAACTATATTCATAGCAGCATTATTTGTAATAGCCAGAACCTCGAAACAACCTAGATGCCCTTCAATGGAAGAATGGATGAAGAAAGTATTGAATATATACATATTAGAGTACTACTCAGCGGTAAAAAACAATGGCTTCGTGAATTTTGCATGCAAATGGATGGAAATAGAGAACACTATCTAGAGTGAGGTATCCCAGACCCAAAAAGATGAACATGGGATGTACTCACTTATAATTGGTTTCTAGCCATAAATAAAAGACATTGAGCATATAATTTGTGATCCTGGAGAAGCTAAATAAGAAGGTGAACCCAAAGAAAGACATATAGTCATCTGCCTGGATATGGGAAGTAGACAATATTGCAGGGCAAAACCTGGGAACTTGGGGGTGAGGTGGAATGGGGCTAAGCGGAAATTGGGTGAGAAAGGTGAGAAGGGGAGAATGGGGGGAGTTTAGGGGAATGTGATGGTTGGGATAAAGGAAGGGTGGACACGGGAGCAGAGAAATATATATATATATATATATATATATATCCTAATTAAGGGAGCCATCTTAGGATTGGCAAGAGACTTGAATCTAGAGTGGCTCGCAGGTGTCCAGGGAGATGTCCCCAGCTAGTACCTTGAGCAACTGAGGAGGGGGAACCTGAAATGACCCTATCCTATAGCCATACTGATGAATATCTTGTATATGACCTTAGAACCTTCATCTGGCGATGGATGGAGATAGAGACAAAGACCCACCTTGGAGCAATGGACTGTGCTCCCAAGGTCCAAATGAGGAACAGAAGGAGGGAGAACATGAGCAAGGAAGTCAGGACTGCGAGGGGTGCACCCATCCACTGTGACAGTGGGGCTGATCTATTGGGAGCTCATGAAGGCCAGCGGGAATGGGACTGAATAAGTATGGGATGAAACCGGACTTTCTGAACATGGCTGACAATGAAGGCTGATGAGAAGCCAAGGACAATGGCACTAGGTTTCGATCCTAATACATGAACTGGCTTTGTTGGAGCCTAGCCTGTTTGGATGCTCACCTTCCTGGTCCTGGATAGAAGTGGGAGGACCTTGGACTTCCTGCAGGGCAGGGAATCTGTACTGCTCTTCATTCTCGAGAGGGAGGGGGAATGGAGTGGTGGGGAGGAGGAGAGGGATAGGGGAGTAGGGAGAAGGAGCGATGTGTGCGAGGAGGGGTAGGGAAATGGGAAACGGGGAGGAGGCAGAATTTTTTTTTTGCAACAACTAAAAAAAATAAAAATAATTATAATTATAAAAAGACATAGCCATTGCTGAACTCTCCCTGGTAATCTGTAGCACCATTGATTTAAAAAATAAAACATTTCCTATGTTGACATGAGCTATGCAAGTCTAACTGAAGATATCTCTGTTGATTAGTCATGACAGGTAGCATGATGGATATGAAACAATTCAGATGTAAAAGAGACTAAAAGATGAGAAACACAAATTAAGTCAAGACATGCAATTCTGTCTCTGTTTGTCTGTCCTGATCTGCATTGTTTCACACCATGAAAATATCTGGCTTGCAGGAATTCCTTTGTCCAGGGTCACTGGGCTATCTTACTGTCTTAAAGATGAACTCCTGTTCATGCCTGCCTATTCCCTGGTTCATCCTCTCATTTCCTGTTAGCAGTCATTTGTCCCAAACTGGTGAAGCTGTGTAGAGGTCTTGGAGATGGAAAATTTCAGATGAGTGGGTAGAGGAGATCGGCCCTCGCTGGAAGAAGTGTGCAACTACAGACTCAACATTAGGTTATTTATTGTCTCTAGGGCCCACCTCCCTCTTCACCCTCCCCCCCCCCCCTCTATTTATATATGTGTCTCTGTCTCTCTCTCATGTCACTGTGTCTCTCTGTGTCTCTGTTGGTCTCTGTCTCTATCTCTCTTTGTCTCTATCTGCCTCTATTGCTGTCTCTCTGCCTCTCTCTCTGTTCACTGTGTCTGTCTGTGTCTCTGTTGGTCTATGTCTCTATATCTGCCTCTATTGCTGTCTCTCTGTCTTTTATGTGTGTGTGTGTTTTCTCCCCATCTCTATGGTCTTGAAGTGAAACACATTGATCTACATGTGCTTTTGGACACAATTTTTAGCTAGCACACAAGATCTGAGAAAAAGAAACTCATAACACCTTGACAAGTGAGACTTTTACTACTGAACCGCTCACCAATGTCCATTCAGACACTGGACTGAAACTTACAAACTCACGAAACTTTTCTGTGATCTGCTTATCTCTGGCATTTTATCACAGCAACTAAAAACTTAACACAACTTTCTGGCTGCACCGTTGATAATCATTTCTACCTGAAATGTGTTTATCTCCATGAAAATACTATGCTCATTCTCCACACTTTCAACCCAGCCTGTTGCGCCATGTTTACAAATTCTTCATAGTGATCATGATTCTCCCAGACCACTCACAAGCTGTTTTCCTCAGTTTAATAAAGTTGTACATTTTCTCCAATAATCTATAGTTTTTTTAAATGAGAACTACATTAATAACTTGGAAAAGTGATTTTAGTGTCTTCTTCAGGAAGACACATGGGTGCATAAGTCAAGGCTCACTATTCTGCTTCTATTCTTGAATATGTACAAAATATAGGTAAATAAAGTTTATGTTTACAATCTGAAAGACATTTTATGTATGTGCAGACAAAAGTTATTCCCAACTAATTTAATTTATACTTATAAGTGAGCTATCATTGACAGAAATGTTAATAAAAATGAAGTAAAATAAATAAAATGAAGGTAAATATATTACAATTAACATCAGCAAGGTATGACTGCAGAAAATACGGAGAGTCAAATATGATATTGACAAAAATGTGAAATAAAAAGAGTAAATAAGTATGCCATATGTTACGTTATGAAATATGAAACATTAAGGAACAACATAAAGGTATTTTTTAAAAGAGTTTAGACAGAAGTACACAGCATGGGTTGATAAAGTTGTCCTAGAAACCATAAAATTATTAAAAGAAAACTCCAGTGCCAACCAGTAGGCAACCTCCATATAAGTTGTTGACTTCAGAGACACTTTTGACT
Organism: Microtus obscurus; assembly: GCA_963919715.1. Taxonomy (NCBI): domain Eukaryota; kingdom Metazoa; phylum Chordata; class Mammalia; order Rodentia; family Cricetidae; genus Microtus; species Microtus obscurus. Next base: position 184,825 of record CAWTZC010002352.1, read on the forward strand.
CTTGAAATAATACAGACATTGACACTAGTGTGTCCTCATGAAAACTACATAACAGCGTTCTGTTGTCAAAGGTAGCACATGTCTTAGTTGTAGGACTTAGAGAAATCAAGCTGAAGCTGAACTGAAAGCTTTCCGCCTTGGTGGCTAGCTTTTATAGTGCTGGAATATTGCTATGGAAGCTGCTAGGGAACAATGGCCATCAACAGGGTTCCTTGGTGGTAAACACTGTGTGTACACTATCAGCCTTCTCAACCAGATGTATCCAGCAGTGGCAAGTCTGCCATAAGGGTAATCCAACTTTTCCTGGCTTGAATTGAAGAAGGTTCTGAGGGAATTCAAGATGCACCTGAGACTATAAACAACCCCTCCGCCATGCACCAGCAGATTCTGTGCTATTGTTCATGCTGTTCTGCTTGTTTCAGGTGTTGCAATATTTCATGAGCGTCATTGAATGACAGACTTGTTCATTCAGCATCTTATTATATTTAAATTTTTTAAATGCAAAGAAAAATTTCAATCTCATCAGAAATCGAGAATATATACTTGATGGAGGACAAGAAATTATTTTCAAAATGGCATGGAAAGCTTCATGCTTTTTCATATGCTAAAAACAATGTTGCCATGGAGTCATTATTGGTGCAATATCTATAGAGAAAACTTGCTCAGTAATTGTGGTTATATGCACAAGCATAACTAAAGGAGAATATTTGTCATTGTGGCAATGTTTAAAGTAAAATGATAAGGATATTATTAGGTTAGATTCAGATAAAGTTTCAGTGGCAGAATTAAATCTTCTATATAATTTGAAGCCAATGGAACCCACATCTATGCATTATTACTGACTTTTTATTATGAAATATTGAGAAAAAATCAGGGCATTGTATATAATGTAAGAATTTAAGTGTATGTATTAAAAACTCATTTTTTAGGTTTCAAATTTCTCATAATTTGTGGTCATGGAAATCAAAACAAAAAAAAAAGAAAATAAATGAGTGAAATGATTCCTGAGTCAGAGGCTAGGATTGCAGAGCTGAGGAAAATTACTTGTGGAATTTCTCATTAAACATATGCTATTGATAAAGGGAAATCTAATCTGCTTTAAAGAACTAAGAGTAGCATGTCAAAAATAGACAATGAGAGAAATGATACCTTCAACATAATAACCACTGTGTAAAACAGATAAACTGTCCGCTTCCCCTCCTTCCTGAATGGAGCTCTTTTGCACATTGGCTTATTCTTCAGGCTTGTCATAGGGGTGTTTGAACCCAGACCTTTACACGTGCAAGGCAAGATTCCCTCCATTTAGTCACATTCTCAGCTATGCTTCATTTGTAAATGGACATGGGGTAAGAAAGGTGCAAGATTTATTTGATACAAAGTGCTTGGAGCAACAGAAATCCTAGCATGGAGTGCCATTACTTTGTGCTCAGAGAAACATCGTTTCCTAAGTTTTAAAAGCATCTGGTTGTTCTAAGTCTGTGAGTGTCCAAGTGTAAGTTAGGTGTGAGGTCCTCAAACACAAGCCACGAAACCAGGATGTCCTAAGCTGACTTCATAATGAGAAAAATCCTACTTTAACGAAGTAGACGTGCATGGCTTCCAGCTGGTTACAGAAAGTAACCTACTGTCTCATTATGTGTAGGCAGAGGGGACTGTATATGGGTTTTAAATACTTAATGGGTATTTAGAAAACATTCCAGAATGACGTTCCACTTCTGATTTCATGTGCTGTCAGGTCTAGAAAATACTGTCTGCTGCACATGTTCATGACCTCTGGTTTTACAGCTTTTTATTTACTCTTTACAATGATGATTGCTGATCTTTACTTGGAGGGAGTGTGAAATCGATGTCCAGTTTAGAGCTGAGCATTGCAGAGTCTCTGATTCTCTGATCATTGGCCAGTTTGTATCTCTGTGTTAATTGCCATTGACTGCAAAAAAAATAGTTCATCTGTTAAAGTTTGAAAAAGGAATTCTCTATGAGTGTAAAGATTAGGACGTAAAAGCATTATAAAATTACATCCACTCAGCAAAATAATAGCATCAAGTCATTGCCTAAGGTCTATGACCTAGGCAACCATGTATTTTTCACCCAGATGATGCTAGGCATTAGTTTAGTCTTAAAAAGCAAGTGTAAGTTCAATCAGAAAGAAGTTTGTTGGGATGATATCATCCATGGCACTGTTATAATATATGTTTATATTGCCAGCCTTGTCATTAACCTCCAGAACTGGATGGCAAGACTCTGTTGTTGAGGATACTATGTTCTAGAATCATAGGACATGGAGAAAACTAACAGCTGCCAATGTGGACGTTTCAGATACACTTGCTTACTTACTTAGTGCTGGAAGATATTAGGTCTGGTACCAGGGAGAAGAGTAATCAACAATTCTACTCCTGTATTTTATATCTGCATGAATGTAGAGAGTGACACAACGTCAGTGTCATGATTGAAGTTAATGCTATGCATAGCGGGACATTGTTTTCCTTAAGACACACACAGCACGACACTCTTGGGAGCAGTAAGCATGAATGAGCCGCAGGGTTTTCACGTAAATAATTCAATGCCATTTTATCTTTCACACACAGATTTCTGAAAGAAAATCCACTATTCTGCACTATGCCATTTTTGTTGCCAACAGCCTCTTGTGTGTTCATCCAACTCAGCTCTAATTTCAAGCAAAGAAAACTGACTCTGAGATGTAAAGGAAACAAGCAAACTGAGCCCCTTCTTTCAAAGCCTGAAATTGCTCGATACCCTCTACTATCTATTTCCTCTATGAAATAATCTTAGTGGAACCAAAAAAGATTTAAAATCCACAGAAAGAAAGAGTTGAAGAAATCTGGAATATAATAGCAGTATGCTTTTTTTAAGGTCTCCATAGCAACTGGGAGCCAATTATCTACAGTGGCATTAAACATAGATATTTATATTCAAACTCATAAAACATCTTCCATTTTTCAACCATGTAATCACGAAAGATTGATAAGGCAATCTCATATCAATTGAAGATGACTTATCTCATTCCAATTCGTAGAGAACTAAATTATTTGGGTTTTGACTAAATATTCTAGTATTTTAAATTTTCCTCAAATGTTCTGGTAACTTTTATCATCTAAAACATCATTTTGTGAAATCCAATGAATCATATCAATATGAAATAATTTGATCTACAAACTATTTATAAAAATCATGTGTTCTGTTGACACGACATAGAATCATTTAGAATGTATATGTGTACTTAAAGCTTTATAGGTATGATACTAGCTTCCTAACCTGAAAGACCTGGAGATGAGCTCAGGAAACCAATGGAGAGATTCACCAACTGTTTGCCAGGTGTGCTGCTGTGATTCAAAAAAGTGGGTAGAGCTTCATATTGTAAGATTCTATTTATAATTAGTTTTACATTTCTTTTTGTAGGTTTTTATTTATCCTTTAAATGTTTGTCATTAAAATAGAACTGCATTACTACATTACTTCCTCCATCTTTTCTACCCTGTAGCCCTTCCCTAGTACTTGCCCCTTATCCCCATCACATGTCTCTACTCCCACTCCCAATTTGACAACCCCTTTTGCTTTATTATTGTTGTTACATTTACTGTTCTCTTGTTATTATTGCCACACACACACACACACACATATATATATATATATATACAACCTGGTGAATCCAGTTTTGCTGTTTGTGTATATATAGCTTAAGAGATGGACTCTGCATTGGGCAACCCATAAAAAGGGATAGATAATTCCTGGAAAAAGCAAATTCTCCTTTTTCCAGAAGGCATAAGTTGCCTGTAGTTCTTTGTCTGGGGGTAATGCAACCCCAAATCTTCTACCTTTCATATTAACTGCCTTATGATACTGCCACTGTCCTAACTTTGTTTATGCAACTCTTTGTAGGCGACTAGGTATTCTGGATCTTGAGATCTATCTGCCTGTTCTTTCACGATGTTTCCCAAGGTCATAAAGATGTAGAAGTTGTGATATAGTTGTATCCACTGGGGCTGTGTTCCCCTTGATCTCTTTATCTCTGCATTGTGCCCAGTTGTGGTTTCCTGTAGTGGCTTCCGTTTTCTGGTAAGAAACTCTCCTTTTTTGAGGGGCAGTAGCCACACTTATCCGTCAGTATATGATAAGATTTAGAATATAGTGAGGAATTGTGATGGATTATTAAATTGGTGACAGTATACTCCTTCTAAGGCCATGGCCTCACTAGCTACAGGAAACTGGCTAAGCGTACCAAGCTCTGTTGAGTAAATCTTGAGTTCAATTTAGACAGCCGTTGGTTACCAGTGGCATATGAGTGCTGATCGTTGCATCTTTATGTGTATCTTTCTGTTCTGGGCTTTGTTGTAGCTCATAGGTTATACAACCAAGTAGGACTATTTAATTCTTTCCCTCTGTTGGCAGTTTGCAATATTTTCTGGGATTATGGAAGCTAGACGATAAGATTTTAACACATAGAAATAATAGAAAATCACCTTGAGTAAAGTACTATGCCTTTCATTAGTTTTTAGTGAAGTTGACTGCACTTGAGTTCTGCAAGGTGGCTGTAAAACTTCATACCTTGAAATACTTCTCTGCATGTTTTGAAATCATGAGTTTTTGTTAAAAATGTTTCCATCAAGGGATCTGTTCAAGCAGAGGCTTCCTGATAGTGGGTGTTCCTCCAGCTCCTGCCAGTGTGGAGGAGCTACACACTACACAGGCTTTGAGTCAAGTCAGACCCTCCCTTCTTCAGGTTCTCTTGGCCATGGATGTGCTGCAGCATAGAGAAAGGTAACAAGGACACTCCATGTGCAGATATCCTTGGAGGATTTCTATAAAATTATAAAAACTTCATTGAAATGAGTCTAATTCATCTTGTTCACTAAGAAACCTCAAGTATAACTACTTCTAAAATTTCTAGTTCTAATTTTGGCATATAAGAAATGTAAAAAATAAAGGCTACATAATTGCAGTATTGCCTTTTGTACCTCCAAACTCTTAGAGAATATTATTCACGTTTGTTAAATACAGTTACCTATATTGCAAGCTACAAATGATGTGTATCTCAAAAGGTACTAATTTTCCTGTAAAATTGATCATTTGGCCTCAGGTTTATAGATCAATACAACCTCATATTTTTCATGCAGTTTCTTTTTCCCTATTTTTTTTATCAAAATGTAAAATTTTATGTACAGGTACAGGATAAAATAAAAAGGGACCTCATGACAATTGAATTTGTCTCAGAAATGAAATAACAGTGTTCTAAAGAATACTTTTGCAAACCTGTTTCTAGGCAATGCAAAGCTGACTGACAGTTTGTGGGCTGTTTAGGGAAATGGTTAAATTCAGCTTTCAGCTTTTCCATTCTCTTAATTAAACAGAAAAAGAGGAATTTGGATGGTTTCAGAGAAAGATGTGAGGGCTTCTCCTTTTAAGACGGTATTTTGGGGTTGTTTTGACTTTTATTTATTTATTTATTTATTTATTTAAGATTTCTGTCTTTTCCCCACCGCAGCCTCCCATTTCCGTCCCCTCCGCCAGTCAAGTCCCCCTCCCTCTTCAGCCCAAAGAGCTATCAGGGTTCCCTGCCCTGTGGGAAGTCCATGGACCACCCACCTCCATCCAGGTCTAGTAAGGTGAGCATCAAAACTGCCTAGGCTCCCACAAAGCCAATACGTGCAGTAGGATCAAAAACCCATTGCCATTGTTCTAGAGATCTCAGTAGTCCTCACTGTCTCTATGTTTTTCCTCAAGACGGTTTTAACCCAGGCTTTTTCAGACCCAGGCCAGCTGGCCTTGGTGAGTTCTCGACAGAACATCCCCACTGTCTCAGTGTGTGGGTGCACCCCTCGCGGTCCTGAGCTCCCTGCTCATGTTCTCTCTCCTTCCTCTCCTGACTTGGACCTTGAGATTTCAGTCCGGTGCTCCAATATATGCTTTATTTCTTTATAATTCTAATTCTGAATATCAGCAGGCCACTTAAAATTATTTGGCTGTAGGGATGATAAGTGGTTAAATTTGCTTCTTGCTAACTGGTGAGATAAGTGATATTGGCTAAAAAAATTTTATTCTCTACTCTGACATCATTTATAAAAATAAAATGGTGGTGGATGGAGAGATGGCTCAGTGGTTAAGAGCACTGACTGCTTTTCCAGAGGACCCAGGTTTAATTCTCAGCACCCACATGGCAGCTTACAACTGTCTAAAGATCCAGTTGCAGGAGATCTGACACTTTCACACCAATGCACATAAACTAAAAAGTTGAATAAACCTTTAAAAAAAGTGTGTTAAAAAAAAGAAAATAAAATGGTGAATTCTACAAAATACTTTCTAAGGGCATCTCTTGGCCTAGGACTCAGATTTGATCCCAGACTCTTGAGTAAAACTATATTTTAATCAATCATAATTAAAATCTTACTTTATTTACACTTGTAGATTCCAGAGGCTTAAAAGGCCCTGTCTTCATAGTAGCAAGAGTATAAGACCACGAATTGTTACTTTTGTTATCTCAAGCCATTTCCTGCACAGCAACAAATTATTGAATCCAAATCACCTAATTTTGTCTGTAAAATTAGCTAACAGGGACTTTATAATACTGTTGCATGTGTTTTGATTGTATTTTTCATGCAAGATATTTACTTGAGCTCCCACAAGAATTAGAGAACCAAAACTTTATCAAATTTAAACAACACAATTTGATGACTATTTTTTTAAAACTTCTTCTTATTAATGAAAAACTCTTTTTGGCAGGATCCAGAATGAGAGTTCAGAAATGATGAGCAGATGTTGAAGAACAGTAATTCTCAAATAATAATCACATTTAGCTACTCAAGACCACATATTAGTAAATATCTACAAGCTCAGGAGATTAGATTATTTAGTATTTCATTATTATGTGATTCTGAAATCAAATACAACTCTCCTGAATCTGTATATTTGAGGTCCCTAAAAAGGTTTCAAATAAATATTTATTGAAATTAGGAAAACATCAACATAAAGGCATTAACCACACCAAAGAAATCACAAGGAGTAAAGAATTCCAGATCAGAAAATCAGATGGGAAGTGCATGTGCATACACACAGACGCACACACACACACACACACACACACACACACACACACACACACACATTATCCCCTACTACTCTACCACCACTACCAAAGTAGCAAAATAACAGGCTCAAGTGTCTTTGTGACCCCCAAGGCCAGCAGAGTGTTGATCCCTGTGAGAGAAGAAAGAGATGGTTCAACATGACTGAGTAGCAGGTGTTGTTTTAAAGTTCAAGAAAAATGTAGAGTTCAATAAAAATCAGCAAAAATACACAAGAGTCTGACACTGGACAGGATTTTAGGCATATTTAACCACAACAAAATTTGAAAAAAAAACAAAACAGGAGTTCTGTTGACAATTAACTCAGTCTTATGTGTGCAACAAAGCAGATAGCTCAGAGGTTACCAGGGTGTTAAACATTTCTGATGATAGGTTTCTGTACAAAAACCAAATTAGACATCTCTCCCTTTGATTATACAACCCAGTGTGTTTAACATTCCTGGTTTCCCTAGTGTGTATCTGTGATCACAAGGACCGACACATGAGACTTTACAAACAGGAATCAATAAACACTGCTATATGATATCTGTCAACACCAATGATCTCATTTCCCAATAAAGAGTCACAAACTAACAGAATGTATTTGTAAGCAGGATCCACCCTTCTATTGCATTGATAAAACATACCTTAACACCAAGGATAGATATCACCTAAAGGTAAATGGATGGACAAACATATTCCAAGAAATGGACCTAAGAAACAAGCTGGTATAGTTATATTAATATACAACAAAGTAGACTTCAAACCAAAAGCAATTAGTTGAGATAGGGAAAAATTCTACATATTCATCAAAGGAAAAATAGACCAAGAGGATGTTGTAATTCTTTTTTTTTTTAAATTTATTTATTTATTTAAGATTTCTGTCTTTTCCCCACCGCAGCCTCCCATTTCCCTCACCCTCCCCCAGTCAAGTCCCCCTCCCTCTTCAGCCCAAAGAGCTATCAGGGTTCCCTGCCCTGTGGGAAGTCCATGGACCACCCACGTCCATCCAGGTCTAGTAAGGTGAGCATCCAAACTGCCTAGGCTCCCACAAAGCCAATACGTGCAGTAGGATCAAAAACCCATTGCCATTGTTCTTGAGATCTCAGTAGTCCTCATTGTCTCTATGTTTTTTCCCAAGACGGTTTTATCCCAGGCTTTTTCAAACCCAGGTCAGCTGGCCTTGGTGAGTTCCCGGTAGAAAATCCCCATTGTCTCGGTGTGTTGGTGCACCCCTCGCGTTCCTGAGTTCCTTGCTCGTGCTCTCTCTCCTTCTTCTCCTGATTTGGACCTTGAGATTACTGTCCGGTGCTCCAATGTGGGTCTCTGTCTCTGTCTTCTTTAATCCCTGATGAAGGTTAATATTCAGGAGGATGCCTATATGTTTTTCTTTGGGTTCTCCTTCTTACTTAGCTTCTCTAAGATCACGTAGTAGAGGCTCAATGTCTTTTGTTTATGTCTAGAAACCAAATATGAGTGAGTACATCCCATGTTCCTCTTTTTGGGTCTGGCCTACCTCACTCAGGATAGTGTTCTCTATTTCCATCCATTTGCCTGCAAACTTCAAGAAGTCCTTGTTTTTTATTGCTGAGTAGTACTCTAATATGTATATATTCCATACTTTCTTCATCCATTCTTCAATTGAAGGGCATCTAGGTTGTTTCCATGTTCTGGCTATTACAAACAGTGCTGCTATGAACATAGTAGTGCATATACTTTTGTTGTATGATAAGGCCTCTCTTGGGTATATTCCCAAGAGTGGTATTGCTGGATCCAGGGGTAGGTTGATCCCGAATTTCCTGAGAAACCTCCACACTGCTTTCCAAAGTGGTTGCACAAGTTTGCATTCCCACCAGCAATGGATGAGTGTACCCCTTTCTCCACACCCTCTCCAGCAAAGGCTATCATTGGTGTTTTTTATTTTCGCCATTCTGACAGGTGTAAGATGGTATCTTAAAGTTGTCTTGATTTGCATTTCCCTGATCGCTAAGGAAGATGAGCATGACCTTAGGTGTCTTTTGGCCATTTGAACTTCTTCTGTTGAGAGATCTCTGTTCAGCTCAGTGCCCCATTTTATAAATGGGTAGATTAGCCTTTTACAGTCTAGTTTCTTGAGTTCTTTATATATTTTGGAGATCAGACCTTTGTCAGTTGCGTGGTTGGTGAAGATCTTCTCCCAGTCAGTGGGTTGCCTTTCTGTCTTAGCGACAGTGTCCTTTGCTTTACAGAAGCTTCTCAGTCTCAGTAGGTCCCATTTATTCAATGAGGCCCTTGCTGTCTGTGCTGCTGGGGTTATATGTAGGAAGTGGTCTCCTGTGCCCACTTGTTGTAGAGTACTTCCAACTTTCTCCTCTATCAGGTTCAGCGTGGTCAGACTGATATTGAGGTCTTTAATCCACTTGGACTTGAGTTTTGTGCATGGTGATAGATATGGATCTATTTTCATTCTTATACAGATTGACATCCAGTTTTGCCAGCACAATTTGTTGAAGATGCTCTTTTTTTTCCATTGTATACTTTTAGCTTCTTTATCAAAAATCAGGTGTTCATAGGTTTGTGGGTTAAAGTCAGGGTCTTCTATTCGATTCCATTGGTCGACTTCTCTGTTTTTATGCCAATACCAAGCTGTTTTCAATACTGTAGCTCTGTAATAGAGTTTGGAGTCAGGGATGGTAATGCCTCCAGACGTTCCTTTATTGTATAAGATTGTTTTGGCTATCCTGGGTTTTTTGTTTTTCCATATAAAGTTGATTATTGTCTTCTCCAGATCTGTGAAGAATTTTGATGGTATTTTGATGGGGATTGCATTGAATCTATAAATTGCTTTTGGTAGAACTGCCATTTTTACTATGTTGATCCCCCCAATCCAAGAGCAAGGGAGATCCTTCCATTTTCTGGTGTCCTCTTCAATTTCTTTCTTCAAAGTCTTAAAGTTCTTGTCAAATAGATCTTTCACTTCCTTGGTTAGAGTTACCCCTAGGTATTTTATGCTATTTGTGGCTATCGTGAAAGGTGATGCTTCTCTGATTTCACTCTCTGCTTCCTTATCCTTAGTGTATAGGAAGGCCACTGACTTTTTGGAGTTGATCTTGTATCCTGCCACAATACTAAAGGCGTTTATCAGCTGTAGGAGTTCTTTGGTAGAGTTTTTGGGGTCGCTTATGTACACTATCATATCATCTGCAAATAATGAAAGCTTAACTTCTTTTTTTCCAATACGAATCCCCTTGATCCTCTTATGTTGTCTAATTGCTATTGCTAGAACTTCAAGCACTATATTGAAGAGGTATGGAGAGAGTGGACATCCTTGTCTTGTTCCTGATTTTAGTGGGATGGCTTTGAGTTTTTCTCCATTCAATTTGATGTTAGCTGTCGGCTTGCTGTAAATAGCTTTTATTATATTTATGTATGACCCTTGTATCCCTAATCTCTCCAAGACCTTTATCATAAAGGGGTTTTGAATTTTGTCAAATGCTTTTTCAGCATCTAATGAAATGATCATATGTTTTTTTCTTTCAGTTTATTTATATGGTGGATTACATTGATAGATTTGCGTATGTTGAACCAGCCCTGCATCTCCGGGATGAAGCCTACTTGATCATAATGGATAATTTTTCTAATGTGTTCTTGGATTCGGTTTGCCAGTATTTTATTGAGAATTTTTGCGTCGATATTCATGAGTGAAATAGGCCTATAATTCTCTTTCTTGGTTGGGTCTTTGTGTGGTTTTGGTATCAGGGTAACTGTGGCTTCATAAAAGGAATTTGGCAATGACTCTTCTGTTTCTATATTGTGAAATACATTAAGGAGTATAGGTATTAGCTCTTCTTGGAAGTTATGGTAGAATTCTGCATTGAAACCATCTGGTCCTGGGCTTTTTAGGGTAGGGAGATTTTTGGTAACAGTTTCTAGTTCTTCGCGACTAACAGGTCTATTTAGATCGTTCACCTGGTCTTGGTTTAGCTTTGGTATGTGGTACTTATCTAAAAAACTGTCCATTTCTTTTGCATTTTCCAGTTTTGTGGCATATAGGCTTTTGTAGTAAGATCTAATGATTCTCTGAATTTCCTCTGTGTCTGTGGTTATGTCCCCCTTTTCATTGCTGATCTTACTTATTTGTGTGTTCTTTCTCTGTTGTTTAATTAGTTTGGATAGGGGTTTGTCGATTTTGTTGATTTTCTCAAAGAACCAACTTTTTGTTTCATTGATTCTTTGGACTGTTTTCTGTGTTTCTATTTTGTTGATTTCTGCCCTCAGTTTGATTATTTCCAGTCTTCTACTCCTCCTGGGTGCATCTGCTTCTTTTTTTCTAAGGCTTTCAGGTGTGCTGTTAAGTCCTCAATGTATGCTTTCTCTGTTTTCTTTAAGTGGGCCCTTAGTGCTATGACCTTTCCTTTTAGCACTGCTTTCAACGTGTCCCATAGGTTTGAGTATGTTGTCTCTTTATTTTCATTAAATTCAAGGAAGACTTTAATTTCTTTCTTAATTTCTTCCTTGACCCATGTGTGGTTCAGTAGTTGACTGTTCAGTTTCCATGAGTTTGTCAGCTTTCTGGAAGTAACATTGTTATTGCCTTCTAGCTTTTGTCCGTGGTGATCGGATAAGACACAGGTGGACACTGATTTTTTTTGTATCTGTGGAGGTTTCCTTTGTTTCCGAGTATGTGTTCAATTTTCGAGAAGGTTCCTTGAGCTGCAGAGAAGAAGGTGTATTCTTTCCTTTTTGGGTGGAATGTTCTATAGATGTCTGTTAAGTCCATTTGCTTCATTACCTCCAATAATTCTCTTAATTCTCTATTAGGTTTCTGTCTGATTGACCTGTCCATTGGAGAAAGAGGTGTATTGAAGTCTCCTATTACTAGTGTGTGTGGTTTGATGTCTGCCTTGAGTTCTAGTAATATTTCTTTTACATAGGTGGGTGCTTTTATGTTAGGGGCGTAGATATTCAGGATTGAGACATCATCCTGATGAATTGTTCCTGTTATGAGTATAAAGTGTCCATCTCGGTCTCTTCTGATTGACTTTAGTTTGAAGTCAGTTTTGTTAGAAATTAGTATGGCCACACCTGCTTTTTCTTAGGACCATTTGCTTGAAACACCTTTTCCCAACCCTTTACTCTGAGTAGATGCCTGTCTTTGTGGTTGAGGTGTGTTTCTTGCAAACAGCAGAATGTTGGGTCCTGTTTTCGTATCCAATCCCTTAGCCTGTGCCTTTTTATGGGTGAATTGAGGTCATTAATATTAAGTGATACTAATGACCAGTGGTTGTTTACTCTGGTTATTATTATTTTTTTTGGTAGTAGCGTTTGTGTGTCTCCCTTCTTTGAGGTGTGCAGGTGAAGGTTCGCTAGACGCCTGACTTATTGTAGGCAGTGTTGGCAATGCTGGATTCCTTAGGTTGTGATTTTCCTTCTATTATTTTCTGTAGGGCTGGGTTTGTGGCTACATATTGTTTAAATTTGTTCTTATCTTGGAAAGTCTTGTTTTCTCTATTGATAGTGAACAATAGCTTGGCTGGGTATAGTAGTTTGGGTTTGCATCCATGGTCCCTTAGTTTTTGCAGAACCTCTATCCAGGACCTTCTGGCTTTCATAGTTTCCATAGAGAAGTCAGGTGTAAGTCTGATTGGTTTACCTTTATAAGTTACTTGCCCATTTTCCTTTGCAGCTCTTAATATTCTTTCTTTAACCTGTATATTTTGTGTTTTGATTATTATATGGCGAGGGGATGTTTTTCTTTGATCCAGTCTGTTTGGTGTTCTGTATGCTTCTTGAATATTCAAAGGAATATCTTTCTTTATGTTGGGAAAGTTTTCTTCCATAATTTTGTTAAAAATATTTTCTGGGCCTTTGAGCTGTGACTCTTCTCCTTCTTCTATCCATATTATTCTTATGTTTGGCCTTTATATTGTGTCCCATATTTCCTGAGTGTTTTGTGATGAGTATTTGTTGGCTTTGCTGATTTCTTTGATCAGTGCATTTATTTTCTCTATGGTGTCCTCAGAATCTGAGATTCTTTCTTCTATCTCTTGTATTCTATTGATTATGCTTGTTTCTGTAGACTCTGCTCATTGACTTAGATTTTCCATATCCAGCTGGTCCTCAGTGTGTGTTTTCTTCCTTGCTTCCATTTCAGTTTTCAATTCTTGAACTGTTTCCCCCAGGGTCTCATGTACGTATTTACTCATTTCTTCAAACTTTTTACTCATTTCTTCAAACTTTTTGTCATACTTCTCCTCTATTTCTATAAAGGTGTTTTTTACATGTTGTTTAAGGGACTCTATTGCTTTCATAAAGTCATTTTTTTCCACTTCTTCTTGTTAGGGTGTTCAAGTCCTTCTGTTTTGAGATCATTGGGTTCTGGTGTTTTCATGTTGCTTTTCAGGTTGTTGGGTGAATTCTTGCCTTGGCGCCTGCCCATCTCATCCTATCGATGCTGTCTAATGTGTCTTTTAATGCAGGAACGGGTTTTCCTGCTGGCCAGGGGCCCTGCTTACAAAATGCCTTCTCCCCGTTTCTTGAGTCCCGCCACTGGCCAAGATCTCTTTCACTGCTCTGAAGGGTCTTCAGGACCAGGACCAGGCTCCTGGTTTGCCAGGGACCTCGCCAAGAAAAGGCCTACCCCTCTGCAGGCCAGCCACCAAAACAGAGGAACTCGCGGTGCCCTCTGCTCTGAGCTCCCTATCCAGTGCCCAAACAGGTTAAATTTGGTGGTCCCGCGCCCAGAGGCAGGGGGGGAGCGAAGGAGGACCCTGGGCACAATCTGGGATATGCCAGGGAGAGAGAGGTCTCAGCGAGGAGGAGCAGCCCCAGCAGAGGGTAGAAACCCTTGCAGGCTAACCGGGGGGTCAAGGTGATCGGGGAGTGCCCCCGCTCAGTTTCCTGTGACCAGCCACGGGGCAAAAACACTCTCCCTATACAAGGTGGTCTTCAGGGATACGACTAGGCTCACCGTTCGCCGCCCCGTGATCCTCCTCTGCTCGCTGGTGTCTGCAGGTCTCCGCTGTGTCTGGGCCGCGCCCCGGGTGGGCTCTGCCGCTGCGTCTGGGCTGCGCCGGGGGTGGGCTCCCCCGCTGCCTTTGGTGTTGTTTTGATAATTGATTTAAGGTCTTACAGGTAGACTTCAGAGAGACAGAATAATGAGCTTTCGCAATGAAGCATCAAAGAGAACCGTCAGATTGTCGTTTCAGAGCACAAGCCTTCCCCATGCTTCAGCTCTTGAAGTTCCTTATTTTTCTATTTAATTCTAGGCAATTAAAGGATTAGATTTCTGTAAGAAAAACATATATACTGGAGACATTGTGATAATTTTAACCCAAATAAAGAACTTTAAACCAGGCGGTGGTGGCACACACCTTTAATCCCAGAGTTCGATGCCAACCTGTTCTATAAGAGCTAGTTCCAGGACAGGCTTTAAAAGCTACAGAGAAAAAATATTTATTTATTTATTTGTTTGTTTGTTTATTTGTTTATTTATTTATTATTTTTATAGTAGTATGTGGTAATTAGAGTATTTCTACTGCATTTTCATACATATACATAATGGATTATGATCATACTAGCTTTGGTCAGCCTCTGCTGCTCTCCCTTATTATCCATTTCTCATCAACCCATCCTCTTTCAACTGCCAATGACCTTCAGCAGGGTTACTTACATGAGCGTGCACTGGAAGGTGTTTACTAGACCATACCAATGGTAACTCATCGAAGAAAACGTCTTTCCCTCCCCCAGGAAACATTAGATGTCTGTCTATAAAAGATCAGGGAAAAGTGGAACCTTTCTACACCCCATGACAGTACGTCCAGGTCCAGTCTTGTGCAGATTAATCAATCAATCACCTCTGGTGAGTTCAAGAATGTATTTTCCTTGTAGTTCTGGAATTATCCTGAGTGCTATGACTTGGTCATTGTAATGACACCAAATATTGCAGAGACGTAAAAATAAAACTTTTTTTTCCATTTTCAAAACAGCAGTGAGGATAATGCACAAATAAGCAGTGACATCTCCCTCAGTTCAAAAAGTGGAACTGTGAACTTGTAAGAAAAAATGGGAACAAAAGGTGCCATTAATCTATTTCTATTTGTCTACAGACAGATGTGGCTATGTAAGAGTGCTTGCCCCACACAGCATGCCCTACCCACATCGCCAAAAGCAAAAACAAACAAAATTTTTCGATTTTTTTTTTATCCCTCCACGTGTAATATGTATTGTTGCCTTAGATTTTCTATGTTTTAGATATTAACAGGAAGAATTGGATTTGCAGGCTGGTCTGTGTGAAGGTCAACTTGTTTTGGCAATCTGCTTTTGCAAATGGCACTTAATTTTACTATACCGTATAATAAAAAAGATGAAGACTCCACAGATTTAATCTTTCCTAATTTTCAGCCATTACTAGGTAGAATTAAAACTTGTCTAGACAAATACCACAGATTTGTTTTTATTACTGGAAAAACAAGCCAGTATAACAATGGTTCTCATCCAGGTCAATGATTATTTTCATAAAAAGCTTAAGCAATTGGAGGATTTACTTATCTGGAAAGTTTTAGGTGTATCTTGATGCTTTTCTCTCTAGATTATCATATTTTGGCAGATGGAAGATTTTTGTCAAAAAAAGGCCCTAGGAAAACTGGCCTTGCCTCACCCTGGATACTGCAAAAAGAGAGCTGGCCCCTGCACGTGGGAGAGATAACATTCATCCCTCGCAGCAGGCCAGAGTGAACGGACCCTGAGAGCATGGACATAGGGGAGTTGACCCCACCCACTTGCCCAAGATGGGTGGCCCCAGCAGCCCAGTCTGACCAACTTGTCTACTATCCAAACCCCCATCTAGGGCCTTCTGGAGCTGGTGAAGGACTAGTCCTGTGGAATGATATCGCAAGATGTCCCAGACTAGTGGAAACCACAGGATAATCCATAAAAAGTTCTGGGGAGAATCCAGTGATGACAGAGTACCAGAAACCAGAGGCCTTGAAGCAGCCCAGTGACTCACTGCAGTAGACACTTGCCAAGAAAACAATGGGACAGAAAGGTATAGAATATGGCACATTGAAGCCTCCTTTGTTACCAGGACTAACGAAGAAGAGTTGGAGAAGCAGAAAAGGAGAAGCAAAGAGGTTTCTCTGTTGTTGTGTTTTTGTTTTGTTTTGTTTTCTTGGTTTTGTTTTTGTTTGTTTGCTTGCTTTTGCTTTTGTTCACTTGCTTGCTTACTTTGATTTATTTATGGGGGCATAGTGGGGATATGAGGAGAGGTGAGAAAACAGGGAGGTGAATGGAATTGGGATCCATAATGTGAAACTGCCAAAGAGTCAATAAAGAAGTTATGAAAAGAGAAACAGAACGGTTGCATTATCATTTTAATAAGGATGCATTCACAGCTTGTCCCTCTCCATAACGTGCAGCCCCACAGTCTCTCCCTTGGCCGCCTGTTTAATTAAGCAGTGAACTGCACCCAAAAACTGCCATATTTGCACATAATCACTGAACAAACTTCATTCTTCAAGCTGAGTTGTCAGGCGTGCATATATTTCTAACTCGGCTGAATTTTTCACTAATGAAGAACAGATAATGATTCTGAAGATTTATCTAAGCTTTTTTTTTTCCATTCCTTTCTTGAATCTTCAAGTTTTACCATTTCTTTTTTTTTTGTTTCCATTGATATAGAGCATATCTCCCTGAAAATAAAATCAACTACCATTTTATATGATAGATATATCAATTATTTCCAAATTGCAATACAATCCCTTTACATTATGTGTGAAAGAAGGGAGATCAGATATGTTTGGGGAAGATAGTACTGGTTTAAAGCTCTGCAAAAATGAGGAGGTGTTTTTTTCTAAGGAACTGCAGTGGTTTAGCTTCAGTGCTTGTGCATGATTGCACGGATAACCTTGGCATGCATCCTGCTATTTTACTTGAAGATGCTTCCTCTAAGTGACAGAAAATCTCTATTTCCCATCAAAGTACCATTTTAACAAAGCTAAGGTGACCAATGTGAGTTGGTATAAATCAAAAATTTTAAAAACATTTTGAAACAGTTTTGAAAAAAGCATTGAAGAAAACAGGAATAAGGGACAGAAAATGGCAGAGACAGAGAGTCAAAGGGAAGATGTAAAAACAGAGACAGCTGCATAAATTAGTTCTGTTTAGTTTGTTTTTGCTCTTCTGTCTTCCATCTCCCAGTCTCTGTCTTTCTCTGTCTGCCTCCCTTCTTTCTTCTAGTCCTTCTCATTCACTGTCTTCTTTTGTTCACCTAAAGCACGCCTTGATTCTGGTATTCTACATTATCATCAACATTATTTTACCATTTGACAATTTCATCCTTAAACATTATTGCATACTTCTTATTATGTTAACATAGTTACTTAAAAGAAGAGACTGAAAAATAAAAAGTAAATGTGTGTTTACCCTAGTAAGGATATTTGACAATTTTTTACTTTAACATTGTTACAGGAAAACGGGATTTCCTTTATCCATGAAAGTAAATTTGATGGTTATTTAACAAGCACATTTGTGATGTGGGTAGTTTTTATAACTAAAAACTTTTTTTTCAGAAGTAAGTTTATAAATCATTCAAGTCAACTTAGTTACACTAGTTGCCATTTATTGAATTTGTGTGACCAAGTACATGTAAGAGAAATAGCTAACACACATACTTTGCTGAGAACATACCATACTCTAGAGTAATTCGAATAATATTGATTAATAACTAAATTAATTTTTACATCAAGGCTATGAATTAAGTACAGTTTTTATGAAAGTATGGGAAATGAGAAGCAGTGCTCAAGGCTATTATGTATCCAGCCCAACAGTACAGCCATAGTTGTGGAAGTTTCGTGATAACCATGGTTTAGACCCAGATCTTTTTTTTTTTTGTGGTGATACTTTGTTTTATTTTTGTTTTTATTTTTTTATTTATTAAAGATTTCTGTCTCTTCCCCACCGCAGACCCAGATTTTTTTGTTACTAAATCCACTGTGATTGGTTTGTGGTCATGTCTGAGCTATTTTCCTAGCTGCTAAGGGATGTAGGAGGGTCTAGTCCATGTGAGCCATTTTACGACTAGGAAGATGGGTCCAGATTGTATGAAAAGGTAACCAAGCAAAGCAGAAGAAACAAGCCAATAAGCAGCCTTTCTCCAGGGGTTCTGCTTTAAGCTCCTGCCTTGAGTTCCTGCCTTAACTTTTCTTGGTGATTAACCTATAAGAAAACAAAATGATACAGCAAAGCGTTGACCCATCCCCAAGTTGATTTTGGCTATGGTGTGTATCACAATAAGAATAAACCAATGATACCAATCATCAGTGAGGGAAAGAAAGGATGCTGTCTTTTTTTATTGATATCTTTTAATTGTTTTTATTGAGTTATACAGTTTTCTCTATTCCCCTCCTTTCCTCTACCATCCCCTTCAACCTTCTCCCATGGTCCCCATGCTCCCAATTTACTCAGGAGATCTTGTCTTTTCTATTTTCCATGTAGATTAGATCTACATATGTCCCTCATAGGGTCCTCATTGTTGTCTAGTTATGCACAAATCAATCCCACACCAGTTATGATTTAAAGGGATATTTATTTAGGGGGGTAAAACTCACGAAACACCAACAATCAGGAATGGAGCCTAGTCACCAGAGCAGGAACCAAGCATCGGAACCAAGAGAGAGGGCAGAGGCTTGCCCTCTTTTTTAAAGATAAATAGACCACGCCCCAGTGGGCTGGTATTTCAACAGCTATTGGCTGAAAAGAGGAAGGCGCTCCTGCAGCTCAATAGGCTCGTACTTCAGTGACTATTGGCTGAAGGAGTGAAAGGTCCTCCCACAACAGTCTAGGTTCTCTGGGATTGTGAATTGTAAGGTGGTTTTCTTTGCTTTATATCTAAGAGCCACTTATGAGTGAATAGATATGATATTTGTCTTTCTAAGTCTGGGTTACCTCACTCAATATGATGTTTTCTAGATCTATCCATTGGCTTCATATTTCAAGATGTCATTTTTTTCTGCTGTGTAGTACTCTATTGTGTAAATGTACCACATTTTCCTTATCCATTTTTTTGGTCGAGGGACATTTAGGTTGTTTCCACATTGCTGGTGGAAGTGCAAATTGGTACAGCCCTTTTGGATATCAGTATGGCAATTTCTGAGAAAATTAGGAAACAACCTTCCTCAAGACCCAGAAATACCACTGTTGGGTATATACCCAAAGGATTCTCAATAGTACCATTAAAAGGGATACTATTAGTAGGAGTTCCTGAAAAGATGTTCCTAGGATGGAGAGGTAGAAGATATGAGAAGCTGAATCTAGTTATCCACAAAAGAAACACCTCTTAAATTTAAGTGTATTCATATGTTCAAAGAGTTATATTAGACAAACAGTGGTTCTGGACTCAGCCAAGGTGTATGCTGTCCCAAGATAGGCCTTCCTAAGATGGGGAATTTGAACTGAGACTAGATGGAATTACGTTTAGGATTGCCCTTCCCTAGCTTTATATATTTATATCAGTGGGTATTTATCAGCCGTTTACTATGTCCTGAATATTTATTATTTTATTCTCAGTAATTTCATTTTAGCTGCAGAACAATTTCTTTAGGAAAATGAGACACTGATGTTATGGTAAATCTATTATTAATATTAACTGCCGCTTTCACACAGTGTGCAATAGGTCTGACACACTCATTTCAGGATTATGTTTGCAGATATGCAATTTTACATAGGTAGAAATGTAAGGTGTTTTCTGCAATGACTACAGGTCTGTATATGAACAAGTACCTGTAGTTTCATATGCCCATACATTCAAGGTGATGATGTGCAGACAAATGTAAAGATGTTGTGAAAAGATATGCAAACAGATTTTCATAAATCAAACGGCACCAGTAAATGTCAGCGTGTATGAAGCATAGGCATGTTATTTTCCTATTTTCAAAGGAATACTCTTACTATTTTCTGAAAATTAGAAAGAGGATAAATTCCTTTCCACAATTCTGCATTGGGGGGTTTTATGTGACCTCCCTTTGCAAACCTCTAGGCCTGTGACAGCAAATTAATTGACAATTATTCATGGCTGCGATCACAAAATATTTCATTGCACAAATCAATTTCTATTCCTGATAGAATCACAAAATTTAACAAATATTCTGTTTACTCAGATGAGTTATAAAAATGTAATTATGTTTCATTATGAGCTAAATTATATCTTATAAACTGTTTGTTGGTGCTAATAAGTAATATATATTTTAGATTATTTTATTTTATGTGTATGGGTGTTTTGTCATTCATTTTCCTGTTGCCCTTAGAGACCAGAATCAAATTCTGGTTTGCCTGGAACTGGAGTTATGGACATTGTAATACACCTTGTAAGTGGTGGAAATAGAATCTAGGTCTTCTACAGAACATCCAGTGCTTTTAACCACTAAGACATCCCTCCAGCTCACTAATAGGTAATAGTAAATAAAAAAAGTCAGGTCATAGAATTATTTTTTAAACACTGTAAAGAACATTTTGATAAAATATGTAGCAGTGTGTAGTTTAAATGAGAAAGAGATTCTAGGTAAATATCTAAAGTAAATACATAGCCTTTTCCTTGAGTAATATTTTGAGGTGACTGTCAATTTTGTATTTTCCAGAAATGTTACAAAAGTTTAATTTTTGATCATCTTCTGGTTTTCTGAGCCTTGACCCTTTTGCAGAAACACCACTGCAGTGACCATTGGAGCATTTAAATGCTGATGGCATTCATTCATCAAAGCAACAGCCATCACAAAGCTATTGTAGGAAGCATTCAGTTCTCAGGCATGCATGTTAAGTCCTGGTTTTCTTTTGCTAACTTGGGAAAATGATGCATGAATTTTCAGGACTACATCACTGCACTGGGTTAACAAGCCCATCTTTTAAGTACTGCCTAGCCACTCAGATCAATTTTAAAAGAACACTTTGGAACAGGATAATCTCAGTTGGGAACTGGATGCTTTCTGTTTTATTAAATGCCCCTTAGAATATTTAAAATATAATAATACCATATCAGTGAAAATTTCCAGTTGTTCAGATAAGAAACTTTTTATGAAAGAGAGATTTTTATTTTCATCCTTGATGGAGGAAGGTAATTGGTTAATTATAATAAAGAAACTGCTCGGCCTTCATAGATTAAAACATATGTGGGAGGAGTAAACAGAACAGAATGCTGGGAGGAAGAGGAAGTGAGCTCAGAGGCCATGCTCCCCTCCCCGGGGAAGATGCCATGAAGCAAGCTGCCAGGTCAGACATGCTGAATCTTTCCCGGTAAGACTGATGCTACAAAGATTATTAGATTATTGATCGGGATATGAGAATTAGCCTGTAAGGGCTAGAGTTAATGGGCCAAGCAGTGTTTAAAACAATACAGTTTGTGTGTTGTTATTTCGGGACATAAGCTAGCTGGCGGGGGGGGTGCAGGGGACGCAGTCCCGCCGCTCTTATTACAACACATCCTCATTCCAGAGATATTTCATCCATGAAGGCAGGTATGACAGGGTAATGTAACCCCATCCATGTTGGCAAACACATGAGGCAGCTCTTTGTTCACATGTTATACACATGAGGCAGCTCTTTGTTCACGTCATACATATGAGGCGACTCTTTGTTTACATGTCATACACATGAAGCGACTCTTTGTTCATGTCATGCACATTAGGCAGTTCTTTGTTCACATGTCATACACATGAGGCGACTCTTTATTCACGTCATACACATTAGGCAGCTCTTTGTTCACATGTCATACACGAGGCAGCTCTTTTTTTACATGTCATGGGCTCAGAAAGCAGGGGAAGTGAACCATAAACAGGAACGGATTGAACGTTCCAAATCCTTCCTTTGTGACCTACTTATATCACCCTAAATCACATCCCAAATCCACTGCCATCAAAACAGCAATGTTTGGAAACATGGTTTCAAAACGTGAGTAGTGTTTCTGATTCAGACTGTACCATTTTCCCTGTCACCAAAAACATTTGACCTCATAATGCAGGACACACTTACAAAAGTGCCAGTTAAAGAGGTAACTGGACCTCTGGGATCATAACTGCATTGTCTGGACTTTGGTAGCCTTGAGGATGATGTTTAATACTGTCTTTTTCCAGAATGGAAAATCATTTCTCTATTCAAATGAAAACATTTTTAATGTTATTTGCATTTTTATATCCTCTATCATTCTGTGGCAAGGCATCTGACTCTCAATCACCTCTCCTATTTCCCATTTCAAAGTTCATAACTTGTCTTAAGTGATGCTAAACTGCTTAGCAATTTTTGCTGCATTAAACAAGCTCTTTTCTTGGCCAAAGTGTTCATTTTAATGTCTTTCTTCTCTAGTTATTGGCCTATATTCTCAATGTAAACTTGACTTAAAAGTCGTCATGAATAACCATGCTTCTGCTTGAATGTTTTGCTCTCTAGAAATGTCACACATCAATTAAATTCATCTACAACTTCAAAGTCAGACCTATTTCATTTCAAGTACACAGGCAAAATCTATCTAGTTTCATGTCAGAATGTGATAGGAATGAACTCCAATTCCTGCTACTGTCCCCATTCTCATCTGAAATTTTGTGAGCAGTGTTTACAGTTTACATTTTTTTTTTTGGCATTCCAGCCTTCTACATTCCTCTCACACCAACACAAAACCTGCTTGCAATATTCTGTCTTCTGAAATCCACATTCTTTAGAAAACCACCTAGAAAATGGCCTGTAGCACCACATCTTCACCCCATGTCTCTGGTACCAAAGTTCTGAATTAGTAACAGCTAATTTGTAAAAAATTACTGGACAGAAGAAACTTGAGGGGAAAGATTTTCTGTTCTCTTTCATGGGAATTTCACCCTACTGTGTGAGGAGCTTCACCTACGGCAGTGGACCATGAAGTTTGACTCCCTCCTTGTTGAAACAGATGAAACAGGCCAGAAACAGGAGTGAATATGACCTTCAATGCCCTTCTCTAGTGACTTCCATTACCCACCTCCTAAACATTAACAGGAGTAACAATCACAAGCTGGGAACTGAGGATTGGAGACATGAGCCTGCAAGGGATATTTTATAATCAATACATAATAGCTGAGGATTGAAGACATGAGCCTGCAAGGGACATTTCATATTCAATATGTAATAACTATCAATCTCTTTATACAGAAAAGTTTAAATGTGTGAACAACTCCAGCAGCTTGGAGTTACATATGTTTGTGACACTTCTTCCTCACCCTGCTAAACTCCCAGTAGCCACCATGTATTTCTTTTCAATTCCAAGCCAAGTTATATTATTCTCTTTGACTTTTCTAGTGACTTAACATCACTCTTAGTTTCATATTCCTGTCAAATACATGATATAAGCAATTAAGAAGAAAACTGTTTATTTTGACTTGCGAAATAATAGATCTAATCAATTTGAACTCATGGTGAGGCAGAAACTCACAGCAGCAGAAAGCCATTCTGCAATGACACTGGTCACTTCCTAACAGCTTATCAGTGAGACCCATAAAAAACTTTTCTTTTGCAAAAATAAAAATCTACACTCTTCAAAGAAAATTCCTACTGCTCTATAAACACCCCTAGGTAAAGTTCAACTCCTAATGGCACAATCAGCTATGACCGTATTGCCTAATATTATAATCACCTCTCATTATTAGCACTGAAACAGGCTTTTAAGATACAGCTCTTGGGTGAGAAACTTCATATCCAAATTATAGCATTCTTTTACTAGACTCAGAAAGTTTATGTCTACCTCATAATGCAAATGGTGTTTAATACACCTCAAAAAGTTTATTGTGTTTGTAGTTTTGCTAAATGCCAAAGTTTCCCCAGTGAATCAAGTAAACTCTGATGTTCATCCTAAATAATTCAAAGTCTAACTTGCCCATCATCAACTAGCATTAATAAAAGGGTAAATGTTTCCTTTCAAAATAAAAGAGCACAATAAAGTAAAAGATGGGCCCAAAGTAAGATGGAAATCCTACAGTGATTAGGATAGCTGTTTCTGAGAGCTGTAATTTCTTGGCAGTTCATGAGATACAAAGGGTTATTACAAGCCTCGTCGCTATGCCCTTGTTAGGTTGCAGTTTACGTAGTCTTTCATTTGAGAAAATGTCTCTAATTTTGGGTTTCTTGTGGAGACAAACCATGTTTCTGGTAGGCTGCAAAGTCACACTTCTAGGTTCGCACACACTGCTTTATTGGACACTTTCCACTGTGAGCCCAAACTTTCTCCTCAGTGACTCTTCAACTCTCCTTTGAAATCTGAGTGGAAGCTTCCATGACCTTGTTAACTGTGTTCTTGTTGCCAAAATAAATAAAAGAAACCAAGGCATGGAACAAAAGGGGCAGTCCTGTGGTCACTTTGTACAATGGCTTCTTCAGTCTCAGAGTACCTGGTTGTCTACCTGCGTCTAAGCACTGTCCTTAGCTGACCCTGCTAGAATAGATCACCCTGGGAAGACCAGTTTACAAGCTTATATTCATGAGACTTTCTTCTACATCCTCACTGATTGCTGAGAAGCCCTGAGACATCTTTTCTATTACCCTTTTATGAATGTCTGGCTTAATTTTAATTTTTGTATCACCACAACTGCCTTGGCATGCACATTGCATGTTCTTGTCTTCTGACAAAACTCCGAGTTTAATGAATACGTGTGTACTAATTTTCATCCCTTCTATTCACTGTAAATCTCATTAAATGTAACCAGAAACATGTAGGACACTGTCTGAAGTTGCTCAGCCTTGAATGTTTCACTGCCACACTAGGCTCTTAATCAGTTTTGGGTTCAGAACCTCGGATCACAGGGCTTCCTTTCTTACAATGTGTTCTGATGAAATATAAGCTAAGAAATACTGAACATACCAATTTAATAGTTAGAAAGATGCTCTATGTTCAAGTGAATCCAAGGACAAGTGTGAAAGTTCATGCTTTTTAACAACATTAAATCAAACTAAAAAGGTTAGACTTGCAATATAAAACAGCACACATTCCTGTGGCATATCTTAAATTTGCTGAAATAATTTTCTGGATAAAACTCCCAGGACTTCAATTATCAACTTCCATATCAGAATCAAAGGACAATATTATTTAATAAGCAATGTGATGCTATAACACTTCTGAAAGTTAGACTCTTAAGTTTATGTTTTCCTGTTGTGACCTCTGCCTAGTCTGCTATGTGGCAATCAAAAATTAATATGCCTGTGCTTCTTCTTACCAAACCTATGTCACCTGGTAAATCTCCCTGGATTTTGTCCAGTCTTCTTTTTTTATTGATTTTATTTAGCTCTACATTTTTCTCTGCTCCCCTCTCTTCCCCTCTCCTCCCCTTCTACCTCTCCCATGATTCCCATGCTCCCATGCTCCCAATTTACTCAGGAGATATTGTCTCTTTCTACCTCCATGTATGTCTCTCTTAGGGTCCTCATTTTTGTCTAATGTTTCTGGGATTGTGAATTGCAGGCTGGTTTTCTTTGCTTTATATCAAAAAGCCACTTATGACTGAGTACATATGATATTTGTCTTTACGGCTCAATATGGTGTTTTCTACATCCACCCATTTGCCTGCAAAATTCAAGATGTCATTATTTTTTCTGCTGTGTAATACTCCATTATGTAAATGTACCGCATTTTTCCTATCTATTCTTCAGTCAAGAGGCATTTAGGTTGTTTCCAGGTTCTGCCTATGACAAAACAGTGCTGCTATGAACATATTTAAGCTCATGTCTTTGTGCTATGATTGAGCATCTTTTGCATATACACCCAAAAAATACTCAATTGTCCAGTCTTCTAAGCCACTGTTGCCCCAACTCCAGCTCTTCCTCTTGCACAGTGACCACTTACCAGGTTATCAGCAAATCTTCAGACTGATCCTCCAGGTGAGAGCCACCAAGAAATTCTAAGACAACTGTCCTTAGCAAACCTGTTAAAAAGGCTGGCTATTTATGGTGGCTGGAAATTGGGAGGAGGTGAGTGCCAATGGTTCCATAACTAGAAAGAGAAACTCACCCCTGAACCTGTGTTTGCACAAATAATGTGCTTCCCACAACACATTCACTGTCCTCTAGCAATCTGGAGTTTTCACACAGCATAAGAAGATTCAGCTTCTATGTGACTAGCTCCATAATGATCCCTGAGCGATGAGTCTCAGTTGGGTTCAAGAGTGGATAACATTAGTGCACATCATTCATTACCAGAGAGAGCAAGTGCATTCTCTGTGGCTCTATTGAGGAAAGTCTTCAAGCTGTGAAAGCTTATGTATAAAAAGAATTGTACCAAATGCCTTTTCTGGGTTCTGACTTAACCTTGTAATAATTTGCCATCATAAATCCTATCATGAGTCCTGTACATCCCTCTACTTTCACAATGAATTTACAATTGACCTTGGAGATACCTAAAACAGCAAAGTGATGCTTTTGCTCTTTTTTTTTGTAATAATAGAAAGCAATGAACAGCAGGAAATGAACATGGAGAGTGCAACTGTGTTCTTCTTGCTGTCTGATTACTTTCCGTATCCAGTGCCTGGGTGAGGTTTTCTAATAACTGCTCTTTCAAACTTGCATTGCATTATTTATCTGTAGGTATTATGGACTTTCTTCTAGTACCACAAGAAGTTGTAGTTGTAATGTTATGCTGGTTGGTAGATATGGGGGCTTCTAAACATTTTCCTGAATAAGAAAATTGGGCATTGGAATTTATCTTGATTATTAAAAATCATGAAAAAAATGGTTGTTGTTTTAAGCATTGCTCTACAGACCTAGCAATACCACAGTCTACCGCTACTTCTTTGGGGTCTAGGGTAAGGAAATATATCATGATGGGAGATGTCTGATTCAGAATGAATGGAGTGGTGGGTGTAGTATGTTGTGTGTGTGTGTGTGTTTGTGTGTGTGTGTGTGTGTGAAAGAGAGAGAGGCAGAAAGAAAGGAAAAAGAAACAAACAAACAAACAATGAATGGAGTGGTGGGTGTAGTATGTTGTGTGTGTGTGTGTGTGTGAGAGAGAGAGAGAGAGAGAGAGAGAAAGAGAGAGGCAGAAAGAAAGGAAAAAGAAAGAAAGAAACAATGAATGAAATCAGAGAGAGAACGACATAAAGATCTATACAGATTAATTTACTAATCTTCCTCAACATTTCTACTTAGAAAATTCTACAAAGGCCACAGCAACCTAATATCTGCTAAGACCTTATCTCTTAATGCTTCATCATCTCCATTAGTGCCATAAGGCACGACTTTTGAGTATGTATTTAGATATAAACTGTAACAGAAGTAAGCTTAAAGTTTATGTTCACAATATTTTGTGATGAGCCAAACAAGCCAACTAAAGTATTTTCACTATTTATAGGAATCAGGTAGTGAGTGCTCCAGTAATAAATGATAGCTAAGAACAAAAGAACTGAATTTGGAATATATTTAGCATTGTTGAACTACTTTTGCATATATTGGTCTTAGATACTTCTGGGTCTACAGAGACCATCCTAACCCATAGCCAGTGCATGGGCTCCTGTCATACTTTCTTACCCAAGGGATTTGTAGAACGTCTGGTTGGGTAAAATTCCTTATTATTTGAAGTTGCTATTGCTTGCAGTTTTTCACTTGAAGGTTCTCCCAGGGGTTTCCCTGCACTCATTCCTGTCTTTAATCTGTCATCTTCCACCAAAGAAGGCTTTGATCCTTGATTTAAATTGGAAACCATTCTCACCTGTGTCCCTCAAAGCCTTCAGTCTAATATTTCAGTCATCAAGTGTTCATTCCCTATTGATTTCAGGTAAGCAGGGATGATTGAAAGTCTGTGTTGGAAAAATAATGGATTTTGAAATAAATAGTAAACTGAATTTTGAGGTGATAGAAAAGATTAGAGTCACTTTCATTTGAGTTTCTCTACTCCATTTACATTCTGAAAACAAGATTAATATAAAACATATAAATGATGTTTAAGAAAAAGTACTTAGTGGTTTTTTTATTTTTTATTAATATATTTATTTATTAAAGATTTCTGTCTCTTCCCCACCACTGCCTCCCCTTTCCCTCCCCCTCCCCCCAATCAAGTCCCCCTCCTTCATCAGCCAAAAGAGCAATCAGGGTTCCCTGCCCTGTGGGTTTTTTTTTTTTTTTGGTTTTTCAAGATAGGGTTTTTCTGTGGCTTTGGAGCCTGTCCTGGAACTAGCTCCTGTAGACCAGGCTGGCCTCGAACTCACAGAGATCCACCTGCCTCTGCCTCCCGAGTGCTGGGATTAAAGGCATGCACCACCAACACCTGGCTAACTTAGTGTTCTTTTTTAAAGTTCAAGCAGAGAAAAAAAAAAGTAGAGTTCAATAAAAATAAAAAAAAGTTCAAGGAAGTTAAAGAACTACCACAAATGTCCATGTAAGGACTCCCAACATGAAAACAACCAGCCCCAGTATTCTATAACCAAGGACAGCTATCAAACTGTGAAAGGAATTCAGTCTCCAGTCTAACCTACTTGTCTTCTCAGAAATCCTATCTGCACTTGGTATTCTGCTTCTAAGCTCCTGACTACTCATCTGTCTCGTCTCTGTTTACATGCTATTACATAATCAACCACTGGCATAGACAATGAAAAAATATCCTTGGTTTGTTTGCCATTATCAAAATTTATTTCTTATAATGAAATGTTGTTTTAGTAACCATAGAAACTCAGAGAAGATGGAACTTCCTGTAAGAACTCCCTTCAAGTCTGAGTAAATAGCCAAAGTTAATGCCACAATCTTCATTTTGTTCTTAGGATATAATAACCTCCTTTTCATTAAGCACCCTTTGAAGGAAAATGATTGAACTCTCATGGTGTCTTGTTAATTACTTATTTTTCTACAACTGCTGAGGCAATGCAAGCAAACAAGCATGTGGTGTGAAAGTGCATACAATGCAGATGTTAGAGGGAAAAATAAAATATTCAAGGGATTACTGTTTAACATTGGTTGACTTATCTACTAAATGGGATTGGGCAAAGGAGAGAGTATTCTATTCTGGATTTTCTCTTTAGAAATTATTTTCCAAGATAGACTTATAAATTTCTCCTCCACTCTAGTGGATCTCCAAAACAGAGTATTTCTTAGAAGTGGTATAACTCTTTGTGGAAGTGATATAACTCTCTAAAAGAGCTTAAATATTTAGCTAATTGATCTGTCTCCGAGACATGTCTATTGTCTGGTAGTTGATAGTTTGTTGCATCCAATTGCAAGGGAATTCATATCGTGAGCTTTGTTTTCTGAATGGGGTGTTCTAAAGATTAGCTGCAAGCATGAATTTCTGGGAGCAAGAATGCCCCTGATTGACTCTCCTAAGTTAGGGAGACTATTATGACATAGTCATGCCACCCCTGTACATGAGAATCTACTGACCACCATGTCTCAGCATTGCCTCATTGTCTATACTACAAAGCTTATAATACCAATCTCGAAACTCATCTTTTGGGTTCTCGAGTGCTGTGGGAAGAGATATATGGAATGGCCCTGCTCTATTCTGTGATGTGACAGGAGCCATGATAGTGGGTTCTCTTTCCACCTCATACTTAGAGACAAAGACTTCTTTGGTCACCTCTGATCCTTCTTCTACAACTGTGTTTTCCTGTCAATAAGTCTTGTCAGACTGACTTCTCAGAAGTTCTTAGCTCTGTTCTCTAAAGTGCATCCCAGCTATTACAACAGAGGTGTTGGTCCTCCACAAACACTGCTGTGATTCTTTCAGCTCTGCAAAGGCTCTTTTGACCTAGATCTATACAGCTTTGTTAATCAAAAGTCCTGAGATTAGTTGGACTCAGTTGCTCGCTTCACTTTCACTACTGTAGGGAGCGTAAAAATTACTTCTGGAAAGATCCTTCAAGTTAGACTGACAGTTGGCAGAAAATTTTGGCTTACTTTCTGAGAAATTTTTACTTTTCTCTTAAGCAAACAAAAAAAGCTGTTTTAATATTACAGTTATCATTAACTTATCGGAGGTGTGATAACCAATACTTTGGAAAGAAAAGCAAAATTTGAGGTGACTACGTTGTACCTTCCTAAAACATTTTTAGACCCTGTTGTTCTTTTTTAAGACTTAATTTTTAGAAGAAACCTCAAACTCTTGGTGACACTTAAAAATGAAATACATATTCCCTACGCATTTGTGGCATAATATTGGCTTGGAAGATTATTTGCTATAAACACAGGACTCACCAGGTTTGCCACTATGCCGTTCAGTATGTATGATCTGCCTAATAAGTTCATTTTGAAGCCACATAAGTAACATTTGCTGGAGG
Source organism: Microtus obscurus (assembly GCA_963919715.1). Taxonomy (NCBI): domain Eukaryota; kingdom Metazoa; phylum Chordata; class Mammalia; order Rodentia; family Cricetidae; genus Microtus; species Microtus obscurus. The sequence continues at coordinate 215,138 of CAWTZC010002352.1, forward strand.
ATGCGACAGTGGCTCCCCATCAGCAGCTTGATATGATTTAGGATCTTCACTGAGGGTGGAATGTGTACTGCGCACTACCATTGCTAAGGTCCCAAGAAGAATAGAGACAAAATAGAGGGAAAGCTGAAGACCAGGGTTCCCGACCATATCCCTTTTCAGTGTGTCAGCCACAATACACATGTCATCGCCCAATCTGCTTCTCTCAGGTGTTATCTCGCAGGGATGAGAAAAATGAGCAATGCTCAGGTTTGAGGTATGAATCATTACTGAATTTTGTTGAAGTTACAGAGAATCAATGAGAAAATATAATTTGGCGGTGATATCTATGTTTTTGTCTACTTTACATTAAAATAGAAAGTGGCTCGCCTCTTCATATAAGTGAAAACTAAAGTATATATTACCTACACAAGCATATGTATCAAATGTATTCATGTGTGTGTATGTGTGTGGGAGCAAAATAGAATAATAAGAAACATACTTTTAAGAAACTGTAAATATAACCATTCTTATTTCTTTTCCTTTTCCTCTCTTTTTTTTTCTTTTTTGGATTTTTGAGACAGGGTTTCTCTGTGTAACAGTTCTGGCTGTCCTGGAACTCGCTTTGTAGACTTTCTGGCCTCAAACTCACTGGAACCTGCCTGCCTCTGCCTCCTGAGTGTTAGGGGATTAAAGGTGTGCACTACCACTGCATGAAGACAGTTCTTTGTGTAGCTGTGTCGTCCACTGATTGTTACATGTTCACTTGGGCAACAAATACTTTAGTTACTTATGAGTCACATCACACTAAAACAGTTGCTCCTGATGAAAAGGAAATTCATTAAATCAAGCTTTAGAACTTACCGAAGCAAACCATTTTCATTTTCATAAGCTCATCTTTTTAAAATTCATACATGTGTGTCTTTGTGAAGGATGATATGTACGTATTGCAGGCGTCTGTGGTGTCAGCAAAGGCTGGATCCCTTTGAACTGGAGTCACTTGAGGTAGATTCTAAGAACTGAACTCAGGTCCTCTCCAAGACTGCAAATGTTTTTTAACATTTCCATCCCCCGTAAACTTGTTACCTAAAGTCTCTAACATCTACATAAGAATAAAAAAAAAGAATATCCATAGAAATTTTATTAAAAATAATTGCTCTATCAGAGAGCTCACTTTGTGAAATGGCTGCTCTGACAGTCTTGAACACACTTTGTACCTTCTATTGTTTAAAAACGATTCCCTGAAGTTTTTTGGGAATTCTCAAGGAAAAACAAAACAAAACAAAAATCAAGGGGCCAAGGGAAATGTTCACTTAAGGAAATGTGGGATGATCGTCTCTTCTGCATAGAAGAAGTGATCATGTGGAAATCACTGGACTAATGAGATGGTTTCGGCTTCTTTATTCAAGGCAAGGTGAATATTGAATGTGCTGCTAAATATTAATGCTGACAATGTTTTTTTGCGAGTGATCCAAGCAGATGTCAAGAAGTCAGTAAAGGGAGCAAGGCTGTGGGCTTGGAGTGTCTTGCACTAGCTGTACATTGCACTTATACTGAGTAAGACAGCTTTACGGCTGTGGGAACGCAGAATCTTTGTTTTCTTCCTGTTCCAAAGATGCAGTCTATAGGTGGCCACAAAGTCCAGAAATGAAGATGCTAATATTTTGTCAATCATCATGTCAATAAAACATTTGTTAAAAGACAAAAAAAAATAATTGCTCTAATTGAACAAATTGTAAGTTAATATTACACATTCCTTTCCCTTTTTAATTCCACTGTGCCCGTAAAAAGAAACTTTTAAAACATTTCACAGTAATGACACAAACAAAAAGTATCATTTCAATTTTTCTGTTCTGTCCAGTGCATTTCACTAGTTTCCAAACTCTCACTGAAATTAATTTCAGAAGAATTTTGGACCCACACGATCTGATCTTCTTATAATTTCCCAGGGTTCCTTTTGGTTCAAATGACAACTTTGCTTTTCACTGTGTTTCCTATCCCTTCCTATGGGTTCTTTCCCTTCTAGCACTTGTCCTGAAATCTGCATTTAACCGTAGCAGCATTTAGTGGTAGGGTCCGAAAGGGGTGATTAATTCATGAGAATGTTGCCTGCATAAGCGAATCATATTATCGTAAAGATAGGTCAGTCACCTAGGGAATTGGTTGTTTTTGAGGGAAATGTGTTCAGACAAATTTCCAGCTTGCCTTGGCCATGCCTGGATGTCTCACTAATAACACACTGCACACACTGCAGTGTGGGTCTCCATTCCTTTCTACAAGGTTTCACAGCAAAGGACATGTTTGTATACATATTTATCCCCTCTCTTTAGGAATTTAGTTCCATGACACTAGACTCACAGCAGCTATAGATACTTACACAAGACTTGACCCTCCTACTATTCACTATGGGGAACACAGGAATCTATGAGGCTACATCCCTTGTTGGGTACCTATGGGCAGTTTTTTTCTGAGGGTGGGTATGTCATTATCTCTAATGGTGCAGCCACTGAGGGGCTGAAAGAAGGAGCTTGAAGTGAGATAACAGAGAGTAATGGAATTATAAAAATAATAGCAATACATTTCATAGATGAGACTGTCAGAAGTGAAAGAAAGATTATCTTATTGTGTTATTTACCTTTTTCCAATGCTGAACATCAAACCTATAGCTTTAATCATGCTTGCTAGACAATCACTGTACTAACAAAGTAGTCACATCTCACAACTGTGTTTTCAATCCTTCTTTTTGCAATGCAGATGATAAATCGTTTTTTCAAAATAAATGGTCGAATGAGTCAGAAACAAATAAATTGCCACATCTTTGTTTCTGGTAACATTTGTTCTCTTGCTGAAAAGGCTGATTTTCTCCCTCTGTACCTCTCCAATTTCTCATCAAGCCTCAGCACTTAGATTGCTTAAAGACTCATTATTTTACTTCTTAAATATGGGCTATTTCTTTCACAGAAACTAAATTGCTTCTTGAGTCTGTGCTGAATAATGTAACTACACTCATTTTATATCTTTTGCAAATATGCAAAGGGGTAATTAGACTAAAAGGTTCATTTCTTTTATTGATTCCACTTACTTGTAAAATCTAAGAATCTGAGTATTTAGTATTGATTTCATGAATACGCTCCACAGCTAAGTAATGTTATAGCACAAATAAACAGTCCACTCAACGTGTAAGGGTTTGAGTTTCCAGAGTCTGAGGGAAAAGAAATAATAGATGGTGAGACATGAGCATGCGCCTTCTTCTACCAGTTTCTAGTGTGTCTAAACGCATGTAAGCATAGTGGTCACCTTTAAGAAAGTCACAGCTCTAATTCAAAACTTTATGTATAGTGAAGAACTGATTTATGTATAAAACCAAAGATAAAGGCTAACCAGTACCAATGCATCTTAAAAAGTAAAGATATAATTTAAACAACATTATAAAACCATATCACAATTATAACAGGGCCACCTAGAGCTACAAACCATGAGAAACAGCAGCATGCTAAGACCCATGTGGGCATCTGTATTAAAACCTCTTCTCAGAGGGCTCTGGAATCACAGTGGAAGCCAGAGGCAGTAGATGTCTACAAGTAAATGTGCTTTCCAGACATGACACAGCAGTTGCACATATGAATGCACAGCAGTTGTGACAGCATGCACAAGACATGTGCAGTCTCACTGCTGATGAGACCCCAGCATGGACCATGAAGGTAGGAATGAAGCCTCATCCCTAGCTAAGTAGCTGTTGACAACGGATAGCTCCTGGGAGAAGAAAAGTCAGTTTCCTTCTGTTAGTTTGCCTCTTCTAATTTCATTCTGATGGTTTTGTTTTATCTTCCTATATCTTATTTCATTGTATTTGGTTGTTATCTCTTAGAAGCCTGTTCTTGTCTGATGAGGAATAGAAACAGGGTGGATCCAGATAGGAGGGATGATGAGTAGCAAGAGGGACAACTGTAATCAGGATCAATATTGTGTGAGAAAATAAAACATTTTCAATAAAGGGGAAAATGACTTCCTAAAAGTTTATGGTTTTAACTCTCCTGTGAAGGGGCACCTTCCTTATTCTACATGCTACTCATCTAACTAGCAATTTACAGTACATGGAACATTTTGGAACCATCCTTTCAAAGCCTATCCTATTCTTCATCTTCTTTTTTGAAAAGCATGTGTTCTTGAGCATAAAAGCATCCTGGTAAAGGGAGCTCTCCAAACTGTACCTCACAAAGACAGAAAAGCAGCACAGCTTCATAAGTAAGCAAAGAGCCTGAAATAAAGAAGGGGAGATGATAATTACCCTTGAGATCATGTTGGTGGTTCAGATTTTAGAATTAGAACATTGGCTATTTCCAGACAGTACCAGGAACATGAGTGTGTCTCTATGTCACCCTATTACCTCCTTTTACCTTTATCACATCTCTTTCCTAGTTTTATCCACATTTGCTTAACAGAGATGGACTTTTTGTTATTTCACATTAACCTGACATTGCAAATATTTCCTCTACTGATGAATTGTTTGTGACAGTGATTCTTAGTAACTCTGAGAATAATATCCAAAATGTATGTTTGTGTGTTTTTTATCCAAAGACAATATTTTACTCCATAAAATAGATATTTTATTTGAAAAAAAAGGGATTGTGGCCCTTGTAGACCTAGGATGGTCCAGTTGGAGGCTACATATCAATAACAATATGAGCAACATAACTTGGATTAGATGTATTTAAAATAGAAGGAAAAAGAGGACTGTTAACTGGGTAGGTAGTGGTATTTGACTATAGAATGAGTTGGGGAGAGGATAAATATCATCAAAATAGATCAAGTAATATTCTCAAAGAACTAATAAAATAAAAAAATAAACTCCTCTCCCCCCAAAAATTTTAAATTTATTTATTTATTAAAGATTTCTGCCTTCTCCCCACCACTGCCTCCCATTTCCCTCTCCCTCCCCGATCAAGTCCCCCTCCCTCATCAGTCCAAAGAGCAATCAGGGTTCCCTGCCCTGTGGGAAGTCCAAGGACCACCCACCTCTGTCCATGTCTAGTAAGGTGAGCATCCAAACTGTCTAGGCGCCCACAAAACCAGTACATGCAGTAGGATCAAAAACCCATTGCCATTGTTCTTGAGTTCTCAGTAGTCCTCATTGTCCACTATGTTCAGCGAGTCTGGTTTTATCCCAAAAAATTTTAAGGAAAAGAAAATTCAACTGACAACTCCTATTCTGAGGGAAAGTGGGCATCTATGTTTTAATCATTCCTTCTCAGAGGTTGGAGCTCTTATTGCTGAAAACACCATGTACTTTAGCAAGACTGTGAGGCCCTGAGCTAGATATGACCAGAATATCTTCTTCCTGAGGACTATCTTTCATGGTACCAGTAGGCACCATGTTAGTTCTCAAAAAAGGAAAAACCCGATAATCACACAGAATTATGATGTCTATGAACTAAAAATAATAACAATAATCATGATATTCCTTGGATGCAACAGTAGCATTCAAACTTTGAAGTAACCAACATATCTTGAATTCAAAGTCAAGTCCATTCAACATGAGTGAAATCATGCCTGTTACAGGAAACTTAACTGACTTACCAGTGATAGTGAAGTCATAGATCTTAGAGGAGAACCCAAAGCTACCACTTTATAATGCCACCATAATTCCCAACTTCATTCTAAATATTTATCTGTATACTCACAGATTGATTCATGCCTCCATCCTTATCCAAAAATATCCCCTTGCAGCAGAATCTGAAAATTACACAAAGTAAAGTTTATCAATGTTCCAACAGTATATGACCATGTGATTTCCAGCCACAAATGATACATACGCAATGCTAATAGTAGAAAAGGAAGAAGAAAGATTGTAACAACCAGAAGAACAGAAACTTTGTAGTGTGATTGTGTCTCCTAGAAATATCAGAGAAGTTACACCTATGAAGTTACATCCATACAACTACCCAAACAAGACCTGAAAACAATAATGATAACAATAGGCCTGCTAACATAAAAGGAGAAAATATCATGGGACTTCAAATCTAGACAAAGAATTTCAGGCAACTAAGGAATACTGAGGGTAGGTAGAAAAGGCTTTCCTAGAAAAAAGCTTTCAAACTGGTTATCTAATACCAAGTGACCAGCCTTGATAACATACATATAAGCAACATTATATATACTAAATAGATAGATAGATGATAGATAGATAGATAGATGATAGATAGATAGATAGATAGATAGATAGATAGATAGATAGATGATAGATAGATAGATGATAGATAGATAGATAGATAGATAGATAGATAGATAGATAGATAGATAGATAGATAGATAGATAGATAGATGTAGGATTCCCCTCTGTAGTCTAGGTGTGTGTTTTATTGTCATTGGTTATTAAAGAAGCTATTTCAGCCTAATCCAAACAGAGATATAGAGAGAATTGGTAGACCATATATCTGCCAAAGGACACAGATGCCAGAGAACCTTACCTGTAAACCATGAGCCTTGTGTCAATACATGGAGTAATAGCAATGGGCTAATTCAAGATGTAGGAGTTAGTTAATAATAAGTCTAAGATATTGGCCAAGCAGTGTTATAATTAATATTGTTTTGTGTATTATTTCAGGTCTGGGTGGCCAGGAATGAGCAAGCAGACACCGCTTACAAAATGGCACACCAACGTTGGCTGACTACATTCACATAAATCCTGGGAGAGCTTAGGAAAGAATTCTAGACACACAAAAAACAGAGTTAAGCATGACTTCTTGGTAGCAGTATTTTTTTTCAGATTTGCTCTGTTTTCTAGAAATAAGCAGAGGCACGATTCCTTTAAGAGAGGTCTTCTTGACTCAGTGGTAGCAGCAAAAACTGTATGGCTCCTATAAAAAGGCTTCCTGCTAGTAGTATGAACAGCTCTGGCTCTTTCAGGAGACTTAACACTTAAATGGGGTTTGTGGGCAGTGTGCTGCAAATTACTTTGTGGCAGCATGAGCCATCTGTTTCCCAGAGTGGAGGTGGTGAGCTCGGCTCCCACCTTGTGGTTTCAGAACTGGAGGTAAAGATATCTCTGCCATATTGAAAGGCTGAGAGAGTCAGATCCAGCATCCAAGGCTGTTGAGACCAAGCTCCATACCATTTTAAAATGCTCCTTTTCATAAAAATTTTAGATACACAATAGGAGAGATTCAGCCATAAAAGACCTATAAATATGACACAGTGTGTTTAAAAAGTGTGTGTAGACTTAAGGTTAAGGAAAGAATATAGACATCTATAAAAATTAGTTTTATAAAATAAAATAAAATCTTTAAAGAGACAGAGTACAGACAGTCAAAGATTAAAGGAGTAAAGATAATAAAATAAATATTAAAAAGTAATAGAGTAAAATATAAGCCATGTAAAGATAGACAATACACAGGGAGTCTGGATTATGCATATAATTGTGCTTTTTAATTTTTTGACTGTGAATGAGCTAAGTACAGAGAAACATTTCATTGTACAGACTGCTAAGCTAAAACAACATATATTTTAAAGGTATCTTGACTTCAAAATTTGGGTCTAAGGATATGTTGCTTTGGAAAAGAGTTTTTGGTTTTCTTTCCACAGAGGATAGAAAACTGTGGATTTGTTACCAGCCAATGTGTTTTGATCAAACAATGACCCAGAGGGTCCAACATCCATGACAGCTTCAGGACTTTTGGCTGAGATGGGCCTACCACACAGGATGCCCCATGAAAGAGCTGATTAAATGCCCCTCCAATCAGCAGGAAGTAGTCTAGAGAACAATGCCCAAATTCCGTAAATGTTTGTTTATAAATGCTTGCTTACATTTAACTGGGATATGCTATAGAGAAGAATACTTTGTATTGCTATGAATTTTGGTTTATTGATACAAGTTTAAGGTCAATTTTGTTATATGTATATTTCGGCTCTTGATTAACGAATTGTGTTTGTGTAGCTCATTTAAAAATGAAATGTATAATTAAGAAATGCAGGTCAATAGATATCTATAATAGTTAAGCTTGTAGTCATGTTGGTTAGATATTTCTAGATGTACAGAGGTACAATTCAGATGGATTTCAAACCTTTCAAAGACTTACAGAATATGACATTTAAAATGTTGTAAGAACTTAGGACTTTTTGTGACAATGAGACACTTCTGCTCCTGGCAGCACCAATTTACTTCAAAAAATGATGAGCATTGAAGAGGCTCCTTAAGGAGTTTGTTAGCCATTTGGGCAAAAAACCTATTCTTGCCTAGACTGCTTGATGCTATGCTGTATAAACTGGACATGCAGGACCCACAAAAAATGAATGCTGAACTTGCCTAAAGGTAAGACAGTCCTTCAGAATTTCTTCTTCATGAAAGTGTATGCCAGACATTCTGCAGGACACAAAGAAAGTAACTGACAAACTGCCAATATAGCCAGAACTGTCTTTGAAATTTCCTGTTTCATGAAAACGTCTGTCAGATACTATGGGCCTGTAGATTGTAGATGGATGCCCCAATGTAATAGAAGAACTTTGAGTGACTCCCCAGGTAGTGAGATGTCTCTGTCAATTGTAAAGTTGTGAAAGTTGCTTACAATGTTCTCCCTATTTGCTTAGGTAATAAGCAAATATGTTCTCCCTATTTGCTTAGGTAATAAGCTCTAAGCCTTCTGGAAACTTTGAAGAGCTGAAAAAAGATAGCTATAATTTTCCTTATTGATGATAAAGGATAAATTAAATATGAAACTTTTGACTCACAAAGATAGAATATTTTCCTTACTTTGTCAAATGCAAATGGACTAAATATTTTACTATAATTCTTGCTTGATATCTGTTTTGTTATATGTAATTTTACTATGGTAAAGTTAAAACCTTCCTTTTTATTTAGACAGAAAAGAAGAAATGATGTGGGATTTCCCCTCTGTATGCTGTGAAAATGTGTTATTGCCATTTGTTAATTAAGAAGCTATTTTGGGCCTATAGAAGAACAGAATATAGATAGCCAGGCAAGGAAAGAAAGAGAGAGAGGGAGAGAGAGAGAGAGAAAGAGAGAGAGTAGGCAGACTCAGGAGATGCCATGTAGCTACCAAAGGAGAAAGACACCAGCTGCCAGCCAGAACCTTACCAGTAGGTCACAGTTTTGTGATTGTACACAGATTAATAGAAATTGGTTAATTTAAGATGTAAGAGTTAGCTAGAAAAGGGCCTAAACTATTATTGGTCAAACACTGTTGAAATTAATATAGTTTCTATGTTATTATTTGGGTCTTAGTGGTTGGGAAATGAGTGATTGACATCTGCCTAAATATAGAAAGACATACAGATATATAGATGATAGATTGAAAGGATGGATGGATGGATGCATGGATGGATGGATGGATATGTACATATGTTGGTGTGTGTGGTATATTGTAACAACTAAAGAAATAGAGACCAAAAACGTGAGAAAAATATGTGTGCAGAAGAAGTATTGAAGGAATGATGTAGGAAATTATGTAATTACATTTTAATTTCCAAAACAATAAGATATGTAAGTCCTTATAGGTAATTTTAATCCTACCACATGTAACACTCATCTAACATAAGGAAGGCTATATAGTGCATATTATTCATCATTCTGTGTACTCTAATAACATATTAAAACTTCACTTAAATAGCTAAGAAAATATATCTAATAATAATAATTACATACTGCACACAAATATAGAAAATATGATCCATGAATTTGCATAAGACAATATACACACTACGTTATTTCTACGGGTCTTAACTGTATGTGCCATAGACTTTAAAGGCATTTAAAGTGATTTAAGTATAGTGTATATACAGGAAGAGAGTTATCACTACTTACCATTGTTGGGGAATTTTAAAGACGAAGTCAATGGCTTTATAAACAGGTAATTTCTCTAATTCTAATTCTGGTTGTGAAAAGACACATTTTAAAAAGACATTTTGCCTGCTCTGTTTTCCTCCTTGATAGCTTCCTGAACCCTGTAAGTTGGCAATGTTCTTTGAGACAAAATAATAAAAACAGCATATGGGTTGGTCTAGTAACAAATAGGGTTAGAAGTATAGTTTTTCTCCTGTACTAACAGACTTTCCAATACCCAGTTGCTTTTGCCAACAGAAATAAACTTAATATGATTTACCTATCTTTGGTAATTTCTTTGTATCAATAACCACTGATCAGTTCACGAGGAAGACAGAGATATATCACACTGGAATATACAGTGGAAAAGAGTAGGTTAAACCTGCAATGTCATAAATTGTTTTGAAATAGAGTAATGCTTTAATATGATAAGACACATTCTATTTTCTTTGCCAACTTACCCACTGAGATGCTGCTTTGGGAATGTAAGGCTCCTTACAAGTAATGTAAGGCTCTTCTTTAGCTATTCGTTTTTCCTTCTTTTGTGATAAGGTCTGTCTTAATGAAAGACTTTCTTGAATATTCTGAGGTTGGCCTACTTGCATCTTTTTAATCCAGAGAAATCCTGTAGGTAAGGTCATCAAAGATTGAACAATCACACCTTCTGAGTGTAAAGATTTAATCATTTTCTCCTTTTTGATTAGCATAGACATAATCCATAGCTAATATATAGATGAATATTTGTATCAAGAGTTTTCTGCATTTATATGTAATGTGTGGACTTATTCTTATTTAGGGCATAAGCCCTCCTTTGCATCACTTTCATTATTAATGCATCTTTCCTAGGAAGACTACGCACTGACCGAGTCAGAATGAAGAATTCAATGTGGCTTTCATGTACAAGATTTAGAACTTTGAACAAACCATCCCAATTCTGCCTCCACAATTGCAAGACTGATCAAATCAGAAAATTCCAGAACTGCATAATATCTCCTACAACTGACATTCATTAAACTGCAGAATCTAATTGCCCATCAGAGGTCCTGACTTACATGCGTGACCCTCTTGATGCATCTTCTTAGTTTGATGTTAGGCTGATCATGACCAATCTTGTATTGTTTGGAAGTGCTATGAATATTGGTATTAGTATTTCTTCCAGAGAACCTAGACAACAATGAGGACCCTAAGAGAGACATAGATGGATCTAATCTACTTGGGAAATAGACAAACAAAACAAAAAAAAAACAAGATATCCTGAGTAAATTGGCAGCATGGGGATCATGGGAGAGGGTTGAAGGAGAAGGAAGAGGTAGAGAAGGGAGCAGTGTTGAAACAGGGAGCGGCGCGGCTGTGACCCTGTACCCGGCCGCCTGCATGGTTTAGCTTATGCCCCAAAATAATTACACGGAAACTGTATTCTTTTAAACACTGCCTGGCCCATTAGTTCCAGCCTCTTATTGGCTAGCTCTTGCACCTGGACTAGCCCATTTCTGATAATCTGTGTAGCACCCCAAGGTGTGCTTACCGGGGAGATTCTAGCCTGCCTCTGCCTGGAGTGGGAACATCATGGCGACTCCTCACTCAGCTTCTCTTTCCCAGAATCCTGTTCTGTTTACTCCACCCAACTAAGGGTTGGCCTATCAATGGGCTCAGGCAGTTTCTTTATTTTAACCAATGAAATCAACAGATAAGATACAAGACCCACCTCCATCAGAGCAGAGAAAAATATATAGCTCAATAAAATCAATTAAAACAAAAATTGCTTCCAGCATTATCTGTGAAACCATCTTCAAAATCTTTTTCTTTGACTGTTACCAGTGAGGGTGGCAAGTTTTCCTTAGGGACATGAAGTTGAGTGTCAGATATGGAAGTAGAGATCAGGGAGGAGTTACGATGGAGGGATTACAGTGTGGAGTTTATCAAAATATATTATAACATACTGTAAAATTCTCGAAAAAGAAATACAAAGTATTTTCTTAAAAAGAGTGTTTCCAAAAAAAATTAAAAAAATAAAAAAAAAAGAGTGTTTCCTGACCAGTCATCCAACCACAAGGACCAGAGTTCAATTCTCAGTTCTTCTTCAGTTTACTTGCTAATCATTCTCTGTAAACAACCATTCAGGCTACATCTCTCTGTTTGTAAATTTACTAAAATTCATAGTGATCTGCACTACCATTGTATAGATGTGGCATCTTTTGAAATACTCTTTATCATTTTTTTATTAATTTTTTTAATTAAAAATTTCTGTCTCCTCCCCGCCTCCCTTTTCCCTCCCCCTCCCCGACTCCCCACACCCCACTCCCCTCACCCTCCCTCTTCAGTCCAAAGAGCAGTCAGGGTTCCCTGCTCTGTGGGCTGTCCAAGGTCCTCCTCCCTCCACCTAGGTCTAGGAAGGTGAGCATCCAAACTGTCTAGGCTCCCACATAGGCAGTACATGCAGTAGGGTCAAAACTCAGTGCCATTGTCCTTGGCTTCTCAGCAGCCCTCATTGTCCGCCATATTCAATGAGTCCAGTTTTATCCCATGCATTTTCAGTCCCAGTCCAGCTGGCTTTGGTGATCTCGTAATAGATCAGCCCCACCGTCTCAGTGGGTGTGTGCCCCCCTCGTGGTCTTGACTTCCTTGCTCATGTTCTCCCTTCTTCTGTTCCTCATTTGGACCTTGGGAGTTCAGTCCATTGATCCAATGTGGGTCTCTGTCTCTATCTTCATCCATCGCCAGGTGAAGGTTCTAAGGTGATATGCAAGATATTCATCAGTATGGCTATAGGATTGGGCCATTTCAGGCTCTCTCTCCTCAGCTGCCCAAGGACCTAGTTGGGTACATCTCTATGAATTCCTGGGAACCCCTCTAGAGTCAAGGCTCTTGCAAACCCTAAACTGGTTCCCTTAATTAATATATATACTTCTCTGCTCCCATATCCATCCTTCCATTATCCCAACTATCCCATTCCCCCAAGTTCTCCCTATCCTCCCCTTCTCACTTTTCTCTCCCCATCTCCCCTTTGTCCCATCCCACCCGACCCCCCAGTTCCCAAATTTTTTTGCCCAGCAATCTTGACTACGTCCAATGTCCAGGAGGATAACTGTATGTGTTTCTTTGGGTTCACCTTCTTATTTATCTTCTCTAGGATCCAGAATTATAGGCTCAATGTCCTATATTTATGGCTAAAAACCAATTATGAGTGAGTACATCCCACGTTCATCTTTTTGGGTCTGGGTTACCTCACTCAGGATAATGTTTTCTATTTCCATCCATTGGCATGCAAAATTCAAGAAGTCATTGTTTTTTACTGCTGAGTAGTACTCTAATAAACATATATTCCACACTTTCTTCATCCATTCTTCCATGGAAGGGCATCTAGGTTGTTTCCAGGTTCTGGCTATTACAAATAATGCTGCTATGAACATAGTTGAACAAATACTTTTATAGTATGATGGGGCATCTCTTGGGTATATTCCCAAGAATGGTATTGCTAGGTCCTGGGGTAGGTTGATCCCAAATTTCCTGAGAAACCACCACACTGCTTTCCATAGTGGTTGCACAGTTTGCATTCCCATCAGCAATTGATGAGTGTACCCCTTACTCCACAACCTCTCCAGCAAAGGCTATCATTGGCATTTTTGATTTTAGCCATTCTGACATGTGTAAGATGGTATCACAAAGTTGTTTTGATTTGATTTTCCTGATCATTAAGGAAGTTGAGCATGACATTAACTGTCTTTTGGCCATTTGAACTTCTTTTGAGAATTTTCTGTTCAGTGCAGTGCCCCATTTTTTTAATTGGGTTAATTAGCATTTTAACATCTAGTTTCTTGAGTTCTTTATATGTTTTGGAGATCAGACCTTTGTGTGTTGTGGGGTTGGTAAAGATCTTCTCCCAGTCAGTGGATTGCCTTTTTGTCTTAGTGACAGTGTCCTTTGCTTTACAGAAGCTTCTCAGTTTCAGGAAGTCCCATTTATTCAATGTTGCCATTAATGTCTGTACTGCTGGGGTTATATGTAGGAAGTGGTCTCCTGTGCCCATATGTTGTAGTATACTTCCCACTCTCTCTTCTATCAAGTTCAGTGTGTTCAGACTGATATTGAGGTCTTTAATCCATTTGGACTTGAGTATTGTACATGGTGATAGATATGGATCTATTTTCATTCTTCTACAGGTTGACATCCAGTTCTGCCAGCACCATTTGTTGAAGATACTCTCTGTCTTCCATTGTATATTTTTAGTCCTTTATCAAAAATCAGGTGTTCATAGGTTTGTGGGATAAAATCTGGGTCTTCTATATGATTCCATTGATCAACTTCTCTGTTTTAAGGCAATACCAAGCTGTTTTCAATACTGAAGCTCTGTAATAGAGTTTGAAGTCAGGGATGGTAATGCCTTTAGACGTCCCTTTATTGTTTAAGATTGTTTTGGCTATCCTGTTTTTTTTTTTTTTGTTTTTTCCATATAAAGTTGATTATTGTCCTCTCAAGGTCTGTGAAGAATTTTGATGGGATTTTAATGGTGATTGCATTGAATCTATAGATTGCTTTTGGGAGAATTGTCAGTTTTACTATGTTGATCCTCCCAATCAAAGAGCAAGGGAGATCCTTCCATTTTCTGGTATCCTCTTCAGTTTCTTTCTTCAAAGACTTAAAGTTCTTGTCAAATAGATCTTTCACTATATACCCCAAGATATTTTATGCTATTTTTGGCTATCATGAATTCCCTCTCAGCATCCTTATCAGTAGTGTGTAGGAGGGCAACTGATTTTTTGGAGTTGATCTTTTATCCTGACACATCACTAAAATAGTTTATCAGCTGTAGGAGTTCTTTGGTAGAGTTTTTGGGGTTGGTTGTGTATACTATCATGTCATCTGCAAATAACGACAGTTTGACTTCTTCCTTTTTAATTCGAGTCCCCTTAATCCCCTTATGTTGTCTTATTGCTATTGCTAGAACTTCAAGCACTATATTGAAGAGGTATGGGGAGAGTGGACAGCCTTGTCGTGTTCCTGATTTTAGTGGAATGGCTTTGAGTATCTCTCCATTTAATTTGATGTTAGCTGTCAGCTTGCTGCAAATAGCTTTTATTATATTTAGATATGACCCTTGTATCCCTAATCTCTCTAAGACCTTTATAATAAAGGGTGTTGAATTTTGTCAAATGCCTTTTCAGCATCTAATGAAATGATCATATGTTTTTTTCTTTCAGTTTATTTATAAGGTGGATTTTATTGATATATTTACATATGTTGAACCAGCTCTGCATCTCTTGGATGGTGCCTACTTGATCATAATGGATAATTTTACTAATGTGTTCTTGAATTCTGTTTGCCAGTATTTTATTGAGAATTTTTGCATCAATGTTCATGAGTGAGATAGGCCTGTAATTCTCTTTCTTGGTTGGGTCTTTGTGTGGTTTTGGTATCAGGGTAACTGTAGCTTCATAAAAGGAATTTGGCAATGACTCTTCTGTTTTTGTATTGTGAAATACCTTAAGGAGTATAGGTATTAGGTCTTCCTAGAAGTTCTGGTAGAATTCTGCATTGAAACCATCTGGTCCTGGGCTTTTTTTGGAAGGGAGATTTTTGATAACAGTTTCTAATTTTTCGCGACTAACTGGTCTATTTAGATTGTCCACCTTGTCTTGGTTTAACTTTGGTATATGGTACTTATCTAAAAAGATGTCCATTTCCAGTGTTGTGGCATACAGGCTTTTATAGTAACATCTAAAGATTCTCTGAATTTCCTCTGTTTCTGTAGTTATATCCCCCTTTTCATTTCTGATCTTAATAATTTGTGTGTTCTCTTTTTGCCATTTGATTAGTTTGGATAGGGGTTTGTCGATCTTGTTGATTTTCTCCAAGAAACAACTTTTTGTTTCATTGATTCTTTGGATTGTTTTCTGTGTTTCTATTTTGTTGATTTCAGCCCTCAGTTTGATTATTTCCAGTCTTCTACTCTTCCTGGGTGAGTCTACTTCTTTTTTTTCTAGAGCTTTCAGGTGTGCTGTTAAGTCTCCAATGTGTGCTTTCTCCGTTTTCTTTAAGTGGGCACTTAGTGCTATGAACTTTCCTCTTACTACTGCTTTCATCATGTCCCATAGGTTTGCTTATGTTGTCTCTCTATTTTCATTAAATTCAAGGAAGACTTTAATTTTTTTCTTTATTTCTTCCTTGACCCAGGTGTGGTTCAGTAGTTGACTGTTCAATTTCCTTGAGTTTGTTGGCTTTCTTGGGGTAGCCTCATTGTTGAATTCTAACTTTAATCCATGGTGATCTGATAAAACATGGGTGGTCACTAAAATTTTTTGTGTCTGTGGAGGTTTGCTTTGTTATCGAGTATGTGGTCAATTTTCGAGAAGGTTCCATGAGCTGCAGAGAAGAAGGTATATTCTTTCCTATTTGGGTGGAATGTCCTATAGATGTCTGTTAAGTCCATTTGCTTCATTACCTCCATTAATTCTCTTATTTCTCTATTAGGTTTCTGTCTGATTGACCTGTCCATTAGTGAGAGAGGTGTGTTGATGTCTCCTAATATTAGATGTCTGCCTTGAGTTCTTGTAATGTTTCTTTTACAGAAGTGGGTGCTTTTATAATAGGGGCATAGATATTCAGGATTGAGACTTCATCTTGATGAATTGTTCCTGTTATGAGTATAAAATGACCATCTCTATCTCTTCTGATGGATTTTAGTTTGAAGTCAGATTTGTTAGAAATTAGTATGGCCACACCCACTTGTTTCTTAGGTCCATTTCCTTGAAAAGCCTTTTCCCAACCCTTTACTCTGAGTAGATGTCTATCTTTGTGGTTGAAGTGTGTTTCTTGTAAACAGCAGAATGTTGGATCCTGTTTTTGTATCCAATCTCTTAGCCTGTGCCTTTTTATAGGTGAATTGAGTCCATTGATATTAAGTGATATTAATGACCAGTGGTGTTGACTCCAGTTGTTATTATTTTTTTGGTAGTAGAGTTTGTGTGTTCCCCTTCTTTGAGTTGTGCTGGTGAAGGGTCACTTGTTGTCTGAGTTATTATAACCAGTGTTGGCAATGTTGGATTCCTTGGGTTGTGATTTTCCTTCTATTACTTTCTGTAAGGCTGGGTTTGTGGCTATGTATTGTTTAAATTTGTTTTTATCCTGGAATATTTTGTTTTCTCCATTGATAGTGAATGATAGCTTGGCTGGGTATAGTAGTCTGGGTTTGCATCCATGGTCTCTTAGTTTCTGCAGTACCTCTATCCAGGATGTTCTGGCTTTCATGGTTTCCATAGAGAAGTCAGGTGTAAGTCTGATAGGTTTCCCTTTATAAGTAACTTGACCTTTTTCCTTTGCAGCTGTTAATATTCTTTCTTTAATCTGTATGTTTTGTGTTTTGATTATTATATGGCGAGGGGACTTTTTTTTGATCCAGTCTATTCGGTGTTCTGTATGCTTCTTGAATATTAATAGGAATATCTTTCTTTATGTTGGGAAAGTTTTCTTCCACAGTTTTGTTAAATAAATTTTCTGGGCCTTTGAGCTGTAATTCTTCTCCTTCTTCTATCCCAATTTTTCTTAGATTTCGTCTTTTTATTGTGTCCCAGATTTCCTGAATGTTTTGTCATGAGAATTTGTTGGATTTGCTGTTTTCTTTGATCAGTACATTTGTTTTCTCAATGGTGTCTTCAGAGTCTGACATTCTTTCTTCTCTCTCTTGTATTCTATAAATTATGCTCGTTTCTGTAGTCCCTATTCATTGTGCTAGATTTTCTATATCCAGTCAGCCCTCGGTTTCTGTTTTCTTCCTTGCCTCCATTTCAGTTTTCAATTTTTGAACTTTTCCATTACCTCTTTGATTGATTTTTCTTGTTTTTCCAGGGTATCATTTACATATTTATTCATTTCTTCAAACTTTTTGTTATATTTCTCGTCCATTTCTATAAGGGCGTTTTTTACATGCTGTTTAAGGGACTCTATCACTTTCATAATGTCAATTTTTCCCCTTCTTCTGGATTAGGGTGTTCATGACCTTCTCTTGTCTGTTCACTGGGTTCTGGTGTTTTCATATTGTTTTTCAGATTGGTGGAGGAATTCTTGCCTTTGTGCCTGCCCATTTCTTCCTTCAAATGCTATCCTATGGATCTTATGGAACAGGATCAGGTTCCCTTGGTGGCCAGGAACCTCGTTAACAAAGGGCCTACCTTGCTGCAGACAGGCTATTGAAGCAAAGCAATTCCCGCCAGCCCCTTTGCCCTCAGCACCCAGACCCAGCGTCCAAACATGCTGAGCTGGTGGATCCTGTGGTCCCGCAAAAGGGAGGATGAAGGGAGGAGCTTCCTGGGTGCAAATTGGGATTGGTTAAGGAGAGAGAGGCCACAGCAGAGGGGAGCAGCCCCTGCTGAATGACGGGGGTGGGGGGGTGAAGGGGATCGGGAATGTCCCTGCTCTGCTTCCTGCCTCCTGCAGCGGGTCAAGAGCACACTCACCAACCACTCTGATGTGCCCCCAGGAACAGGATAAGGTTCCTTTGGTGGCCAGCAACCTCGCTAAGAAAGGTCCTGCCTTGCTGCAGACAGGCTATTGAAGCAAAGCAATTCCCGCTGGCCCCTTTGCCCTCAGCACCCTGTCCCAGTGCCCAAACAGGTTGAGCTGGAGGATCCCGTGGCCCTGCAGAAGGGAGGAAGAAGGGAGGATGTTCCTGGGTGCAAACTGGAATGGATCAGGGAGAGAAAGGCCCCAGAAGAGAGGAGCAGCCCCTGCTGAATCCTTTATCAGTTTTTATAATATGTGATCCTTCCCCTCTATTTTTTTCTTAGACAAACTGACAATTTTAACAGTTTTGACATCTTTTCTGGTTTTCAAGTAAGTTAACTCTGTTTTTACAATTTTTCTGTTTTTTTTTTTTGTAGACTCTGCATTTTATTTCTGCTTTAATTTTGTACTTTTGTACAGGATCTTCCTGTGTAGATTTGACTAGCATGGATCTCACATTGCAGTTCGTATTTAGCCCCAAATACAGAGACAACACAAGGATTTTTACACCCCATGAGGTTAAAAATCATGCAAGTTTCAAGGCACAAGAGACTGCAAAACACTCAGCCCTAAATAGAACTTCTATCTTTTCCCTTTCTTTCAAGTCTCAGGCACCATCATAGAAGAGGCTTAAACATTTTAAGAACTGGAGGCAGTGGATGACTGCAAGGAGGTATTATCTTCTGGACACAGCAGAACAGCTATGAACTCACTGAGTTCTTATAGTTTCATATGACTATGTGTTCCTAAATCAGACAAAATGCTAGCAGGGAGAGAGGAGATGGGAATACAATCACATCCCAAACTTTGTAGCTATCAGCAGTTATTAGCTGTCGGAAAAAGGAAAATCAGTTCTAGCTAGGTGTATAACTGGCCGGTACATCAATGGTTCAGGCATAGTGGAGCACAGATGGAAGAATATTTAAGCAGTACAATTGGTCTTTAAGGGTTAAAAAATGGGAGGGATAAGAAATAGGGTATCTGAACCCGGGAAGTGATGAGAATGAATATAAAGCACACTGTATGAAATTTTATTTTTTTATTTGTTTCACAGAACAAATAAAAAAATCTCTGTTACTCCATTTTCAGGGGCCAAAAACTCCCCATGGCAAAACACTAATGGACATAAAAGGAAGGGGGGAGAGGTATGTCAAAAATTAAAAAAAAAATTCTCATTTAGCTTATGTGATATTTTCATGAACATTACCTCTTTACTATTTGTGTTTTCTTATACTTCCATGAACTTCAAAAGAGTTCCTGCCTTGAATTCTATGCTAATCAATTTGGGAACTTCCATGATTCTAGCCAGGTCAATTCCTGCAGCCTTAGTAAGTTCACTTGGTGTTTTCATGCGATTCTTTTAGGAAAATAGATGTTCTTTTGTCTTTTCAAGATGACTTTGACAAAGAAAATCTTTTAGTCAACTGGGCAGAGTTGTAGGAAGGTTAACATGTTTGTGCATGAATCACCTGCAGTGTCTGGGGCCTGTGTTGTGTGAGACAACTCTCATGGGGCATAAGCAGATGGGACTGGTCCAAGGATTCATGTGTAATGTGGACTGCTAACCACAGCAAGTCGAAGAACGTTTGGGATTCTTGCATCAGGTGGCTGTTACATGGAAAACGAGTGGCCAGTGATGGCATTGGGTAGGCTGGTAAAATGATCCCTAAGCAGTAGGCCTACTGTTTTGAAATGAAAACAGTTAATTGTGTTTTTATGTAGATGAGTCTCCTACAGTCTTTGGTTTTTATTAACATACACAACTAATAACATAGACTGCTAAATGGGGTGCTGAGAGTCTGGTGTGTATTCACCCATGACATTTAAATATTTTACACCATGGTAGTTATACCAATTCTTCATGGTCAACCCACTTAGGTTTGGTCTACTCACTTAAGTTGGGTCCAGCTGTTCTTCTCTAGTTTTGTAAATATGTAAATCCCATATTTGAATGAAAATATAATGATAAACACATATGATACATTTTTTCCTTTAATAAACCTGCAGATCTTTTTTCAACATACCTTTTGAATTACTTTACACTGCCTCCTTCTTCATTAAATGGTCATTTAGAGAAGGAACATTAGCTTAAGAACTTTCTTGCTCGCTACCATCTGCTCTCCAATTATATCCCTGTACTCCATCCAAAACATGGAAATTTGCTAAAGTTACATGACCTCCTGCTATTCATGTATACATTTTTGATACAATGATGAGTAAGAACCAATGAACTCAATCAACTAAAACTATTCTAAGTCACACGGTTCTGCTCTCCTGCCCCCTGGGGTTTGCATTGACATGTCCAGGTTTTACTTTTTAATTGTGTTTAGCTATAAACCTCTTTAAAATCTTCTCAGAGGGTATTTATTCTGTGTCCAGGTCATATAGCCAATGAATACCTGGGGAACAGTAAAATATTTGTTGGTGTAGCTAACTGGCAAAAGGCAAGCTAAGTCTTAGACACACTAAGATGGTTCACCTCACTTGAGCAAACACTGTGCTATCTACATCATGTGCGAAGCTGGGTAACTGGTAAAATGCCATCTTAGGAAGGGAGAGGAGAGAGAGTGAAAATCAGGAAAAATAATCTAATCTAACAAAATGCTCCAGTGAAAATAGATGAATTTTCTGTCCACATAGTTTTCAGTCCCATTACTTTCTGTAACATGCTGAGAAGTAAACCCTCAGCTTTTTCTGCAGTGACTTTATACTAAAGATCACCAGTACACCTTAGACATGTCTCATCTGCTGATGTTATTTCTCTCATATAACTGTTCAACTTTGCCCTTCTTAGACTCATAATTTATTTGTTTTAGGTATATTTGCAAATACATTCAAATAAGTTTGTGATGTTTCTCTCTTCTTACCCTTAAAAGTATCAAGTATATTGTTGGAGGAGGGTGTCATTGTAAGTTCCTGGCCACCTGGCTAGCTTAGACCTGAAATAATCACACAGAAACTGTATTATTTAAACCACTGCTTGTTAGCTCTAGCTTCTTATTGGCTAACCTTACATATTAATTTAACCTATTTTTATGAATCTGTGTATTGCCACATTACTGTAGCTTTCTGGCTAAAGTTCCAAACAGTGTTTGTCTCCAGCAGCTCCATGGCATCTTTCTGACTCTGCCCCTCTTCCTCCCAGCATTCAGCTTAGTTTTCCCTGCCTAGCTAAGTTCTGCCCTGCTATAAGTGCAAATCAGTTTTTTATTCAATAATGGTAATCACAACACACAGAGGGGATATCACTATTTTTTTGCCATTTGGTTTTTCAAGAAAAATATCTGAGAACTTAGAAAAATTTGCCCTAGGCATATTTTTTTATTCAGTTTACATTTATATTGTATATTTTATTATTTGACTGTATACCGTAAAATACTAACACATCCCCTAAAATTAGAAAGGATAGAAAAGGATTAGCTTATATTGATGAAAATTCCAACCGGAGCCATGCAAAATCTTTATTTCTTGTTGATAAAACTGAACATTTCTTACTTCATAGATTTTTTTTTGTTTACTGTCATTTAAATGCAGTAGAATTCAGTTTATGAAGAAAAATATTTTAGATATCATTTAATTTCACTGGATAAATTAATTGAAAACTCAGAAAGGGACCATAAAACCAATGCTCTATATTCTGGGACTGTCACAATGAGCAGCTTCACTTATTGTAATTTTGTTCAGAGGAGCTTGAATTTTGCTGAGTATGGAGTTTTAAAAATCAGGAGACATTGTTACATACAAATTAAAACTGTAAATGTCAGTCTAGCTCTGATTTAATGAAAAGGTATTCAATGATTTAATGCTTGACTCTATTTAAATTATCTATATTTAACTAACTCATTAGAGATTCATAGGCCCATTCTTAGTAATAATATTTTATAACCAGTTGTATTTAAAATTAGTGTTCAGGGAATGATATATCTGTATAATTATCTACTTTTAATTGGAATTTGGAGATGAAGACCTTCACTGAAGGCTCCCAATTAATAAGGTAAGCATGTGACCAACACCATATTGAAAAGCAGATTCATGCTTCAAGTCCTTTTTCTGAGTCAGCCTCTGTCAATATGATCCTCACAAGCACTATGCTCATAACAGAGCCGTATCTATAATGTGATTTATAATAGCAAGTGATTATTTGTATGTTTATTTCTTGACCCCCAGAATCAATCTATTTTATGCCACAAAGGCTTTTTAAATCACTGATAAAGCCTGTCATGAAGATTATTACAGGAAAATAACTGAGCTATGAATAACCAAAGAGAGGAAGTGTTTTGAAAGGGCCTCATGTTTGTTAACAGAAAGATGAAAAGTCAGAAGCCAGATAGAGAGTCACCTGCAAATTCTGCTTCTTCAGAGAAAAGCCCTGTCTCAGCCTTCCTGCAAATGAACTAAGTGAATACTAGTTTTCACATGTATTCTGTGAGCAAATTAAAGACAGAGAAAACTCTAGAGCAGATAAGGCCCACAGGTGGTGTGGGAGAATGGTCTGTATTCTGTCAATTATATTTTAAATAAACGCTGATTGGCCAGTAGCCAGGAAAGAAGTATAGGTGGGTCAATGAGAACAGAAGAATTCTGGGAAGAAGGAAGCCCATTCCTCCACAGTTGTGAGTCTACCACAGAAAAAGCAAGATGTGATTGCCTTGCTTAAAAAAGGTACTGACCCATGCGGCTACCATAGAAAAGAATAATAGGATAATATAAGTTATAAGAGATAATAAGAAGCTTGAGCTAATGGGCCAATCAGTTTATAGTTAATGTAGACCTTTGTGTGATTTCTCTGAGACATAAGAATGTGGGAACTTGGCAGAACAAGGACTGGGCAGGACAGAAAACCTCAGTCAACAAATGGCACCCATGTAGACAACATCGACAAAAGAGCTTGGAAAGTAAATCTAGACAGAAAAGAATAGAGTTAAGCATGGCTTATTGATAACAGCATTTTCTCAGATGGCCTCTGCTTCCTAGAGGCAAGTACTCTCATTTAAGACAGGCTTCCTGACTTAGCAATAGCTGCAAAACCTTGCAGCTCTTTTAAGAGGTCCTGCCACAAAACACTTAAATGGTGTTGATGAAAAGCTGACCACATGCTTTTTGGTTTTCAGCTGTAGCAGGAAAAAAACACACTGTTTTAAAATGCCTGCTTTCTGGGCCATCCTGCTAGGGCAAACTCTGACTCTTTCAGGCAGGAGGTCTGACTACAGAGCATTTGAATGTGGTTTGTGAGCACACTGCTGGAGCTTGCTTGCTGATGGGGACTTTGAAATGCTATAGAGTTGTGGCAATAAATATGGCTCCAGCTGGTACCTCCTTCAGGAGGCTGGAATCTCAGAAAGCTAAGGAATGGGCTGGACTCAGCTGTCAAAGCCACAGCTTTAATCCTACCCATGTTGCTTAGCAAACTAAAGACTCATGTGGTCAGAGAAATACAGTATAGAGATTCAAAAATGAAGAAAACCTCTAAATGGTTTACAGTGTGCTAAAATATATGTAAGCTTGGGAGACTAAAGAAAGAGGTTAAAGTCCTTAAAATATAAAAAAGAGAGTAGTTGGGTTTGGTGGTACACACCTTTAATCCTACACTTGGGAGACAGAGGCAGGAAGACCTCTATGAATTCAAGGTGTGGCAGCACACACCTTTAATCCCAGCACTTGGGAGACAGAGGCAGGCAGATATCTGTGAGTTCAAGGACAGACTAATTTACAAAGTAAATTCCAGGACAAAGATATACAGATAAATCCTGTCTCAAAAAGCCAAATTAAAAAAGTAAAAATAAAAGAAATGGAGGTTAAAATAAAGCCATGTAAAGATGAAAAATACACAGAGAGCCTGGATACTGTATGTTATTATGCTCTCTTTAAATTGTTTAAATGCTGAGGAAGGAGAAACAGCTGCTAAAAAATATTTGCGTATAAATGCTGCTAAATTAATCTATGATGGATATTTTAAAATTACCTTGACTAAAAATTGAAGTCAAAAGGTTTGTTACTTTGGAGAAGAAGATTTTTTGTTTCCACAGGAAATAAGAGGCTGTGGATTCATTCTGAGTTAAGAAAAATCAGGTTTGTTCAAGGAAAACCACCCGAGAAACCTTTGGTAGAAACTAATGGCCCAAATGTCAGAGTTCTACATGCAGAACAGATTGAAGAAAGTATGGAATATATATATATACATATATATTAGAGTACTACTCAGCAGTAAAAAACAAGGACTTCTTGAATTTTGCATGCAAATGGATGGAAATAGAAAACACTATCCTGAGTGAGGTAAGCCAGTCCCAAAAAGAGGAACATGTGATGTACTCACTCATATTTGGTTTCTAGCCATAAACAAAGGACATTGAGCCTATAATTAGTGATCCTAGAGAAGCTAAATAAGGAGAACCCAAAGAAAAACATATAGGCATCCTCCTGAATATTAACCTTCATCAGGCAATGAAAGGAGACAGAGACAGAGACCCACATTGGAGCACAGGACAGAAATCTCAAGGTCCAAATCAGGAGCAGAAGGAGAGAGAGCACGAGCAAGGAACTCAGGACCACGAGGGGTGCACCCACACACTGAGACAATGGGGATGTTCTATCAGAAACTCACCAAGGCCAGCTGGCCTGGATCTGAAAAAGCCTGAGATAACACCGGACTCACTGAACATAGCAGACAATGAGGACTACTGAGAACTCAAAAACAATGGCAATGGGTTTTTGATCCTACTGCACATACTGGCTTTGTGGGAGCCTAGGCAGTTTGGATGCTCACCTTACTAGACCTGGATGGAGGTGGGTGGTCCTTGGACTTCCCACAGGGCAGGGAACCCTGATTGCTCTTTGGGCTGATGAAGGGAGGGGACTTGATCAGGGGAGGGAGAGGGAAATGGGAGGCGGTGGCGGGGAAGAGACAGAAATCTTTAATTAATAAATAAATAAAAAAATTAAAAAAGAAAGATAAAAAGAAAACAAACAAGCATATAAGGAATAATAATAAATTAAATGATATTGGACATTGACAAGATTGTCGGGCAAAAGTTGGGAGCAGGGGGTAGGGTGTAATGGGGGAATGGGGAAATGCGGAGAGAGAAGAGAGAAGGGGAAGATTGGGGAGAGCTTGGGGGAATGGGATAATTGAGATGGAGGATGGGTGGATATGAGAGCAGGGAAGAAGTTATCCTAACCAAGGGAGCCATTTTAGGGTTGGCTAGAGTCTTGGCTCGAGAGGGGTTCCCAGGTGTCAAATGGGATTTCCCCAACTAGTTCCATGGGCAGCAGAGAAGAGGGTGCCTGAGCTGGCCTTATCCTATAGCAACACTGATGAATATCTTGCATAAATTACCATAGAATCTTAATCCGGCGATGGATGGAGATAGAGACAGAGACCCACGTTGGAGCACTAGACTGTGCTCCCAAGGTCCAAATGAGGAGCAGAAGGAGGGAAAACATGAGCAAGGAAGTCAGGACCACGAGGGGTGTGTCCACCCAGAGACAATGGGACTGATCTAATGGGAGCTCACCAAGGCAAGCTGGACTGAGACTGATGGAGCATGTGATCAAACTGGACTCTCTGAATGTGGCTGACAATGAGGCCTGACTGAGAAGTCAAGGACAATGGCACTGAGTTTTGATTCTACTGCAAGGACTGGCCTTGTGGGAGCCTAGTCTGTTTGGATGCTCACTTTTCCAGACCTGGATGGAGGGGGGAGGACCTTGGACTTTTCACAGGGCAGGAAACCCTGACTACTCTTAGGACTGGAGAGGAAAAAGGAGAGGGAGTGGGGGGAGTGGGAGGGAAATGGGAGGAGGGAAGGAGGTGGAAATTTTTAAATAATAAATAAATAAATTAAAAAAAAAGATGCTGCCTGAGATAAACAAGCCTCACAGGATACTCCAGTCAGGACTTGATCATAACTCTAAATTTTCTTTAGGTCCCATAAGATTATCAAAGCCCCCAACAAGCTGAAAGTAGCCTGGAAAACTATGTCCACATTCCCAAAAAATAAACTATTGATATATTCTTTTATTTAAAAAAAGGGGGGGTGAGAGAATGGTCTGTATTCTGTCAATTATATTTTAAATAAACACTGATTGGCCAGTTGCCACACAGGAAGTATAAGCAGGTCAATGAGAACAGGAGAAATCTGGGAAGAAGGAAGCCCATTCCTCCACAGTTGTGAGCCTACCACGGAAGAAGCAAGATGTGATTGCCTTGCTGAAAAAAGGTACTGACCCATGTGGCTAGCATAGACAAGAATAATAGGCTAATATAAGTTATAAGAGTTAATAAGAAGCCTGAGCTAATGGGCCAATCATTTTATAGTTAATGTAGACCTTTGTGTGATTTCTTTGAGACTTAAGAACTATGGAAACTTGGCAGAACAAGGGCTGGGCAAGACAGAAAACCTCAGTCAACACACAGGTACCAGATCAAAACTGATAGTTGCATTTATGACAATAAAAGACAAGATTGATGGTTCATGTCTAAGAACAACACTTGGAACATCAGAAGTTTTACTAGTTCCAATTTAACTCACCAGGGAGGATTCTTTCATCAGTCCTAATATACATATATATATATATATATATATATATATATATATATATATATATATGTCCTATATATAGATATATAGAGAGAAACCTTGTCTCAAAAATCCACCAAAAAAAAAAAGTCTCAAAATAAATGACAACATTAAACCAGATACTGTGGAATAATCCTGCAACCAGAGACAAATCAAGAAGAATACAAATTCAAAGAAAGCCTGGGTTACATTCGAGTTCCTATCTCAAACAAACAAATAAATTACAAAAGATTTAGCGCCAAAATTGTTCATTTTTCAAAAAGTTTCGGAATCAATATAACAATTTTTCGATAGAGCTGTTATTTAACAGATTAAATTATAAACCGAAAATATTATCAAAAGAATAATGCATATCTAAACATAATTTCCTGATTTCTTTACTAAAGTTTATATGTCCTAATATCTTTAAATGTTATTTTATCCATTGTATGTGGGGAGAAGGAGGATCCACCACCACCTCCACACCTTTTTCTGTTGTGAAAGTCCCTTGAGTCCAAGAAACCCAGTGGAAAAGGAGGTGAAAGAAGGGAAGGAGCCAGAAGGGATAGAGGACACCAGGAAAATCAACTGAACAAGGCTCAGAGACTAGAGCAGCAAGCACGGTGCCTACACACATCTGCACCAGGTCCTCGGTGCACATATTACAGCTTTTAGTTTAATCTTTTTGTGGGACTGCTGCACGTGTGAGCAAAAGGATCTCTGAGTCTGTGTCTTCTCTTGATGCTCATTTCCTTCTGTTAGTTTGCCTTGCCCAACTTTGATATAATGGTTTTTGTTTTGTCTTATTATATTCTATTATGTTGTGCTTTATTATTAACAAAACAGTGGTAGGTTAACAAAGGTCATCTTGGGAATTTACTAATTTGCCTAAATAGGTGGCAAATGCTCAGAATCAAGGCTGACTCATTATTCTATGATGGGAAAACTACAAATGCTAATGAAACTAACATTTCTTTATTATTCCATGACTTATGATGGGAACACTACAAATGCTAATGAAACTAACATTTCTTCAGCTTTCTATAGCTGTAACATTTGTATGAAAGAAATACCAATCTGGCTGAAATTCCATTGGGTTCAGCACAAAATCTAAACTGGAATATAAAATAGAATTTTGTCTGGTTTATTTTTGTTTTGTGACAATAGCAATCAGTATTTATGTCAGAATTACCTTTGTTTAATTTTTTATTAAAACTGAAATTGGCTTAATACATGAATGTAGGAAAAAATAGAAGGGTTATGTTTTAACAGCATCAATCTCCTGGCTATTGAGAATTTAACACTGTATACATATTTTGACATATTATATTATACATTGAGACTCTGTCTCATATATTATGTGTTACATATATAATAGGTTAATAGGGTCACAACATATAATACTGGATGAATCATCGTGTAGATAAAACTGGGCTAAAATTCACAAAGATCAACAAGACTCTGCTTATAATAATATTTTTAATTATTTATTTTCACATTATTTTCTTCTTTTCTGGCTTTATTCTAATCCAGACTCTGGAAGACTACTGCAAAGATGTTGACATAACAAATCAAAAGTGTATTGTCTTCAAGATCTCCACTTGAAGAGGATTTGTTTTTTTCATCAATTAAAACAATATATAAAAATATAACATACCCAATGCTTGCATACATTAATGTGCACTAATTAAAATGAAGATTTCAAAATTACTATTATTGAGTCTTTAAGTCTGGTTTTTGTCAAAAACATCTACAAAAGTTTTACACTTGGGGGATTACCATAGAAACTAAATTTAGGTTGACTAAATTTGTATTGTTATCTGATTCTTCTAAAGTCTTGACTGGGTTTCTGTTTCTTCAAATGCATAGTAACTAACTATTGACATATACTGTGCCTTAAGAGAGTGTTGTACATGCAATAAGAATTTGTTCATTCATTCTTTTTGAAGATGAGGATTTAGATAGTTAATGTGCTTATAACATTTTCAGTCAGAGAGGGTTTTTTTACTCTAGCCTCAGACTTTCTCAGATTTAGAGTTTGAATTCCTGAAAACATAAGCAAGTTTATTCTTTAGAGAATATAGCAGATTAGATATACTATTTTAATAATCTAAAATAATGTAATGGCAAATTACTTAGACAAATAATCAATTTGAAAATTAACTAAGAGAAGTTCTCTTGAACTTTTGGCCAGGAATGTCTAAAAGACTCCCAAAGCATGCAATCTATTTCTGTTGTCACGAGATGTGGACATCCTATTATTCAAGAAATCACGCACTTCAGAACAGGTCACAGAGGTCCCTCCTTGAGGACTAGCCTTCATGGCTCCAGAAGACACAATGCAACCTTCCAAAGAAAAAAGGCAACCAACAATCCCACCCACCCATGGTGTCTATGAATCACATCAATGACCACTGTGACATTGGAACTTTAAGGGTACAATATTGCCTTACATACACTGGCTTGTATGTATCTCTAACTTGACTTAAGACCCACTCAAAAAGAGGGGTACCATGCCTAATAATGGAAACCTAATTCACTACTCAGTGCTAATGGTTATGGAAGGAAAAATCTATACCCTTGAGTTTACTAATGCAGCATAATACTTAACAATAATCTATAAGCATTAGTCTTTATAACCACAGATAAGTGTAGTTTTAACTCATCCTCAAGGAAACTTCTCTTTCCTACATTTGGAGACCCCTAAGAAAAACCACAATAAATCAAATGCAGAGTTATAGAACTCAGTTCCAATGGATACATCCGCCAAAGACTCTCACATCTAAGACTCAGGGAACATTGTAGAAGAGGAGGTATTGTAGAAGAGGAAATATTGTAAGAGCCAAAGGATCAGAGTCTGTGTGATGTTGCAAGATTGTGTCTCCTAGTAAAAGCAGAAGTTAAGGAAGAATACATGAATTGATTGTCCAGTGCTAAAGAGTCAGCCCTGAAAACACAACTACAAGTAGCATTATGTAGATTCAACATTATATATATATATCTGGGGACATAAAAGTATATACAAATTCATACATACATAGAGTAACAATTGGTAAAAAGAGACTGTGAATTTTAAGGAGTCAGGAGGGGTGGTGGAAGAGAGTGTTGGAAAGAGGAAAGGTGAGGGAGAAATTTTGTAATTAGAATGCAATCCCTCAAATAAAAAGAAAAATATAAGAGAATGAAAGGAAAAAGAAAAGTCAGATGATAAGTTAATAAACTATGTGCTAGAAAATAATTTATATGGTGGTTTCAACACATATTTGTTCCATTGAATTTGTAGTCAGTCTTTCTATCACATTTTGGTATGTTTGGCATTGCCTGTCATTTATGTAAGATTTGGTTTTGGTTTTGTATGATTTCCTTAACCCCATATTGGTTGCATGATCCGTTCCACTTCTGCAGGCCCTTGTGCACATGGCAACCAAGGTGAAGGAAGTGGATCAGGAAGTTCTCCTTACCTCTATCTTCTGTGACCTTATCTCTGGTAACTCTAGCTTCAGATATTTCAGTAGGAAAATCAAGCTTGTCATCAGGCATCACCAGCAGGAATAAGAAAAAAAACACTGAAAACATAAAATAAGTCAATAAAACCAAAGAATGATAAATACTTCAAAGACTTGACAACTACTAGCACCAGCCAACAGAACATGATTAATTTTCTCTGCGAACCTTTACAAGCTTGCTGCCTTCTAAATAACCCTTTTAAGTGGACAAGGATTTCCAGTAAAATGGCTTAAATGTACAGTATTCAATAAGATTTTTAAAACACTAAAATCATGTCAGAAATCAGGAAATTCAGAATTTTCGACATAAAGGACAAGTGCTGGCTGTCAATCAAACATGTGCCAGATGTGGCTGACACAGCACTACAGCAGTTGTGAGAGCACTTTAACGTATGCCACAATTAATCTTTAAACAAATCAAGAGTGGGACAATAGATCAAAGAAGCTAAGGTAAAATTTAAAACTGAGGGGCAATAAGTATTTATAAATAACAGACTACAGAATAAACATAAATGTAAACTTGGGCTGAATGCTAGAAAAGCCATTACGGTCTATACTCCCAGAACAGAGTGTTTATACTTGTATTCTCATAATCATAGAAACAAAGAAAGTAGAGAATGGGGATGAAGAAAATAAAGATGCAGCATTATTTGAAGTTTTCAAATATGGTAAAAATGCAGTTGTAATTTCAGTACGTAGGGTGATCTGAATGAGGATAAGTACAATGTCAATCATGATGGCATATATCACAGGTGAAATCCTGAAAAATGTATGACAAAGAAAATATTTAATCACATTTATAAATTGTGTTGCCTGTGGGAAATACCAATTAGATAACAGCAGCTTTGATGTGCAGTTGTGAAAGCCAGCAACTCTTTCAGGAATAAGAAGAAAGCAAACTCGGGCATAAAAGACTATGCCTGTAACAAAACATTGCTATTACCAGACACCAATGTGTTATGCGAGTTTCTGACAATATCCAGAACATCATTATGAAAACCATGAAAATGCACATTCTAAGATTTTATAACTACAACAAAATAGAATGCTGAAGTTGTGCAAACTGTCCTATGAAATATATTCAAATAGTTTGTATCCCAAAATATAAATAGCTAGTAAAATCACTTTCTCTCATATAAGTAAGAAAATGGCATACTTATTGTGAGCTGAACAAGGTGTTTATTTAATGCCACTAGCAAGTATTTTTTCTTCTATGGAGTAAAGTAAGAATTGGTCTTGTTCCTTGAATCATGACATACACTGGTGTATCTCCCAAATTTAATCTAGATGTACCATACAATAATAATATCATATCTGATATTCTAATATTAGGAGAGAATAAATCATGAGGGAATATAAGGGACTGTGGAGCCAACAGTTCTTGTCAGATCCTGGTTCCATTAGTATAAACTGCCTGACCCTGAATAATTTATTCTATAATTTTATAAGTGTTTCCTTACTTTTCAATTAAGGATAATAAAATATATCTCCTAAGATTTGGTCAAAATTAAGTGACTAAAAAATATGCAGCACACAGAGTTCCTTGGTCATATTTAATGTAATCCTTAGTAATTGATATTGTCATTTTAATATAATTATGTATCCCTTATGGTTATTTGCATGTAACTATAAAATGTCTGGCAGAAATATACAATGGAAAAAAGAAAGAATCTTCAACAAATGGTGGGACATTTCTGGACGTCAACATGTAGAATGCAAATAGACCCACATCTATCCCCATGCACAAAACTCAAGTCCAAGTAAATCAAAGACTTCAATATATATCCAGCCACATGTAACCTCATAGAAAAGAAAGTTGGAAGTAGCCTTGAATGCATGGGCACAGGAGATCACTTCCTAATACCAGTAGCATGGACACTGAAAGC
Source organism: Microtus obscurus (assembly GCA_963919715.1). Taxonomy (NCBI): domain Eukaryota; kingdom Metazoa; phylum Chordata; class Mammalia; order Rodentia; family Cricetidae; genus Microtus; species Microtus obscurus. Next base: position 247,392 of record CAWTZC010002352.1, read on the forward strand.
AATAATTAATAAATGGTATCTCCTAAAACTGAGAAACTTCTGTAAGGAAAGGATGCAGACAATAAGTTTAAACCACAGCCTAGAGAATGGGAAAAGATCTTCACCAACCAGACAGAGGACTGGTCTCCAAAATATATAAAAAACTCAAGAAACAAGACATCAGAATACCAAATAATCCACCTAAAAAATGGAGCACAGATCTAAACAGAGAATTCTCAACAGAAGAATCTTAAATGGTCAGACATTTAAGAAATAGCTCAACATCCTTAGCCATCAGGGAAATGCAAATCAAAACAACTCTGAGATACCATGTTACACCAGTCAGAATGGCTGAGATCAAAAACAATGAAGACAGCTTATGCTGGATGTGGAATAAGGGGAACACTGCTCCATTGCTGGTGGGAATAAAACATACATCCACCTTGGAAATAAGTTTGATGGTTTCTCAGAAAGTTGGGAATCAATCTACTTCAAGACTCAGAAATATCACTCTTGGTCATATACCCAAAAAATGCACATTCCTACCACAAGAATATTTGTTCAACTATGTTTATAGCAGTATTATTTGTAATAGTCAGAACCTAGAAACAACCTAGATGCCCCTCAGCTTAAGAATGGATAAAGAAAATGTGGTACATTTACACAATGGAGTACTACTCAGTGGTTAAAAAAAATGACATCTTGAAATTTGCAAGCAAATGGATGGAACTAGAAAAAGTGAGGTTGCCCAGACCCAGAAAGACAAACACAGTATTTACTCCCTCTTAAGTGAATATTAGACATAAAGCAAAAGATAACAAGCCTATAGTCCATGACCCCAGAGAAGCTAGGTAACAAGGAGAACCAAAGAGAGACATACATGGATCTCCTGGGAAGGGGAATTAGACAAAATCTCCTGAGAAAATTGGGATCATGGAAGGATGGCTGAAGGGGATGTCCAGATGGGGGAAGGACAGAAAGGAAGAGCAATGAAAGAGATATCTTGACTGAAGGAACCATTATGGGCCTAGCAGGAAACCTGGCACCAGGGAAATTCCCAGGAATTCACAAGAAAGACCCCACCTAAGACCATAAACAAGAGTGGAGAGGGTGCCAGTACTGGCTTTCCCTTGAAACCAGATTGATAATTACCTTAATTGTCATCATAGAGCCTTCATCCAGCAGCTGATGTAAGCAAATGCAGAGCTCCATAGCTAAGCACTGGACTTAGCCTCCTGAGACCAGTCGATGAGAGAGAGGAGCAATAATGTAAGCAAAGGGGCTAAGACCATGATGGGGATACTTACAGAAACAGCTGACCTGAGTTAGTGGGAGGGAGCTCACTAACTCCAGACTGATAGCAGGGGACCTACATAGTACCAACCTAAATTCTCTGAATGTGGGTGACAGTTGTGTTCTACAGCCATGAGGAATGTGTGGAAATGAATAAGATTTTGTTTCTTGTGACAACTCTGAGCCTCTTTTCTGTATGTTTGCTTATCTTGTCCAATTTCAACTTGTTAAATTTGTTTCATCTTATTTTTATTTTATTTTACTATTATTCTTTAGAAACCTTTTTTTCTAATGTGAACAGAAAGGGAATAGATCTGGATGGGATGGGAGGTGAAAAGGAACTGAGAGAAGCAGAGAGAATGGAAACTATAATCAGGACATATTTTTGTGAGAAAAATTCAATTTCTGATAAAAGGAAAAAGAGAAAATGTTTTTAATACATAGACACACACACACATGTACATGCATAGACACATATATGCATGATAATAACAGGAAAAGGCTCTGCATTCTGAATGTTTTGAAATTTGAAGATCAGAGAGGACCTGTATTATCAGATAACTTTCACAGATGCATTCTTGATTAGATATTGAAACTACATAGCTTAGATTTGTGTTAGATCTAAGAAATAACTTTAGTGGTAAGAAACAAAGTCCCAAACCTTACCAAGATTCATACAGATGCATAGATACTATGATGGTTTGAAAGAAAATGGTCCAAAAAGGGAGTGGCACTATTAGGAGGTGTGGACTTTTTGGAGTGGATGTGGTCTTGTTTGAGGAATTATGTTACTGTGGAGGTAGGCTTTGAGTTCTCATATATGTTCAACACACACCCAGTGTCTCTGTTTACTTCCTGTTTCTTTTCAAGGATCAAGATGTAAAGGCTCGCTACTGCAGTATTATGTCTCACTGAATGTTGCCTTGCCTCCCAGCATAGTGATAACGGACTAAACCTCTGAACTGCAAGCAAGACACCTCAATTAAATGTTTTCCTTTATAAGTGTTACTACTGTCATCGTGTCCCTTCACAGCAATAGAAACCCTAAGACAGAGGTTGGTAGTAGAGACTGAGGTATTGATGTGATAAGCCTGATCATACTTTTGTTTAAAGGAATATTATCTTTGGGACAGTGGATTAGAAAAGTAGTTGAACTCTTTTAGTGCTGTGCAATGGGCCATTCTAGTGGGAGTATAAAAGACAGCGGTAGTGAATATTATTTGATAAACTGTGGGGATCAAGAGATTCCAAAGGAGAAAAGTGTTAGCATGTGGCCTATTGACTGTTCTTGTGATATTTTGGTGAAGAAAGTGGCTGACTTTTGCCCTTTTCCAAAGAGTCTGCCTGAAGCTAAAGTATAGAGCTTGGAATTTATTCCATCATCAGAAGAAATCTCCAAACAGCCTAGTATTGTTGCGGGAGGTCCTTCCACCCCTCCAACCAATAGCTGCTGAGATACCAGCCCATTGGGGCGTGGTTTCTCTCCCTTTAAAAAGCTTCTACTTCCTTCCGCTCACTCTCTTCACTCCCACTCCGCCAGTGACTAGACTCCCTTCCTGGTTGTGCAGAGGGCTGTTGTCTGGGAAGGTGATCTGTAAGTTTGGGTGTTGGGGACGCAACCTCGCCGCCCCCATTTCAACCACAGTATAGACTCTGTCATGTGGTTATTAGTCTGACCTATGATGTAGATTTATAATGAAAATGAGCCATCAGAACAAATAAAAATACAAAATATACAGATTGAGAAAAGGAGCACCAGGAGTGGAATAGAACTAAATCCTGTGTTCAAAGAGATACATGGATTAAGAAATTAAATAAAGTGATTGGTGACCATAGGGCAAGATTCCACCCAGTAAAATTTCCAACTTGTAACAAGGAACTAAAGAAAATCTTAGAGTCAAATGTGGTGGTGGTACGCCTTTAATCCCAGCACGCTATTTATGGCTAGAAACCAATTATGAGTGAGTACATCCCATGTTCATCTTTTTGGGACTGGGATACGTCACTCAGGATAGTGTTTTCTATTTCCATCCATTTGCATGAAAATTCATGAAGTCATTGTTTTTACCACTGAGTAGTACTCTAATATGTATATATTCCATACTTTCTTCATCCATTCTTCCATTGAAGGCCATCTAAGTTGTTTCCAGGTTCTGGCTATTACAAATAATGCTGCTATGAACATAGTTGAACAAATGCTTTTGTCATATGATAGGGCATCTCTTGGGTATATTCCCAAGAGTGGTATTACTGGATCTTGGGGTAGGTTGATCCCGAATTTCCTGAGAAATCGCCACACTGGTTTTCAAAGTGGTTGCACAAGTTTGCATTCCCACCAGCAATGGATGAGTGTGCCCCTTACTTCACAATCTCTCCAGCAAAGGCTATCATTGGTGTTTTTGATTTTAGCCATTCTGACAGGTGTAAGATGGTATCTCAAAGTAGTTTTAATTTGCATTTCCCTGATCACCAAGGAGGATGAGCATGACCTTAAGTGTCTTTTGGCCATTTGAATTTCTTCTGTTGAGAATTATCTGTTCAGTTCAGTGCCCCATATTTTAATTGGGATAATTAGCATTTTAAAGTCTAAGTTTCTTGAGTTCTTTGTATATTTTGGAGATCAGACCTTTGTCTGTTGCAGGGTTGGTGAAGATCTTCTCCCAGTCAGTGCATTGCCTTTGAGTCTTGGTGACAGTGTCCTTTGCTTTACAGAAGCTTCTCAGTTTCGGGAGGTCCCATTTATTCAATGTTGTCTTTAATGTCTGTGCTGCTGGAGATATGCGTAGGAAGTGGTCTCCTGTGCCCACATGTTGTCGAGTACTTCCTACTTTCTCTTCTATTAGGTTCAGTGTGTTCAGCCTGATATTGAGGTCTTTTATCCATTTGGACTTGACTTTTGTGCATGGCGATAGATATGGATCTATTTTCATTCTTCTACAGGTTGACATCCAGTTGTGCCAGCACCATTTGTTGAAGATGCTATCTTTCTTCCATTGAATACTTTTAGCTCCTTTATCAAAAATCAGGTGTTCATGGGTTTGTGGGATAAAATCTGGGTCTTCTACTCTATTCCATTGATCGACTTCTCTGTTTTTATGCCAATACCAAGCTGTTTTCAATACTGAAGCTCTGTAATAGAGTTTGAAGTCAGGGATGATAATGCCTCCAGAAGTTCCTTTATTGTACAAGATTGTTTTGGCTATCCTGGACTCAGTAGGCAGAGGCTGGTGAATCTATGAGTTTGAGGCCAGCCTGGTCTACAGAGCAAATTCAAGGGCAGCCAAGTTTAGGCAGTGAGGGAAACCATGGCAAACAGAAATCTGGTTAAGATTTAGTTGAACAAGGGGACCATGTTCCAATCCCAGCAACTTGGCAGTTTCAGCCGCTTGCTTCTGAATTTAGAGTCAAGGATAGAAGAAAGGGACTATGGGATCTCCCTCTGCTATTAAGGAAAGCTACTGAGACAAGGCCCGTGTCAGTGGTGTCCCTGAATGGAGACATGAAGACCATGAAGTGAAACTGTAAAAGAGACACTTGTGTTGCCTTGGAGACCACTAGATGGTAGAGATACTAGAGCTCTGGGATACCTGCCAAGGAGAGCTGCTAACAGATAGTAGAACCAGCACAAAAGAAGTGTGTTGCAGTCAACAAAGCTGAAAGGAGTTGGAGATATGAAGTTTGATATCAGACATAGAGATGCAGAGTTTGGAGTTTGCCTGGCTTTTTTGGTCTTTCTTTGGGCCAGTATTTCCTTACTATTCTCCTTTCTATACATTTTTAAATAGTAATGTATATTCTATATCATTATATTTTGGAAACATGTGATCTTTTTATTTTAATTTTACAAAGGATTGCAGTCAAAGAGATGGCATGAATCTCAGAAGAGACTTTGAACTTTACACTTTTTAAATAAGTTTGAGACAGTTATAGATTATAAGGACTTTTGAGTTGAACTGAACACATTTTACATTATGCTATGGCTCAAAACTTTGGGGGCCAAAGAGTGGAATACAAACAAATATGCACATACATACATACATACACACACACATGCGTACATAAATAACACTAGTAGTGTGTTTGTGTGCACATGTATGTTTGTCTAACTAGGCTGTGCTATGCATTTCTAACACCTAAAGCAAATCAATTTTTATATCCTCATTTGAGTTTGGAGATAGTTATTGCTTCATTTTTCATAAAACTACCATCAGTCCATTTTCTACTCTGAGATATGGACTTTTGCCAATATCAGTCTTCTAAAATATTTTTGTGACAGTCTCATCCTGGAGCAGGCAGGAAGATAGATTAAATAGTAAAAAACCATTTATTTGTAGGAACTGTGGGATTTTTTTTTCCTATTGATTGACATCTGAATTTGAAGGATGTGTGATTTCATTTCTCTGTATCATGGTGAATCATATCTGTCAAACTAAAGTCTTATACATCAAATTTCCCCAGTGAACTAGAGAGTGCTTTCTATATCAGGACATGAGGCTTGAAAGCATGGAGATTTATCCTAATTAGACTGCATTATTTGTCATGGGAGCTATAACAATGCAACGAATATGTATGTGTGTACGTGTGTGTATATTTGTGTATATATGTAAGTATGTGTAAATATGTGTATGTGTGTAAATGTGTATGTATGTGTGTATATGTGCATATGTATGTATGTGTGTGTATGTTAAAGGGGTGTGTATTTGTATGTACACACATTTCCTTTTTGTGTCTTAAGTAGTAGAGATCTGGAATTTTTGTTAAATAATTAGAATTATTCTATTCTATCAGTTTTTCTCTTGTTCCTGTTCTCTTCCTAACTTACTGAGATACAATCTTTATTTGAATTTAACTAGAAATTTTATATTGGGCAGTGATAAGAATAAGTCCTGAATTAAAAGAAAATGGCTAAAATAACATTTTATAAAATTTGAGACTTGTAATAGAGCAAGGAAAGTTTTGATTCCTGTGTTTACTGCAATATAAGATTTGGAATTTTTAAAAATCTTTCATTTTGTTCTTTGATATTCCTTATATAAATGGTAATTAAAATCATATGTCTAGTCAAAGTAAAAATATTCAATGCTGAGTTAAACTTTCTTAAATAGTCTGGCCTAAGTTTCACACTTGAGTGTGTATAAGATTTAAAATCTTCCAGCTGTTACAAAAAAGGTTGAAGAGAAAAGAAGTAACAATGTTATCCCAGACTAAAGAAATTAACCCAAGATACATTAACTATAAACCAATGGCTTGATTTGTTAATAGAATGGCATGGAAATAAAATGGGAACAAATACTTGGAATTGGATGTAATATTAAAATAATTCAACTTACAACATGCAATTGTTGTAAATTGACAACCCAGAAACCTACATGGTACTAACCCAAGGAACTCTGCATATGTACTAACCCAAAGCACTCTGTTGTGTAGCTTGGTCCTCTTGTGGGATTCCTAACAGTGAAAACAGGAACTGTCTCTGACTCTTTTACTGGCTTTTGGAGTCCTACTGTTCATACTGAGGTCACCTAGCCCAGCCTTAACACCTGGGGAGATGTTTAGTCTTACTACAACTTGAAATGCGTGTTTTGTTGATACTAATGGGAGATCTGCCATTTTATGAATAGAAATGAGGAGTAGATTGGGATGGGAACGGGGGGGGGGATGAGGAGAGAGATTGGGAGGAAAGGAGACAGGAAAAACTGCAACCAGCATGTAAAATAAATAAATAATTTTAAAAAAATAGAGCTACTTTGTGCTCTCTCCTACAATTTCCTTTCTCATCCAAACCAATTTGAAGGTACACAACAAGTTTCATCATTTGAAAGTTCTTTCTGAAATGAAAATTAAGAGTAACTCAGATTTTCTTACACTTCTATCAAGTTAAGCAAATCTCCCTAGTTGGCTTTCATTTGACAGCCATTTGAGGGTAGATACTACGATTCAGTCCTTTGAGTTATTTTCAAGTCAAGGGTGTTTGGGTCTTTAGTCACCAAGTGTGCTTTATTCTGAAATCCAATCAGGTGATTATCCTTAAAAATGATAGCATCAAAATCTAATGCAAATTTAGGGTTTGATAATTAGGAAAGTATAAAATTACCACCAATCTCTTTTCAAATCTGTAAGTATTAAACCCATTAATCTTTTAAATAGATTTTTGTGTGTAGTGGAGATTATATTACCTACTAGTCCATAATGATTTTTATAATTATTAATTATGCCCTGGATCTGGAGAAGGCTCAGTGAGTAAAAGAGTTGGTGTATAAGAATCAAGATCAGAGTTAAATGTCTACCACACATGTACAAGCCGCATGTGGAGACACACAACTTTAATACCAGGGATGTGGAGAAAAGACAGAGAACTCCATGGTGCTGGCTGCCCAGCTACTTTATCTTAACAAATGAAGTTCAGGCTCAGAGAGAGAGACTGACTCAAAAGTTAAGTTGAAAAGCAACCAAGAAAAACATTCAGTATCGATTCTGGCTTCCACGTGTTAACACACACAAACACATTCATGGGTGTACACATGAATAGTTGTGTGCACACACATATACCTTGACACATACATGTGCAGACACATCTGTGCACTGACATATTCCCTCAGACACATACAACAGGGACACACAAGCAAGAACAATTCTGCATCTGTCTTAGTTTGGGTTCTTAGTGCTGTGAAGAGACACCATAACCATGGCAATTTTTATGAAGGAAAACATTTAATTGAGATGGTGGCTTACTGTTTCAGATGTTCTGTCCTTTATCATCGTGGTAGGAAGCATGACAGTGTTCAGGCAGACATGGTGCTGGAAAAATAACGGAGTGTTTTACATCTTTCAGGCAACAGGATGACTGACTCACACTGAAGGAAGCTTGAGCAATTGAAACTTCAAAGCCCACCCCTACAGTGACACACATTCTCCAACAAGGCCACACCTCTTAATAGTGCCACTTCCTTAGGGAGCCATTTTCTTTCAAATCACCACAGGGTCCTTTTTCATCTCCCCTGTGATGTAAAGCAGTGTGTTACAAAGATGCATCCAATGTTTAAATATAAAATCACCTCAAATATTAGTTTGAAAAGCTGTCCAAATGCCCATTATATGGAGACAAATATGTAGCCATGAAGGTGTGTGTTATTAAAGAAAAAAATATCAGTCTTTCTAAATTCTAAATTATAAGAACAGCAAATACAATTTTAAGACTTCCTAATAATGAGTTTATAATTTCTGCACTCAAGAAAATTGAGCATTTATCCCCATTTAAATGTGAAGTTTTATAATAAATTGTTTCCAAACTGTGTAATTTAAAAATGTGAACGTTTTAAATTTAAAAATGGGAACTTTCTACTGGGGTGCAGAGAAAACCCTGCATCAGCTACAGAAGTAAAAGACAGCAAAATCAGTGATAGGTCCTCTGGACAATGATACAGCATGCTGTCTGTCTCACAGGGGTGCTCAGCACTTTCCCAATTAAAGCAGTGATTGGGCTATCTGGGCCATGATATGATGTGGGATTCCCCTCTGTATGCTGTGACTCTGTATGTCTAACTTTATGTGGTTAATAAAGTAACTGTCTTGGGCCTGTGCAGGGACTAGAAGTAGGTGGAGAAAACTAAACTGAATTCTGGGAGAAAGAAGGGCAGAGTGGGAGAGTAGCTATGGAGCTATTGCCAGAGACAGATTTGCTGAATCTTTGCTGGTAGGACACAACATCATGGTGATGCACAGATTAATGGAGATGGGTTAAATTAAGATGTAAGAGTTAGCAAATAAGAAGCTAGAGCTAATGGGCCAAGCAGTAATTTAAATAATGCAGTTTCTGCGTCATTATTTCAGTTCTGGGCAGCCAGGACAAACAACCAGCTCCTTTCTACAAATTGGTGCCCACATGGCCAACTAAAATCTACTTAAAACCTGAGAGGGCTTGCAAAGGAATTCTAGACACTAGGAAACAAAGTTTAACCTCATTTTTTTCTCTGAATGGGCTTTGTTTGCTGGCAGCATGCTGGGGATTCTTTAAGAGCAGTTTTCCTCTCTCAGAGGTAGCAGGGGGAAAAAAGCCAGTTTCAAAAGGGTAGTTTCCTGGTTTGTCACCACAAACAGCTCTGGCTCTTTTGGAAAGTTTGATTATGGAGCACTTGAATGTGGTTTGTAGGCCCCGGTGCTTATATGCCTGCTTAGGAAAGTAGTTGAGAGCAGGCTGTGCAATGCTCTACATGTCATGTTTAGCTATTCCTCAGATAAAAAGGGTTTAGTGCTGCATGCTCATTGTGGCTCCTACCTGGCCATTCCAAAGATGACAGTAATGGTACCTCCATTTTTTTAAATTTACTTATTTATTTATTTATTAAAGATTTCTATCTCTTCCTCACCGCCACCTCCCATTTCCCTCCCCCTCCCCCAATCAAGCCCCCCTCCCTCGTCAGCCCAAAGAGCAATCAGGGTTCCCTGCCCTGTGGGAAGTCCAAGAACCACCCACCTCCATCCAGGTCTAGTAAGGTGAGCATCCAGACTGCCTAGGCTCCCACAAAGCCAATAGGTGAAATAGGATCAAAAACCCATTGCCTCCACCATTTTGAAAGTGGAGAGAGGCAGAGCCAGAATCCTGAGCTGCTGCAACCAAGCTGCTTGCCATTTTAAAAGTTCTTCAATACAGTAAATAATTACAGATACACAATAAAGACAAATTCAGATGAAAAAGACCTCTAAATGACACAAAATGTGTTTAAATAATGTATGTAGGCTTGGGAGAGAGCAGAAAAAGAGTATAGAGAGTTATTTAAAAAGTAAATAGGTTAGAAAAAATAAAACAAAGCCTTTAAAGATACAGAGTAAAGTCAGTCATAAATTAAAGGAATAAGGATAACAAAATAAATAATAAAAAGTAATAGACAATGGGTTTTTGACCCTACTGCACGTACTGGCCTTTGTGGGAGCCTAGGCAGTTTGGATGCTCACCTTACTAGACCTGGATGGAGGTGGGTGGTTCTTGGACTTCCCACAGGGCAGGGAACCCTGATTGCTCTTTGAGCTGACGAGGGAGGGGGACTTGATTGGGGGAGGAGGAGGGAAATGGGAGGCGGTGGTGGGGAAGAGACAGAAATCTTTAATAAATAAATAAATATAAATAAATACATAAAAATACAAAAAGTAATAGAATAAAAATAAATAAATAACATAAAGATAAAATATACACAGAGAGTCTGAATTATGTATATTACTGTCATCTTTGAATTTTTGAACTGTGAAGGAGCTAAGTACAGAGAAACATTTCATTATATGGGCTGCTAAGCTAAACCAACATGTATATTAAAAAGGTGTTTGACTTCAGAATTTAGGTCTAAGTATATGTTGCTTTGGAAAAGAGTTTCTTCTTTTGTTTCCACAGAGGTTGAGAACTTGTGGAATACTTCAAAGCTAATATTGTTTGATGGACCAAAATTCCCAGAAAAGTCACCTTAAACACCCTCAAAAAATTACTTCACCCAATAAAGAAAGGGCAGGAAGAAGTTTGGAGAGAATTACTCTCATATGCCCAAATATTTATAGATGTTTCTTTATATTTAAAGGGAGATATGCTATAGAGGTGTGCATTGGTATGGCTTTTAGTTTATTGATAGAAATTTAAGGTCAATTCTGCTATATGCATATTTCTGCTCTTGATTAAGGTATTGCATTTGTGTAGCTCATTTAAAATTATAATGTATAATTAAAGAAATATAGGTCATTCAATAATCATCTATAATAGTTGCACTTATAGTTATGTTGATTAGATTTTCTAAATATATAGAGATATATTTCAATTAGTTAGGCATTCTTCCACTCATTCAAATACTACAGAATATGGTATTTAAAATGTTTTGAGAATTTAGGAGTTATTCTGACAATGAAACACATCTGCTCCTGGCAGCACCAATTACTAAAAGAGGAAGATGGGAATCAAAGATTCTCCTTATGGAGTTGGTTAACCATTTTGGCAAAAACTGCTCTTGCCTGAAATACTTGATGAACTGGAATGGGACTCACAGAGAAATGACTACTGAACTTGCCTAAAGGTGAGACCATCCTTCAGGTTTCTGCTTCATAAAAGAGTCTGTGAGACATTCTGCAGGACACAGAAGAAAGTGACTGAAATTTCCTGCTTCATGGAAAAGTCTGCTGGACACTATGGGCCTGTAGGCTGAAGGTGGATGCCCCAATATTATGGAAGAACTTTGGGTGACTGTCCAGGCAGTGCAATGTCTCTGTCAATTCTAGAGTTTTGGAAGTTGTTTACAAGGCACTTCCTGTTACTTAGGTAATATTATATCCTTCTGGAGTCTTTGATGGAATTGTAGAATTTATAGCTATAGTTATAGCTTTCCTTAGTTATAATAAAAGATAAAGTACATATAAATATTGTAACTGAAATTCTTGCTTGATACCTGTTTTGCTATATGTAATTTTACTATATTAAAGTTAAAGCGTTCCTTTTTATTTAAACAGAAAAGGGGAAGTAATGTGGGATTCCCCTCTTTATGTTCTGAATACCATTGGTTTATAAACTGTTTGGGGCCTGTGCAGGGAATAGAGGTAGGTGGGGAAAACTCTCTTAATGCTGGAAGAAAGAAGGAGGAGTTAGAGAGAAGCCATGGAGTTGCTACCAGAGACAGACTTGCTGAAACTTTGCTGGTAGGCCACAACCTCATGGTAATGCACAGATTAATAGAGATGGGTTAAATTAATATGTAAGAGTTATACAATAAGAAGCCAGAGCTAATGGGCCAAATAGTGATTTAAATAATTCAATTTTTATGTGATTATTTCAGTTCTGGGCACCCAGGATGAACAAACAGCTCCTTTCAACAATGATACAGCATGCTGTCTGTCTCACAAGAATACACAGCACTTCCCCAGCTACTAGAAATATATCAGGCTCTCTGAAATACCTTCAAGTATATCTCAAACATTATCAAAGTCATTAAGGCTTAGAAGAATCTGAGATAATATTTGTACTGAATAGAGAAGTAAACACTCCTACACTCCTACACACACACACACACACACACACACACACACACACACATATGAACAAATAGTTTGTATAGCCATATACATCCATAAGCATATGTGTATCTATGGATGTACACATAAAGACACTATACATGTGTCCATTTGTATGTGTGAGTGTGTGTGTTTGTGTAGAAATACATATACTATTTTATATATTTACAGTAAGAATTTGTTCAGGAAATACAAAGGCAGAAAGTACAAAAATAAAATTTGTAGTTGGTACAACAGAGACCCAGGGAAGATGATGGTAGGGTTTCTAATTGAGTTTGAAAGTAGATGATTGGTGCCAGAGTTGAAAAGAAAACACAGATTTGGATTTTTGGCCTTTCATTCCATCAAGGCCTTGAATAAATGTATGAGGCCACTCCTGCTGAGAAGGAAAGCCTTCTTACTCAGTCAAACAATTCAAATGCTAGTTCCAGTTAGAAGTGAAAATATCTTTCATAAACATGCCCCAAAATAATGTTTTACTGATGATGTGGATTTCTTGTGCCTATGCCAAGTGCACACAAAACAATCTACTACATTGCCGCATCAAGCCAGACCAAAGGAAGCTTGATGTGCAATGTCATTTGAATCCTAAGTGAGAATATAGAACATATAAAGTATATTAGACAGAATTGCATGTGTGTATAAAGCATAGGCTTTAGGTAGTTAACATATTAACATTTTATTTAATTACAGATTGATGTATTCCATAAATCTAAAGTATTAACCATGGAAGAAACTGGATATGTATGTATAAAAATAGTATAATATCTATACTATTTTCTTCTGTAAATATGCAGAGTACTAAATAGTGCCCTTTAAAAATGAATTCACTTCCAGAAGATTCCTAGTCATATTTTGTATTATGTGCAATAATTACATTCTTGTAATTGGTTGATGACTGTACACGTGTGACTGAAAATACAAATCTTTCATCCCTGTCACCTGGAACAGCACATGCCATTTTTGTGTAATTAGACTGTCTGTCAGTTCTGCTTGGGCTGGTCAGATCTCAGTTACTCTTTCAGGTCTGAGCCCAGTGCAGTCCACAGAGCAGGGAATTCTAATGCTTCCATAATGCTTTAGTACAAAGAGTGAGGGATTTTGGTATTAGCCTCTTTCATTCTCTCTCTGGTTAGGTAGACAGGCTCACATATCCAACATGTGTAGATAAAAATAATCAATATTCCTGTGCATCTTTTGAAATCTGGGAACCCCATCACATATCAATATGTGCAATACTTCTCTGAAATTAGAGAGATATTCTGAGTTTCAATTTGTGTGTGTGTGTGTGTGTGTGTGTGTGTGTGTAAGCTTATGTGCAAGTATTTTATTTTTGTCATCTTATAGTGAATACTGTGTGTTGAAATTATATATGTGTGTTATACTTATATTCTCATATTGGGATCCATAAATTTCATCAGGTCTGTAAGGGAATCTAAGACTCCAAATTATGTAACTAGAAATTACAACTTTTGGGGACAGAAGAAAGTTACCTATTTCCAAATTAAAATAATAGACTAAATAATTATAGGTATATCGTAGATCATTCAATTAAATAATGAATTTTCTAACTGATTGCTCTGGATCCCTATGGTTCATGGTGTTGTCCGAGGATGGAGATGTGTGTATGAGTGGAATATAAATGGACTGCCTGCTTGAGAACCTGTCGTGAATGTTCTTTGTTTGTAGAGCGCACCCCGAGTTCTCAACATAGAACTGTCAGAAAACTTTTCCTTCTTGAAGAATTACCTTTCAGTAATTGTGTCTGAACAGCATTTTGGAAAACACTGCTGATTTACCAAGTGCAACTACATTTCCATTTATACACTAGCAACAAGATGAGATAAACTCTCTCTGTAGTTATTATTAACCTACAGCTGCTATGTGAATAGCATCCATGCCTTTTCTGAAATGGCTCAGTGTCTGGTAGTCATTTAAATGCCCCATGACTTCTGAGATTCAAAAGTTAACCATTCTTGAGTCTCCCAACTATGATTCCTAGTGGCATTAGTCTTCATTGTTGAATTTGATCGAAATGGTGTTTTAATCATTCGGCATTTGAGGATTATATGAGGTGATTCAAATTTTTAATTTAAAGCTATAAAAACTGTTCAAACTCTATTTTTACCCAAGAAATGGGATAGAAGAGACTTTTCTTATCACTGTTTGCCAGATTGAAGGATACATTTTATTATTCTCCTTTGACTGGTGGAATTATTATCATTCAGATTGTATAGAAATTACAGCATTCACATAGCACTGTGGTGAAACTCATCAAAATAATTAAAATGTAGCAAGACACTTAATAAAAATTACATTACAGGTTTTCATTTTAGATTATTCTTGAAAATACACACCCTGTCACTAGGGATGTAATGGACTTCTGTAAGATTTTAACAGAAAATTGGATTTAAACATGGGCAATTTATAAATATCTTGTCAAACTCATTGATAAATGAAATGCTTATGTATAAGACAAATTTAATTGATACTCAAGGAAGTATGTGTGTGTGTGTCCTAAAACCAAAAAGTCCCATGACAGGTGGTTGGTTTCTTTCCTTACCGCAAAATACCAAGTAAAAGCAATGCAGAAAATTAGATCCTAAATATGCTACACTTGCTCATGCAGAAGAATATATTCCAGCTAATGAGGTTTTAAATTTCATGAACTGTTGCGGGCTTCTCACAATGCTGCCTGGACTCTCTAGCATCTGTTACTGCATTAAAGAAACCTTAGAGGCATCTCTGAAATGTTACAATGCTACAATATCCATAAAAAATGAAGCAGCTTTCTCTTGGGTTAGTTTGACCAAGAGGGTCAACGGAACCCACATTTGATTTCCTCATTTTTCTCCCTAGGTTTTCAACCTATCTTCCCTCTGTCTCCCATCTGTGGTTACTGGCCTATCTATGGTCTATCTGTTCTGTGTATGATCTGTCTGTGTAACTGTCTGTGGTTATTGGACAACCTGTGGTCTGTCTATCGTGTGTATACAACTGTTTATCTCTGTTGCCTTGTCTGTGTGTGTGCGTGCACACGTGTGATTGTGGGTATGTAAATCTGAGTCTATGTCTATTTTTTTGTGTCTATCTTTAACAAAATCCTTTGTTCTATTTTTTGAGCAGCACAGAAAATATGAGGTAAAGAAATATTTATGGAAATGTTTAACAGAGGTTTATAAGGGAAAAAGTTGCTTTACTGTCATTCAGAATTATAGAATATTTGTTATTTAAATGTGCTTCCAATCTGTTGGCTGTTTTCAGGATATGATTATCATGGTATACATAGAGATATATATTATTTTGCATTGGTGAAAAGAAATAGTATCTAACATAAAAAAGCTATACATTTAAGCTTATGTTGTAAAAACAGGCTACATGGGATATCCAAAGCAGAGTAAAGTTGGCTCTCCTTTTTAAAATTTTTTCTCTTTTGTTATTGTAAATCAATTCTTCTCTCATATGATATATCCAATTACAGTTTCCCTCCTCTCCACTCCTCCTAACTCCCTGCCACACACACCACTCTTTTCCTCCAGATCCACATCCACTCTGTCTCATCTTCCAAGAACATCAGTTCTCCAAGAGACAACAGCCAATCAGGACAAAATAGGATGGAATAAAACAAGGCAAAGGCTTCATATTGAGTCTGGACAAGGCAGTCCAGTAGGAAGAAATGAGTCTCAAGAACAGGCAAAGAGTTAGGGATACACCTGCTCCCACTGTTAAGAGTTCCATAAAAACAGCAAGTGAACAGTCATAACATATGTGCAGACAGCCTAAGGTAGGTTAAATTAAATAGGTTGAGAATACAACAGGAGAATAGGTTAAGTATATAGTCTTAAATGACTTAAAGGTTTATTTTTAACCTGACTTCTACTCCCAGTAAAAGTACACCTCTTTGGAGTAAAGAGATATTTTTAGAAAAACATATTCTCACATTGCCTTAGAAGGTACAATGCCCAGCTTGGGACAAGAACCACTAAGTACCAATAACTGTATCTTCTAGGTGAGGGAGTAGTGATACACAGAGCCAGAAAAGCTATACCTTCCTGCAGCCCAGTCCAAGATCTTCTGGGCTTTGAGTCTAGCATAACATAGGAGAATAGAACTCATACCTTGTTAAGACACATGTTTAGGAAATGTAGCGGTAGCAGTAGATCACTCATACATGTCCTGCTCTCATATCCCATTATAACAATATACTGTGCATAGGAGATAGTGATCCAGGATCCAATAGTAATGATGTACTGTACATAGGAGATAGTGATCAAGGATCTAATAGTAATGATGTACTATTCATAAGAGGTAGTGATCCTTGATCCCAATCATAATGATATAGTGTGGCAAAGACAGAACTTAAGTGTAATGATAATTTATTGCAGACAATCATGTTTGATTCCATATCTCAGTACATATTACTTTTTAAATTTTATATGAAGTCTTAATAATTTTCTTGAAAACATGGTATACTTGCTTTTCTTTCCAGTGACTTGAAGCAAACATTGTTAATTACCTTTCCAAGTTAAATCACAAGGAATGGATGAGTCAAGATTCAATCCAAATATATCTACCCCCAGGAACAAAATTAGAAATTGGTGTAGGAAGATCTTCTATGTGTTACTTCCATTGGTTAAATAAAGAAGCTGCCTTGGCCTTTTGAGAGGGCAGCACTTAGGTGGGTGGAGTAGAGAAAACAGAATTCTGGGCAGAAGAAACAGAGTCAGGGAGAGCTGCCATGGAGCCAGCTGCCAGATCAGACATGCTGAATCTCTCCCAGTAAACCACAGTCACGTAGTGATACACAGATTAATAAAAATGGGTTGAATCAAGATGTGAGAGTTAGCCAATAAGGGGCTAGAACTAATGAGTCAGGCAATGTTTAATTAATACAATTTTTGTGTGGTTATTTTGGGTTTTAAGCTAGCCAGGGGAGGGGTGCTTGGAATGCAGCCCACTCCCCTTACTACAAGAAATCTTATGGCTTTTGCTGAGACCCCAAATAATCAAATGACTCTCTGCATGTGGTAGACGTTCATGATGTTTTCATACCACTTGGGTTTGCTGGAGGTGGAATGTGGGTAGTAACAGGAGTGGCTTGGATAATAGAAACAAAATCACTTCCTTATCCCAATGGGAACTGATATATCTTCTGTTGATTTATATCTTCTCTTTAGCTAAGGATGAAAACTAGAGATTTGAATATAAATAGCATCAATTTATTTCAGTCATTTAAGATTTGTAAATGAAATAAAATGAGTTTTGAACTTATTAGGCTCTTGGAGATAATCTTGACCAAGCCATCTGGCTAATTCTCTGCAGAATTGAGTCTGTGAGGAAGTTCTTTTCTCTAATCTTCATGGCAAGAAAATGAGGGGGAAATGCTTTGTATACTCTCTCCAGACCAATTCATGATCCCCATTTCAGTGTTTGAAGCATTCATCATTCTGTCACATTAGCCAAATGCTCACAACTTAGGGCAAGTCACTCCTGGCAAAACAAGAAGACTGGAAAAGATTCAAGAAAAATTTTAGATGCTAGCAAACACCCATCTCAATCTTTGGCTGTAAGACACTATTGTGGTTAAAGGGGGGAAGGCAACTCACAAAAATGTAGCCTTAGCTCATACCTGGCTCAGAGCTAATGATTAGTTTCTATTTGCAATGCTTGCTGAAAGAGCATTCAGGAGGGTTATTCCTCATTGGACTCTAGCCCCAGTCTATATCATAGCATGGATAAATTGCAGTAAAAGAACAGCTAAGCAGACTGCTTTACATCAGCAAGTATATGGGTTACCTAAGAAATCAGAAATAATGAAAGTAACACCAATCTCAATACGGTTATTATTTGTTACATAGGGACACAAATGACAGGACAATTGAACCTAATTTAATCAAGGAATTAGGAGACTTAGGGTGTCTTACACTGTGATGGATTATAAGAACACAACCTCATGTCTCCAACTGCATGCATATACTCATACATAAAATCATCTTTATTGAAAACAAAAGATTCAAAAATATAGGGAGATTGTATATATATATATATATATATATATATATATATATTATCAAATATATATAGTTTTATCAAACACAAAAATTTTATACATCTTTATTAAAAATGAACTGGAAAGGCTTTTTAGGAAAAAAATAAGCCTTTAATTATGTACATAAGAAAACATTATGTCTTTCCTGGGTCTAGATATATGGCTTTCAACAAGAATTAATAAAGGCTTTAAAAAAAAAAAAACAAGCTTCATCTATCTAGCAAGCCAGCCTTGCCCACTAACTTTGATACTAAAACCTTGATAGTGTCTTTTGCTATATCTTTAAAAATGTTAATATACACAATCCTGGCACCTAATAAGGGGCAACTACATTCACATAAAACCTGGAAGAGTTTAAAAACTACTTCTAAGCTAAACTAAAATAAAATAAATCATGACTTCTTGGTAGCAGCAATTTCTTGGGTCTGTTCTGCTTGCTAGAGGCAAGCAAGCACTGTCATTTGGAAGAGGCTTCCTAACTCAGCTTTAGCTGTAAAACCTTGAAGCACTTTTAAGAGGTCCTGCCACAAAACACATAAATGGGTACTAATAAAAAGCTGACCACACTTTTTTTGTTTTTCAGCTCTAGGAAAAAAAAAGAGACTCCATTTTAAAATGCCAGATTTCTGGGCTGTCCCGCCAGGGCAAACTCTAGCTCTCTCAGATAGGCAGTCCAACTACAAAACATCTGAGTATGGTTTGTGAGCACACTGCTGCAGCTTACTTGCTGGCAGGCACCTTAAAATGCCATAGAGTTATGACAATAAACGTGGCTCTGGCCGGTACCTCAGCCATGACACTAAAATCTCAAAAAGCTAAAAAAAATAAATGGACTGGATCTAGCCATCAAAGCCATGAATTTTATCCTCTCCATATTGCTTAAGAAATTAAAAACTCACATGGTCAAAAAAATATACACTAAAGAGAAATTCAAAAAAAAAACTCTAAATGGTTGATACTGTGTTAAAAATATATACAGGCTAAAGGTTATAGTCCTTAAAATAAAAAGAGAGAGAGCAGTTGGGTGTTGCTGGTGGTACACATCTTTAATCCCAATGCCTAGAAGGCAAAGACAAACAAATCTGTGTAAATTCAAGGTGTGGTGGTGGACGCTTTTAATCCCAAAGTTTGGGAGGCAGAGACACACAGACCTCTGTAAATTCAAGGTGTGGTGGTGGATACCTTTAATCCCAAAGCTTGGAGGACATAGAAAAGTAAATCTCTATAATTCAAGAACAGTCTGGTCTACAGAGAGAGTTCTAAGACGAAGATACACACACACACACACACACACACACACAAACTGTCTCAAAAAGCCAAAAGGTAAAAATAAAATTTAAAAAATCGAGGTTAAAATAAAGCCTCATAAAGAAAAGATACACAAAAAATTGATACTCTATGTTATTATGCTCTCTTTAAATTGTTTAAATGCTGAGAAAGGAGCAATGGCTGCTAAAAGATATTTGCTTATAAATTCTGCTAAAGCTGGGCAATGGTGGCGCACGCCTTTAATCCCAGCACTCGGGAGGCAGAGGGAGGCGGATCTCTGTGAATTCGAGACCAGCCTGATCTACAGAGCTAGCTCCAGGACAGGCTCCAAAGATACAGAGAAACCCTGTCTCGAAAAACCAATATATATATATATATATATATATATATATATATATATATATAAATTCTGCTAAATTAATCCAAAATAGGTATTTTGAAAATACCTTGACTTTAAAATTGAAGTTAAAAGATTATGTTTCTTTGAAAAAGAGATTTTGCTTTGTTTCCACAAAAAAAAAAAAAATGAAAGACTGTGGATTATTTCTGAGTTTTAAAAAAATCAGGTTTTATCAAGAAGTCCAGTTAAAAAATCTCCAGTCGAAACAGATGGTCCAGATGTCTGAGTTCTACATCCAAAACAGATTCAAGACTGCTGCCTGAGATGATCAAGACTCACAGGATACTCTAGTCAGGACTTGATCCTAATTCTAAATTTTCTTTAGATCTCCATATGATTATCAGCACCTTCAACCAGCTGAAAGTAGCCTAAAATACTAAGCCCACATTCCCAAAAAATAAACTATAAATGCTCTTGATTTCTTAAAAAAGGGGGGGATGGTGTGCAACAATTCTATATTTTGTCAATTATATTTTAAATAAACGCTTATTGGCTGGTAGCAGGCAAAAAGTATAGGTGGAAAAAAAACAAACAGAAAGTAGAGGTAGGGCAATGAGAACAGGAGTATTCTGAAAAGAAGGAAGTTCTTCCCACAGTCCTGTCCAAACACCAAAGAAGGAGGATGTTACCTACCCCACCAAAAAAGGTACCGAGCAATGTGGCTAACATAGATAAGAATAATGAGTTAATATACATTATAAGAGTTAATAAAAAGCCTGTGATAATGGGCCAGTCAGTTTATAACTAATATAGACCTCGGTGTAATTTTCTTTGGGGGTTACCCACTGTGAAAACTGGGCAGGACAAAAACTCCAACAAGCAGGCCCTCGTGTTACACAATCCATTTTAAATTTGTTTTTAACTGAAACATAAAGATATATAAGTACATATTTATGCCCTTCCACAGGAAGTTTCAATGCTATTTCATTCTACACACACACACACACACACACACACACACACACACACACGTATGCATGTTCATATACATATAACTTTATTTACTACCAGGTTTATTAAAGATCTGCTATGTAGCTCCATGCTTACTGAAGTTCCAGCATATACTAGTGATGTCATACTTTACTTCAGATGGGAGATCACCTGGACATCAGTTAGGCAAGATGATCAGAAGATGGATGATTCTATTATTGATTTCTCAGGATACATGGCATAGTCAGATTAAGATTCTGATCCACATTCTGGCTTTGTGAAAATAGATATAAGTGATATTAGTGATATTTTATAAATAATAAAACTGAGTTCTGTGGCTTATAAATTACATGACTCTAATGTCTTCAATTTATACAATACAATTTTCTCTGGGAAATATTGTTTTATTAAATATACTTGGCATTTTATGACACTAATTTTTTAATTTAATTTTAAACATTTATTTATATGTTTTATGTATATGAATACTCTGTCTGCATATACATTTGCATACCAGAAAAGGGCATGAGATCTCTTTACAGATAGCTGTAAACTACCGTGTATCTGCTGGGAACAGAACACAGGGTCTCTGGAAAGTCATTCAGTTCTCTTAACCACTAAGCCATCTTACTAACCCCAATTTTTCATTTATGATTTGTGCTTGGGGGAGAATATGCTGCCATGGTTCTCATGTAGAATTTGAAGGATAAGTTTGTGGAGTTGGTTCTTTTCTTCCTGTTTCACATTGGCTCTGAGAATAGATTGTAGATCACCATGATTGGGCAGCAAACATCTGTACCCAATGATCAACATCACTAACTTAGCTATTTTTAATTTAATAAATTGTAACAGTGGTTTATAATGTAACATATATTTAACCAATACATGCTTATTTTCCCTCATTTAATACACATTTATCTAGTCTACCTTTGAAATACATGTCATAGCATTACCTGGTGAAGTTTTGTCTTTGACTCTTGTTCTCTCAAAGAGTAAAGCTATGTGAAGAGACAAAAACACTTTAGAAGGAGGGTTATGTATTAAAGCCAGCAAGGGATTATCCTCTAGAGAGAGGATGGGGTAGCAGACAGTGAGCTTCCAGTGTGGATGAAAGTTTTTCAGAGCCCTCTCTTCCCTGTGATGTCTTCTTTGAGTTCACCCTCCAGCACACCTTTCATTAATCACACACTACAGTTTACTCTCTAGATCAAGATTTTTCTTCCATTCCCCATGACCTGATTTTTTCAGTATGTTTGTGGTGAGCATTCAGAGCATAGGAAACATACCATAACCAAGCTTCAATGCCTGATACTGTGATAAGATCCAACTGCGGCCACAAGGGCCACTCTGATGGTAAGAATCCAATTTCTTGTCACTCTCAGTGTCTGTGCTACTGGGGTTATATTTAGGAAGTGGTGTCCTGGGCCCAAGCACTGAAAGCCACTTCCCACTTTCTCTTCTATCAGGTTCAGTGTGGATGGATTTATATTGAGGTCATTAATCCATTTGGACTTGAGTTTTGTGCATGGAGATAGATATATCCTATTTGCACTCTTCTACATGTTGACATCCAGTTAAGACAGCAAGATTTGTTGAATATACCTTCTTTTTTTCCATTGTATAATTTTAGCTTCTTTGTCAAAAATCAGGTGCTCATAAGCATGTGAATTAATACCCAGGTCTTTGATTCAATTCCTTTAATCAACCTGTCTGTTTTCATGTAAATACCAGTTTGTTTTCATTATGGTAGCTCTGTAATAGAGCTTGATGTCAGGGATGTTGATTCCCACGAAAATTCCTTTACTATACAGGATTGTTTTGGGCTATTCTGAATTTTCTTTTTTTTTTCATATGAAGTTGATTATTTTTCTTTCAAGTTCTATGAAGAATTGTGTTGGGATTTTGATGAGGATTGCACCAAATCTATAGATTGCTTTTGGAAGGATTGTCATTTTTATTATGTTGATTCTACCTATTCAAGAACATTGAAGATCTTTCCATTTTCTGGTGTCTTCTTCAATTTCTTTCTTCAAAGACTTAAAGTTCTTCTTGAACAGGTCTTTCACTTCTTTTTGTTAATGTTACCCCAAAATATTTTATGTTATTTGTGGCTATTGTGAAGGGTGATATTCTCTGATTTCTTTCTCAGCCTTTTTGTCATTTGTACAGAGGAGGGATAGTGTTTTTTTTTTTTTTTTTTTTAGTTGATCTTGAATCCTGCCTATTACTGAAGGTATTTTTTCAACTGTAGTTCTTGGTTAGAGTCTTTGGGGTCACTTATATGTACTATCATATCATGTGCAAATAACAAAAGTTTGACTTCTTTCTTTCCAATTGGAAGCCCCTTAATCTCCTTTTGCTGTCTTATTGCCCTAGACAGAACTTTAAGAACTATGTTGAATAGATATGGAGAGAGTAGACAGCCTTGTCTTGCTCTTGGTTTTAGTGGAATCCCTTTGAGTTTCTCTCAATTTAATTTGATGTTGGCTGTCGACTTGCTGTATATTGCTTTTTTATAGATATGTTCCTTGTATCCCTGATCTCTCAAGACCTTTATCATAAAGGGGTATTGGATTTTCTTGAATGCTTTTTCAGCACCTGATGTTTTTTTCTTTTAGTTTATTTATATGGTGGATTACATTGATAAATTTTCATATGTTGAACCAGCCCTATATCTCTGGGATGAAGCAGACTTGATCATGGTGGAGGATTTTCTTTTTGATGTGTTCTTGGATTTTATTGAGTATTTTTTAATCTATGTTTATGAGTGGAACTGGTCTGTAATTCTCTTTCTTGGTTGAGTCTTTGTGTGGTTTCAGTATCAGGGTAACTGTAGCCTCATAAAAAGAGTTTGGCAATGTTTCCTTCTGTTTCTACTATGTATATCACTTTGAGTAGTATAGGTATTATCTCTTTCTGGAAGTTCTGGTAGAATTCTGCACTGAAACCATCAGGCCCTGGGATTTTTTTGGTTGGGAGGCTTTTTATGACTGCTTCTATTTCCATGCAATTTATAGGTTGATTTAAATTGTTCACCTGGTCTTGCTTTAATTTTGGTATGCTCATTTCTTTTACATTTTCTAATTTTATGAAGAACTTGTTTTTGTAGTATGACATAATGATTCTCTGGATTTCCTCAGTGTCTGTTCTTATGTCCCCTTTTCATTTCTGATATTATTAGATGGTCTCTCTCTGCCTTATGATTAGTTTGGATAAAGATTTGGCTATCTTGTTGATTTTGTCAAAGAAACAGTTCCTTGTTTCATTGGTTCTTCACATTTTTGATTCTATTTTGTTGATTTCAGCTTTTAATTTGCTTATTTCCTGTCATCTACTCAACCTGCGTGATTCTGCTTCTATTTATTTCAAAGCTTTCAGAAATGGGACTTCCTGAAACTGATATGCCTCTGTTAAGCAAAAACAGAGTCAATAAGATGAAAAGGCAGCCTACTGAATGGGAAAATATTTTCACCAACTCCACATCAGACAGAGGACTGATCTCCAAAATATATAAACACTCAAGAAATTAGACATCAAAATTCCAAATAACCCAATTAAAAAATGGGGTATAGAACTAAACAGAATTCTCAACAGAAGAATCTCAAATGGTTGAAAGACATTTAAGGAAATGTTCTTAGCCAACAGGGAAATGCAAATCAAAACAACTCCAGGATATCATCTTACACCAGTCTGAATGGTTAAGATCAAAAACACCAATGATAGCTTATGCTGGAGAGGATGTGGCCTAAGGGAAACACTCATCCATTGCTGGTGGGAATGCAAACTTGGGAAACCACTTTGGAAATCAGTATGGCAGTTTCTCAGAAAATTGGAAATCAATGTAATTTAGTACTCAGCAATACCACTCTTGGCATATACCCAAAAGATGATTAATCACACTACAAGGACATTTATTCAACTATGTTCATAGCAATAGTATTTGTAATAGCCAGAGCCTGGAAATGACCTAGATGCTACCTCAACTGAAGAATAGATAATGAAAATGTGGTACATTTACACAATGGAGTACTACTTAGCAGTAAAAACCAATGACAGCTTGATATTTGCAGGCAAATGGATGAAACTAGGAAATACCATCCTGAGTGAGGTAACTCAGACCTAGAAAAATGAGCATGGTAGGATAAGTGGATACTAGCTCTAAATCAAAGGATAACATGCCTATAGTCCACAAATCAAGAGAAGCTAAGTAACATGGTAAACCGTAAAAAAAATTATGATGTTGTTATTATCCACAGAGGAATGGTTATTCAGATTCTGTTTAGTTAATTTTACTTTTCAATTGTGTGGACAATTTTTTTACTTTTATTTTTTTATTTATTCTTATCTCATATATTACATCTCAAATACAGTTCCCCATCACTGCAGTCTTTCTGCCCCCCCCCCCACACACACACACTTTCCCTCTTTCCCAGACCCTGTACTCCTCTGTTTACCTTTTAAAAAGATCAGGTCTCCCAGAGTTATTCGCCAAACACAGCATAATAAGTTACAATAAGACTAGGCACAAACCATCATATCAAGGCAGGAGAAAAAGGGTCCTAAAATTGAGCAAAAGTGTCAGAGACACCCCCTACTTGCACTGTTAGGTGTCCCTCAAGAACACCCAGCCCACAACCATAACATATATGCAAAGGACTTACCTCAGATCCAATCACATAGGGAGAAGAGCCTGAGGCTGCATCTCTAGCAGAGGATCTTTTGGCACTTGAGGGGTGCTGAAGGAAGTAGAGGGATTTTCTCAGAGGGATTTGACCACTGTAAGCTGCCGCATCACAGTGGATAGCCATACACCCATGTCTAAATGAGTGCCACTAAGTTGATTTGGGGGGTGTTAACAATAGCAATAAAATAAAGTATTCATGAAGATAGGAGTGATATAGAATTTGGGGTCTTTGGTGGAGTTGGAAGGAAGTGTTAGACTGTGAATAGATCAAGATGCGTTACATAAATATTTTCAAATAATAAATGAAACATCAATTAAGTAATCATGCCTTACCTGAAAAACTGGAGTATAGGGTATAATATGTTTGAAATTGTATGACTTATTTGATGCTACATAGCAAATCAGTCACTCCATAACCTCTTGTCTCAAAAACTAGGCTAGGTAATCCAGAACTAATTTTGTGAATGAGATGGTGAGTACTACTTGACTGGAAATGCTTACCAAATCTCAACCACATAGTTTTCAGGGCTATGGAATTAAATATGCATAACTCTTCTCCTGTATCACTATGCTGTATTCCTTGTATTCATCATTATTTAGTATTTACCTAAAAAATATATGTCCCATCATTTCATCTTCAAGTGTTTTTGCACCTTTTGATTTCAGTGTCAATTATCTGTAGTCCCAAATATTGGTAAATTGAGGTAGGAGCCCTTTTTCAACTCTTGTGTGACAAAGAAGCTTTGAAAGGCAGCAATATCCACCTTAAAATTAACTATAATAGGATTTAGTGTTTTAAGACAATGATGTTTATTTTTTTAAAAAATAAAAATGATTTTTTAAATAAAAAAGAAAGGTATTAAATTCAGCCATATTAAAAAAAACAGAAAGAGAACTCAAAACAGGAAGTATACGCACAATTTAAGATTTAGACCCAAAAACATGAAGGCATGAATTACTAAAGTTTTTCGGGTAATGAAGGAGACACAGAAATATGACACACGTTCAATGATTATTTTGATTAGTGTCAAATTGCCTCCCAATGTCTATAAAATGATTTGGATAGAACATTATAAGAAGTTCATTTTAATTTTTCTGTCATTTATAAAAGAATTCAAGAATGATTTTAACAGACACTGTGATTAAATAATCTAACCAATGGTGAGGACTGATGTAGAAAAAAAATTTCTACCATTCAATTCCAGTCAATACTGAGTATTTTGTCAAAAAAAATGTAGGTACCAATATTTTTAAAGAATTAATTTGTTTTAAATATGCGTGTAGTAGGAGCTGAGGGCCTCTTCCGACAGCCCGGCTCCTGACTGCCTGGCTAGCTTATGCCCCGAAATAACAACACACAAATTGTATTCATTTAAACACTGCCTGGCCCATTTGCTCTAGCTTCTTACTGGCTAATTCTTACATCTTGATTACTTGTTTCTATTAATGTGTGTAGCATCCCAAGGTGTACTTACTAGGAAGATTCTAGCCTACATCCATCCTGGTTTGAAGCTTCATCACGTCTGCCCCAGAGAGGAGAGCTATCGAGTCTGAGCTCACTTCCTCTTCCTCCCAGCATTCTGTTCTGTTTACTCTGCCTACCTAATTTTCTGTCCTATCAGGGCCAAGGCAGTTTCTTTATTTAACCAATGACCTTGCTCCATCATTTCAGCAATGAGATCCCATTAGACTTTTTTCTTGTTCAAAAAGTATGGATAAGGCTGGGTGGTAGTGGCGCACGCCTTTAATCCCAGCACTCGGGAGGCAGAGGCAGGTGGATCTCTGGGAGTTCGAGGCCAGCCTGGTCTACATAAGCTAGTTCCAGGACAGGCACCAAAGCTACAGAGAAACCCTGTCTCGAAAAAAAAAAAAAAAGTATGGATATATTTCTCTAAATATCTGAGGCAAATGAAATTGCCCCATCTCAATTCTTAGTTTCTAAATGAGCTTACATTAAAATTAATGGATTTCTCACAGATTTTTTTTTTTTTTTTGCCTAAAGGATAACCAGACTACAGAAAAGCTAGGTAACAAAAAGGACCCTAGGAAGGATGGTATGGATCATCTTGGGATGCAGAAATAGTTGATATCTCCTGGGCAAACTGGGGGTGAAGGGGCAGTAGAGGAGAGAGGAGGAAGAATGGGATGGCCAAGTTGGAGATGCATCAGAATGGGAAAACAATGAAAGAGATATCTTGATATAGGGAACCATTATGGGGTTAAAGGGAATTCTAGGACCAGGGAAGTTTCCAAAAATACACAAGAATGACTCCAGCTAAAACACCTAGTAATCATGAATTGGCCTTGCCTTGTAGTCAGTTTGGTAAATACCCTGTCATCACAGAGCCTTTATCCAGTTACTGATGGAACCAGATGCAGAGAACCATAATCAAGCACAAGCCCAAATTCGAGAAGTTCAGTCAAAGGATTATATGAACAGGGAGGGTCAAAATCATGATGGGGAAATCTAAAGAGACAGCTGAACCATGCTCATGAGAACTCAGGAACCTTAGACCTGGAGAGCCTTCATGGAACTGAACTAAGCCCTCTGTGTGTGGGTGATAGTTTTGTAGCTTGATCTATTGGAGGGGCCCCTGGCAGTGGGATGAAGATCTATACCTAGTACATGAAGTGGCTTTTTGGAGGCCATTCCCTATGGTGGGATACCTTGCTCAGCCTTGATGCAGCAGGGAGGACCTTGGTCCTGCTTCAACTTTATGTGCCAGACTTTGTTGATTCCCCATGGCAGGCCTTAGATTTTTGGAGGAGTGGATGGTGGATGAGCACAAGCAGAAGCAGGAGAGGAAACTATGGTTGATGTGTAAAATTAATTTTAAAAAATTTAAAAACTAAAACATTTTGCCTAATATGCATTCAAATAAACATTTACACAATAATTTTATTTAGTTAAGACTTTACAGAAGAATTAACCATATGAATTTATTGTGCTTTATGAACAGAAGTTTCTGTCCTACCCAGTGCCACAACCATTCAGTCCCAAAAAACACACAGAGATCTACATTAGTTATAAACTGGTTGGCCTGTTAGCTCAGGCTTCTTATTGATTAACTCTTGCTTCTCCCCCCACTTTTTATTGATTTTTATTGAGCTCTACATTTTTCTCTGCTCCCCTCCCTGCCTCTCCCCTACCCCTTTTAACCCTCCCCCAAGGTCCCATGCTCCCAATTTACTCAGGAGATCTTGTCTTTTTCTGCTTTCTACTTTTCATGTAGATGAGATCTATGTAAGTCTCTCTTGGTTGTCCTCATTGTTGTCTAAGTTCTCTGAGATTTTGGTTTGTAGACATCTGGTTTTCTTTGCTCTATGGTTAAAAACCACCTATGAGTGAGTACATGTGATAATTGTCTTAGTCTGGATTACCTTACTCAAAATAATGTTATCTAGCTCCATCCATTTTCCTGCAAAATTCAAGATGTCATTATTTTTTTTGGCTGTGTAAATGTACATTTTTCTTATTCATTCTTGAGTCAAGGAGCATTTATATTGTTTAAAGGTTCTGGCTATGACAAACAAAGCTGCTATGAACATGAGAACATGTCCTTGTGGCATGATTGAGCATCCTATGAATATATACCGAAAAATGGTATTACTGGGGCTTGAGGAAAGTTGTTTCCTAATTTTCTGAATAAATTGCCACACTGATATCCTAAAGGGTTGTATCACCTTGCATTCCAACCAGCAATGCAAAAGTGTTCCCCTTTCCCCACAACCTCTCCAGTATAAGTTGTCATCAGTGCTTTTGATTCTGGGCATTCTTACAGATGTAAGATGGAATCTCAGAGATGTTTTGATTTGCAATTCTCTGATGACTAAGGATGTTGAACATTTTCTTAAGTGTCTTTCAGCCATTTTAGATTCCTCTGTTGAGAGTTCTCTGCTTAGTGTACTCCATTTTTTATTGGGTTATATGTTCTTAAGATGACCAATTACTTGAGTTCTTTGTATATTTTGGAAATCAGCCCTCTGTTTTATGTGAGGTTAGAGAGATCTTTTCCCATTCTGTTGGCTGTCTTTTTGTCTTGTTGACTGTGTTCTTTGCTTTACAGAAGCTTTTTAGTTTTAGGAGGTCCCATTAATTAATTGTTTCTCTCAGTGTCTTGCTACTGTGGTTATATTTAGGAAGTGGTCTCCAGTGCCAATGCATTCAAGTATACTTCCCACTTTCTCTTCTATAAGGTTCAGTGTGACTGGCTTTACAATGAGGTCTTTGATCTACTTGGACTTGTACCTCTTACTTCTTAAATTAACCTTTAATTCGTGTCTGTGTTAGCCACATGGCTTGGTTCCTTTTATCAGTGAGGTGTTCTCATCTTGCTTCCTCTGGGTCTTATTGACAACTGTAGACTGAGAATAGGAATTCTCCTATTCTTGTCACTCCATCTAAACTTCCTGCCTGGCTGTGGGGTTCCCCTCTATAAGTTGTAAATACCATTGGTTAATAAAGAAGCTGTCCTGGGCCTGTTCAGGGAATAGAGGTAGGTAGGGAAAACTAAAATGAATGCTGGGAGAAGGAAGGCAGAGTCATGGAGAAGCCATGTAGCCCTGCTGGACATGCACCTTGTGGTGACTTACAGATTAATCGAGACGGGTTCAAGTAAGATATAAGAGTTAGCCAATAAGAAATTAGAGGTCAAACAGTGATTTAAATAATATAGTGTCTGTGTGATTATTTAGGAGCTGAGTGGCTGGGAAACAAACAAGCAACCTTCTCACAACACCTGGCTACTGGCCAATTAGGGTTTTATTAAACCAATACAAGCAAAAACTCTTTAAAGGGTATAAGACCATTGGCCCACAGTAGTGGTTATAATACATTTTGCACAAAACAAATTTTCAGTTTTATTTTTTTAATTTAGACATTCATGGAAATGCATGGAATTATATCTTTCTCTAAGAAATGAGTATTTTAAATGTTCAGTTTTTATCTAAGTTTTGCACAGTATTAAATAGACAAATTAATTAATTGTCCTATATTTGGAAGAAATATATATTTTTAACTATCTCAGTAGGAATTAGTGCAATCAAAATGCCATGTTTTCTCCTAAAGCTTGAAATACAAATATTTGGTCATTTCTTGACAAAGTGTTATCTGTGTTGTGCTGTAGATAGAGCAAATGATGAAGTAACATTATTTAACCATAACAAATACACAATTTTATTTAAGAATATATGTTAGTGGCTGGAAAAATTATTTAGTGGTTAAGAGCACTTGCAGAGTTAATCCCAGCATCCACAGCAAAAGGTCACAAGCATCTGGAAGTTCAGCTTCAGGAGATCTACCTCCCTCTTCTGGCCTCTGTGGGTACTTCATGTACATGATACACAGGTGATCTTTGTGAGCAAAACATTTATTCATATAAAAGCATATAATCTTTTAAAAATAATATATGTGTACATAGGATTTATTATATACAATTGACACATAACATAGCATAAACCGGAAGTGACACATTCAATTAAGTATGTTGGAATGGATTTGAAAAGAAAGCAATGGCTGTCAATAAGTTAGGTTAGATGCTTCTTTAATGAGTCAGATTGTTACTGGGACCATAAGGTTTCTTTTCATGTAGAAAGGTTTAATAAGGCAGAATGAAAAGCTTAGTAACTGGCACTTAGGGGTTATGGCATGTAGACCAAAGTAAGTTCTAAATAGTACTGTCTGAGAGTAGCAAAGTCAGTGTTCTTCAAAGTGGCAGTAGTGTGTAGAAAGCAGGGTTCTTAATGTTTGCCAATCACTTGTTCTCTTTAAAACACAAAATAATACTAAATTGTTTTATTGTATTACCTCAGACCAAATTATGACAGCAAGGCCATAAAAGTCAAATCACTTCAATAAGATCATGTTGCTGGAAAATTCAAAATCCAGTCTTCAGACCCTGCGACTTGCCTTGCAGAATTTGTCTTGCTCTTCAAAAGCATTCTAAAATTTTATTTGACATGTTTGGATGAGAGGTTTATATCCTGTAAAAGTTTCATAGTATCTGTTTATTTATTTAAGTGAAACTTGGTGAAAATGAGGTGTATTTTCCTTTGCATTATAGTATTATAGGATGTATATTGTGAATGCTAATTGATAATCTCATACTTTTGCCCCCATTCTTTACTAGTTTCTGAAGCAGTCACATGATTCACCACCACACCTTTTATATAAAATGAGTGACCCAAAAGCTATTTATCATCTACAACATCTGGGAACAAAGTGGATCCTATAGAGACAAGGAAAGTATCCAGATGCTTGAAAAAATGGACATCAGGAGTACATTATGGAAATGGTCCCTTTTGCAGGAGGACTATGCTGAATTTATGAGTGGGTGAAGTCTGGCAGCATTGTAAGTAAACAGAGACAGATTACATGATCATTTATATCTGTAAATATGGGAATGTTTAAATCAAAATAGACATGACATATCAGTGTTTTAGATTTTGTAGATTCTAAGTCTGAAAAGAATTTTGTATATGGCAGTTATAGTCTTTTCTTAAATGAGATTCACATCCTTTAGTGGGTAAAGGACCCAGTACCAAGACATGGATTAGTCTGAGGGTAAAAAGATTAGAATCTAAGAAAAAGTAGCCAGACAAGAGAGGGAAATAAAACACATTACACAGAACCCAGAAGCACAATATGTGAGCAAACCAAAGTAATGTGTCTCAGAACCCCAATAGGAACAGCCAGGCTTACTGTTCAGCAGCCTTCAATAATGTTAGCGATAGGAAAAGAGCATTGATAGCATAGAGCACTGATGCTGGCATGGATGGCACACATCTCTGATCCCAGTACTCTGGCATCAGAGGTGGCAGATTCTGAGCTCAAGGCTCACCTGTGTTACAGAGAGGGAAAACATCTCAAAAGTAAAAAAGACTTATATAACAGTTCCTTTTGAAAAGTACAAACAGTCTATATACAATCCTTAATGATAGCTTCCAGTGTTGAAAGGAAAAGAAGACATATGTCATTACAATAAAACAGGCCAACTAGATTTATATATTTTCCAAAAATCCTTTTATTAGTATTAGAGTCACCTTCATGAATCAGAAAAGAACTTACGTTGTTCTAATTCCCCAATTGTGTCATATATTAACAACATTGACATGGCTAAATTTATCCTAATTTGGAAAAATACTGAAAGTGGCTGGCCATTCTACTTTGCAATCAGTATGTGTAGTGATGCTTCTTGGAGAAAAACAGAAGCATTATATAAACCAATTTGTTTCCTAGCCTACAACTGAATTTTGGTATCTGTTTGAGGTTCACATGGAAGCCTAGGCAGCAATCCATCAAGCCGGTTCTTTTCTAATCAGAGACAGAAATGGAGAGAATCCAGAGAGGAGGGGTAGTGGGAGGACCTGTGAGGTGTAGAGGAAAGTGAAACTGTGGTCAGGACATAAGATGTGTGAAAATAATCCATTTTCAATAAGAGGAAAATAATAAATAAACATTTTAAATCATTGAATTGGACTCATGGAAATGAGCTAGAAGTCTTCTATAAAGATCTGCATACAGTAGAATGTAGCTTTTTCGAGATACATGTAAACCTTTGCTCTGATACAGTCATCAGTGTTGACAGAGGTTTCTGTCCCACCCAGTCTCACAGACGTTTAGTTCCAAAGAAAAATACAGAGATCTACATTAATTATACACTGGTTGGCCTGTTAGCTCAGGCTTCTTATTAACTAATTCTTGCATCTTAAATTAGCCCATTATTCTTGTCTATGTTAGCCACGTAGCTTGGTACCTTTTATAAGTGAGGCATTCTCATCTTGCTTCCTCTGTATCTGGGTGACAACTACAGACTCAGCATTTCCTCTTCCTAGAATTCTCCTGCTCTCATCTCCCTGCCTCTACTTCCTGCCTGGTCACCCCCATACTTCCTGCCTAGTTACTGGCCAATAAGAGTTTTATTAAAACAAGTGACAAATCTTTACAAAGTACAAGACCATTGTCCCACAGCACATAAGGACATGGCCAGGCTTTGTAATGGTGACTGTGAGCTCATCCTCAGGAGAAGTTGCTAACTTTTATAAAATGAAGATTAGCTGTTTGTTTCCATTTCAAATATTTTAAGCCCAAGATACCCTTTGGATCTGCTGTACAAAAGTCAGAGTTCCTTGGTCCTGGTCTGGAGAATGACTTAGCGTGTCCTCTGTATGAGAAGTTGGAGATGCCCCTGGCCCACCGACCTGAGTATCATGTACTTGTCTGGAAAAGAGTTCTGTGCTGCTGACCTAAAACCATGGACCTGCGTGGGAGGCAGTCCAGTCTTGAAACTGCTTTTCTTGACACTTCAGTGGTTGTTCATTCTGTGAATAAGGATGCCCAAGCTCTGGGTTTCCTTTCTTGATATATTAACACACTTTAACTGTTATTTTTCTGTGCTGTTTGCTTGCACAGCTTAAAACATGCTTTTCCCACAGCATGTAATTTTTCTATTTTAATTCACACAAAAAAATGCAAATCTATTAGGAAAGCATGTGGAAAAAATTCAAATCTTTGTCTTTAATGCCAGATATCAGACACACTGGAAATTACTGGCTAATATCATAAATATGATGTGCTTTTTCGCTCTCATGGCAGCATTAGTTCTATAGAGACCATGGTAAGTTATCATCATTTTTTTGCATGAGGTCTTTGGCAATGCGTATTGTTTTCTTGTAGCCACGCAGTCAAATGCATGAGCAACTCCTGCATCTTTCTTAAAATACAGTGATCAATAATGCAAAGAAAACAAGCCACACAATCACAATCCCAGAGAGCCTAGACAACAATAAAAACCCTAAGAGAGACATACATGGGTCTAATCTACATGGGAAGTAGAAAAAGACATGATCTCCTGAGTAAATTGGGAGCATGGGGATCTTGGGAAAGGATTGAAGGAGAGGGAAGAGGGAGGGAAGAGAGCAGAGAAAAAATGTATAGCTCAATAAAATAAAAAAAATACAGTGGGCATTGGTGCCTTTTGTTCTTTTTGTTGCTATTTATTTCATTTATTTTCCTGATTAGTCCTTATATCATGTTTTAAAATAAGACTATCCAACCCTTTTTTATTCTTAAATAAATGTGATTTTTGAACTTCTTTTTAATGTATGTTTTGAAAGAAGTCTTAGTCTTTTCATACTAGAAGAGCAAGCCTACCTCTCCCTGGCCTCTTGTCTCCTCCTGCCTTGTTCCCTACCACACATGGCCCTGGACACTTTCATATGCACCCAGCATGAGATGCCAACTGTCACACCACTGTGATATAATCTGCCAATTTTGCCTCCAGAACTTTGAGCAAAAATAAATCTCCTTTGTTTATAAAGTTTTTTTAAGAAAAAATTTTTCACCTCAGTGAGTATTTGGCAAGGTTTAATCACTACAAAATAATAAACAAATGTTCTCTGAATTAATCCAATAAATTAACTTTGATGTCCTTTGATATGCCCTGTTCACTCACTGTTTAATGTTTAAAATAATGATTAAAAGCAAAACATAATTATGTGCCTGTCATTAAGCTAAGGATATTTTCTGATTCATTTTGAAACATGTAATTTTTGTATATTTTGCCTAAAAAATAAAACGTACCCATACAAGAACTTTGCACAAAGTTGGCAAAAAAAGCCATATCAAATATTGGTCATGATAGTCTCCAACCATGTTTTTAGATGAAATGATTTTATTAGTGTGTGAATTCTCAGCTGAGTGTCAATGAAAAGGTGGCAGGTGTTCATAATTTAATTTGATGTCAGGGCAAAAATAGCCTCCACATAATTATGGATAGATTAGCTCTATCTTTCAAATGACTTTAAGCAAATCCGTCACGCCTGCTTCCTGTTCTAGCTATAAGCTACATTTTGGGTGGTAACATTGCTACCTCCTGATGCCTCTGCTGTACAAAAACAACAAAGCAGTAAATAATGACTTGCTTGAGGTTAAGTGGATGCAAATGTGTGTTTGACTTAGAGAGAGCTACTGTATACACCTTTTAAAAGAATCGTGACACCTGTGTGACATTCACCTGTGTGACAATGCTGAACTACTGTCAAATCTGAAATTAAACATTTCAAAAAAAGTTTTCAGTTTTTGTATGCTACGTGCTCATTTGAAATTAATGTATAAAAATTTATCAAATTAAGACTTTTTCACTTTATATTCTTCACTGTAAACTATCATGTTCCTTAAGATAAAATCATGATTACATTGCCCTTTGAAAATTAGTATGTTTAGGGAAGACAGACTGCATTTTTAGACTATTTTGAAATATTCAAATTCAAACAAGTATGAAATTTTTTTTCCTTTTTTTAATTTATTTATTTATTAAAGATTTCTGCCTCTTCCCCGCCACTGGCTCCCATTTCCCTCCCCCTCACCCCCCTCCCCTGAACAAGTCCCCCTCTTCATCAGCCCAAAGAGCAATCAGGGTTCCCTGACCTGTGGGAAATCCGGGGACCACCCACCTCAATCTGTGGAATATTTTTTAAAAATTTTATAAAGTATCTAATGTACAATCAGTTTGAGAATTTTTACTTAAAAGATTCTTTATACATAGAACATGACAAACGCAAGTTTTAATTGAATTTTTCTGAAGATGAGTTTGTAAATCTTCAAAATATACTCAGTTGCATGAGCATAATAATATCTCTAAAAGAATGTAATATACATATTATGAAATTTATAATTTTTGAAGTTATAGTGATCTATAATTCTAAATTTGGCCTTGGAAGCATAGTATAATTGGACTTCTTTACTAGTATGTACAAGACACTTTATTTTGTTATTTTTTTTAGTGTATTTTCTGAGCTTTAATCTGTGTCTTGCTTTTAATTCCATAGAATATGCCTCCAAACAGAGCCCAGGTTTACATGGACCTTGGAGATATGGTGGAAAAATGGAAGCTCATGGAGGCTTCAAGCATTGGATTTTTGTAAATGAAAAATGAATGATCTTCCAGCAACTCAAGTTATATATTCCTGCTTTATAATTCAGAAAATCCAAGGATTTTAACCATAAAATTATGCTCTTCTCATGAGAACATAGATTCTGTGAATACATACACTTCCTTTTCACTTCTTTTCACCTTCTATGTGTTTGTCCTCTAAGCAGAGTGAATAATGCCCTAGTGTTTCTAGAAAAAGCAGATGGCATGTGATGAGATAGGAAAGGCCACTGGTTAACAACCATAGGTACACAATTACATAGTTACAATCTATTTGCTCAAAACACAATTTATGCAGTATACTTTATGATGAAAAACTTAAATTTGTAAGGCCACCCTCATCTGGAGGAGCCGGAGTCAAACCACTTCCATTTTTCAGAGATGAAATAACACAAGAAAGAAAACATTTTAAGACCCGATGGGAATAAACATCTCCCCCAAAACCAATAATGATCAGTGCTCCCATCAACAGCACAGGGACATCTCACAATCAGTGTCACCATAGCTTATTCAGGGAGATTCGTTTCAAAAGAATCCTTTACTTTTAAGGTAAACATTACCCTTGAAGAAATGATCATAAGGACTGAGTTCAAAGAGTTATAAAATATTCCTCTCAATTTAGTTTTTAAAATGAGTAAGTAACAAGAAGGGGTGGTGAGAAAACATACAAACAGGCCAAAAAGACATTCCAGAGATATTTTTATTTGTTTGCAGTGAATAATGTAGTTATTTATTCTGTCAATAATCCTGCCAACTCACTGTATGTGCTTCTGTTTACTCAGGATGGAGTCCTGGTGTGGCCTCGCCATCTGCACAATGCTGCAGAGGCTGGTAAACAAGAAACCTAAGCATTCCATAAAATCCAAATAGTCCTCAGGAAAGAAAAATTCATAGTGCTCATAAAATTACATGCCCCACAAGTAATTTCTTTAGAAAAATCAAAGTGAATCAAAAAGGAAATAAAATAATAAAATAATTAGAAGGTGTATATAGCAATCAAAGTCTAAAATACACCTGTGAGAGAGTTTGCTTTGTCTTCATCTCCAATACAATCTCCAAACACAAAACTACAAACTGAACTTGGCACAAACTTTTTCTGTTTTGCTCCTAGTGTTACAAACATTACTGTTGAATTCAGTCCCTTATAGCAAAGTAAGTGAGTGAAATATTCTATTAACAACTTAAGAATCAAGGGATTAAGATGAACAAGCTTTAACAGCTGTTTTGAAATGGGAATTGTGAAATTAATTTATAAATGGTATGAAACTCATTTCTTCCACAACAGAGTAAACAGGTCAACTGAATCACTGCTTGACAGAATTTAACTGCAAGTTATAGAGACAGGAATTATTTTTTACTGCTAGCAATTATCTGAGGCTTAGAAATTTGCAGTTTCTTAATGACCATGAACATATGAAGAACACAAAATTTAAACTCAAGAAGCTGACAATAGTATTAGAAATGATACACAGGCTCACATTTAATCAGTTTTTGCTTAAGTTGCTAGCAAATTTCACTTTGAAACTAATCTTTCAAATTTTAATATAATTCTGTATATAATGAGATCCCTCTTGTAATATAAAGAAATGTTGACTCTGCTGATGATATAAAAAATGAGAAAAGGAGGAATGTACAGTAGGGGTTTCTTCAAGCAAGGAATAATAAAATAATTTCACCAGAAATTCAGCAGTATTAGAAAAATATTGCAAGAAGACAGTTATTGGAACTCTTTCCTGAAATGGATCATATATGGTGGTGGCTTTAATAGGAATGGCCCCACATGTATTTGAATGCTTGGTCCATAGGGAGTGGCACTATCAGGAGGTGTGGTCTTCTCAGAGGAAGTGTGTCACTGTGTGGCAGCCACTGAGGTCTCACAAGCTCAAGTGACTACTAGTGTGGCACACAGTCTTCACTTCTTCTGCCTGCAGATCGAGATGTAGAACTCTCAACTTTTCCAGCACCATGTTTGCCTATATGCCATCCTGCTTCCCACCAAGACAATAACGGGCTAAACCTCTGAACCACAAGCCAGCCCTAATTAAATGCTTTCCTTTATAAGAGTTGCTATGATCATGGTGTCTCTTCACAGCAATAGATCCCTAAGACAAGTATTAAATGTGTTTATCCACTTTGCAAAATCACCCTTACTATAAGAGTAGCCAAAAAAAAGTAGAATTTTACCCAAAATGTGATGGAAACAGCATAGAAAGGTGATATCCTATAAACAGAAGATTCAGGTATCACATCTTAAGTATGTTTTACCATTGTTTCCAGGAACTTAGTATCTCCAAATGTGAAAAACCCTGAATATGTAATAATTCATTCATTATTCATCTTAAACATGGGACTTTCTCTATGACACCCCAAAGGAGGCATTCACTTTCCTTACTTGAAAGCTTCTGAGAAGAGAATATGGTGATTTCTCCCTCCAGATTGATCCTGTCTATTCATATTTGTCTCTGTTAGTGCCTTCTGCTCTCTAAGTTCTTTCTCTAGTGAGAATTTAAATTATGGTGTGAGTAGTCTCAATATCTAGCAGCAACACTCTCTCAAAAGAAAAATGTAAACACCAGGCTGGTCACAGACCTTTTGGTCTACAGCAGCACCCTGCCTTCAAGATATGCTTGGACAATGGTGGCACAAAGCTTGGGAAATAACCAACAAATAACTGATTTAACTTAAGGCCCAGTTCACAAGATAGAACCCATACACTGGACTTAGTTACTGTATGGGTAACTTAGAATCTGAGATTACATTACCCAGGGAACCAGGGCAAAACCAAATAAGAATGGTCTAAAAAAAAAGAAAAAAGAAAAAAAACATAGTGAGAAAATACTTCTAATGATATTCTACTATACTCATAGATCAGTGCCTTCCTTGTTCATCCATTGGCTTGGGTTTTTTATTGCTGTGAAGAGACAGCATGACCATGGGCAATTCTTATAAAAATATTTAATTGGTGTGGCTTGTTTACAGTCCATTATCATAATAACAGCATACAGGTATGGTGGCAACAGGCAACAGAAAGTCACTGAGACACTGGATGGTATCCTGAGTATAGGAAACCTCAAAGCATGCCCCACAGTAAAACACTTCCCACTCCAACAAAGCCACACCTTCTGAACAGTGCCCATCATCAGCCATCATCAGAGAACTTCCTACTGGAGCAGATCAGAACAAATATAGAGACCCACAGCCAAAGATTATACATAGAGTGAGAGACCTTGGAAGACTCAGCCATAAATTGAATGTCTCCATCAAGTCCCTCCTCTCGGAGCACAGGAAAGCCTGTGGAAGAGGAAATGGAAAGAGTGTAAGACCCAGAGGAGATGGAGATAACGGGGCAATCAATAAGAGGGTTTGAGGGGGTTCTTTAGGGTTTTTTGTTTTTGTTTGTTTGTTTTCATTCTATGGAAAGAAAATAAATATGACTTATGAGTTCAAATGTGAAAAAAACAGTAGTACTAATTACATTTTTACAGTTGGTTTTATGTGTCATTTAGTTGACTCTGCAGATGTGTACTGACACCTGCTTCCACCACCATCACTACTGTCTGTGCTCTTCATACACAGGACATCTAGGTGACTAGAAGAAAAGGCAAAGGTGCTTTGTCTTTCTAAAGATTTCCTAAGTCTGTGGACCCATTACTGTCTACACCATCTCCACCACATCCCCCAAGTAACAGCAGCAGCAGCATCACTAAAAATAAGCTGTTTCTCTTCATGAGGGATCTGGTTGTTCCTCCTCATGCTTAAACTTGCTTTCTGAGCACACACAGACATGACTTCCTCACACAAATATGTCCCAAATCCACATCCTAAAAATGCCTTAATAGCATAGCAGTCTCTATTTGACCAAGAAATATTTCCCTTTACTGTATCATTAACCTTGACCTGCCCAGGAATTTATTAGCTAGCTCCATCAAGGAAAATGCTCCAAAAGAGTGTGAAGATAAGTCATGGTAAAAGGCATTTTCTTCCTTATCTGCACTATACATCATTAGCATGACCAGGATACATTACTCTTATCTACCTGTCATCTCCAAATACTCCTATAGAAAGAATAATAATAAAGAGGCAGCTGAAATAGTTATTCTATACAATCTCCTCTTGGAAAGTAAAGGAATCATTTCCACAGGAGACCATCACCATGAATCTACTCTGAAGTCCAACATTCATCATTCTTGATACTCATAAGCTACTTCCAAAGCATATTACTCGCTTTCTCATGAATATCAATAGATTGGATTTTAAAAAATTGTTAATAATATATTCTGAATACACTGATGAATTTCCCACTGCCTTTGGCATCAAATTTGTCAAAAAGAAGAGGGGGTTATTGCCAGTTATATCCTAGAAATTAATATATAAATAAATGTCTGAAGAATTTCTCAAAATATGAGTAAATGTTTTAAAGAAAGGTCATCTGAAAGCAGACACAATTATACATGCACACACATGGAGGTAGAGCCATAGACAGAGAGAGAGAAACAGAAATAAAAAAAAAGAACTGTACCTGTATGTAACAAGCCAGCTTTTAGAAATAATTATTCACAATGTTGCTAAAAATTTTTTTAAAAAAAAGAAAGCTTTGTAATCTCATTAAGTCCTCATGGCATTCCTCTGAGGATAGATGGGCAGATGTGCTCTTCTTAATTTACAAGCAAGGACAATTAATTTCATGGAGGCTGAATTACTCTCCTTAGTTCATGAAGCTAATTGGCCTGGGAGGTTCAGACAGTTTTGGAGAGAGTCTTATGACAGGGCCTTGAGAGAGACTCTACAAAATTACTGGAAAAATAGTATTTTGATGTATTTTTGTTGTTGTTGGATTTTTCTTACTTGCTGCAGTGACATGGGTTGGATCTAGTATGTTCCCTGGGCTTTTCCCCAGGGAAACCCAATTGTTAAGTGGTGAGAAACCTAAAGGATAAGACTACTGGGAGCTTTTAATTCACTGACTATTTCTCTAATGTGAAAGTAGGGTGAAAAACACTTTCTCTCTCTCTCTCTCTCTCTCTCTCTCTCTCTCTCTCTCTCTCTCCCCTCTGTGTGTTCTGTCTCTTTCTCTTACTCTCTTCTCTCCTTCTTCTTTTCCCTATTTTCCAGCCTGCTATGCACCAAATGGTGTTTTTCAACAACAGCTTCCTATTACAAGTACTAGGAACCATACACTTAAAGCATTATGGTTACTTACTCAGGATGAAATATTCAATGCTAATCCAAAATGTATCACCTTTCTTCACCAGATGATAACCTCATGCATTTTGCTTGAGAACAAGCTTTGACTCATGCATACAGAACTACAGCCCTGGGTACAAAATGGCACAGACATTGATGTAACCAGCCACTTTCTAATTGATAAGGCCATCTCAATAGAAGGAAATGCCTGGTACTGTGAATTTGATAGAAAAAAAAACATGGCTGAAGAGCTCCCAACCCCCAGTAGTAAATCACTACTATTATTCTAGTAAATGGGCATAGTAACAAATAACCCTCCAAGTAGTGGTTTTATACCAATAGGTTAGTCCATCTCTCATATTTCATCAGAGAAGTTTCTCTTTAAATGTTTAGCATTTAATTCAGAAGCTTACAGCTGAACCAAAGAGAATAAGTGTATGTGGAGACCTCAGCCATAAATGGGATTGCTGAATACACCCCACCCAAGGCACAGTGAGTATCTAGGAAGAGGGAGTGCAAAGAATACAAAAGTCAGAGACTGGGAAGAGTGTTTATTTAAAACATAATTGACATAATGCAGAATTGTTCAACACCAGGTTTCTATTACCAGAAATGGTTTACCTCCTGCTGAGTGAATTTTTTTCTTTCTTTCTTTTTTCTTTTATTTCATTGCATTGGAGTTTTTGCCTGCATGGATGTCTGTGTAAGGGTGTTTGTTCTTCTGCAACTGGAGTTACAGACATCTTGAACTGCCATGTGGATGCTGGGAATTGCAAGCAGATATTCTGGAACAGCAACCAGTGCTCTTAACCACTGAACCGTTTCTCCAGCCCCTACTGAGTGAGCTTTAAGTCCACTTTAGTAGCTGTTGGTTAGTGCCAAGGCAAGAGTGATGTGAATGGTCCTTTTGTCTTGGTTAATGAATAAAAAAACTGCCTTGGCCTGTTGATAGGACAGAACTTAGGTAGGTGGGCAAGACAGAACTGAATGTAGGGAGAAAGAAGGGTAGAGTCAGAGAGTAACACCATGGATCCTCTACCAGAGTCAAATGCAGAACCTTGCCAGTAAGCCACAACTATGTGGCAATACACAGATTCATAGAAATGTGTTCAATTAAGATGTAAGAGTTAGCCATTAAGAAGCTAGAGCTGATGGGCCAACCAGTGATTTAATTAATATGGTTTCTGTGTGAATATTTCTGGGCTAAGCTAACCAGGGCTGCTGGGGCAAACAAGCGGTTCATCCTTCTATAGATTGGTACTCCAATGTATGTTAGCAAAATCCATGTAAAACCTGAGAAGGCTTAAAAAGGAATTAATAATGATAATAATAATAATAACAATAATAATATAATTTTTAAAGATTTATTTATTATGTATACAACATTCTGCCTCAATGTATGCCCACACACCAGAAGAGGGTGCCATATCTCAGTACAGATGGTTGTGAGCCACCATGTGGTTGCTGGGAATTGAACTCAGGACCTCTGGAAGAGCAGCCAGTGCTCTTAACCTCTGAGCCACTTCTCCAGCCCCAATAATAAATTTTTCAAAGGTATAGCGTTTAACACTGGCAGCTTGCTGCAGAGAGATTTACTTGATTCAGCCATAGCAGGAAAAAAGCTGCTTTCTGGGCTAGGGCAACCTCTGGCTCTTTCATGAAACAGAGCATTTTGATGGGGTTTGTGAGTAGACTACTGCAGTTTGCTTAATGGTGCCATGGACCAACTGTGTGCCAAGAGATGGAGAACTGTACATGTCTCTCAGAGGCAGCGAGCAGCTCCACAATGCTGGACTGTGCAGATAGAGCAGGCAATACCACAGATATCATATTAATAGTGCAGCTTAAATTTTAGACAAGGCAGGAAAACAGGTGGTACTGCATTAAATCTAAAAATGGTGCAGCTGAAGTTTTTAAGAAGCGCTTAGCATTTTAAGAAGTGCTCCTGGACAGTAAAGAATTATAGATTCACAATAGGACAGATTCAGACATAAAAGAACTCTAAATCGGGGGTCACGGTGTTGGACAAATGTATGTAGGCTTGGAGGAGAGAAGAAAAAGAATATAGAGAGTTATAAAATAAAGTTAATGCTTTAAAAAAAGGTTAAGTCTCACACCCACAAAAACGACTTCAAGGGCACTAAAGGTCTATTAAAAGTGATCAGTTTTGTGCAAGTAAACCATGTTTCTTTTAAAAAGACTTGTGCACTTGCCCAGGCTCAAGGATATTAAAATCTAGCACATAAAGCCCATTACTAGAGGTAGAAATACAGGCAATATACTATTATGGCAACAACCATCAATTACAGCTAATTTTTCTGTAACAACCAAATGGATAATCTTTAATGCCCTCGAAGTGTTTTTTGTGGGTGTGAAACGAATGATGAGAATTTTAATTGGTCCCTCTTA
Source organism: Microtus obscurus (assembly GCA_963919715.1). Taxonomy (NCBI): domain Eukaryota; kingdom Metazoa; phylum Chordata; class Mammalia; order Rodentia; family Cricetidae; genus Microtus; species Microtus obscurus. The sequence goes on from CAWTZC010002352.1 coordinate 291,557, forward strand.
TTATAGTATTGAAATTAAGTCTACTTAATTTATCAAGTCATGTTGATGCCCTGATTTTATATACTTGTATCTATCAATAAACATTGTGATGCTTGAAAAAAAAAAGGTTAAGTCTTTAAAGAGACAGTTCAGATATTCATAGATTAAGGGAAGTAAAGAAACTGCTCTTGCATGGACTGCTTCACTGGACTTGCAGTATCCACAAAGAGATGACTGCTGAACCTGCCTAAACGTGAGCTGGTCCTTCAGGGTTCCTGCTTCATGAAAGAGTCTGCAAGACATTCTGCAGGACACAAAAGAAAGTGACTGAACTGTCTTTGAAATATCCTGCTTCATAGAAAAGTCTTCTGGATACTATGTGCCTGTAGGCTGAAAACTGGGTGTCCCAATGGTACAGAACAACTTTTGGTGACTGTCTAGGCAGCAAGATGTCTCTGTCAATTCTAGAACTTTGGAAGTTGTTTATAATGCATGTCCTGTTTACTTAGGTAATATTATATCCTTCTGGAGTCTTTGATGAAATTGAAGAATTTACAGTTATAGTTATCCTTAGTTATGATAAAAGATAAAGTAGATACAAATATTATAACTGTAATTCTTGCTTGATACTTGTTATATGTAATTTTACTATGTTAAAGTTAAAACTTTCCTTTTTGTTTAAACAGAAAAGGGGAAATGATGTGGGAAGCCCTTCTGTATTGGTTAATGAATAAACAAACTGCCTTGGCCTGTTGATAGGGAAGAACTTGGGTAGGAAGGGAAAACAAAACTGAATGCTGAGAAGGAGGAGTTAAGGAGAAGCCACGTATCCATGGCGGGAGACAGAGACACTGAAATTTTGCTGGTAGGCCACGACCTTGTGGTGATGCACAGATTAATGGAAATGGCTTAAATTAAGATGTAAGAGTTAGCAAATAAAAAGCTAGAGATAATGGGCCATGCAGTGATTTAAATAATATGGTTTCTATGTGATGATTTCTGGGGTCTGAGCAGTCGGGAATGAACCAAGCAGCCTTCTTTCAACATACGTGTGTGTGTGTGTGTGTGTGTGTGTGTGTGTGTGTGTGTGTGTGTAAACAAGGTCATCAATTTGGGAGGAAGTGAGATGGTGAAGGGCATGGGAAATAACATATGAGTAATTGGAAGGAAGAAATGGAAAGAGGAGTGATGTAATTACGTTTTAATAGAAGCAATAATAATAATATTTTAAAACAAAAAGTTGAAAGAAGTGGAGGGGAGTGAATCTATTAGAATTTGGAGATATTAGTGGGAGTAAAAATCATAAAAATGCATTTTTATGACACTATCAACTATTTAATAAAATTATTGTATTAAAAATTGCAACAGAAAATAAATCTAGTAAGAAATCATAAGACAAAACAATAACAAAAATAAAGTGGTATATTTACTTGGTTTCAAGTAGATTTCATTTTACATTGTTAATACATAAATACAGAATGCTGTTTTCAATTATACTATTTGTGTTATGAAAACAAAATGAAAAACAGAAATGGCAAGCGGTAGAGCTAGGGTAGCTGAGTAGACATGCTGTTTTGAAGTATAATTCTGGGATTAAGGTATATCTGAAAAGAGGGATCTGTTTGATGTGATATGAACAGCAGCCCAAGGAAGAGTCTAGAAGTCCTGGGGATAAAGAGTACTGGGAAGTTTTAGACACAGACAAGAGATTGAGTGACTAATGATTAGTGTTGGCATGAACATGAGGAAGCAAAGGATGCCTACTGTCTAGGTAGAGTAGAAACTGGCTGAAGACTGGGAGGATATAGTCATCTTGTGGATGGACAGATATAGGGGAATGTTGCCAAAGGGCTTCCTGATAGCAAATGTGTCTTTTTGAGACAAGAACTAGGTGTGAGGCTGAAATACAGTGACATTATCTCACTCAAAAAGAAAACTGTTATACTTCTAGAGGCTTCACATGCTTCATTTTAATAATTAGATGGCTTTGTGAGATCCAAAATTGCATAAGTCTTTCAGTTCCACAGAGATTTCAATTCATTTATCTCCTTCGAAGAGATCTTAAATTGTATCAAAGGGGAGTTTTAGTCAAAAAGGATCATTTAGAAAGCAAGTAATGCAGTGGTAAGAATTAAACTGTTCCCTTCCGGGCTGGAGATTGGAGGTTAAGGTGAAGAAAACGAATTCTCAATTTCTCGACAAGCACAAAAATCACATTTGAGAAAAAGGCATAGGAATCAGTAATCAGTATAATAAATTGTGAATTGTCATACTTTCAAAACTCTCATTGATGTTTTAAATTTTTCTTTTATATAAAATATGAGACAAAATTTGTGAGTTTACCTAATTTATCTAATTAAGAAACAATTTATTTTTTCCTCTGGAATTCCATATGAGTGGACAAAGCATGAAATGAGCAATGTTAGTGAATATTATAATAACAAACTCTTCAATTTTACACAAAACAAGACGTATCACAACATCAAGTCCTATTTTTTAAGAGTATTCAAAATCAAAAGGACAGTGCACATTAACCACTAACACATAGCAAGAGGAAGAGTTCTCTAGAAAAGTCCTGGCATCACTCATTTCTCATTATTTTCCTAAAATCGGAAAATATAAAAATTTTCACTGTACTCAACACTGATGTTGTAGTAAAACATCAAGATGTCAATTTTCTCTTTGCTGCAACCAAATACGTGACAGAAAACAACTTAATCCATGAACTGTTTACTTTGACTCAGTTCTGAGGATAAAGATCATGATGGCTGGGAAGAAACCGCAGTGTACATTTCTACCTTTGATTAAGATACTTATATATTGTTTGTGTATTGATATATATTTACCATATTGCAATGTATATTTGTACATTGTTTATATTTGGAGGTCATTATCCTCATTTGTTACACAGATGTTTATTGTCTTAGTCTTTAAGTTAGATAGATATTGAGAATTATATAGATTAATAGTCATCTAAGTTTGCCATTTATAATTAGACTAATCAGGTTCTTTAGATACATAGAGATTATACTCAGTATAGATAGATGATCTTCAACCTCTTCAAAGAGCTGTAGAAAATGGCTTTTAATCTAACTCAGAGTTTTGTGGTAGTGAGACACAATTGCTCCTGGCAACACCGCTCTATTCCCGAGAGAATGTTGAGCACCAAAGACACTCCACCTGGAGCCTTTCTTTTTGGCAGAACTGGCCTTGGGGCAAAGAAATGCCCTTACTTCAACCACTGACAGAGATAGAGAGTGATAAAACAGGACTGTCATATCCTGCCAAGACAGGGTAAGATAGTTTTGAAAAGTTGCTTGCCTTTGAAAATGGTATGTCAGTTATGTTAGGCCTTAGCCAAAGTTGGTTGCTTCAACGCTGCAAACGTGACTTTGGGTGACTGCCCAGGTAGCTAGTTGTCTCTGTGATTTGTTGAATGTTTTGGAAGTTGTTTTACTGAACTTCCTAAATACCCAGGTAACATTATTTCCCTTCTCAGATCTTTGATGGAGTTGAAGACTATACAACTATAGTTACTTTTCTCTCATGACTTGGCCAAGTTATTTATTATACAAGTCCTAAGCTAGTTAGAATAGGATATTTGTACTTATTGTATATAATTTCGTAGTAGGTTTAGAACTCTCTTACTTAAACAAAAGGGGGAGGTGTTGCGGGAGGTCTTTCCACCCCTCCAACCAATAGCTGCTGAGATACCAGCCCATTGGGGCGTGGTTTCTCTCCCTTCAAAAAGCTTCTACTTCCTTCCGCTCGCTCTCTGCACTTCCTGCTCCGCTGGAGACTGGACTCCCTTCCTGGTTGCACAGAGGGCTGTTGTCTGGGATGGTGATTTGTAAGTTTTTTCCTCTTTAAATAAATACTACCCTATTAATCATAATTCCAAACTGGTGTGGCATTGTTTGTGGCTTACGCCTTCAGGAAAATATAAAAATTTTCACTGTACTCAACACTGATGTTGTAGTAAAACATCAAGATGTCAATTTTCTCTTTGCTGCAACCATGAACTTAATCCATGAACTGTTTACTTTTACTCAGTTCTGAGGATAAAGATAATGATGGCTGGGAAGAAACCGCAGCTTCAGAGGCTTAGTCCTTGAGACAGAGGGGAAGCTAAGAACACAGAGGCCTAGTGCTACAATGCTTGGGTGTCTTTTCCATTTGTATTTAGTCTGAGTCGCCAGCCCGTGGAATGGCACTGCCTGTATCTAGGGTGAGTCTTTCTTCCTTGGTTTTCTTTGAAAATGATCTCACAAACATTCCCAGGGGTTCTCGCCTAAAGGATTCTAAATCCAGCCAAGTTGACAATGGGTTTAACCACCATTGATGATTCATGCAAAGCCAGTGTTGTAAGTGGAAATCAATCAACAACAGGACTGATTCTTCCTTATGTCATAAGTAACACAGCAATGGAAAGACCTCTGATAGGCCATTTTAGCGGCACAGACTTGTAAATGTCATATCTCACAGACTCTGATTCATCCACTCAAAAAGAAATCAGAATATTTGCTTTAAAAGGAGTTGTGTAAAGAACTGGCAAGATGGTTCAGTGGACAAAGGCACAAAACTTAAATTCTGAAAATCCGAGTTCAATACCTGTGACTCACATGGCTTCCAAAGTTGCTTTCCGACTCCCATACATGCACCATTATATATGCCTCCTCAATAAACAGTAAAAAAAATAAAGGTTATACAAATTTTTGCATTATTGGTGTTCCTTATATGTCATCTCTTTTACCTTTTTACCAGTATTTCTGAATTTCCAACAAAATACTTCCTTCATAGTAGTAAATATATGTGAGTGCACATGTCTATTTCATTCTTGGGTATCTGTTGCTCAAGGCTAATGTGTTTCAACAGTTTGCTCTCATCTGGGCATGCGTGTTTGAGTAGATACAGGACCACATGGTTATGGAAAAAGGGCTTAGGGGCTATTGCCTGGCCAGGATTGCAGTGCAATCTTCCTACTATCTACTGCTAACTTGACAAAACTACAGAAAGCTGCCTCCACGTCACCATTCCAGACACCAGCTGCTCATGCAGCCGTGCCTTCTCTGCCATAACAAGACAATCCCTCCCCTCATTGCATCTTCCTTTAGTTGCTTCTGGAGTATATTTTTATTACATAAAGGGGAAAAGTCATATATCTTTATCTTTCTTCTTTACTTCATGTTTTAGAACAAAAAAAATAGTGTCCTTCACCAAAAGTCCATCCTTCTATATGTCTTTCCCACACCATTTGAAAATATTTCTGACATGGAATGCTTATCAGTTTGATTCTTTGTTCTCTCACTATTACTTTAAAGTTGCTTTTTTTTTTAATTTATCAGTTCATTACACATTTTAAAACAGAACAGGCTAATTCTATGGTATCTATCATATATATTTATATAACTATATATAATTAAGTTAAATGTATGATGTTAGCAAAAATAAGATATTCTGGTAAAGAAAATATATATATAACATGGAAAAACAAGACAAAAATTTAAGACCTCAGCAATCCTGGTATCTCTAACTTTTTTAATTAAAAACAAGAGGACAAGGACTAGACATAAGCACAACAATTCAGATATTCTATAGTAAAATACATAAAACCAGTAAACATCATTCTTAGAAATATACTTCCAATTTGAGCAAGATTTTAAATGGTTCTTCAACTTGATCTGTTATACTTTCATAATTATAAAACATTCAATATAATATTATTGTTGATGAAGCATTATGAATTTTATGAAATAGAAGTACAGATTACAAATCAAAAAAAGTACAGTTTTGCTTCATCCCATAGGAACTGATATCAGGTGTGAATTTGAGATGTAGGAGGGTCTTCTATCTATCTGTTGCTTTCATTGATTAATTAATAAAGAAAACTGCTTTGCCTGATAGGTCAGAACATAGGTAGGTGAGGAAGACAGAAGAGAATTGTGGGAGGAAGAAAGCAGAGACAAGCAGATGCCATAATTCCCCTTCCTGAGATGGACACTGGCTAGACTCATGCCAGTAAGGCACGACCTCGTGGTGGCATATAGATTATTAGACATGGGTTAGTCAAGATGTGAGAGTTAGCCAATAAGAAGCTAGAACTAATGGGCCAGGCAGTGTTTATATGAATACAGTTTCCATGTAATTATTTCTGGTGTAAAGCTAGCCAGGTGGCAGGATGCAGCCTGCCACTCCTTCTACAAATCTGTTCTGGGAATAGGTCAAGAAAAGACTCATGGAGTCTGAGAGGAAAGTACATCATCATAAAACCCAGAATCACATCACTTGTTTGTATTTGAATTTCATCTGAACAGAGAAATTGTTAAATTTGTTAAAAATCTGAAGTTTATATCTCAGCAGTCATGAAACCATAAGTGAGATTAAGCTTTCCACCTCTGAATAATTAATTTGTCCATATTCCTACTAAATATTTTCATAACTTTATATCCATCATTTTATGATCTCAACTCGATGAACTATCCCTTATTTATTAATACAATGGAGGTTACATCATGACATCCCATAAGTTTAGCTGTTCCATGACAGATGTCTAATAAAAAAGAAGGCTGCATGCCACCCACACCTGGGAGCCATTCATCACCTGTTCTGTCTGAAGGAGACTTGCCTCTTGAAAACTGCAAATTCTGAGAGTGCCACATGTTGGGGACCATCTGCTCACAGGCCTAGTAAATTGTTGCCCAAAGTAAAAAGCTGTGCAATTTCCATCCAGAAAACCATGAATAGCTCAGGGATTATTTTTTTCAATTTATTTTTCTTTACACAAGTATCTGCCAACAACCCTTTGGAGTCTACAAATGTCACAGAATAAACACGTAATAATAACAAATGAAAATTGTGCACACATCTGCCAAATTTCAGTTTTAACTTGGAAAAGCTGCCAAAGCTTTCTCTGCTCTAGGACTTACTACTTTCTAAGCATTCTTTCTTGCCATTGTCCCTAGAAAATAGCATCCCATTGATTGAAACTCCCTCATCAGGGACAGGCAAGCATGTGTAACTGGAAGAATGTGTGCAGCGCTCCCCAGACTAAGGAAAAAGCCATTGTAGTTTTTTCATTTTCTCAGAGCGTTAAGAAAAATTAAATATTTTTGTACCTCTAGGAGTTGACAACATTGCAAAGCCAATTTAATTTGATTACCAGTCTTAATCCCCAAGTTAAAATAAAATGCACTATTATTTAATTGTAGATATGCTATTAAACAATATAAGGGACATTTACAAATTGGAAAGGATAGGATAGGGCAAGGAAACTCTTTCCAACCTTCATTTGAGTCTCATGTTATTATTTGAGAAAACTGCTTAATACAACAACTCCTTATAAAGTGATTTAAATGTACTTTGAACTGGAATTTTAAAATACTCTTAAAGGTGTGATGATTCCTTTCAAACTCTCTAAGTTTGTCAAAAAAAAAAAAAAATAGGGGCCAATACTTATGTCCCATAAAGGAGACAGAGCTAAATCAGAGACCAGAGAAGGCGTCTTAGATGTCATGGACTATAACTAAACCTGCAACGTGTACTATAGTACAGAGACCATTAATGTTGCAATCTAAGGAGGAATTAATAACACAAATTCTAGTTTTATAATTTACATAAAATTGGAAAGGCTCGGTCATCCACAGAATAATCTAAGCACAGTAATTAAGACATTTCAGATTCCTGAAATTTTTGTGTCCTCTCATGTTTAGGAAACAGTAGAATATACATTTAGTCTTTTAAAAAATATTATTCAGTATTGGATAGCAAATTATAAATTCAATGTTTTTAAAATACATACAATTAAAATGTTATTTGGAAGGTTTTAAACACTGCACAGTTTGTAGGTTATGGATTTACATTCCAAAGATAAAAAGAATGGGAATGAGGTAGAGGAGATTGTCAATCTTTATGATTCAATGTCAGGAAGAGGTAATGGAGACCAGGGACCTTCTCTGTTCTTCATTCCCTAAAGAACTCTGTTGTGGTCTCTCCAGAGATGGAGGACTCTGCCAAAACTTATGGAGAGTGGATGAAGTTTGTAGTGAATGTGTGGTTGTCCTGAGAACAGGCATGTCAAAGACATCAATGTCTCAGATTCCCTAAAAACTCTGGTGTCATCTCTCCGGTGATGAAGGACTCTGCCATAACTTATGGAGAGTGCTTAGTGAATGTGTGTGTTTGTGCTGAGCATGGCCATGTCAAGAACATCAATGTCTCAGACTCATGGGTATGGTAAAGTCTTCCACTGGACAGAGTGTGGATGCTGACACACAGTTGATCTATAGCTGAAAACAGTATTGCAAAAAGTACTGACCAGTTTACTCACCTTGAATGATGACATGCTAGCACCACCTAAAGTTGGCCCTCCTACAGAGTACCCCTTACCAATACAATACTAGATAGCCTTCATTCTTATTCATGCTGTATATATTAAATGCAGTGTTTCCAGATCTCTTTTGGCATATTTCATACAACTACACTGTCCACCTGATCTCAGATTTATGCTAATTTTGCCTGTCTTCCTTTTTGTTGTTTTTTTTTAATTATTGCTTTTATTTTTGATACTATATTATAATTATATAGCTTTTCCTTTCTCCATACTCCCTACCAACCCTCTGATATGCCCTTCCATGCTCTTTCTAATTCAAGCTCTATTGGATCAACAGTAGTTGTTTTATACCCCATAGAAACATGTGTTTGAATGTTTGGTCATAAAGGGTGGCACTCTTAGGAGGTGTGGCCTTGTTGGAGCAGGAACTGTGTCACTGTGGAGGCAGGCTTTGAGGTCTCCTATAATCCTATGCCCAATGTGATATGCTGTTGCTTCTGCTGTCTGTATATAAAGACATAGAGCTCACAATTCCTCCTCCATAACCATGTCTGCCTACATCCCTCCATGAAGATAATAAAATAAACTTCTGAACTGTAAACCAACCCCAATCAAATGTTTTCTTTTCATAAGAGGTGCCATGGTGTGCTGTCTCTTCACAGCAGTAGAAATCCTAACCAAGACAAAAGTTGGTACCAGGGATTGGGGTATTGCTGATAGGATGACCATATTTTTTTTTCTCAAAGGAATTGGGACTTTGCTATTTGGGGTTAGAAAGCAGTTGAATGTTGATGGAGGGAGGGCCTGATTTTCATCCCAGCCACCTGGCTATTTTACTCCTGAAATAATCACACAGAAACTGTATTTATTTAAATCACTGCCTGGTCCATTATCTCTAGCCTCTTATTGGCTAACTCTCACATCTTGATTTAACCCATTTCTAATAATCTGTATTTCACCACGAGGTTGTGGCTTACTGGGAAAGATTCAGCAAGTCTGATTCTGGCAGCTCCATGGCAGTTTTCTCTGACTCTGCTACCTTCCTCCCAGAAATCAGTTCTGTCTTCTCCACCTACCAAAGTTCTGTCCTATCAGGCCAAGCAGTTTCTTTATTGATTAACCAATGAAAGCAACACATAAACAGAAGTACGTCCTATACCAGTTAAATGCTTTAAAAGCTGCCCAATGTAGAAACATGGAAGAAAATGGTGCTGATAATGATTTGAACTGCTGGGGGCTATCTCAAGAGATTCCAGAGGAGAAGAATTTTAGTATGTTTCCTTGTGATACTTTGATGAAAAATGTGGCTGATTTTTGCCATTATATGAAAAGTCTGCTGGAGGCTAAATTGAAAAGTTTTGGATTAATTCCATTGGCCAAAGAAATCTCAAAACAGTCTAGTATAGACTCTGTCATGTCAACTCTAATGAGGATTTATAATGAAAAGGAGCAAGTTTGGAAAGTAGAAATACAAAAAGTAAAATTTGAGGAGAAAAGGAGCACCAGGAAATAGAAAGGAAATAAATCCTGTGTTCAAGGAGATAAGCTGATATAGAAATAGAGTGAAGGATTATTTCCTTACTCAGGGCAAAATTCCATCTATCCAAGTTTGCAACTTGTGAAAAGTAGTTGAAGAAAAGTGAAAAGGAATTAAAGAAAAGCTTAGGGTTAGGTGTTGTATTGAACACCTTTAATCCCAACACTCCAGAGCCAGAGGCAGGTGGATATCTGAGTGTAAGGCCTGCTTTGTCTACAGCGAGAATTAGGCAGTGAAAGAAATCATTGAAAACATAAAGTTGGTAAAGATGTAATTTATGAGGGGGCTGTGTTGCAGCCCAAGCAAGAAGCAGAACTTGGTTGCTTAGGCCATGTGGTTCTGGCTTTAGTGTAAGGAGTTGTGTAATCTCCCTCCAGCACTAAGGAAAGCCATTGAGGTCAGGAATGTGTCAGGGGTGTCCCCGAATGGAGGACCAGAGAAGCCATTGTATGAAGCTGTGAAATTGAAGCCTAGACTGCCTTTGAGACCCCAAGATAGGGTAGTTGCCAGAGTCATGGGATACCTGCCAAGGAGAGCTATTAACAGGGAGTAGAAACAAATCAAGAGAAAAATTATGTTGCAGTCAACAAAGCTGGAAAGAGTTAGAGATCTTAAGAGCATTTTGATATCAGGCATGGAGATGCAGAATTTGCAGTTTGCCCAGCTGGTTTTCAGTCTTGCTTTGGTCCAGTATTTCCTTACTTATTATGCTCCCTTTCCTCCATTTTGGAATGGTAATGTATATACTGTGCCATTATATGTTGGAAGTATGTGATCTGTTTGTTATTTTTATTTTATAGGACATTACAGTTATGAGATTGCATGAATCTCAGAAGATATTTTGAACTTTGAACTTTTAAATGCTGTTAAGACTGTAATAGACTAAGTGGACTTTTGAAACTGTACAAAATGCATCTTGCATTGTGTTATAGCTACAAGCTCACGGGAGTAGAAAATGATGGTTTGAGTAGGTATGGCCCTCATAGACACATGTGTTTGAATACTTGGTCATAGTGAGTGACACTATCAGGAGATGTGGCCTTGTTGGAGAAACTGTGTCATAGTAGAGGTATATTTTGAAGTCTCCTATGCTCGATCTAAGACCAGTGTGACACAAAGTTGCTTCCGCTGCCTGCAGGTCAAGGTGTAGAATGCTCAGCTCTTTGTCCTACAACCCTGCATGAAGATTATAAAATAAACCTTTGAAACTGTAAGCCAGTCCCAATTAAATGTTTCCTTTTATTTGACTTGCCATGGTTATGTTGTCACTTCACAACAATAGAAACCCTAACTAAAACCACACACAAAAATATGCATATATAATACTATATATATATAGTATATTTATATTTATGCATATAATTTCTAATATTTGAAGGAGACACACTCTCATAGCAAACTCCCTGGTCCTCTGATTCTTACATTGATTCTACATCCTTTTCTGCAATGATCCTTGAATGTTATGATTAGTTGTTTTATAGAAGTACCTACTGAGACTGGATTCCAAACTCTGCATTTTGATTGCTTATGCTTTCCTATAATAGACTCAGTTATGAAGAGAAGGGCTACAAATGTCTGTAGACATAAGGACAAATATTTATAATGTAAAACTCTAGAACAACAGCAAGAAATAATAGCAAAAAAAATCAAACTCTGGGCTTAGAGACAAAAAATACAAAAATTCAATTAAACAAAGAGTTGGTACATTGAAAACAATAATGAAGTTGACAAGCCTTCAACCAAACTGATTCAAATTACAGTAAAAACAGCAGCAAAACAAGAGACATCAAGAAAACACATAAAACCATAAGGCCACTTCAAAATCTATACTCCAAAAAAATTGGAAAATCAAAAAGAGATGGATAATTTCCTTTATAAATACTACAGTGTCCATGATGAATTATTTTCATTTTTTTGTTCTCTTTAATTTTATTTTATTGGGGAGGGGGTTACAAGGGCAAAGGATGCTAGAAAGGGATGGGGAAATAAATGCTTTCAAGATGTGTGATGTGAAAGACACAAAAAATAAATAAAGTTTAGGAAACTATATAAACTACTACATATATACATATAAACATTACTATTCATTTCTATTACTATTACTATTCATGCCACATTGGATTATTAAATGTCTTGTGAATGTACTTTGTTGTTGAACTGTAGTATATGTAGATATACATAGTATATGCTGTTATGTGAAGCTAAGTATGTCAATAAAAACACCAAATAACTGTGTGATCTTTCTGGGAAAATAATGAGCTGCATATGTAACAGTATTCTCAAAGGAAGAAATACAATGATTGAAAAATACTTAAAGAAATGTTAAACATTCATAATTATTGGTGGAATACAAATCAAAACTATTTTTTTATCTTAAAACAGTCAAAATGGCCATAATAAATAAACAAACATAAATCAATAAAAAAAAACTCATGTTTCTGAGAATGTAGAGTAAGAAGAACACTCATTTATTGCTGGTGAAAATGCAAACTTGTACAGCCACTACAGATATCAGCGTGGCAGTTCCTCAACAAAGCTAGAAATAAATTTCCTTAATATGTAGTTATATACCATTCTTGGTATTTTGCAGAGAATGAGAGAGAGACCTTGCAACACTCAGCACTAAATAGCAAGTCTCTATCAGTTCCTTCCCTCAGTAGTCAGAAAGTCCAAGGAAAAGGAGGCAGGAAGATTGTAAAAAAGGATGGAGAACACCAAGAGAACAAGACTCTCTATGTCAACATCAACAAAGCTCATATGAACTTACAGAAACTGAGACAGCATGCCCTAGGCCTGCACCATGTCCTCAACTTATATATTATTGTTTCAAATTCAATGTCTTTATGGGTTTGCTGCGAGTATAAACAAGTAGATCCCTGATTGTTCTTCCTTCTCTTGTTTCTTTTCATTTTGTTTTTCTTGTTCAACTCTAGTGCCTTAGTTTTTGTTTTATCTTATATTTTATTTTATTACTATCCCTTAAAAGCCTGTTAGCATTCTAATGAGAGACAAAAAAGGGTGTGGATCCAGATGGTAAGAGGGGTGGGGAGGAACCAGAAGAAGAAAAAGAGGAGAAACCATAATCAGGATATGTTATGTGAGGGGAAAAGATCTATTTTCAGAAAAAAAAAAGGAAATTAAAAACATGGCATAGTAGAGCTAGTGCCTACCAGTAGAGCATTCATTCCTACTAAATAGGCTTCACAGTACCTGAAGGTACTCTGCATCTTATTAAAAGAAAAAGGTGAAAACAAACCCAGCTCCTAACCCTTCAATCTACAATGGTGACTGAAGATACAATCTTCAATCTTTGATTGTATCCAGTCTGCATGCAAGGTGCACTAGTGCACTGTGGTACAAAGCATGTGGAACTAACTAGCCAACATTTGATTAGATTTCAGGCCCCCTCCATGAGATAGAACCCATCCTCAAGTACTGCTCTACTGAACAAAAGCTAAGAATAGTAGGCCAGGGATCTGGGCGAAACAAAATACTACTGTTCTGCTAAAGGAACATAGCAGAAATAGTGACATTCTGCTCCACTCATACATACATAGATCTGTGCCTCGCTCAGCAGTTATCGGCAATCCCTTTGCCTGAAATACACAGGGATAAACACAGAGATAGGCAGCTGGACAGTGTGGAGGGAGGGAGAGAGAGAGAGAGAGAGAGAGAGAGAGAGAGAGAGAGGGAGGGAGAGAGAGAGAAATAGTTCTTGGACCATTTCTCCCTAAGTGGGAGGCTTCCATAAGTTCCTCCACTCACAGCTCAAGGATCCCTGGGGAAGAGAGGGTGATATAAAGAGTGTAAGAGACAGAAGATGAAGGACACAAAAGAAACAATGTGTGTTTAAACACATCAGGACTGATCCAAGTATGAAGTCCCAAAGACTACAGTAGCATGTACACATGCACACACCTACACAAGTCTGGGTCTGATGGTCTGATGGGTCTGGGTCCCAGCACCAAGAGGACTAATGTGTCATATATCAGTCTGTTGATTTCATTGGTTAAGCAATAAATAAACTGCTTGGCCCTGATTGATTAGAACATAGGTGGGTGGAGTAAACAGAACAAAATGCTGGGAGGAAGAGGAAGTGAGCTCAGACTTCACGCAGCTCCTCTCAGAGCAGGACACATGCAAAGAAGCTTCGACCCAGGATGGACGTAGGCTAGAATCTTCCTCAGTAAGCGCACCTTGTGGTGCTACAAAGATTATTAGAAATGGGCTAGTCCAGGTGCGAGAGTTAGCCAAGAAGAGGCTAGATATAATGGACCAAGCAGTGTTTAAAAGAATACAGTTTTCGTGTAATTATTTCGGGGCATAAGCTAGCAGGCGGCCCAGGTGCTGGGGACCCAGCTTCTCCCTCCCACTCATATTACTACAGAGGACAAGTCAACACAGGCCCACATTCCTAACTCAGAAGTTATCTTAACTGTTCACAGGTGAAAAAGTTAAGTTTCTCCCCAAATGAGAGATCCTTACTTAGTATACAAACCACTGTTAAGTTAAGGCCCCATACTCAGCACCAAATGGCCAATACAATGCAAGCTTAATGGTATTTTTATAGGGTTTTTGTCTGATAATCTTTGTCTGGGAATTCTTTTCTCTTACACGTCTTTTGCATCATATGTATTATGGTTTCTGGTTTTGTGTTCTTATGAGATTTCTATGTTGTCAATGTGTGTGTCTTTGTCTATATGTGTTTCTTGTGGTTTTTTCTTTTCTCTTTTTCTGTTTGTTTTGTCTTATTTAGGTTTGTTTGTTTTTATTTTATCTTATTTTTTAGATACCTATTTGTTTCCTAATGACTAGGAGCAAGAAAGGTTGTGGATTTGAATGGACAGGGAGAATCTGGAAGGAGCTGAGGTAAAAAAATAATAATAATAATAATCAGAATATATTATATGAAAAAATCTATTTTCAATTAAGAAAAAGCAATGTAACTTAACACCATGCACTCCAGACTCCAGACTCAGCAGCTCTTGAGCTGGGATTGATCTGAAAGCTCCCCTTAGTGAACTAGGAATCTTTTTTTAAAAAAAAATTTATTTAAAAGTTGTTTGGTATATCTAGTTGAGGTGGGAAAAAGCCCCTCCCCGCTGTATCTAGGGTGAGCAAGGCATCCCACCAAAAAGCCAGTTCAAGTCATGCACTGGGGAACAATCCGGTTCCTACTGCCAGTGGCCCCACAAACGGCCCAAACTGAAAAACTATCCCTAACATTCAGAGGGCCTATGTAGGTTCCCCAGCTATTAATACAGAGTCGATGAGCTCCCATTAGCTCTGGTCAGCTGCCCCTGTGGGTTTCCCCATCATTGTCTTGACTCATGTATTCATGGTACTAGAAGGTACCATGCAAGGTTTCAAAGAAGGAAAGCAGCCAACAGTTCTACCCAGCTATGACACCTATGAACCACAGTTAGTAAAATGGCACAATAACCCTAAGATTATTAATTTTTATATTAATAAAATGACATTATTATACTAATAACCTAGGGTACAGTAGTGCCATGTAGACACCGATAGTTACCAATAGCCCTCTAATTGGACTTAAGAGACACTCAACAAAAGGGAAATCATTTGTTACTAGAAACCTAGCCAAATCCCCAGGGATAGTGAAGTCATAGGTCTTGGAGGAGAACTTACAACTGCCGCTTTATGAAGCCGGTATCTTTAGTGCTGACTGGAGACAGCACAACACAGTAGCACGGCTTTGAGTCTGCTGCTTTCATGACAACCAGGAAGCATAAAGACAGCACAGTGTCGGGGGTCATTTGAAGCCATACATGGGTACCTTACTCCCTCCAATTAGCAGACAAGACTTGGAAGCAATTAAACTGCCCTTTGGGACATATACCTAAAATGGACTATAGAAGTTTATTTCTTCAACTATAGCCTACCTGAGGGACATAATTTAAAGTTCAACAGGGCTTATGGTGGTTACATTTTTGTGTGTACAAAAAGTGACCAAGTAGTCTGGTTTAAGTAAGTTGGGCCTTACTTAAATACGTCAGTATACAACAGCAGCAGAGGATGACAGGGCACACTCACTGGTCAGCCAGGTAAGAGACAAGATTCCACAGTCTCCTTCCTGGACAAAACGTAAAGAACAAAGACTGCCCATGAGACTCACTTCTCAAAAGTTCTGCCCCTTCCCTCTAGTTCCACCATGCTCCAAACATTCAGTGCTTGGATTATTGCTGAGTATGAAGCACCCAAAATTTAGTGATGCTGTACCACTGGCTTTCAGACAACAGGAAATCATAAGAACATGGGATGAATGTAGAAGATACCACTCCAAACGAAATGAGTTAGGCACAGAGAATGAAGAGACCTTGGTCTCACATACATGTGGAACAGAAAAAGTTGGACTCAGACAAGTAGAAAATATAATGATCACCAGCATCTGAGAGTGGTTACAGGGTACAAATTGTCAGTCAATGGCTCAAAGCATAGTTCCTGTAAGACAAGAGGAGTGATATGTTCTACCGTTGTTGTTAAGTTAACCGTAATGCTGTCAAATATTGGTATCCTATTTGATAGTGAAGTTTCAGAATTTTAGGAAGCAGAATCTAACATTCCACATTGAACAGGAATCTATATAGTCACTGGATAGTGTTACCATACACAGTGTATCAGCCAAACAGTGTGAAACAGGGTTGGTTTTTTGTTGCTGTTGTTATTTTGTTTTGGTTGTTTTTATAGTAGTTGTTTACACACTTCTCACAAGCTACTGCCTGAAGTTCACCTAATAAATAATATTACTCACCATGATTTTGATAACTGACTTCAATTCATAAACAGAAACAGCAAAAGTTAAAAAATTTAATGAAAATCATTAAAACTTATAATTTTAGTGAAAACAAGGTTATGACCTAAGATAGACAAACCTGGATTGAAACATGACATATATATATGAAGATTATTGATTAATTGATAAATGATATATATGACAGAGATATAAGATAGACACAGAAAATTAAATGGTAGATATATAGTTAGGTGACAGTTATGAAATTAGGAAAATGGATTGAACACAGATTCATATGCAGTTGTGTTTTGGGGGAGGTTGTTGTATTTCATTGCTGATTTTCTGAGATAGGGTTTCTCTGTGTAGCCTGGATGTCCTAGAACTCATTCTGTAGACCAGGCTGTCCTTGAACTCCTTGAAATCCACCTCCTGAGTACTGGGATTAAGTGTGCATCACCACCTCCCAGCTGGGAACAGATTGATATATGATAGATTATATAGAATATAGATGATAAATAGAATGACATGTAATATAAAGATAATATATATTGATAGATGATACATAAATACTGATAAATGTAGTTGATATGATAGATTATACAGAAAGATAGATAGTTAATAGATTGATTGGTAATAGAAAGATGATATATATTGGAAGATGATATACAAATACTGATAAATTTAGTTGATATTTGATGTGGGATTTCCCTCTGTATGCTGTGAATACCATTGGTGAATAAAGAACCTGCCTTGGCCTGTTGATAGGGAAGAAAAAAAATTCCACAGTTTTGAAATGTCAGTTTTCTGGGCCATGCTGCTAACACAAACTCTGACTCTTTCTGGATGTCCAGCTATGGAGCATTTAAATGGGGTTTGTGAACAGAGTGCTACAACTTGCTTAATGGCTATATAGAATGGCTTTGTGCCTAAAAGTGGGACTGTGATCATGGCTCTCAGAGGCTCCACCATGCTGGGCTGGATAGGACAAGCAGGCAGTGTCATATTTCTCCTAGCAATAGTGTGGCTTAAATTCATAAGAAAGACTTAGCATTTTAAAAAGCACTTCTGGTCAGAAAATAATTACAGATATGCAATAAAGACAAATTCATATGGAAAAGACCTCTAAATGGGTCACAGTGTTGGATAAATGTACATAGGTTAGGGAGAGAGAAGAAAAAAAAAGAATAGAGAATTATCAAAAGAATTAATTTTTTTTAAGAAAAACAAACTCTTTAAAGAGATATAGTGCAGACAGTCATAGATTAAAGAAGTAAAAAAATAGTAGTAGAGTAAAAACAAGCCACGTAAAGATGTAAAATTCAGTCTGGATTATGTATATTTTTGTGCTTTCTTTGAATTTTTTGACTCTGAAGGAGCTAAGTAACCAACTTATATACTCTAAAGGTATCTTGACTTCAGAATTTGAGTCTAAGGATATGTTGTTTTGGAAAAGAGGTTCTTCTTTTGTTTCTACAGAAGATGAGAACCTTGGATTAATTCTAGGCTATGTGGTTTGATGGACCAAGACACTCTGAAGGTAGCTGTGAATACCCCCCAAAAATTACTTTGCCCAACAAAAAGCAGGAAGCAGTATGGAGAAGAACTATGCCCATATTCCCAAATATTGTTTATAAATGTTTGTTTATATTTAAAAAGGGATATGCTATAGATATTTGCATTGGTATGGATCTTGGTTTGTTGATACAAATTTAAGGTCAATTTTATTATATGTATATTTCTGCTCTTAAGGTGTTTGTGCAGCTCATTTAAAACTGTAATGTACAATTAAGAAATAAAGGTTAATAAAGAGTCATCTATAATAGTCAAACTTGTAGTCGTGTTAGTTATGTTTTTTAAATGTTCAGAGATATGTTTCAGTCATTCTTTAAATCATTCGGAGACCTTCAGAATATGGAATTTAAAATGTTTTAGTAACTTAGGACTTCATATGACAATGAGACACATCTGCTCCTGGCATCACCAATTACTTTAAGAGGAAGATGTGCATCAAAGAGGCTCCTTATGGAGATGGCTAGTCATTTGGGCAAGAAACTGCTCTTGCCTAGGCTGCTTGATGAAGTGGACATGCAGGATCCACAGAGAAATGACTGCTAAACTTGCCTAAAGGTGAAATGGTCCTCCATGGTTCCTGATTCATTAAAGACTTTGCAAGACATTCTGCAAGGCACAGAAGAAAGTGACTGGCAAACAGCCAATATAAATGGAGCTATCTATAAAATTTCCTTCTTTATGGAAAAGTCTGCTGGTGTTCCTATAGGATGAAGATGAATGCCCCAATGGTAGGAAGAACTTTTGGTGACTGACCAGGCAGCAATTGTCTGTGTCAATTCTAGAATTTTGGAAGTTGCTTACAATGCACTTTCTGTTTACTTAGGTAATATTATATCCTTCTGGAGTCTTTGATGGCATTGAAGAATACATACCTATAGTTGTAGTTTTCCTCAGATATGATAAAAAAATAAAGTAGATATAAATATTATAAATGCAGTTCTTGCTTGATACTTGTTTTGTTGTATGTAATTTTACTATGTTAAAGTTAAAACCCTCCTTTTTATTTAAACAGAAAAAGAGAGGTAATATGGGATTTTCTTCTGTATATTATGAATATCATTGGTGAGTAAAGAAACTGCCTTGGCCTGTTGATAGGGCAGAGCTTAGGTAGGCGGGGGAAACTAAACTGAATGCTGGGAGAAAGGTGGAGGAGTTAGAGAGAAACCATGGAGCCACTGCCAGAGACAGACTGCTCAAACTTTGCTGGTAGGCTACACCTTCATGATGATACAGAGATTAATAAACATGGGTTAAATTAATATGTAAGAGTTAGCCAATAAGAAGTTAGAGCTAATGAGTCAAGCAGTGATTTAATTAATACAGTTTCTATGTGATAATTTTAGGGCTAAGCTTCCAGGAACTAACTACTGGCCTCCTCCTACAAAAGATATAGATCAATCTGCGTAGGTCAATGACAGATTATAAAAAAATAAACAACATATAGAGAAGCAAATAGAGACAGCTAATAGATTGCAAATTACACAGAGAGATGATAGATGACAGACTAGAATAAAAACCATTTCTAAAGGTTACTAGAACAAGCTTCAAAAGTATGAGACTAGACAATTTAAGGAGGGCTGATGCCCAAGCATAAGAAAAGAGGCCCTGATCAGGGAGAGATGAGAGATGAAAGAGAGGGAAACTTCATCTCTTTCTGCCCTTCTGTTTATTCCATCTAATCCCCCAGACAACTGAACATTGTACAAACGCATGAAATAGACCTTATATTCTGTTCACTGACTCATCTGACACACCGGCAGAATTTTAACAGAATTCTTTAAGAGTTTTAAGTTCCCTTAACAGAATGAAATTGACGGTAATATTAATAACACATACTTTCTGCTCTCTCATGTACATATATTTCTGTGTATGTATTCTTTTTGAACTGTGATTTTTCATCTATTATATTTAATTCTCCTTTCAGTGTTTAGACACAGTATATAACATAACTATAGAGGTGGCTAATAGAGAATGCTTTGAAGATACAAAGCATTTCTGAAAGGAATTATTGAGTTTTGTCCCCACAGGAAATGAATCGGCTTGAAAGTGTTTTGTATTTACCATGACTAAGACAGTTCTTATTGACAACTTTTTCATTTGCCTCTTTTTATATTAAAACCCAATAGAGTTACTTGACATTTTAGTGACTCCTAAGGAATGCCTTTTTGTTGAAGATAAGGTTTAAAGACTTTTTCACCATAAAAGAAGGAAATCTGGAGCTTAACAACAAAAAAATATTTCTATTAAAAAAAAAATTCAACCACTCAGGTGATGGTGGCCATGCATGACTTAAATCTCAGCAGTTGGGAGGCAGAGGCAGGTGAATCTCTATGAATTTGAGGCCAGCCTACTGTACAGAGTAAGATACAGGACAGCCAGGGCAACACAGAAAGACCCATCTCAAAAATAAATAAAAAAAATCAACCCTAATATAAAGAAAATTTTATACCATTTCTGAAAAAGAAAGGTCAGTGATTAAGATATATAGGGGTTATTTATTCTTTCTTTTTTTCCATATGTTAGTAATTAGGTTTTCAAATATAGTTTACAATGCTCTGCTTCTCTACTTTCCTGAGGTGTGTATCTTCCCTGGAAGGGAATACTTTAATAAAATAGTAACAGTATATACAACACTAAGCTATTGACCTTCAAGAAAATAAAAGCATTAAGAAAACTCTTGCCTATCCTAGTGTCTCAAAGAATATTATTCTGCAAGCTTTAGTTTTTGTCTAGAAAGGTTCAGTATTTCAGTGTGTAATGTGTGCATGTGTGTATACATGTGTGTGTGTGTGTGTGTGTGTGTGTGTGTGATGGAGGAGGGTCATCTATCTATGTATTATTTTCATTGGTTAATAAGAAACTGCCTGGCCTGATAAGGCAGAATTTAGATAGGCAGAATAGACCGAAGAGAATGCTGGGATGAAGGGAAGTGAGTCAGACGCCATAGCACTCTTCTCCAAGATGGACGCAGGCTAAGATCCTTTCTGGTAAGCCACCACCTTGTGGGGCTACACAGATTACTAAATATGGGTTAAAGCAAGATGTGAGAATTAGCCAATAAGAGGCTGAAACTAATGGGCCAAGCAGTGTTTAAAAGAATATAGTTTCCGTGTAATTATTTCAGGTTAAGCTAGCCGGTGGCTGAGAGCTGGGTGGCAGGAAGCAGCCCGCCGCTCCTCACCTTATACATGCATGTGTTGGGATGTAGGATGTACTCTAGTCACAATAAGACAATGCAGATATTTATCTTATCACCCAAATTTTCCTTTCATTTTTTGTTTGGTTTGAGTTAGGATCAATCATTTTATTAGTTATACAGCATACTAAGTTTATAAAAACACTTTTTTTTTGAATTTTTGAGACAGGGTTTCTCCGTAGCATTTTTTTTTAATATTTATTTATTTATTATGTATACATGTCTGCAGACCAGAAGAGGGCACCAGACCTCATTACAGACGGTTGTAAGCCACCATGTGGTTGCCGGGAATTGAACTCAGGACCTTTGGAAGAGCAGGCAATGCTCTTAACCACTGAGCCATCTCTCCAGCCCCTCTCCGTAGCATTTTTTTTTTGGTTCCCGTCCTGGAACTGGCTCTTGTAGACCAGGCTGGCATTGAACTCACAGAGATCCGCCTGCCTCTGCCTCCCGAGGGCTGGGATTAAAGGCGTGTGCCACCACCGCCCGGCTATAAAACACTCTTTCCTCTTATTTTGGCAAATTTATTGACAATACATCAATTCTTTGTTTTGTTAATATGCAGTAGTCAACATAAAATTGATTCATCCACACATAAAGCTGAGAGATCTTAATGGAGCTCTAGAAGGTGGAAGTTGGTTCCCCCTCTAGTGGTTAAAGTCTTCATGCTGATAGCACACACAGACAGGAAGCCCTCAGACTTCAAGAGATTGTCTTTAAACACTGTCATGTTTACTCTTACTTCTGCTATTATATATAATTATATCTATATCTATATATAGATATATAATTAAAATGTTTCACTTTTGCAGTCAATACATTACTAATCAATCTAAATTGCTCCTTAAATTAATCTACCAAAAATGTACCAATTGTTTGCTGAGTATAGAAGAGCAGATGGTTGAACAGTGATGAATTTCTTAGGAAGTGAATTAAGATTCCATGCTTTAACTAATAGAAGTGAATTCATCTTTTATTTTTATTTTGTGCAACAAACACAAAATAAAGTATGCAATCTCTCATGTCCCCCAACCTTAACAATAACTCTGTCAATGTTTGGAATTTGACCATAATCAACCTAATCTCTATCAAATTTATTCTAAAGTTATTTAATCTCTAATGAGAATAAATAAAAATCAAGCCAGATAATGATTTATAGTGAAGCTTTCCAAAATCTCCTTCTGCTAATCTATAAAATCCCAGTCTAAGGGATAGCTGGACGGCCATGCTATATGTTGGAGGTGATAAACCTTTACTATTTTTGAGGCAGTTGCTAGTTTTCCTTCTGAACTTTCACCAAGGTAACTTTTAAGGATTTTTCCATGCTATTGCATGTCTGCTCTCACAGGAATATTTTCCTGATCATTTTAGTTTCAATTCAAAATGATTTAAAGTCATTTGAACAGAAAATGGATCATTAAAATGGGGCACCTATACACAATGAAACAGTGAAGTTTTGTGGGGAAGCTAAAGGAACTGTAAAAGGTTGAGTGAGGTGACCTGGTCTCAAAAAGCATGATGTATTCTATCTCCTATACAGATCCTGGCTTTTAATGTTTGTTGCACGTCAACTCTCTCTATTTCCCCCATGTGACCAATCAGAGTTTTCTCAAATTTCTTCTGGGATTGGGAAGAAAACAGGACAACATTACACTCTGCTCTGATTATTGTCATCAATTATTTTTAAACAAAAATTTCTTTTAAATCAAAAAAGCATGAGAGACAAAGCATACAGAGAGAAAAGGACAGCGTGGGGAGATGCAATCCCTTTGTGTATTTATTCTTCTAGTCAGTGAGTTATCTCTTTTCTCTACTTTTCCTTTATCTAAATTTGACTTCCTGCTGTCTCTTTTCCTGCATACATTTTTGAACTTTGTCAGTTCTTATTCCTCATCTAAATTGTTCTTCCTTTCTAAATTTTGCATTGTGATGAGATAGAGAGACTCAAAACTTCTTTATCATTCCCTCATATTGACACTTAAATTCAAGCCTCTTCCATGCCCCAGGCTTGAACTATGTTGTGAGGTTAGTAAAGGAGTGTCACATGTGGTAGTCAGCTTGGAAGCATGAGGTCCAGCTTGCATCTCCTTTCCTTCTGACATCAATGTTTGTACAATTTTTCCATGAGTCAGTGGCCTAGTGTGGCCATCTCCCTCCTTTTAGTCTCATAAACAGGTCATGGTCATAATAACTTTATGGATTAAATAAGGTCCGTAATCATGTAGCTGTGGTTTTGATGGAGAGGACTCCAAAATTTTTAGTCATCTATCAAAGTATTAAAATGCTTAAATTTTGAATTAATTTTAACATTATATGTTTTTATATGTGTGCATGTATGGACACTCCTGCACCTGATGTACGTGTACATGTGCAGGCAGGAGATCACCCTCAGGTCTCTTTCCCAATTCCTCTCTACCTTGTCTTATGAAACAGGGCCATGAAGTAAACCTAAAGCTCAGTGATAAAGCTAAACTTGCTGGACACCGAGTCCCATAGTTCCATCTGCCTTTGCCTTCCCAGTGCTGAGGCTGCAGGTAGAGGGTGTGGTACCTGGCTTTAAAACAAGTGCTAGGGATTGAACTCAGGCCCTCACATCTATGCAACCATCTTTACTGCTCTGTTACATATTTTTATCCATTCGTTGTTAGACTTAATTATAAATAATATTTATTTTTCTCTGAGACCAGAAAGTAGAGTCCAGCAGGAATGCTGGAAGATTTTATTTTTTAATATAGGCTTTAGAAACTGTGGCTATAAACTGTGCTATGCAGAGTCTGACAGCTTACAGATAAAGTATAGCACCCAGCCACAATGAACTCTCAAGGCTATTCACTTACACATTCCATTCTCTTCAGCATTATATGGCTTTGCAAGTAATAAAAGGAAAATGACAGAATCATAAATCCTAAGATTCAGAAAGCCTTTTAAAGGTCACACTGTTCCACATTTTATAACTTGTGTGAGTATCTGCTACACCTTATAAATTTGACATTGTTTACTGTGCATTGGTGAAGACTTGTGATCAGAATTTACACGTATTTTGTGCTAGAGATAAGGAATTTGTTAGATACATTCTCAGATACATTATTATGGAATTGTGTGTGTGTATGTGTGTGTATGTGAATGAGAGAGAGAGAAGAATGTCCAAATGCCTCCTAGCAAAAATATTCAGAATAGCCAGTAGGTGAAGAGAAGTGTCTATCATTGACAAAATGATAAATAAAATGGGATATTACAAGACAGTGAAAATATTACTTGACAATAAGTAGAATGTCAGTGAGAATTATGTTAAGCCTGTTGCAGTTTTAAAACACTATGGTAAGGGAAAGGTTGGTCACAAATAAACATCTAATTAATTTATATAAGATTACAAATAAATGTATAAATTTGTAGTTAGTGCTAATGAAATGGAAATCCAAAGGGAGGCAGAGTAGAAGGGCCCAGTCTTTGTTAACTTTTTGTTGATTCTTTGTGGATTTTACATCATGCATCCTGATCCCACTCCTCCCCTTGTACCCTCACTCCCGCCCTCTGCCCTTACATCCTCCCCCTGCCAACACCAGAACAAAATTTAAAGTGAAACAAAAAAGAAAAATGAAAAAAATCTTGGCATGGAAGCTGTCATGTGGTCTAGTGAGTCACACAGTTTCTCTTGGATTTCCTGTTGTTGCTTTGTGCCATGGAGATCCTGAAGCTTTGGATTTGTAAGTTGATCCCCTTCACATGCTCCCACAGATCATAGATGAGAGGATCGCTGGTGTGGTCTACCTCATGGCACTAGTTCTAAGCCTGGGTAGTAGCTGAGTTGGTCACATTGCCAGTTAACCCTCATCATCATCACCAGAGCAAACTCTCCTTCCCTTGTCAGTCAACTCACCCAACATTGCTGCAGGAGCACCTTCTGCTCCTTCAGTCAATAGCTGCTGAAATACCAGCCCACTGGGGTGTGGTCTGTTTCTCTTTAAAAAAAAAAAAGAGTGGCAGTCCTCTGTTCACTCTCTTGGTTCCGTCTCTTGTTTCTAGCTCTCAGTTCTGGATCTTGCTCCAAACGATTAAACTCCTTTCCTGGCCATTGGTGTTCTGTAAGTTTCCTTTAAGATAAATACCCCTTTGAATCAAAACTGGTGTGGGACTGTTTGATGCATTATCTGGTGCCCACCATTTGGTTTTACCCCCTGTAATGGGTCTGAGCAGGGCAGGTGCCCGGGGTGAGCAGTGCTATTTAACAGCCACTGGAGAACCACCCGGTACCCCCCATCCCCCTGCTGGGCTGCCTGCCTATGGGTTGGCTGTGTGCTGCCAGCTCAGCTTGGCCAGCTCGGCTTGGCACGAGCCCCCCCTCAGCCGTAAAAACTCCATGCTTCCCAGGATCCACGGGCCCAGACAGTCTGAGCTGGTTTTAAGCTCAACACTTGGGCAGTGGGAGTCAGAGTGCAAGCCATTGCCACATTCAGCAGAAGTGCTATTTGAATTACCCACCACAGCTTTTGTTGGTGTTTACCCAGCAGAAAGGATGCTGGGCAGGCAGTCAGACACCACCATCTGCTGGCTAACAGGTAAAATGGCAGGGTTTATTTTTAATGGGACTCTAGCTGTGGCTTTTGCGGCCATTTTGGAAAAAAATCACAAGAGGCCTATATGCCTATTGAGGTACCTCAATTTACTTGTTATTAGGTTTTAGTTTTCTTCTTAATGTTATATCATTATGGAAGTATGTGGCATTAACTGATAGGATTAATACCATGATAGGCAAAATTGACTCCTTAGGTACTAGGAACTTAGCTGAAAGGGTCCAAGCTATTGAATTTTACTTTCAGAAGTTATCACAGAGTATTGATTAGGTAACAAACAAAATATACCTCCAATATGGCAACTTACATGATATCCAGGGGCAGTTCAAGGAGGAGATGTTATCTTTGAAAGGCAACATTAAAACCTTGGAATCACAGGTGCAGAATGGGGAGCAAAAAATTAATACCATAGGGAAATCACTGGAAACCTTTGCAGGTCAGGAGATTCAGGCCTTATGTGAGACAATGATTAAGAGATTCAAAATGATTGAAGAAATTATTGGAGCTAATGAACTGAATAAGAAGATACAAGAGCAGGATACAATGCCACCACCAGTTGTTGGAACTGGCTTACACGGGGTTTTAGCGACATATCCTGTAGTTTATTCTGACAAAGCATCAACTTCTAAGGGCTCAAAGGGAGCCAAAGAAGGTAGATGGACACCAGTAGGAATGAAGGAACTAAAGGAAATTATGCAAGCCATCGTTAATTATAGCTTGCACTCTACATGTTAAGGAAATGATAAAAACTTGGGCTTCTAATGCCAGGGTTATCCTCCATGATTTCTCACAGTTAGCTTCAGTGGTGCTTGAAGATGGACCTCCCTTGAGGCTTGGAGTTTATTTAAGAGAAGAATCCAAACATATGGAACAGCAAGGAAGATCAAAAGGTTTGGAGGTTTTGCAGAATCAAATTCTTGGTGTAGGAGCTTATGCTGATTTACAGGTCCAAGCTCTTTATGATGATTAAGTATTGTCCCTATGCCACAAAGCAGTCTTGAATGCTTGTGATAGGTTACCAGAGCCAGGAAGGAAGTTAGAGTCATATACCAGGGTTCAGCAGTTACAGGGAGAACCCTATACTGACTTTTTGCAAAGATTAAATAAGGCTCTGAATGCAGGAGTAACAGATCCAGAAGCTAGATGACTAATTCTTGAATCACTGCCTTTTGAAAATGTAAACTTAGACTGCAAAAAGGTAATTGGGTCTTTAAGGTCTATATCAGCACCAATGGATGAATGGATCCAGCATACCATGAATTTTCAGACCTTAATTATGATAACAAATCTTGGGTAAGAGAAGAGATTTCCAACGCAATGAGGGGACATCAACCTGCCAAATATTTTATTGTGGTAAATTTGGACATCTAAAAAGGGATTGCAGGCAAGGAATTTCTAGGAATAACACTTCATCTGGGAATGGCAGGAATAGGAAACCTCGGCCTTCAGGTATATGTAGGAGGTGTGGTAAAGGATGACATTGGACGAATGAATGCAGATCAACAACAGACAGACAAGGCAACCTGATACCATTGGGAAGTTCCCTGAGGGGGTCTCTCACAGACCCCCCAGCCAAAAGTGGTCCTGTCATTCCCGGTAAACCATGGAGGACATGTTGCACCAGGAAAATCAAAAACTCTAGAAGCTTCTGTACAAGATCATAAGGTTCTAAATGATGCAAATTTGGAGCATAAATCAGAACTTCAATTAGGAAATATAAATACACTCATCTTTGAAAAATTCAAGGGACCCTGGATGGTTGAATACTGACAGATAGTAAAATAACTACCCAATAGGGACTATCAAGAAAACTGAACAGGTTCTGTAAGTAAGATATACTAAATCATATTTCTAAATTTATAGAGCTTGTATTGGAGTTGAACTCTGGCTTAGTCCCTCTCTAATTCCAAGTCTGTTGTTAAGAGAAAAACCCAGAGTTTCTGGAGTTTCTGTCTCATGTCAAGATCCATGATATGGAACAGAAAGAAATATGAGTTTAGAAAATATCTTTGCTTTTCTTTATACCTTTCATTGAATATATCTATCATGCCTTTTATTGAATATATATGTATGTCTGTATATGACTATATAATTAATGTTTAAGTTTTCCACAATAAACAATGAGTTTTTCCTGCAGTGACATTTGAAGTTTCCAGGAAGAAGATGGGGCCCCATAACAACAACTCCACTCACTTGATATGACATCATGATACTGATAGCATTACTATAAGTTCTGTTTTGGGTATCAGTTGCACAGACAGTTCCAACTTGGTTAGCTGAAATGGTGCACATCTTGAACAACATTCTGGCCAGACCTCCACAAAATACTCAGAGACTATTTGCAATTTTAAAAGACATTGATCTTGAAATTTTATCATCATTTTACTTTCACAGGATCCCCCAGAAAGAACATCATCCCCATGACAGCTGGAAGTAATTCTATGTCAGGAGCCATTTCCCCCCAAAATTATTGCAGGGACCATTGCCCTGGGGAGTTTGCAGAGAGCCCCACACCCAAAAGGTATTTAGAGCTGTTTTATTGGCAAAGCCTATTTCACACCCAACTATCTTGAGAGCTATCTGTTAGTGGAACCCACCCCACATTCCAACTATCTAGAGAACTAGGTGTGTCAACTTGCGACTTCCTGACTGAGGAATCGTGACCTGACCGATCATAACCTCCTGGACAATGACCTCGCGACCAGCTGGAACCATCGTTGCAAGATTCCTTCCAGGCCATGCCCCTGCCCCCCATCTCATCCCCAAATTCCTCATCCAGGGGCTATATAAGCTGCAGCAATGACGCTAATAAACTGAGGCTTTGACAAACCCAGCTTGGCCTCCTTCCTTTCTCCTGCCCATGTCTTTCAGATAGTGCCTCTCAGGGACCCTACAAACCCTAGACAAACTAACCTGCCAAGGCGGTCTACAATTCTAGAGGGTGACGTGCCCTCTCCCAGCAAAGTTTGTCCTGGGGTTTAGGGACATTATTTAGGGGTTGATTATAATTAGTATACGGTTGAGGGTTGGGGGAGGGATTTTATAAGCTCAGGGATCTTTTGAAGAAAAAAGGGGGGAAATTGGAATAATGGGATAATAGGATAATAAATTGGCATTTGTGAGTTATGGTTTATAGACAATTACATTGGCATAGATTTTTGTTTATGGATACAAAGTTAAATTATATTGACTATTGTGTGCATGCATACTTCTACCTCTGTTTAAAACATTTTTCTGTATTGATATATATATTATATACCATATTCCAGTGTACATTTCTTTCTCTCATTAAGATACTTATATATTGTTTATGTATTGATATTCATCGTTTATATTTGAAGGTCATTGTCCTCATTTATTGCACAGTTGTTTATTCTCTTAGTCTTTAAGTTAGATAGGTATTAAGAATTGTAGATCAATAGTCATCTATGTCTTTCATATTATAGTTAGACTAATCAGGTTCTTTAGATATATAGAGATTATATTCTGCATAAATAATCTTCAACCTCTTCAAAGAGCTGTAGAAAATGGCATTTAATTTCATCTTAGAGTTCTGTGGTAGTAAGACACAATCACTTCTGGCAACACCGATCTATTCCCGAGAGATTGTTGAGCACCAAAGACACTCCACTTGGTACTTGTCTTCTTCTTGCAAAATTGGCCTCTGGGCAAGGAACTGCCCATACATCAACTACTGACAAAATACATAGTATCGGGAAATGGATAAGCAGAACTGTCAAATCTTGCCAAGACAAGGTAAGACGGTTTGGAAATTTTTCTTGCCTATTAAAAATAATCTGTCAGTTATTCTAGGCCTTAGCCAAAGTTAGTTGCTTCAATGCTGCAAATGTGACTTTGGGTGATTACCCAGGTAGCCAGTTGTATCTGTGATTTATTGCATGTTTTGGAAGTTGTTTGATTGCACTTCCTAATTACTTAGATAACATTATTTCCCTTTTCAGATCTTCAATGGGGTTGAAGACTAGATAAATGTAGATACTTTTCTCTCATGACTTGGCCAAGTTATTTATTATACAAGACTTAAGCTAGTTAGGATAGGATATTTGTTCTTATTGTATATAATTTTGTAGTAGGTTTAAAACTCCATTACTTAAATAAAAGGGGGAGGTGCTGTGGGAGTGCCTTCTGCTCCTTTAGCTAATAGCAGCTGAAATATTAGCCCACTGGGGTGTGGTCTGTTTCTCTTTTTAAAAAAAAGAGCAGCAGTCCTCTGCTCACTCTCTTGGTTCTGGCTCTTGGTTCCTGCTCTCGGTTCCGGCTCTTGCTCCAGTGATTAGACTCCTTTCCTGGCTGTCAGTGTTTTGTAAGTTTCCCCTAAAATAAATATCCCCTTTGAATCCAGACTGGTGTGGGATTGTTTTACGCATTACAACATAGCAGGCAGCAAGGAGCAGGCTGGTTCTCCTGCTCTCACAGCCTGGTATCTAGCTCACCACGCTCATACCACAAGACGAGCTCTACTGCTTTGCCCAGGCGAGGTGCAGGGCCCACTCTCCAGACTGTTGTAGTTGGTGAGGGGTAGGGACAACTCTTCTGTTCTTAGACCCCCAATATTTGCTTTCCCACCTCTTGCAAGGGTCAGAGAAGGGCATATTTTTCCTACTCTTGTCATCTTATGGCATAAAAGGGAGTCAGCAGTTCTAGTGAGCTGTCCAGGTGAGGGTTCAGGCATGCTCTCCTGTGTGCTGTGGCTGGTGAGGGGCAGGGCCAATCCTCTCACCCTCATGACTCCAGAGGCAGCTGTCTCACCTGCAGCAGGTGGCAAGGAATGAGGGAAGGGGGGGCATTCTTTTCCTCACCCATGCCAAAGTGGCCCTTTTAAAATTAAACTTACAATTTAAATCTTAGAAAGTATCTGTATCATTATATTTTTGCAATAATTTTATTTTGAATTTCTTTTTTTCTAACATTTAAAGTTGGATTCAGAATCTACACTACCTTCCTATAGGCCAAAGAGCTGTCCACAAAAATGCACAGTAGTTTTGTTCCACTGTATCATAAACTAAAGTCCTATGTAAACTTTCCTTAAAAAGAATTTCCCAGACTGGAGAGCCACCTTAGTGAATAAGAATATTTTCTGAGCAATTATCACTGTGTGAAAAATCCCAGAAAACACATGTAATTTTAACTGACAAGTAAACACTATCAAAAATTACCTGTAAGAAAAGACTTCTCACTCATTTCCTGGCTACTCAGACCCAAATAACCAAACAGAAACTATATTCATTACAAGACTACTTGTCCAATAGCTTAGGCATATCCCTAACTAGCTCTTGCATCTATTAACCCATTTCTATTGATCTGTGTATCATCATGAAGCAGTGTCTTATCAATAAGTTTATGGCATCCTCCCCTCCAGCAGATACATGGTATCTCTTTGCCTACTCTCTCTCTGTATCTTTGTTTAGTTTTCAACCTGGCTTTTCTCTGCAAAGCCATTGGCCCAAACAACTTTATTTGCCAACCAATAAAAGCAACACATATACGGAAAGACATCTCACATCTCCTCCCCTTTTTTGTTTAGTAAAAGTAAAAGTTTTAACTTTAACATAGTAAAATTACATATAACAAAACAGGTATCGAACAAGAATTGCAGTTACAATATTTCTTTGGAAATCTAAAGTTTCATATCTAATTTATATTTTATCATAACTAAGGAAAACTATAATTATCTGTCTTCAAAGACCCAAGAAGGATATAATAGTACCTAAATTACCAGGAAGTACATTGTAATCAACTTTCAAGTTCTAGAATTGACAAAGACATCTTGATATCTGGACAGTCACCCAAAGTTCTTCTGTAATATTGGGGTATCCATCTTCATCCTATAGGTCCATAAAACCTTGCAGACTTTTTTCATAAAGCAGGAAATTTGAAGCTCTGTTCTGCCTTGTAAAGGCAAAGTTCATCAGTAGCTTTCTTCTGTGTCCTATAGAATGTCTAGCAGTTTCCTCTGTGAAGCAGGAACCCTGAAGGACCATCCCATCCTCTGGAAAGTTCAGCAGTCACTTTTATGTGGGTCCCACATGTCCAGTTTATACAGCATAACATTAAGCAGTGAAGGCAGCTTTAAATTAATACAGACAAATTATTATAAGGTTATACAGCTTTAATAACTCACTCAACCAAGGTTCCCACGCAGCACAGGAGAGAGGAAGCAAGCAAGGGGCACACAGCATCTGCACACCTAATTTAACAGTCAAAGTCTGCCCCAGGTGAGCCCAACCACTAGATGGGTGGGGCTCATCCCTACATCTCCCCCTTTTGTCTAAATAAGACAGAACTAAACCAAATACAACTATAAACAATAATAACAAAAAATAAATATAATAAACAATATTGAGAACAAAAGTTTTACCAGACAGTCTATCTCAAAGAGTCTAAATAATATAGAGAGTAATTACAGTTATATAATCTTCAACTCCATCAAAGATCTGAGAAGGGAATAAATATTACTTAACAAATGAGAGATATCCAAAATGTGCCACAAATGACAGAGACAACTGACTACCTTGGCAATCACCCAAATTCTCGTTTGTAAGATTGAGTCAACCAACTTTGGCTAAGGCCCAACATAACTGACATGCCATTATCAAATGCAAGGAACTTTCTTAGAATCATCCTACCCTGTCTTGGCAAGATAAGATAATCCTGTTTCATAACTTTGTCAGTAGTTGAGGTATGGCCAGTCTCCCTACAGAACGTCCCCTCCCTATTCATAGGGGCCCGCTCGGCTCCAGGATTCTATCTCCGGTGGCCACGCTCAAAGGGGCGGCAGGGCGCCGGGAGAGATGTGAGCTCCGAGCGGCCCGGGATCCGCACGGGCTGTGGGCGGGTGGCTAGGGAGTCGCAATGAGCGCGCAGGGCCTGGTGGGGGGAAGTGCTCTACTATCGCAACTGCCCAGGACCTGCTGTTTCCCCGAGCTCCAGCGACTAATTCTGCTTACAAAGGCTGGCAAAGATCGAGCTCCCCATTCCGGGGCAGGGCAACTGAGCCCCACATTAGGTGCCAAAATGAAGGCAGATTTAAATTAATACAAACAAATTATTATAAGGTTATACAGCTTTAATAACTCACGCAACCAAGGTTCCCGCACAGCACAGGAGAGAGGAAGCAAGCAAGGGGTGCACAGCTTCTGCCCACCTAATTTAACAGTCAAAGTCCGCCCCAGGCAAGCCCACCCTCTAGATGGGTGGGGCTCATCCCTACAAAGCAGTCTAGGCAAGAACACTTTCTTGTAAAAATGGCCAGCATTGTCACATGGAAGACAAATATCCATAATGAGTTTTTTGAATGCCCATCAACTTCTCTGAAGTAATTGGTGTTGCCAGAAGCAGATATGTCTCATTGTTAAGAAAAGTCTAAGTTCTTAAAATGTTTTAAATGCTGTATTCCATGGGTCTTTGAAGTGTTAAAGATTATCTAACTGAAATATATCTCTGTATATCTAGAAAACCTAAGTAATATGACTACAAGTTTGATTATTATAATGTATTTCTTAATTATACATTACATTTTTAAGTGATTTGTATAAACTTAATACTTTTTAAATGAGATTTATAAACAAGAGCAGATATATATATATAAATGTTATAACAAAATTGACCTTAAATCTGTATCAATAGACCAAGATCCATACCAGTGCAAATTATTCATCTCTATATCATAGCCCCCTTTATGTGAAAACAAATATTTATAAACAATCATTTTGGGAATTTGGGCATTGTTTTCTCCAAACTTCTTCCTGCTGTTTGCTAGACAAAGTATTTTTAGGGTTCACAGAGATGGGGGGGTGCAGGTCTTGCTCCATCAAAAGAACAATTCCACCCACATAAACCTGGAAGGAATCCATACGTTCTTATCTTCTGTGGAAACAAAAAAAAACCTCTTTTACAAAGTAACATATCCTTAGATTCTTTTGAAGTCAAGACTATATATATATAGATAGATAGATAGATAGATAGATAGATAGATAATAGATATAGATATATAGATATAGATATGTTTAATTTGGCCAGCCCCAGAATCAAATATCTCTCTTTAGTCAAAAAAATTTAAAAAAAATAACACTAATAGCCATAATCCAGACTCTCTGTATATATTCTATCTTTACATGATTTATTTTTTTACTCCTTTAATCTATGACTGTCTTACTCTTATATTATTACTTTTACTATCTCTTTAAATACTTTGCTTTATTTCTTAAAATGTTTTACTTCTTTTTAGAACTGTCTATACTCTTTTCCTTTCTCTCCCAGGCCTATGTACATTTTTAAACACACTGTGACACATTCAGTAGTTTATTTTTGTCTGTTATCTTTATTTTGTAACTGTAATTATTTCTTAACCAGGAGCACTGATTTTTTTTTTAAATGCTAAGTGAACATGACTAGGATTAACTCCACGGCCCTGTCTATTGGCTCCATCCTGTTCAATATGGCAGAGGTATGTTCACCACCTTTGTGAGCCATACTCACCACCCCTGCTCCAGGGACACAGAGGGTCTACATTGCCATTAAGAAACTAATAGCACACTGCTCACAAACTCCATTTATGTCCAGGACCTCCTGAAAGAGCCTGTTTTGTGCTGGAAGTATAGGTAGAGCAACCAAACTAAGGACGATGAGACAGAGAACTGTAGAGTCGGGAGATGACAGATAGCCACTAAGCAAGCAAGATAAGTAAACAGTGAAGTATCAAGTCATGAGCTTCTTTGCAAAGCATAGATAGAAATATGGGTTAATTTATGTATAGGAGTTAGCTAGTAACAAGCCTGAGCTACTGGCCAAGTATTTATAATTCATATTCAGCCTCTGAATTGATTATCTGGGGCCAGGAAGTCAGGACTGGATTTATTAATTTACAGTCCAGTCTGCAATTAAAATTCCTATTCCTGAAGTGTTTTTCCAATGTTTTCCTGCTCAAAATCAAATTTATATCTTATGCTAATGCTTTTGGTTTGTTTCAAATTAACTCTTCTGCAGGTGTAGAAATAGGGATGCAGTTTCATTCTTCTACATATAGAAATCCACTTTTCTCAACAGTATTTTGTTTTATTGAAAATAGATTTTTTTTCATACAACACTTTCTGTTTAGGGTTTTCCCTCTCCCAACCCCTTCAAATTCCACTCTCCTTTCCCTCCAATCTGGATCCACACCCTTTCTGCCTCTCCTTATAAATCAAATCATCTTAGTGGTTAAAAGCAGTGGCTGCTCTTCCTGAGGTGCTGAGTTCAATTCCCAGAATCCAAATAGTGGCTCAACAGTGAATAATTTTACAATGCATGTGTCAGGTACTTTCTTAAAAATTATGTGGAAATAACTATGGGTTTATTTCTTCATCCATTAGTTTTACGCTGTAAGTAAGAAGAAAAGCAAATTACACTGTGAGCTAACTGATTTGTGGGGCATTCTCACAAGAGTTATACTTCAGAATAGAACAACTGGTATAATAATGAGTAATTTGAATGAAAGTACAATAATTTGTTTAACAAATTGTGATCTATCTTCATTATTCTCATGTCAAAACTCTAGCCTCCCTCTCTCTTAATACCTCACCATTATTTTGCCTGACTCTTGATTTATATTTTCCTGCAAACTCTGTCATCAATTACACATTAAGTCCACTGTCTATGCTGTTTGCATTATACACTCAGGAGACTCACAGCCTGGCTTTGAAAATGAGAATTCATGGTAATGAAACTGCTTCATTCCTGGACTTTGCCCTTTAAATGCTAGCTTTGCAGCAGTCTGTCCAATTTTATTCTGCTGCTTAATTATCTTAAACTCAGTCAATAAAACTGCTTTCATAAGAGTTTTTTTAATCCTAAAAGTACCCAACAAATTTTGAAAATTTACACCAATATTCCCAGTAATCTCTCAGTCCTACTTTGTCATTAATTCTGATGAATATTGACAATTCTGTAAGTGACAATTTTAGTAAATATCTTCATGGTTTTAACTTTCACTAGCAGTTCAAATGAAAGAAAAAACAATACTACAATACATTTGCCATGGTTTATGCTAAGCTTTTTATAGTTAAATGAAAGCAAAGTGAGAAGTTATAAAATTTTTTTTAAAATGCCTACCTTTGTAAGAGAAAGTAGCGTGCATAAATTCCTATTTGAGGTCAGATAAATGTGCATATGAGATAAGTAAAACATTTTTACTAATATATTGTAAAAAAAATTTAAGTTTTTGTATTGTATTGAGGTATAGTCTTTTGAAAATAAGTTGTAAGGTTGTAAGTAGAAATGTTTCTATTTACTCTGTAATCTTTACATAGGAAATACATT
Organism: Microtus obscurus; assembly: GCA_963919715.1. Lineage (NCBI taxonomy): Eukaryota > Metazoa > Chordata > Mammalia > Rodentia > Cricetidae > Microtus > Microtus obscurus. The sequence continues at coordinate 327,812 of CAWTZC010002352.1, forward strand.
CAATCACTGTAATTCCAATAATGTATAGTTCTATATGCAGAACTTTTCATTAGAGCATAATTAATTATTAACACTATACTGAAAATGGAGTAATACAACAGTAGAATGCTATATTTATAAAATATATCTACAAATTACAATTGCTATAAATAATGAAGAAATCAGGCAATATATTTTTCATATTATGTGAATTCAGAATAGCTATATTTAAATAATACAATTATACATTTTTGCATAGAATAGATATTTTCATAATTTTGTTGGAAATTAGAAGTGAACGTTCTCAGAAAGTGATTAGATTAGTATATTTTATTTCAATTATAATTTTCTTGACTGAAGTGACTTCAACCTCCTCCAAAGTAATCCTTGTGACAGATGGACCAAGCTCCTGCCAAATGTATTCCAGTGATCAATCTCTTCATATTCATCTTCAGGGATTCATTATGATATTTGAAAATCATCCTTATTCTTTTATTGAAATATATTTTTTCATATAGTTTATCCTGATTATTATCTTCCTTCTCTTTACTCCTCTCAGTTTCTCCAGGTCTCTCCTCCCATTTAGATTCACTTCCTTCTGTCTCTCATTAGAAAACATAGAGGCTTCTAGGTGATAATGATAAAATAAGATAAGATGAAATAAGAATATTGAAATGAGACTAAACAACAAACAGAAGGACAAGAACCAAGAGAATGTACAAGAAACAAAGACACACTTGTTCATACTCAGATATTCCATAAAAAAGTCTAAACTGGAAGCCAATACATATAAAGAAGAAATGTATATGGTAGAAAGTGAGAAAAAATAAAAATTATAGAAGCTAAAATTTTGAAAGAAAAGGCCCTGAGACAACATTATAAGACAAGGACCCTCCAAGGATGCCACTGAATTCATTTTCTCTTGACCGTATGGCCTATCCTTAAGAGTTGCTTTCCCAGTGTGATGCCCTCCATTTGCAAGTGGTTATCAATTAAAGATAGCCTCTAGGTTTAGGATGAGGATTGTCCACTTCTCCTTTCAGTTCTAGGGTCCCATCTCGAGCAGATCCCTGTGGCCCCGAGCAGGCTACCACTATCACTTTAAGTTCATATGGAGATTGTTCTTGTTACATCTTGGAGACTTTGTTTCTTTGGTGTCCTCCATTGCCTCTGGCTCTTACAGTCTTTCTGCCTCCTCTATTGCTTGTATTCCTTAAGCCCGGGGAGGGATTAATGGAGATATGCTGTTTAGGGCTGAATCTACCAAAGCCTCTCATGCTTTGCATAATGTCTGGCTGGCTGTGGTCTCTGTGTTTGTTCCCATCTGTTGCAGAAGAAAGCTTTTCTCATGATAGTTGACCAATGCATTGAATGTAGCAGAATATCATGAGTTGTTTTATTGCTACATTCCTCTAATAGAAGAGCAGTGTTTGGTTTAGCCCTAGGTCTATGGCCTATCTAATATCAGTTTCTTGGATACCAAAGCAGCATTGGGTAGGGGTTCCATCTAGTGGAGCAGGCCTTAAATTAAATCAGATATTGCTTGATTGTTCCCACAAGGTTTGTGCCACCATTGCACTAGTATATCTTGAAGGCAGGATACCATTGTAAACCAAATGATTGGAGCTGAGTTTATACTTATTTTTCTCCTTTGATATCATACAGAGTCCTTTCTGGTGCATAAAACACTAACCCATAAAGTTGAAGGATCTAGGTAGGTACCAGATTGACTTCCCCATGTTCAGTGAACTTTGGAGGTGTTGTCTTCAGCATGGAAGAGTTATAATCAGATTGTAGAAAGCAACCTACTCCTGGCAACAGCTTGAGTTATTTGGGGGTTCCTTGAAACCTATTTTGCCAACAACTGGATTAGACATAATGCATTCTCAGTACTGGAAGGTTCATTTGATAACAAAAGATGCCCAGTTTTAATTCTGTCTCCCCTGTTATTTGGCAATTTTATTTAGATTTTCTTAATATATGTATATATTTTAGGAAGTTTATACTGTATTAAGAGTCCATGTTATACATCTAATGCCCTTAATTTTAGCTATCTCTCCCTTGTTCCACTTTTCTTACTTCCTCCCAATTTGATCCTCTCATTCCATTTACCCCCATGCATTTGTAACTCCAATAATATTTCTCTTCCAAAGGGAGGTCTATATGTAACCCATAGTACCTTCCTCTATACCAAACCCCTGTGGTTCTATGGATTGTAATTTGCTAATTGTCGTAATAGCTAATAACCACATATTAGCAATTATATATACCATATTTATCATTCTGCATTTGGTTAAACTCACTGAAAATGACTTTTTTTCTAGATCAATTCATTTACATGTAAGTTTCATTTTGCTAATTACTGAGTAATACTCCATTGTGGATATATATATATATATATATATATATATATATATATATATATATTATAAACATGGTTGAGCAAGTGTTTCCCTGATAAGATGAAGTGTCCTTTGGGTATCTGCCCAAGAATGGTTTTTCTGGATCCTGAGGTAGAATGATTCTCATCTTTCTGAAGAATCAGCATACTAATTTCCATAGTGGCTGTACAAATGTTCACTCCCACTAGCAACTGATGAGTGTTTCCCCCCATCTCCACATCCTCCATAGCAGGAGCTGTCATTTGTGTTATTGATCTTAGCCATTCTGACAGGTATAAGATGAAATCACAAAGTAGTTTTGGTTTGCATTTTCCTGATGACTAAGCATGTTGACCATTTAATGTTTCTCAACCATTTGAGTTTCTTCTTTTGAGAATCCTAGTTTAGATCTGTACCTGGTTTTTAATTGGGTTGTTAGTTTTCTTGATATCTATTTTATGAGTTCTTTATGTATGCTGGAAAGTAGCCCTCTATCAGATAAAAAGATGGAAAGAAAAAGCTTTATGTATTCTTTAGGCTGCTGCTTTGTCCAAAGGGCAGTATCCTTTGCAGTACAGCCTTTCAGTTCCATGAGGCCCCATTTGTTAATTGTTGATCTTAGTTCCTTGCTAACTGTTCTGTTTAGAAAATCTTTCTCTGTGTCAATGAATTCAATACTACTAATCACTTTCCCTTCTATCAGGTCCAGTGTATCTAGCTTTATGTTGAGATATTTAATCCAGTGTGTATTTTTGACTTCTTAATCAAATCAGATGTCCATTGGTGTGTGGATTTTTGACTCATTCTTCTGTTAAATCCCATTGATAAATGTCTCTTTTTATGGCAGTGACATGCTGCTTTTATTACTATATCTCAGTAGTAAAACTTAAAATCAGGGATGTTGATAACTCCAGCAAGTTTTTATTACTCAAGACAGTTATAGTTAGCCTGGTTTTGATTTTTGTTTGCTTGATTGTTTCCATATGAAGGTGAAACTTGTTCTGTCAAGATCTGTTAAAAATTGTCTTGGAGCTTTTATAGGATTGCATTGAATCTATAGATTGGTTTGGTAGGTATTATAATAATCCTACTGGTTCATGAGCGTGAGAGATCTTTGATCTTCTGATATCTTCTTCAGTTTCTTTCTTCATTGTCTTAAAGTTTTTATTATACAAGTCTTTCACTTGCTTGGTTAGTGTTAAAATACTTCATTTTATTTAAAGCCATTGTGAAAGGTATTACTTCTTTCTCATTCTGTTATTATTATATAAGAAAGTCGCTATTTTTGTGAGTTAATTTTGCATCCAGCTACTTATTAAAAGTCTTTATCAGTTGTAGATATATCCTGATGGAATTTTTAGGGTCATATACACTATACTATAATATTATCTACAAAGAAAGATTTTTTTACTTCTTCCTTTCTAATTGGTGTCCCCTTTATCTCAATCAGTTGTCTTCATGCTCTAGCTAAGACATTGAGTATATTGAATATATTCAGACAACTTTCTTTTAATCCTGGTTTTAGTGGAAATGCTTTGCTTCTCTCCATTGAAGGTGATGTCAGCTTTGACCTTGTTATATTTTTTTTATTGTGTTGAGGTATGTGCCTTGTATCTCAAATCTCTCCAGAACTTTTACTATGAAGAAGTGTTGGGTTATCTTCCAAGGGCTTTCTGCATCTAATGAGATGATCTTGTGATTTTTGTCTTTCAATATGTTTATATGGTAGATTACATTTATCAGTTTATATATGTTGAACCATTTATGCATCTCTGGGATTAATCTGCTTGATCATGAGGGAAATAAAAATTTGTATCCCCCTGGGAAGGGAAAATATGCAAGATCTTCAGAGAAAATTGGAAGCATGTGTGCAGGAGAGAAGAAAGGGTGGAAGGGGGAGCAGAGGGGAGAGAGAAAAGGAGGAGAAGAATATGATAAAATAAAGATCAAGGGAAGATATCTTGATTGAGGGAGCCATTATGGGGTAAGCATGAAACCTGGCACCAGGAAACATCCCAAGAATCCACAAGAATGATCCCTGCTAGGATCCTAAGCAATAGTGGAGTAGGGTGCCTGAACTAGCCTTGCCCTTGGTGTGGGATAATTGTCTGTATTCTGTCTATTATATTTTAAATAAACACTGATTGACCAGTAGCCAGGCAGGAAGTATAAGTGGGACAACAGAGAGGAAGTAAATGTGAGTCAATGAGAACAGGAGAATTCTGGGAAGAAGAAAACAGATTCTGCAGTCCTGTCGCAGCCACAGAAGAAGTAAGATGTGATTGCCCTGCCAAATAAGGTACCAAGCCACGTGGCTAACACAGATAAGAATAGTGAACTAAATATGTTATAAGAGTTAATAAGAAGCCTGACTTAATGTACCAATCAGTTTATAGTTAATGCAGACCTTTGTGTGATTTCTTTGGTACTTAATGACTGCAGGAACTGGGCACGACAGAAAACTCAGTCAAATGCCCTGTAGTCAGATTGAAGACTATCTTAATTGTCATCAAAGAACCCACATCCAGAAACTGATGGAAGCAGATGCACAGATTCATAGCTAAGCACTGGGCCAACTCTCATGAAGAAGTAGAAGAGAGAGAAGAGCAATCATATGAGCAAAGGGGTCAGACCATGATAGGGATACACACAGAAACAGCTGACCTGAACTAGTGAAAGTTCACTGAACCTAGACTGATAGAAGGAAAACCTACATGGAAACAAACAAGGCCCTCTGAATGTGGGTGACAATTATGTGGTATGGGCAGTCTGTGGGGCTATGGGCAGTGAAACCAGAATTTATCCTTAGTGCTTGAATTGGCTTTTTGGAATCCATGTTTTTTGGAACCCATGCTGAGAAGGGATACCTTGCTCAACCTAAATATATTGGGTAGGGCCTTGGTCCTTCTTCAAAATGATGTGTCAGACTTTGCTGATACCCCATGGGAAGCCATACCCTATCTGAGGAATGAATGGTGTGGGGTGGGAGAAGGTGGTGGACTGGGAGAAGAAGAGGGAGTGGGAACTGGTGATGGAGGAGGGTCATCTGTCTATGTGTTACTCTCATTGGTAAATAAAGAAACTGCCTTGGCTTTTTGATAGGGCAGGATTTATATAGGTGAACTACAGGCCCATAGTATCCAGCAGGCATTTTCACAAAGCAGGAAATTTCAAAGACAGTTCAGTCACTTTTTTCTGTGTCCTGCAGAATGTCTCACAGACTCTTTCATGAGTCAGGAACCTCAAAAGACCATCTCACCTTTAGGCAAGTTCAGCAGTCCTCTCTCTGCAGGTTCTCTGGGTCCAGTTCATGCATCAGTTCAAGCAAAAGCAGTTTCTTGCTCAAATGGCTAACCAACTCTATAAGGAGCCTCTTCGATGCACATCTTCCTCTTGAAGTAGATTGGTGCTGCCAGGGGAGCAGACATGTCTCATTGTCATGAAAAGCCGTAAGTTATTAAAACATTTAAAATGCCATATTCTGTAGTATTTGAAAGATATGAAGAATGTCTATCTGAAATATATCTATGCACATCTAGAAAATCTAACTAACATGACTACAAGCTTGATTTTTATTGATGATTATTCATTAACACCCTACATACATTACATTTTTAAATGAACTCCATAATCACAATACCTTAATCAAGATTAGAAATATGCATATACATTTAACAAAATTGACCTTAAAATCCATACTAATGCAAATTATTCATATCTATATCATATACCCCTTTAAATGTAAAAGAACATTCATAAACAATATTTTGGAATATGGGCACAGTTATTTCTCTCCAAACTTCTTCATGCTGAATGGGGACACTGTTATTCAGGTCTTTCATGGTATAACCTGTTTGCTAGATTCACCTCAGTCAGCAGTTGAATGAAGTAATTTTTTTGAAGGTGTTCACAGCAACCTTTCAGGAGGACATGGTCCATCATACCATATTTGGATAAAAGCAATCCACAGGGTCTCATTCTCTGTGAAAATAAAAGAAGAACTTTTCCAAAGCATCATAACCTTAGATCCAAATTTTAAAGTCAAGGTATTTTCAAAATATCTATCTTGGATTGGTTCAGCAGCATTTATAAACAAATATCTTTTAGCAGCTGTTGCTCCTTCCTCAGCATTCAAACAATTCAAAGAGAGCATAATAGCACACAGTATCAAGATTCTCTGTTTATTTTCCATCTTTATGCAGCTTTATTTTAATCTCTATTTTGTTTATTTTTACTTTTATTTTTTTAAGACAGGTTCTCTGTACATCTTTGTCCTGGAACAACTCTGTAGACCAGGCTATCCTTGAACTCTCAGAGATCTGTCAGTCTCTGCCTCCCAGGCATTGGGATTAAATGTGTATCCTGCCATACCTTGAAGTCACAGAGGTCAATCTACCTCTGCCTCCCAAGTGTTGGGATTAAAGGTGTGTACAACCACACCCAACTACTCTCTTTCTTTCTTTCTTTTTTAACTTTAAGAACTTTTTTAGCCTACATATATTTTTACCACACTGTAAATCATTTAGAGGTTTTCTTTGCTTTTCAATCTATCTTTACTGTATCTCTCTCTCTTTTTCTGACCACTTGAGTCTTTAATTTACCTAGCAATGTGGGTAGGATTAAAGCCGTGGCTTTGATGGCTACATCTAGCCCATTCTTTAGCTTTCTGCAATTCCAGCCTTGTGGCTGTGGTACTGGCCAGAGCCATGTTCATTGCCACAACTTTACAGTGTTTCAAGGTCCCTGCCAGCAAGCAAGCTGCAGCATTCTGCTCACAGACCACACTCTGTTGGACTGCCTGCCTAAAAGAGTCAGAGTTTGCCATGGCAGGACGGCCCAGAAAGCTGGCATTTTTAAATGGCATAGATTTTTTCCTGCTATGGCTGAAAACCGAAAAGCATGCCTTAAGCTTATCATCAACACCATTTAAGTGTTTTGTGGCAGGACCTCTTAAAAGAGCTGCAAGATTTTGCAGCTAAAGCTGAGTCAGGAAGCCCCTCTTAGATGAGAACATTTGCTTGCTTCTAGCAAGCAGAGCAGACCCGAGAAATTGCTGCTACCAAGAAAACATGCTTTACTTTATTCTTTCTCAAGCTTTCTCAGGTTTTCTGTGGATTCAGTTATCCACGTCTGGGCACCATTCTCTTTTTTTGTTGGGTCTTTATGTTATTTAGGCAAAAGAGTAACTGTGGCCTCAAAAAATAAATTGGGCAGTGTTTCTTCTGTTTGTATTTTGTGGGATAATTTAAGGAGTATTAGACTTAACTCTTCTTTAAAATTTGGTAAAATTCTATACTAATAACATCAGGTCCTGTACTTCTTTTTGGTTTGGAGACTTTTAATTACTACTTTTATTTCTTGAGATTTAAAGGTCTGCTGAAATTCCTTACCTAATCTTGATTTAAGTTTGGTAATTGGTATTTATAGAGAAAATTGTCCATTTTTTGTTATTTTCCAATTTGGTAAAGTACAAGTTTCGAAAAATAATTTTTATGATTCTCTAGATTTCCTTTACATATCTAATTTTGCTAATTTTGATCTTCTCTGTTTGTCTTTTAGTTAATCTGGATAAGGGTTTAGTTAATTTAGATAATTTGTCAATCTCATTGATTTTCTCAAAGAAGCAACTCTTCTTTGTCACTAATTCTTTGTACTGTACTGCTTTTTATTGGTTGGCTTACTACTATTTTAATGATTTATACCCAGAGTTTGATTATTTCTTGCTGTGTAATCCTTTTTCATGTGATGCCTTCTTTTTGTTCTAGGATTATCAGGCACACTGTTAAATTACTGAGATCTCTCCATTTTTTAATGTAGGTACTCAGTGCTATGAACTTGCCTCTTAGAATCTCCTTCATTGTGTGCCATAAGTTTTTCTATATAGTGTAGTTGTCTCATTCATTTCTAGAGGGTATTAATTATTTCTTAATTTCTGTCTTAACCCATTTTTCATTCAGTAATGAGTTTCTCAGTTTCCATGTTTTATTTCCATCTTCTTGGATCTGTTGATACTTGCTTTGTATCTAAGCACATGGTCAATTTTGGACAAACTGGACATGGACAGCATCCATGTAGTGCTGTCACACTAGTGTATTCTTTTGTGTTTGGGCAAAATATTCTCTAAATATTTGTTTTATAATTTGGTTTATAATGTCTGTTAGCTCCAACAATCTATGTTTAGTTTTGGTCTGGATGGCATGTTTATTGGTGAGTGGGGTTTTAAAATCTCTTAAAATGTGTGGATGAATATGTGATTTAAGATGCAGTAGTGTTTCGTTTACAAATTGGGTGCCCTTGTGTTTAGTGTATAGATGTTAAGAATTACAACATCCGGGAAACCACCCGTGGCGCAGACGCGGCGGAACCCCAGTGCGGCCCAGACGCGGCGGAACCCCGGCGCAGCGCAGACTCGGTGGAGACCTGCAGACACCAGTGAGCAGAGGAGGATCACGGGGCGGCGAACAGTGAGCCTAGTAGTATTCCTGAAGACCACCTTGTATAGGGAGAGTGTTCTTGCTCCAGGGCTGGACACAGGAAACGGAGCAGGGGCACTCCCCATCACCTTGACCCCCCGGTTAGCCTGCAAGGGCTTCTACCCTCTGCTGTGGCTGCTCCTCCTTGCTGAGACCTCTCTCTCCCTGGCATATCACAGATTGTGCCCAGGGTCCTCCTTCGCTCCCCAGCCTTCCACTGGGCGTGGGACCACCAAATTTAACCTGTTTGGGCACTGGATAGGGAGCTCAGAGCAGAGGGCACCGCGAGTTCCTCTGTTTTGGTGGCTGTCCTGCAGAGGGGTAGGCCTTTTCTTGGCGAGGTCCCTGGCAAACCAGGATCCTAGTCCTGGTCCTGAAGACCCTTCAGAGCAGTGAAAGAGATCTTGACCAGTGGCGGGACTCAAGAAACGGGGAGAAGGCATTTTGTAAGCAGGGCCCCTGGCCAGCAGGAAAACCCATTCCTGCATTAAAAGACACATTAGACAGCATCGATAGGACGAGATGGGCAGGCGCCAAGGCAAGAATTCACCCAACAATCTGAAAAGCAACATGAAAACACCAGAACCCAATGATCTCACAACAGAAGGACTTGAACACCCTAACACAGAAGAAGTGGAAAAAAATGACTTTATGAAAGCAATAGAGTCCCTTAAACAACATGTAACAAAAACACCTTTATAGAAATAGAGGAGAAGTACGACAAAAAGTTTGAAAAAATGAGTAAAAAGTTTGAAGAAATGAGTAAATACATACATGAGACCCTGGGGGAAACAGTTCAAGAATTGAAAACTGAAATGGAAGCAAGGAAGAAAACACAGACTGAGGACCAGCTGGATATGGAAAATCTAAGTCAATGAGCAGAGTCTACAGAAGCAAGCATAATCAATAGAATACAAGAGATAGAAGAAAGAATCTCAGATTCTGAGGACACCATAGAGAAAATAAATACACTGATCAAAGAAATCAGCAAAGCCAACAAATACTCATGACAAAACATTCAGGAAATATGGGACACAATAAAAAGACCAAACATAAGATTAATAGGGATAGAAGAAGGAGAAGAGTCACAGCTCAAAGGCCCAGAAAATATTTTTAACAAAATTATGGAAGAAAACTTTCCCAACATAAAGAAAGATATTCCTTTGAATATCCAAGAAGCGTACAGAACACCAAACAGACTGGATCAAAGAAAAACATCCCCTCGCCATATAATAATCAAAACACAAAATATACAGGTTAAAGAAAGAATATTAAGAGCTGCAAAGGAAAAGGGGCAAGTAACTTTTAAAGGTAAAAAAATCAGACTTACACCTGACTTCTCTATGGAAACTATGAAAGCCAGAAGGTCCTGGATAGAGGTTCTGCAAAAACTAAGGGATCATGGATGTAAACCCAAACTACTATACCCAGCCAAGCTATTGTTCACTGTCAATGGAGAAAACAAGACTTCAAGATAAGAACAAATTTAAACAACATGTAGCCACAAACCAAGCCCTACAGAAAATAATAGAAGGAAAATCACAACCTAAGGAATCCAGCATTGCCAACACTGCCTACAATAAGTCAGGCATCTAGCGAACCTTCACCTGCACACCTCAAGGAAGGGAGACACACAAAGACTACTACCAAAACCAATAATAATAACCAGAATAAACAACCACTGGTCATCAGTATCACTTAATATTAATGGCCTCAATTCACCCATAAAAAGGCACAGGCTAAGGGATTGGATACGAAAACAGGACCCAACATTCTGCTGTTTGCAAGAAACACATCTCAACCACAAAGACAGGCATCTATTCAGAGTAAAGGGTTGGGAAAAGGTGTTTCAAGCAAATGGTCCTAAGAAAAAAGCAGGTGTGGCCATACTAATTTCTAACAAAACTGACTTCAAACTAAAGTCAATCAGAAGAGATCGAGATGGACACTTTATACTCATAACAGGAACAATTCATCAGGATGAAGCCTCAATCCTGAATATCTACGCCCCTAACATAAAAGCACCCACCTATGTAAAAGAAATATTACTAGAACTCAAGGCAGACATCAAACCACACACACTAGTAATAGGAGACTTCAATACACCTCTTTCTCCAATGGACAGGTCAATCAGACAGAAACCTAATAGAGAATTAAGAGAATTATTGGAGGTAATGAAGCAAATGGACTTAACAGACATCTATAGAACATTCCACCCAAAAAAGGAAAGAATATACCTTCTTCTCTGCAGCTCATGGAACCTTCTCAAAAATTGACCACATACTCGGAATCAAAGGAAACCTCCACAGATACAAAAAAATATCAGTGTCCACCTGTGTCTTATCAGATCACCACGGACTAAAGCTAGAAGGCAATAACAATGCTACCCCCAGAAAGCCGACAAACTCATGGAAACTGAACAGTCAACTACTGAACCACACATGGGTCAAGGAAGAAATTAAGAAAGAAATTAAAGTCTTCCTTGAATTTAATAAAAATAAAGAGACAACATACTCAAACCTATGGGACACATTGAAAGCAGTGCTAAGAGGAATGTTCATAGCACTAAGTGCCCACTTAAAGAAAACAGAGAAAGCATACACTGAGGACTTAACAGCACACCTGAAAGCTCTAGAAAAAAAAGAAGCAGATGTGCCCAGGAGGAGTAGAAGACTGGAAATAATCAAACTGAGGGCAGAAATCAACAAAATAGAAACACAGAAAACAGTCCAAAGAATCAATGAAACAAAAAGTTGGTTCTTGGAGAAAATCAACAAGATTGACAAACCCCTATCCAAACTAATTAAACAACAGAGAAAGAACACACAAATAAGAAAGATGAGCAATGAAAAGGGGGACATAACCACAGACACAGAGGAAATTCAGAGAATCATTAGATCTTACTACAAAAGCCTATATGCCACAAAACTGGAAAATGCAAAAGAAATGGACAGTTTTTTAGATAAGTACCACATACCAAAGCTAAACCACGACCAGGTGAACGATCTAAATAGACCTGATAGTCGCGAAGAACTAGAAACTGTTATCAAACATCTCCCTAACAAAAGAAGCCCAGGACCAGATGGTTTCAATGCAGAATTCTACCAGAACTTCCAAGAAGAGCTAATACCTATATTCCTTAATGTATTTCACAATATAGAAACAGAAGAGTCATTGCCAAATTCCTTTTATGAAGCCACAGTTACCCTGATACCAAAACCACACAAAGACCCAACCAAGAAAGAAAATTATAGGCCTATTTCACTCATGAATATCGACGCAAAAATTCTCAATAAAATACTGGCAAACCGAATCCAAGAACACATTAGAAAAATTATCCATTATGATCAAGTAGGCTTCATCCCAGAGATGCAGGGCTGGTTCAACATACGCAAATCTATCAATGTAATCCACCATATAAATAAACTGAAAGAAAAAAACATATGATCATTTCATTAGATGCTGAAAAAGCATTTGACAAAATTCAAAACCCCTTTATGATAAAGGTCTTGGAGAGATTAGGGATACAAGGGTCATACATAAATATAATAAAAGCTATTTACAGCAAGCCGACAGCTAACATCAAATTGAATGGAGAAAAACTCAAAGCCATCCCACTAAAATCAGGAACAAGACAAGGATGTCCACTCTCTCCATACCTCTTCAATATAGTGCTTGAAGTTCTAGCAATAGCAATTAGACAACATAAGAGGATCAAGGGGATTCGTATTGGAAAAAAAGAAGTTAAGCTTTCATTATTTGCAGATGATATGATAGTGTACATAAGCGACCCCAAAAACTCTACCGAAGAACTCCTACAGCTGATAAACGCCTTTAGTATTGTGGCAGGATACAAGATCAACTCCAAAAAGTCAGTGGCCTTCCTATACACTAAGGATAAGGAAGCAGAGAGGGAAATCAGAGAAGCATCACCTTTCACGATAGCCACAAATAGCATAAAATATCTAGGGGTAACTCTAACCAAGGAAGTGAAAGATCTATTTGACAAGAACTTTAAGACTTTGAAGAAAGAAATTGAAGAGGACACCAGAAAATGGAAGGATCTCCCTTGCTCTTGGATTGGGGGGATCAACATAGTAAAAATGGCAGTTCTACCAAAAGCAATTTATAGATTTGCTTCATCAAAATACCATCAAAATTCTTCACAGATCTGGAGAAGACAATAATCAACTTTATATGGAAAAACAAAAAACCCAGGATAGCCAAAACAATCTTATACAATAAAGGAACGTCTGGAGGCATTACCATCCCTGACTCCAAACTCTATTACAGAGCTACAGTATTGAAAACAGCTTGGTATTGGCATAAAAACAGAGAAGTCGACCAATGGAATCGAATAGAAGACCCTGACTTTAACCCACAAACCTATGAACACCTGATTTTTGATAAAGAAGCTAAAAGTATACAATGGAAAAAAAAGAGCATCTTCAACAAATTGTGCTGGCAAAACTGGATGTCAATCTGTATAAGAATGAAAATAGATCCATATCTATCACCATGCACAAAACTCAAGTCCAAGTGGATTAAAGACCTCAATATCAGTCTGACCACGCTGAACCTGATAGAGGAGAAATTTGGAAGTACTCTACAACAAGTGGGCACAGGAGACCACTTCCTACATATAACCCCAGCAGCACAGACAGCAAGGGCCTCATTGAATAAATGGGACCTACTGAGACTGAGAAGCTTCTGTAAAGCAAAGGACACTGTCGCTAAGACAGAAAGGCAACCCACTGACTGGGAGAAGATCTTCACCAACCACGCAACTGACAAAGGTCTGATCTCCAAAATATATAAAGAACTCAAGAAACTAGACTGTAAAAGGCTAATCTACCCATTTATAAAATGGGGCACTGAGCTGAACAGAGATCTCTCAACAGAAGAAGTTCAAATGGCCAAAAGACACCTAAGGTCATGCTCAACTTCCTTAGCGATCAGGGAAATGCAAATCAAGACAACTTTAAGATACCATCTTACACCTGTCAGAATGGCGAAAATAAAAAACACCAATGATAGCCTTTGCTGGAGAGGGTGTGGAGAAAGGGGTACACTCATCCATTGCTGGTGGGAATGCAAACTTGTGCAACCACTTTGGAAAGCAGTGTGGAGGTTTCTCAGGAAATTCGGGATCAACCTACCCCTGGATCCAGCAATACCACTCTTGGGAATATACCCAAGAGAGGCCTTATCATACAACAAAAGTATATGCACTACTATGTTCATAGCAGCACTGTTTGTAATAGCCAGAACATGGAAACAACCTAGATGCCCTTCAATTGAAGAATGGATGAAGAAAGTATGGAATATATACATATTAGAGTACTACTCAGCAATAAAAAACAAGGACTTCTTGAAGTTTGCAGGCAAATGGATGGAAATAGAGAACACTATCCTGAGTGAGGTAAGCCAGACCCAAAAAGAGGAACATGGGATGTACTCACTCATATTTGATTTCTAGACATAAACAAAAGACATTGAGCCTCTACTACGTGATCTTAGAGAAGCTAAGTAAGAAGGAGAACCCAAAGAAAAACATATAGGCATCCTCCTGAATATTAACCTTCATCAGGGATTAAAGAAGACAGAGACAGAGACCCACATTGGAGCACCGGACAGTAATCTCAAGGTCCAAATCAGGAGAAGAAGGAGAGAGAGCACGAGCAAGGAACTCAGGAACGCGAGGGGTGCAACCACACACCGAGACAATGGGGATTTTCTACCGGGAACTCACCAAGGCCAGCTGACCTGGGTTTGAAAAAGCCTGGGATAAAACCGTCTTGGGAAAAAACATAGAGACAATGAGGACTACTGAGATCTCAAGAACAATGGCAATGGGTTTTTGATCCTACTGCACGTATTGGCTTTGTGGGAGCCTAGGCAGTTTGGATGCTCACCTTACTAGACCTGGATGGACGTGGGTGGTCCATGGACTTCCCACAGGGCAGGGAACCCTGATAGCTCTTTGGGCTGAAGAGGGAGGGGGACTTGACTGGAGGAGGGTGAGGGAAATGGGAGGCTGCGGTGGGGAAAAGACAGAAATCTTAAATAAATAAATAAATTTTTAAAAAAAAAGAATTACAACATCCTCTTGGTCTATTTTTCCTTTGATGAATATGTAGAATTTTTCCCTATCTCAACTAATTGCTTTTGGTTTGAAGTCTACTTTGTTGTATATTAATATAACTATACCAGCTTGTTTCTTAGGTCCATTTCTTGGAATATGTTTGTCCATCCATTTACCTTTAGGTGATATCTATCCTTGGTGTTAAGGTATGTTTTATCAATGCAATAGAAGGGTGGATCCTGCTTACAAATACATTCTGTTAGTTTGTGACTCTTTATTGGGAAATGAGATAATTGGTGTTGACAGATATCATATAGCAGTGTTTATTGATTCCTGTTTGTAAAGTCTCATGTGTCGGTCCTTGTGATCACAGATACACACTAGGGAAACCAGGAATGTTAAACACACTGGGTTGTATAATCAAAGGGAGAGATGTCTAATTTGGTTTTTGTACAGAAACCTATCATCAGAAATGTTTAACACCCTGGTAACCTCTGAGCTATCTGCTTTGTTGCACACATAAGACTGAGTTAATTGTCAACAGAACTCCTGTTTTGTTTTTTTTTTTCAAATTTTGTTGTGGTTAAGTATGCCTAAAATCCTGTCCAGTGTCAGACTCTTGTGTATTTTTGCTGATTTTTATTGAACTCTACATTTTTCTTGAACTTTAAAACAACACCTGCTACTCAGTCATGTTGAACCATCTCTTTCTTCTCTCACAGGGATCAACACTCTGCTGGCCTTGGGGGTCACAAAGACACTTGAGCCTGTTATTTTGCTACTTTGGTAGTGGTGGTAGAGTAGTAGGGGATAATGTGTGTGTGTGTGTGTGTGTGTGTGTGTGTGTGTGTGCGTCTGTGTGTATGCACATGCACTTCCCATCTGATTTTCTGATCTGGAATTCTTTACTCCTTGTGATTTCTTTGGTGTGGTTAATGCCTTTATGTTGATGTTTTCCTAATTTCAATAAATATTTATTTGAAACCTTTTTAGAGACCTCAAATATACAGATTCAGGAGAGTTGTATTTGATTTCAGAATCACATAATAATGAAATACTAAATAATCTAATCTCCTGAGCTTGTAGATATTTACTAATATGTGGTCTTGAGTAGCTAAATGTGATTATTATTTGAGAATTACTGTTCTTCAACATCTGCTCATCATTTCTGAACTCTCATTCTGGATCCTGCCAAAAAGAGTTTTTCATTAATAAGAAGAAGTTTTAAAAAAATAGTCATCAAATTGTGTTGTTTAAATTTGATAAAGTTTTGGTTCTCTAATTCTTGTGGGAGCTCAAGTAAATATCTTGCATGAAAAATACAATCAAAACACATGCAACAGTATTATAAAGTCCCTGTTAGCTAATTTTACAGACAAAATTAGGCGATTTGGATTCAATAATTTGTTGCTGTGCAGGAAATGGCTTGAGATAACAAAAGTAACAATTCGTGGTCTTATACTCTTGCTACTATGAAGACAGGGCCTTTTAAGCCTCTGGAATCTACAAGTGTAAATAAAGTAAGATTTTAATTATGATTGATTAAAATATAGTTTTACTCAAGAGTCTGGGATCAAATCTGAGTCCTAGGCCAAGAGATGCCCTTAGAAAGTATTTTGTAGAATTCACCATTTTATTTTCTTTTTTTTAACACACTTTTTTTAAAGGTTTATTTAACTTTTTAGTTTATGTGCATTGGTGTGAAAGTGTCAGATCTCCTGCAACTGGATCTTTAGACAGTTGTAAGCTGCCATGTGGGTGCTGAGAATTAAAGCTGGGTCCTCTGGAAAAGCAGTCAGTGCTCTTAACCACTGAGCCATCTCTCCAGCCACCACCATTTTATTTTTATAAATGATGTCAGAGTAGAGAATAAAATTTTTTTAGCCAATATCACTTATCTCACCAGTTAGCAAGAAGCAAATTTAACCACTTATCATCCCTACAGCCAAATAATTTTAAGTGGCCTGCTGATATTCAGAAATTAGAATTATAAAGAAATAAAGCATATATCTTTTAAGATGATTATCACTCACTGTAACTATCACAACAAGGAGCATCTAACCTATCAATGCACTGTAGAGTACTACAGCAGAAAAGTTCACAAAGTTAACATTTCAACATGGAAACAGTTAAATGCCTTAAAGCACATTACAGATATTACAATATGCCTAATTCTTTTTTATAATTTTATTCCATAGAGAGATAGGTGTGTGTGTGTGTGTGTGTGTGTGTGTGTGTGTGTGTAATTGTACAATAAAACCTTGAGTGTTAAATTAAAACACATGAATACTTAGTGGTGCCATTCATGATAAACGTGAGACAGTAATCTCTATCGGATAGGTTCATTGAGAAAACTCTATGTAGACATTGTCTGCCTGCTAAGAATCAATCTTTGTGCTATCTTCTTTAGGACAGAGTATAGAAAAAGTGACCTTGAAAGGCATTTTTGAAGAGCAGACTTTCCTAAGTCTATGACTTATTAATTGTATTAAAACAACTAACAAATGCTAGGTTAAATGTTTCAAAATAAATGGCCCATGGGGACCCTTCTTAAGCTACTGGGTGCAGAAATACTGAATTCTCTACCATTAGTTATGTGATTACAAAATAATATAAGAATCTTGATAAAAAATATCAGAAAATGATGAGTTTCAAGTACAAACCAGACCAATGCTACTTTCCTTTATAAAATATTGGCCCAAATTATCTCTTTTGATATTAGTAAAAACTAGATTTGATGTGAACTAATAGAACTTGTACTACTCTATTTGTGCCTTGATCTCCTTACTTATATGTTGAGCAATGTTAGTGTCACAAGATTGTTACCAGGTGGTGTAACATAAGCCTTTAATCCCAGCACTCAAGAAGCAGAGGTAGGCAGATTGCTATGAAATGGAGGCAAGCTTGGTCTATAGAGTAAGTCCCCGGATAACCAAGGCTACACAGAGAAATCCTATCACAAAAAAAAGTCACAAGACTGTCATTAACACTAGATATCACAGTATATATAATAACTTTGTGAGAAAAAGTCCTAAAAATATTTATACTGAAACAAGCTATACATAGAGGAAAACAGTTAAATGTTTGCTATGACCTTAATTAGAAATCTGCATCTACTGTTTTCTATAGTAATTGTGATATTAAATTATTACATCAATTTCAAGGTATTTTAGTCAAGAAATTTGGAGAAATGTCATTTTTATTTTGTTGAAAATTATCATCATCAATACCTAGGAGTAAAATCTTTTACAACAAACAAATACTTTTCTACAGTCATTTATTTCACTGAAAGACAATCTATAATATCCATCACTAATTACATAAAAGAACAGTTGACAGAAAGACAGTAATTTTCTCACTGTGGTGTTTAACACCAAGTTTAAAATAATGGTATAAAATAAAAACATTATAGTTGTCAAAAACAAATAATTATAACTTTCAGGTTGAGAATTTTCTGAAGAATATGACTTCCAAGTGGAGATGTGATCATTTTAAGCACACAGTCAATCACTTTTGAGATCTAACAGGAATAATTCAATTTAGAAAGTCTTGACTATAAAGCTATACAAGTATTTTGAAAATTATGTTAATGCCATTGCTTCAATAGTTATCATACAACCTCAGATTTTACAAAATATGTTTCTCATAATCATTCCAGAAAACTGAGAAATTAATTAATTTCTTTTTCACAAGAAGTGTACTATTGAAATTTGTTTATATTTATGATCACCTTGTTCTAAGTCAAATAGTAAACCTTGCAAAACAGAGAGAGTGTATAACTTAACGGGAGTAAAAATCTACAAGGAAGTGTTTAGCGGTAGTTTGAAAATCATCTCAGCTCTTGAGTATCTGAGGCAGGAGGATCATAAAGAGTTCAAGACCAAGCTGGGCGGTGGTGGCGCATGCCTTTAATTCCAGCAGTCGGGAGGCAGAGGCAGGGGGATCTCTGGGAGTTTGAGGCCAGCCTGGTCTACAAGAGCTAGTTCCGGGACTGGCACAAAAGCTACAGAGAAACCCTGTCTCAAAACAACCCCCCACCAAAAAAAGAGTTCAAGACCAGACTGTAGTACGTGGGAATTCCAGGAGAACCTGGGATACAGAATGGGACCCTGCCTTAAACAAACAGACAAGCAAATTAGTCAAGTAGAACAGTGAACGGATGATTGCAACTGAGCAAGATGTGGGGAAAAGACACCCTGGTGCCACACCTTTCTCTCAAAGGAAGCTGCTCCATCCAGTTTAGTCCAGAGACTCCATATCATCCTTTCCCATGGACTGACATTAAGGAATCAGCATACCAATGAATTCCATATTAATGATTCACTAGCAAATATTGTCTAACTATAATTTTAGACAGAGAAAACCAGAAAATTTATCCAAGCATGGTTTTATATAAGATACGGATGTGACACGCTGATCCTCCAGTTCGATTGCCTTGAATAGACAGTGTGTAAAATCTAGATTTGATGCTTTCTCAATTTCTGTAACTTTTAGGTAGTTTAGAAATTGCTATCATAAACGCATTGCATACACATTTGGGTGAGGCATTTGGGGGCAACTGACTGCTGTGAGGACAATATCTCACTTACAGAGGCCACCGTTTGTGAGTGACCATGGAAATCACTATTTGAAGCAATCAAATGTAAATGAGACTATTGAGCAAGAGGATGGCTCTACCTCATGCAAATGTTCTAGATTACGATTTTAACCTTCAAATATTATGAGAATATAAAATTGTTTACCTAACTTTTTATACTCAGATGAGATAAAAAAAAAGGCATGGAAATTTTTTTTCTCATTTATGAAGGTCTTACACAGGTACATAAAATCATTTAAGACACACCAGAAATGAGACTGGTGACCAGGTAACTAATGCAAAGGTGCAGGGAGAGAAAAAAGAGGGTGATAGGGAGATCATAGTAGAATTACGTGGTATATCTGCATGATGGTGTCGTTATGAACCTCGACACTGTGAGTAATTGATTGCTATGCTGAAAGATTCTAGATGGATTGAAACTGAGAACTGTTGTAATTGTTTAAAACGAAAAATAATGTTTAACAGAGCTAGGATTTAAAAACTGGAGCATCAACATTCTTCAAGACTCATAATTGTAATTATAACTTTCTAATAATGCATGGGTGTTTTATCCAATTGGATGAATGTGCCATGTGCATATCTGGTAACTGTGAAGGGCAGAAGAGGGCATCGGATCCCCTAGAACTGGATTTTACTGGTGGTTAGAACTTCCATATTGGTCAGAAAAACAAGCACTGGCACTCTGAAAGAGCAGCCAGTGGTTTAACTGCTGAGCACTCTCTTCTTAAATTTAATCAATTCACTACACTAAGGGAATTAGCATGTAAGGTCTTTGCTAAGAAGTCAAGGCTTACACTTATGCCTAGAACATATTTGAACAGGTGCCAGTCATTCTAACAGAGCAGTTGAGGAGTGTCAGTCACAATGTAGATGGGGTTTTGTCAACTTCACAACATGGCTTTTTAGAGAAACAGTCTACTCCCAGGCTGGAGAGATAACTCAAAAGTAAGTGTGATCATCAGAGAGGCCAGGAGGAATTATTATCTTAATAAAATAACTATTGTTGGGGAAACCATTTTTGATTGATTTTAACTCTTTCTCCTTGTACATTCATTTTTCATGAGATTATATTTAGATATCTTCCATGTGTAACTGACTGTTTTAACACAAAATCTATTGATTTTTAGAATGTCCAAGTTGCTCATATTGAGGGGGGGAAACTTCTGTACAAATAGAGTAAGCATTTGTGCAATAAGAAGTGTTCAAACTGAAGTATTTGAAATGTGAACATTTAACATCAGGCATGTTAATTGAGTTACAGAAAGTACCACCTCAATATTTCTATAATAATAAATTCATTTGTTCATAATCACTTATCAATGCCCTTTTTTACTTGGTAATAAAAAGTCACTTTGACACATAATTTACCAAAAATGTAGAGATAAGCCCACCCATTGAGTGTGCCATGTGGGAGATCTTACAAGAGATGTCTAGCACCCCACATCTATGCATTCTTCTAGGATTAGTAATTTTCCTTGGCACTAAATGGTTTGACAGCAAAGATATGATAGATTCTTTAAGAGACGAATCCAGGATCCTTAAGGCAGAAGCTGCACGTCTGAAAACTATTGAAGATGAATCAAGGATTCTTAAGGCAGAGGTGGAATGTCTAAAAATTATTAAACATGATAATGATCTTCTCAAGAATTAGCTTGAAGTTCTCCAGGGAGAGAATAGATCTTTGTTTAACATGACTCAATCAACTGAGCAAAATTTAAAAAAGGTACAGGCTGATATTAAGGAGAAATTCATTACTATGGAAAAGGGAACAGCTGAGTTAGACCATAAACGCCAATCCCTTTCTGTAGGAACTGAAACATTAGTGGCTGATATTAAGGAGAAATTCATTAATATGGAAGAAGGAACAGGTGATTTAAATCGTAAATTCCAACAGTCACTTTCTGAAGGTGTTGAAATTGGGGGGCGCCGGGGTTGTGTCCCCAACACCCCAGGCTGCCTGGCTAGCTTATGCCCAAAATAACAGCACACAAACTGTATTCATTATTTCTAGTCTCTTCTTGGCTAACTCTTGCACCTGGTCTAACCCATTTCTAATATTCTGTGTTAGCACCCCAAGGTGCACTTACTGGGGAGATTCTAGCCTACATCCATCCTGGGTTGGAGCTTCATCTTGAGTCCTTCAGAGAGCAGAGCTATCCTGTCCACCCGTGAGAGAGGAGCCTGACTTCTCTGAGCAGAGCTGCATGATTTCTGACCTCACTTCCTCTTCCTGTCAGCATACTATTCTGTTTACTCCTCCCATCTATGTTTTAACCTATGAGGGCCAAGGCAGTTTATTGAACCAATGAAATCAACAGATTGATATATGACACTCACACATCATGAAGGGATTGAAACATTAACTGACAGAATCAAAACTGTTGAATGTGACAATTGAATTTAGTCTAAAGCTTATGACAGATTGGCGGAAAGATTGTCAATACAAGAAGGCACGGTTTATGCCATAAAAATTATGTCCACAGATCAGAACTTATCTCTAATGGACAAACTTTATACTTTGGAATCCTCTATGAAGGCTTTGGAACATAATTCTGGACAGGAGATTCAGACATTGCAGAAGGCAATGGTGAATAGAATTGAAAAGATTGAGGAATTTCTAAATTCTGATGAAGAAGAACAAACAGTAGACAGGCAAATTTTAACTACATCTGTGGGTAAATCCCTCTGGGACAATTTCCACAAAGCTCTACCTACAGATTTACTTGCCTTTCAAGTAATAACAAGAGAGAAGGTGATTGGTTCCAGAAACCCTAGGGTCATCAAGGAGGATACATGGGAGCCTGTCCGTATGAAAGATCTCAAAAAAATTAAACAGGCTGTCATGACTTTTGGGATGCATGCCTCTTTTGTTAAAGATATGCTAAAATTCCTGGGCCACGACAAACAGAGCCACCCCTTCGGATTGGCTCCAGCTCACTTCTGTGGTACTTGACAGTGGGCCACAACTAAACTGGAAATGCTTATTCAGGCAAGAGGTTAGATATTTAGAACAGCAAGAAATGGCAAAGGGAAGTGACATTTCCATAGATAAAATTCTAGGTGAAGGACTCTTTTCTGACCATCAAGAACAAGTTAATTTGGATGAAAACACACTCTTCCTGTGCACTACAGCAGCCTTAAATGCTTGGGACAGGGTACAAGACCCAGGACAGAAAAGGGAATCATTTGTTACCATTAAACAAGGTCAGAGAGAACCCTTTATATATGTTTTATAAAGCCTTACTAAGGCTGTACAAATGGGGATACCTGACCCTGACACAAGGCGAATAATGACTGAGGCTTTGGCTTATGAAAATGCAAATGTGGAATGCAAAAAGATTTTGTGGCCTTTAAGGTTCAGATCAGCACCCTTGGAAGAATGGGTCTTACATACACTGGATGTTGATACATTTGATTATGGCACTGAAGCATGGGTAGAAGAAGCGATTTCCAATGGTAAAAGGAGACACCAGAATACCAAATGTTTTAATTGTGGCAAAATGGGTCATATGAAAAGGAATTGTAAACAACGGACTTTCAGGAATAATAATAATGCATCTTCTAGAAATAACAGAAATAGGAGGACTCAGCCTTCAGGTTTATATGGAAGATGTGGAAAGGGCAGACACTGGACAAATGAAATGAATGCAGATCTACAAGGGATAGACAAGGCAAAATCATACAGACGGGAAACGTGAGAGGAGGGGCCTCACAGGCCCCCATGGCACACATGGTTCAGTCATTTCCAGTTTCAGTGGAGAACGTGCCTTGTCAGGACAATTAGGATACCCCATGCCTACTGTTACAAACAATAATGATCAGAAAGATGAGTTACGTGTGTTTTGGCAAACTTCTATAAATGATCAAAGACCTAAGCTGAGAGTATGTGTAAATGGCATTTTTATTACTGGCCTGCTGGACACAGGTGCTGACGTAAGTATCATTACCCCAGAATCTAGGCATCCGTATTGGCCTCTTCAGAATGTAAATGTTCAGCTCCTGGGAATTGGAACCCTATCTCGAGTAAGACAGAGCACGAGATGGGTTGAATGTATAGAGCCTGAGGGACAAATAGGAAAAATAAGGCCATATGTAGCCAATGTTGCAATGAATTTATGGGGTCGTGACCTATCACAACAATGGAATACACACATTAACATTCCTGCTACTTCTAGAGCCCATATTTCTGAGAATAATATTAAAGGATATTACAAACAGAGAAAACTGGCCATTTGGGCCGTACAAGAACAAGCAACTGAAGTCCCTTCAGAGATACCAACAGCCTTGCCTCTAAAATGGTTGACTGAGAAACCAACATGGAAAGAGCAATGGCCTCTAGCTGAGGAAAAGTTATAGGCTTTAGAACAGCTGGTACAAGATCAATTAGATGCTGGACATATAGAAGAATCTACCAGCCCTTGGAATTCTCCTGTATTTGTGGTTAAGAAAAAATCAGGTAAATGAAGAACGGTGACAGATCTCAGAGCTATCAACAAGGTTATTCAACCTATGGGCCCTCTGCAATCTGGAATCCCTTTGCCCTCTTTATTACCAAAAGGATGGCCTCTTATAGTTATTGATTTAAAGGATTGTTTTTTCACTATACCTTTACAAAAAGAAGATAGAGAAAAATTTGCCTTCACAGTGCCTACTTACAACAATTCTCAACCTTCCAAGAGGAACCACTGGGCCATCCTCCCCCAGGGTATGTTAAATAGTTCCTACTTGTGCCAATATTTTGTGAACCAACCATTGCAAATAATACGCAAGAAATTTCCTAAATCTATTATATACCACTACATGGATGACATATTGTTATCTGATCCAAACATGGATACCTTGAACAGACTGAAGAAATAAAGATACTTTTACCTAAATGGGGTTTGAAAATTGCTCCTGAAAAGATACAGAATGGAGATTCCGTTAATTATTTAGGTTATAAAATAGGTTTGCAAAAAATTAAGACACAAAAGGCACAAATTAGGAGAGATTGCCTACAGACTCTTAATGACTTTCAAGACTGTTAGGTGATATTTCCAGTCTATGACCAGCCATTGGGATAACACTTGATCTAATAATTCATTTGATCAAAACCTTGGAAGGTGATAAAGATTTAAACAGTCCCAGAGAATTAACAGCTGAAGCAGAAAAGGAACTGACATGATTGAGGAAAAATTACAACAGGCACATGTGGACAGGATGAATCCAGAGCTCGATTGTATTCTCGTCATATTACCATCAAAAATTTATCCTACAGGAATTCTAATGCAGAGAGATAATATTATCTTGGAATGGATATTTTTACCACATAAACCAAGTAAGAAACTGAAAACTTATGTGCAAAAAGTCTCTGAGTTAATTATAAAAGGCAAGCTGAGACTTTGTCAACTAGCAGGCATAAACCCAGAAGAAATTATAGTGCCTTTCACTGCTGATGAACTAAAGAAATTATGTGAAGATAATGAACCATGGCAAAGAGCTTGTGCTAATTTTTTGGGAGATATTAATAACAACTATCCAAAAAGCAAGAGGCTTAACTTCATAAAAAGTACTTCTTAGATCCTTCCTCGAATCGTCCGTGATGCTCCAATAACTGGAGCCCATACATTCTATACTGATGCCAATAAAACAGGGAAGGCAGGTTACAAATCAGAAGACTTGGGTAAGGTGGAACAAAGTCCTTATGATTCTGTCCAGAAGGCAGAATTATATGCCATTCTTATGGTGCTAAGGGATTTTAAAGAACCTATTAATATAGTTACTGATTCACAATATGCAGAAAGAGTTATTTTACATATTGAAACTGCTGAATTTATAACTGATGAAACAGAACTAACCTCATTGTTTATCCAGGTTCAAGATTTGATCAGGAACACGCTTTGCCCTATGTACATAACACACATCCGATCACATACGGGTCTGCCAGGTCCTCTAGCACAAGGTAATGCAGATATTGATCAATTCTTGATTGGTAGTGTGCTACAAGCCTCTGAATTTCATAGAAATCATCATGTTAATAGCAAAGGCTTGAAGAAAGAGTTTTCTCTTACATGGCAACAAGCTAAGGAGATTGTAAAGAAATGCCCTACTTGCTCTTTCTATAACCAAATGCCACTGCCAGCAGGGGCTAATCCAAAGGGCACCCATAGGAATGAAATCTGGCAGATGGATGTGTTCCACTTTGCAGAATTTGGCAAATTGAAGTATGTTCATCACACCATTGACACTTATTCAGACTTTCAGTGGGCAACTGCTTTAATTTCAGAAAAAGCTGATTCAGTAATCACTCATTTATTGGAAGTCATGGCTATCATGGGTATACCTACACAAATAAAGACAGATAATTGTCCTGCTTATGTCTCTAGGAAAATGAAACGGTTTTTTGAATATTACAATATGAAGCATGTTACAGGTATACCATACAATCCTACAAGTCAAGCAGTCATAGAAAGATCAAATAGAACTATAAAGGATATGTTGAACAAACAGGAAGGGGTGGAAAACACCCCCAGAAATAGATTACATAATGCTTTGTTAACCTTGAATTTTCTTAACGCTAATGAGAAGGGAACAACAGCTGCAGAAAGACATTGGATAATGGAAAAGTCTACTGAACTAAATCAACCAGTTTCTTTCTAGGATGTGCTGACTTCACAATGGAAGCCAGGAGATGTGCTGCGTTGGGGAAGGGGTTTTGCTCTTATCTCCACAGGTGAGGAAAAATTGTGGATACCGTCAAAATTAATAAAGGTTCAGTATGAAGAAGAAAAGCCATTTGGAAAAGATAAATAACAATTCATTCACAAGGATGGCGAGCATACTGATGGTAAGGAATATAAATAGGTTGGGGGCAGGGTTCTTTTCTTATCTCCAGAGGTAAATACTGATCTTCAAAGAATTTAAGGGACCCTGAATATTTAATCATTGATGGATGGAAAATTGTTACAACCCACTATGGATCAGTAAGTATTGATTTTATATATATATATATATATATATATATATATATATATATACATACATATCTATATGTTTTATTGAACACTTCTTTATAAATATGTAGAGCTGGTTTTGGAGTTGGGCTATGGCTAAGTCCCTCTTCAATTCCAAGCCTGTTGATAAGTGATATCTCAGAGTTTCTGTCTCAGATCAGGAGCCATGAAATGGGACAG
The DNA here is from genome assembly GCA_963919715.1 of Microtus obscurus. Classification (NCBI taxonomy): domain Eukaryota; kingdom Metazoa; phylum Chordata; class Mammalia; order Rodentia; family Cricetidae; genus Microtus; species Microtus obscurus. The sequence continues at coordinate 354,499 of CAWTZC010002352.1, forward strand.
AATAAGAATAATTGTATACTTGATAAACTTTCTTTGCTTTTCCTCATATCTGTGTCTTTCTTTATATGTCAGTATGTATCCTTGTTGTTAATGTTTAAATTTCCCATAACAAGCAACAAATTTTCCTACAGTAATCTTTGAAGTTTTCAGGATGAAAATGGGGCCCCACAACATCAACTCAACCTGGTTTTTATGGCATCATGATTATATATATATATATATATATATATATATATATATATATATATATATTCCTTTTTAAGCGCTAATATTAGACTTGTTTTTTGGTACCAACTGCACAAGACAATTTCAAATGGTGCACATTTTTGACAACACTCTGGCCAGACCTTCTCAAAGTGCTCATGGACTAGCTACAGTTTTCTTAGGTCAAAGGTTAATTTGGGAATTTTACCATCATTTGCTTTCACAGGAGCCCCTAAGAAGAACGTCGTCCCCATGTCAGCTTGAAGCAATCTTAGAGGACGACATCCCCTCTCTCAACAGAGTTTGTCCTCAAGGTTAGGGACATCTTTTAGTGGTTGGTTTGGGGTTGAGGGGATGGGGAGATGTTTTATGGAATTAGGGGTATATTAAAAAAAAGAGGGGGATTAACTGGTTTGATGGGATGAATGGTATTTGTGAGTTACTGTTTTAGAAAATTGTATTGGTACTGTTTCCTGTATATTGATATATTGAATATTGAATGTGAGTGTTCCTACCTCTTTTTTTGTATAAGAGTATGATTATATTGTATTGATACATCTACCATGTTACAATGTACATTTCTACCTCTGATACTATTTATGTAATATTATTATTTACATTTGATATATAATGACATTGTTTACAGATAAAGATCATTGTCTTAATATATTGCACAGTTGTTTATTCTCTTAGTCTTCAAGTTAGATAGGTATTGAAAATTATATGTTTGTCATGTTTATTTTTAGGTTAATCAGGTCTTCTAGTTACCTAGGGATTATATTTAGTATAAATAGTATAATCTTCAGCCTCTTTAAAGAGCTGTAGAAAACGGCCTTTCATCTAACCTAGAATTCTGTGCCTACGAGGCACAATTACTCCTGGCAATGCCACTCTACTCCCAAAGATACTACACTGGGAGCTTGTCTTCTTGGCAGAACTGGCTTTTTGGTTAAGAAAAGCCCATACCTCAATTACTGACAAAGATATGAAACAGGATTGTCTTATCTTGCTAAGACAGGATAGGATAATTCTAAGAAAGTTCCTTGCATTTGATAATGGTATGTCAGTTATGTTAGGCCTTAGCCAAAGTTGGTCGACTCAACATTGCAAATGAGAATTTGGGTAATTGCCCAGGTAGTCAGTTGTCTCTGTCATATGTGGCACATTTTGGATATATCTCGTTTGTTAAGTAATATTTATTCCCTTCTCAGATCTTTGACGGAGTTGAAGATTATATAATTGTAATTACTGTCTACATTATTTAGACTCCTTGAGATAGAATGTCTGGTAAAACTTTTGTTCTCATTATTGTTTGTTATATTTATTTGTTATTATTGATTATAGTTGTATTTGGTTTAGTTCTGTCTTATTTAGACAAAAAGGGGGAGATGTAGAGATAAGCCCACCCATTTTGTTGGCGGGCTCGCCTCGGGCCAAGGTTGACTGATAAATTGTGTGCGCAGACGCTGCACTCTCTTTCCCTGCTTCCTGTTTCTGTGCTTCGCGGGAACCCTGGTTGCGTGAGTCATTAAAGTTGTATAAACTTATAATAATTTGTCTGTATTAATTCAAACTGCCTTCACAAAAACATATAATTATGACACATTTCTAAATAGTATCAACTGACCGGATTCTACTTAGTAATTTGCAGCATGCCCACAATAGATTCCTATATACCCCACAAGAAATTTTTAAATGTCACTGTAAACTTCATTTGCCTGTGATAACTATTAACATTTAATGGAGGAAGAAATGAAGAAAAGGAGGTATGGAAGATTTTAAGGTCACAGGGCTGCAAACTGCTGGGATGAAGAAATAAATGCTATTCTTTGTCACTTCAGAACAGTCTGCTCAGCAGACTTATGATATTTGTTTGTGCTTGTCTCCTAGTTCTTTTGTTTTTAAAACAATTTGTGGAATGTAGAGATAGCATGCTCAATGCCTCAATGCTTGTGGTTCATGTATTTCTATGCCAACAAGACTCTGGGCCAACCAAGCTAATTGAGGAGGTAACATCTCTCACACTATGTACAACACAGGGCAAATGATGTCACCTTTAACTCGTGGCTGCAACTACATCATCTCCTACTCATGAAAACAGATCTCTCACAACTGTTGAATAAAGGTAGTGTCTCTATCTCCAGTAACAAACCTTATGCTTGGAAAATAATCTTCGTAGTCATAATCTGAAATGCAAATTATCAAGCCAGAGTCCTAGAATACTTGTTGAAGTGTTTGGGTTTTTTTTTGTTTTTTTTTTTTTCTTGTTGTTGTTGTTTGGCCTGGAGATAGATGATAGATAGACTGAGATAGATAGATAGATAGATAGATAGATAGATAGATAGATAGATAGATAGATAGATAGATAATAGATAGATAGATAGATGATAGATAGATAGATGATAGATAGATGATAGTGATAGATGATAGATAGATAGATGATAGATAGATAGATAGATAGATAGATAGATAGATAGATAGATAGATAGATAGATAGATAGATAGATAGATAGATAGATAGAGATAGATTGTTATGTGTATGTGAGTGTGTCTGTGTCTATGTATGTAGAGTGCATATACATGTGCAAGTTAGCATGTATGTGGCTGCATTAAATGTTCATGGATGTCCACATGTCTACCTCTGTCAATGTTGTGGGAGGAGTCTGGACCAGTGGTTGACTTCAGGATCTCTTTTCAATTGTTCTCTACTTGACTACAGAAATTGATTAGCATCTTAATAAAGCGAACCTATCCTCTTTAAATTTAAATTTTTGGAATTCTTATTTCTGTATTTCATAGTTATGTTCTGTAACTACTGGTGAGTTGATAGTCCCTGTTGTGCCCTCTCTACTTCCACTGTGTTGATTGTTTACCTCTGTGTCAGTATAGTACCACCGGGCCCTTTGCTAGCTTCTCTACAGAAGGATTATAAACACTAAAAGTCTTTATCCTCTTCTGACTTCACTTCCCATCTCTAGTCTTGGCTTCTTCACCTATTCTAACTATTGAAGATAAATTTACTTTCAATCAAATGTTTCATCTATGATATATCAATTAACCTAATTATAGGTAAAAATGATAAATCAGTCTTTTCAGACCGGTGAGTGGGTGCCATCCCAGGGCAGGGTGGAAAGTCTGGGAAAGGAGCACTGGGCCCCTTCAACTTCTGCTGCAGGGACTTCTTTGTTCCGCACATCCCTGCTACCCCCAAGCCTTCCCTACTGTCTGCAAGGTCCATGGCCCAGGAACAGTTCCTGTTCCTGTACTGAGGCTACCCACCCAGCGGGTGAGTGTGCTCCCCCTCGGCTGTAGGAAAGTGCATGGCACCTCCAGCTCCTGCTGCAGGGGCTTCTTGGCTCCACACAATCCTCCCCTTCCCCACCCCCAAGTTTGCCCTTTTTTTCTGTGGGGTCCTTCGACCTCCAAGAGTCCTGTCCCTGTGCTGAGGACAACCTTACAGACAAGTGAGTGGGCGCCATCCGCAAGCAGGGCAGAACATCCAGGAAAGGAGCACTGGGCCCCTTCAACTCCTGCTACAGGAGCTTCTTTGTTCCACACATCCCTGCCCATTCTCCCCCAAGCCTGCCCTATTGGCTGTGAGGTCCTTGGCCCAGGAACAGTGCCTACTCCTGCACTGAGGATATCTACGCAGAATCAGTCACAGCATAGATTGGACCAAGACACCAAGACTCTTCTGGCTGCATTTGCAGGAAGAGACGGGCAGGTGCCAATGCAAAAATTCCTCCAACAACCTGAAAGGCAACATTACAACACCAGATTCCAGGGATCACACAACAAGAAGACTTGAACACCCTATTCCAGAAGAAGTAGAAGAAATTGACTTTAAACATAACATTATAAAAATGGTAGAGGACCTTAAACAGGATGTGAAAAACTGCTGTAAGAAGTGGAGAAGACAAACAAAAAAGTAGAAGAAATGAATAAATCTCTCAAAGATACCCAAGAAAACCACAATAAAGGAATCAAACAGGTAGTGGAAACAGTTCAAGACTTGAAAAATGAAATGGAGGTAATAAAGAAAACACAAACCGAAGGAAGGCTGGATATGGAAAATCTGGGTAATCGATCAGAAACTACAGAGACAAGCATAACCAACAGAATACAAGAGATAGAAGAAGGAATCTCAGACACCGAAGATACTATAGAGGAAATAAACTAATTTATTAAAGAAAATAACAAATCCAAAAAATTCTTAACAAAAAACATTCAGAAAATCTGGGACACTGTGAAAAGACCAAACCTAAGAATAATATGAATAGAAGAAGGAAAAGAATTACAGTGCAAAGGCCTAGAAAATATATTCAACAAAATTATAGAAGTAAAGTTTCCCAACCAAAAGAAGGATATTCCTATGAAGGTACAAGAAGCATACAGAACACCAAATAGACTGGATCAAAAAAAAAAAAAAGCATCCCCTCGCCATATAATAATCAAAACACAAAACATACAGAATAAAGAGCAAACATTAAGAACTGCAAGAGAAAAAGGACAAGTAACATATAAAGGGAAACCTATCAGAATTAAACCTGACTTCTCAATGGAAACAATGAAAGTCAGAAGGTCTTGGATAGATGGGCTGCAGAAACTAAGAGAGCATGGATGCAAGCCCAGACTACTATATCCAATAAACCTTACATTCACCATTGATGGAGAAAACAAGATATTCCAAGACAAAAACAGATTTAAACAATACTTAGACACAAACCCAGCCTTACAGAAAATGCTAGAATGAAAACCACAAACCAAGGAAGCCAACAACACCTATGATAACACAAGCATCTAACAACCCTCTACCAGCACAACTCAAAGAAGGGAAAGACTTAAACACTACAACCAGGAAAAATAAACTGGAGTTTACAACCACTGGTCATTAATATCACTTAATATCAATGGACTCAATTAACCTATAAAAAGGCACAGGTTAAGAGAATGGATACAAAAAGAGGATCCAACTTTCTGCTGTTTACAAGAAACACACCTCAAACTCAAATACAGACACTACGTCAGAGTAAAGGGTTGGGGAAAAGCTTTCCAATCAAATGGTCCAAAGAAACAAGTGGGTGTGGTTATACTAATATCTAGCAAAATTGACTTCAAACTAAAATCAATCAGAAGAGATGGAGAAGGATATTTTATTCTCATAACAGGAACAATTAATTGGAAGGAAGTCTCAATCCTGAAAATCTATGCCCCTAATATAAAAGCACCCACATATGTAAAAGAATAATTACTAGAACTCCAAGCATACATCAAACCCCAGGCTCTAATAGTGGGAGATTTCAAAACTCTGCTCTCATCAATGGACAGGTCAACTACACAGAAACTTAACAGAGAAATAAGAGAACTTAACAGATGTAATGAACCAAATGGACTTAACAGACATCTATAGAACATTCCACCCAAAGAGAAAAGAATATACCTTCTTCTCAGCATCTCATGGAACCTTGTAAAAAATTGATCACATAATTGGTAACAAAGCAAACATCCATAGATACAAAGAAATTGTAGTAACCACCTGTGTACTTTCAGATCACCATGGAATAAATTTAGAATTCAAGAACAATTCTACCCCCAGAAATGCTACAAATTCATGGAAACTGAACAGTCAACTACTGAACCACTCCTGGCTCAAGGAAGAAATAAAGAAAGAAATTAAAGTCTTCCTTGATTTTAATAAAAATAAAGACACAACATACTCAAACCTATAGGACACTATGAAAGCAGTGCTAAGGGGAAAGTTAACAGCACATCTGTAAGCTTTAGAGAAAAAAAAAAAGCAGACTCACCCAGGAGGAGTAGAAGACTGGAAATAATCAAACTGAGGGCTGAAATCAACAAAATAGAAACACAGAAAACAATCCAAAGAATCAATGAAATAAAAAGCTGTTTCTTGAGAAAATCAACAAAATTGACAAACCCCTATCCAAACTAATCAAACGTCAGAGAGAGAATACGCAAATTAATAAGATCAGAAATGAAAAGGGGGACATTACCATAAACACAGAGGAAATTCAGAGAATCATTAGATCTTACTACAAAAGCCTGTATGCCACAAAATTGGAAAATGTAAAAAAAAATGGACACTTTTTTAGATATACCAAAGTTAAATCAAGAACAGGTGAACAATTTAAATAGAACTGTAAGTCACAAAGAATTAGGAGCTGTTATCAAAAACCTCCCTTCCAAAAAGAGCCCAAGACCAGATGGTTTCAATGCAGAATTCTACCAGAACTTCCAATAAGAGCTAATACCTATACTCCTTAATGTATTTCACAAAATAGAAACAGAAGAGTCATTGCCAAACTCATTTATGAAGCTACAGTTACCCTGATACCAAAACCACACAAAGACTCAACCAAGAAAGAGAATTACAGACCAATCTCACTCCTGAACATCAACGCAAAAATTTTCAATAAAATGCTGGCAAACTGAATCCAAGAACACGGTAAAAAGAACTATCTATTAGGGGCTGGAAAGATGGCTCAGTGATTGAGAGCATTGCCTGGTCTTCCAAAGGTCCTGAATTCAATTCCTGGCAACGACATAGTGAGTCACAACCATCTGTAATGAGGTCTGGTGCCCTCTTCTGGCCTGCAGACATACACACAGACAGAATATTGTTTATATAATAAATAAATAAATAAATATTAAAAAAACTATCCATTATGATAAAGTAGGCTTCATCCCTGAGATGCAGGGTTGATTCAACATACACAAATCCATCAATATAATCCATCATATAAATAAACTGAAAGAAAAAAACTATATGATCATTTCATTAGATGCTGAAAGATCATTTGACAAAATTCAAAACCCCTTTATGATAAAGGTCTTGGAGAAATTAGGGATACAAGGGTCATACTAAATATAATAAAAGCTATATACAGCAAGCTGACAGCTAACATCAAACTAAAGGGAGAGAAACTCAAAGCCATCCCACTAAAATCAGGAACACGACAAGAAGGTCCACTTTCTCCATACCTCTTCAATATAGTGCTTGAAGTTTTAGCAATAGCAACAAGACAACATAAGGAGATCAAGGAGATTCGAATTGGAAAGGAAGAAGTCAAACTTTCATTATTTGCAGATGATATGACAGTGTACATAAGCAACCCAAAAAACGCTACTAAAAAACTCCTACAGCTGATAAACACCTTTAGTAATGTTGCAGGATACAAGTTCAACTCCAAAAAATCAGTTGCCCTTCTATACACAAAGGAAAAAGAAGCTGAGAGGAAAATCAGAGAGGCATCACCTTTCACGATAGCCACAAATAGCATAAAAAATATCTTGGGGTAACTCTAACCAAGGAAGTGGTATCTATTTGACAAGAACTTTAAGTCTTTGAAGAAAGGAATTGAAGAAGATACCAGAAAATGGAAGGATCTCCCTTGCTCTTGAATTGGGAGGATCAGCATAGTAAAAATGGCAATTCTACCAAAAGCAATCTATAGATTCAGTGCAATCCCCATCAAAATCCCAACAAAATTCTTCACAGACCTTGAGAGAAAAATAATCAACTTTATATGGAAAAAAAAAACAGGATAGCCAAAACAATCCTATACAATAAAAGTACTTCTGGAGGCATTACTATCCCTGACTTCAAATTCTATTACAGAGCTACCGTAATGAAAACAGCATGGTATTGGCACAAAAACAGAGATGTTGACCAATGGAATTGAATTGAAGAACTGAATATTAACCCACAAACCTATGAACACCTGATTTTCAACAAAGGAGCTAAAATTATACAATGGAAGAAAAAAAGCATCTTTAACAAATGGTGCTGGCATAACTGGATTTCAACATGTAGAAGAATGAAAATAGATCCATATCTATCACTATGCACAAAACTCAAGTCCAAATGGATTAAAGACCTCAATATAAATCTGACCATACTGAACCTGATAGAATAGATAGTGGGAAGTAGCCTGCAACACATGGGCACAGGAGGCCAATTCCTGTGTAGAACTCCAGTAGCACAGACAATAAGAGCAACATTGAATAAATGGGACCTCCTGAAACTGAGAAGCTTCTGTAATGCAAAGGACACTGTCATTAAGACAAAAAGGCAATGTACTGAATGGGAGAAGATCTTCACCAAACCCGCATCAGACAAATGTCTGATCTCCATATAAAGAACTCAAAAAACTAGACATTAAAACTCTAATTAATCCAATTAAAAATAGGGAACTGAACTGAATGGAGAATTCTCAACAGAAGAAGTTCAAATGGCCAAAAACACACTTAAGGTCATGTTCAACCTCCTTAGCAATCAGGGAAATACAAATCAAAACAACTTTGAGATACCATCTTACACCAGTCAGAATGCCTAAAATCAAAAACACCAATGATAGCTTATGCTGGAGAGGTTACAGAGTAAGGAGAACACTCATCCATTGTTGGTGGGAATGCAAATTTGTGCAACCACTTCGGAAATCAGTGTGGTGGTTTTTCAGGAAACTGTGAGTCCACCTACCTCAGGAGCCAACAATACCACTCTTGGGAATATACCCAAGAGATGCCCAATCATACTACAAAAGCATTTGTTCAACTATGTACATAGCAGCACTATTTGTAATAGCCAGAACCTGGAAACAACCTAGGTGCCCCTCAATAGAAGAGTGGATAAAGAAGGTGTGGCACATATATACTTTAGAGTTCTGCTCAGCGGTAAAAAGCAATGATATCTTGAACTTTGTATGCAAATGGATGAAAGTAGAAAACACCTTACTGAGTGCTATAACCCAGACCCAAAAAGAGGAATATGGTATGTACTCACTCTTAAGCAGATTCTAGCCATAAACAAATGATATTGAGCCTATAGTTCATGATCCTAGAGAAGCTAAATAAGAGGGTGAACCCAAAGTAAAACATATAGTTATCTTCCTGGATATTGGAAGTTGACAAGATCGTAGGGCAAAAGTTGGGAGCAGGGGGGTAGGGATGGATTGGGTGTAAGGGGAGATGGGGAGAGAGAAGTGAGAAGGGGAGCATTGAGGAGAGTTTGGAGGAATGGGATAATTGAGATGGAGGAAGGATGGATATGGGAGCAGGGAAGAAGTTATTCTAACCAAGGGAGCCATCTTAGGGTTGGCTAGAGTCTTGGCTTTAGAGGGGTTCCCAGGTGTCCAAGGGTATTTCTCCAACTAATTCCGTGTGCAGCAGAGGAGAAGGGTGCCTGAAATGGCCTTATCCTGTAGCCACACTGATGAATATCTTGCATATCACCATAGAACCTTCATCCGGCGATGGATGGAAATAGAGACAGAGACCCACATTAGAGCACTAGACTGAGCTCCCAATGTCCAAATGAGGATCAGAAGGAGGGAGAACATGAGCAAGGAAGTCAGGACCAAGAGGAGTGTGCCCACCCACTGAGACAGTGGGGTTGATCTAATGGGAGCTCACCAAGGCCAGCTGAACTGGAACTGATGGAGCATGTGTTCAAACTGGACTCTTTGAATGTGGCTGGCAATAAGGGCTGACTGAGAAGCCAAGGACAATGGCACTGAGTTTTGATTCTATTGCATAGACTGGCCTCGTGTGAGCCTAGTCTGTTTGGATGCTTACCTTCCTGGACCTGGGTGGAGCAAGGAGGAACTTGGACTTCCCACAGAGCAGGAAACCCTGACTGCTCTTAGGATTGGAGAGGGATGGAGAGTGGGAGTGGGGGGAGTGAAAGGGAAATGGGAGGAGGAGAGGAGGTGGAAATTTTAAAGAAATAAAAATAATAATAAATCAACCCAACGATGTGTACATTACCATCACTGGAAATGTGAAAATATCAATATTTTTCAAGTCATCAGATACGGTCCTTTTATATTTCCTTCTTATGGCTTACATGACAATGCCCCAAAAATTAATAATCTCTTATGTTGAAATGTTATACATGAACACACCCGCACACGCAGCAAGGACAAGATAGGGGTGATGATGGTACTATTTGGGAGATGATGAAAAGAACAGATAATCTTAGGTCATTGTCTTACCCTAGGCCCTTTGTGTATCTTCTTGCTCCTCTCTGCAATGGGGTAGGCACCCCTATGTCCTCCTGACACTATGATGTTTGACCAATGGGGTCTTGAAGTTGTTTAATTTGAGTATTTTCAGTCACGTAAGCATTTTAAAGCAAAATGGTCGTTTTTCCAGAGCTGGACTCATTTGACATAAGGAAGAAATGAGTTTTAAAAGCAATTTGTAATTTTTAATAATGTTTTCATTACAAAGTCAGGTGTGTGTATATTGACAATCGTAATTTCCTCCTGTTGAAGTATGCCTTTAAACAATATGAAGCCAGCTTATTCATTTATTCTGACAAGCCTTGACTTGAAGGCTACTATGTTATATATTAGAATAACAATGATCCTTTTTTCAAAATTCCATCTGCTTGCAATGCCTTTTGCCTTTCTCTCACCCTAAGATAGAATTGGCCTTTAAATATTAAGGTTTGTTTCTTGGAGACAAGCCAAAAGGTTATATTTCCTTTTTTTTTTCAAATGCATGGCTCAAGCTGGCCTCCAACTCATGATCCTCCTGCCCCTGCCTCCCTCAGCAAATCCTACCATGTGTACCACCACAGCCGGCTATATTTTCTTTCATTTATTTATTTATTTATTTACTTATGTTTTTTAAAAAGACTATTTTTTCTCATTTACATTCCAATCTTAGTTCCCATTCCCTCCCCCCTCATGCTCCCTTCATGTTTCCCACCCCCACACCCCACCCACATCTCAGAGAGGGCAAGGCTTCCCATTGGAAAACAACAAAGTCTAGCACATGGCTTTGAGGCAGGACCAAGACCCTTTCCACTATATCTAGGCTGAACAAGGTATCCCTCCAAAGAGAATGGGTTCCAAAAAGTAAAAATGAAACAGTTTAAATAAACCCAATAAGCATATCTTTGTTCCCCATACCAAGCTGCAATGATTTCCTAAGCATAATGATACCTCCTGACCTCTACCTTCGAAATCACATGAAGTTGTGTTTGGTCCCAAAAGCAAAATTGTTACATGAGACATATTTTCCAACCTTGCATGCTCACACAGTGTAACCCATCAAAGCATGAGCTTCACAAGAATTAAGAACATATAAAATCAGCATTCACTGTAATATTTGTGAAATTGCAAAGTCATTGCTACTGACACAGAGGGTTTTTATTATATACTTACATTCACAGATTTTTACGTGTAGAATTCTTTTTCATATAATGGTGAAGAAATTGTAGGTGAGAAAAATATTTATTGTGGTTCATAATATTTAAATCATCTGCTCAGAGAGTTACATGTTTTATGCAAGCAAGCAATTTTTTTAATTTTAAAAAATTAAGACATGGCAAGGCAATCGTGTATGAAGAGTGGGATTCCAAAAGCCAGTGAAAGAGTCAAAGACGCTACCTGCTCCCACTGTTAGCCCTACAAGAGGCCCAAGCTACACAAATGTAACATACATGAGGTGTGCCTAGGTCAGTCCCATGCAGGCTCCGTGGTCATTAGTTCAGTCTCTCTGAGCCCCTATGAACCCGGGTTAGTTGATTCTGTGAGTTTGAGTTTTCTTGGGGTATATTTGACTCCTCAGCCTCCTACAATTCTTTCTCCTCCTCTTCTTCAGGATTCCCCAGAGTTCTACCTAATGTTTAATTTTGGGTCTCCATCTGTTTCCATCAGTTGCTGGATAAAGCCTTTCTTTTGAAAAAGCCTTGACACATGGGGAGGGGCTTATTCTTACTGAAACTTGATATGCATATTTTGTTGCTCTCCATGGGAGACCTGCCCCTTCTTTAACACAACCAGAGGAGGAATGGGTTGGGAGATGGGAACAGAAGGAGAGGGGACTGAGAGGAAGGAAGAAAGGGGAAACTGCAGTTGATGTATAAAATAAATAAATTTTTAAATTAAAAAAAAACCTTCAAGTTTAGTTGTCAATATAGTGGAAACTGGTTCCCAGAAATGTGGAGAAAAAGAAAAGACAACAGTGCATTTGATGGAGTCAAGTCTTCCTTGAAGAAGTTCAATAAAAGCTACACAAAGTCAGAGAGTTTTCCTAGTGATACTGGGAAATAATATCCATTATTGCTTGATACAGAATAAAACTGATTGTAGAAAACATATCTGTTTCATAGATGTTGCAAAGTGAAATAAGTTAAAAATATGGAAACAATGAATTGTATAACAACATTCTCTGAATCCTCCTTACCTAAAAAGAAGATGGTAGAGATAGAATTGTCGATATTGCCTTTGAGTAATTCAGTGCTCTTATGTAGAGTATGCATACATGACACATGCTAGTGAGTGAACAACTCAACACTCAGGACAATGAAATGTTCTCTCTGTCTAGCCTGCTGGTGACACTGAGAGCTGATGTCCCAGGATGAGCAAAAGACGCCTTTATGAACCAATATTTCCTTTTCTGTACAAAAGAGTATTGATACTCCACAACTCAAATATTTTGTTGAGACTTAAAGAGAAACATAATGACTTCTCTAGGTGCTCAGGAAAAGTTAAACATCCAAATAATGCTAGCAACTAGCATTTTTCATTCTGAGAAGTATGAGTTAACATACAATTTCAGCCTACAATCCCCTTCATTAAACCAGCTAAACCAGGCAGAAATCACTTGGGATCCACTACCGAGTGAAGGTGGGAATTGTTCTCTCACTAAATTTAATATCAGGTAAAATTGATTTTATTTATTACCTTTAAATGAACTTATTATCTCTTGTGATCTAACAGCATTGTAAATTTCTCTCTTGTCCTTTAGTAAAGCAATAGGATCAAGGGGGAGCTAGATTATTTCATGGCTGAGGACTGTGAGGTTTCTGCTTCTAATAGAGTATTGACTGAGTCAGGAAATGTATAGGCGTGCATCTGGGAAAAGATCCAGAACACCTGAAGGCTAAGTAATATTATATGGTACCGTTTTTGCCAAACATGCATACAATTATCTTAAAGTTGTTGCTGCATAATTTCAAAGTATTTCCTTAAAATGAAAATGTACAAATATCTAGAAACCAATCATTTGTCCTCTGAAAACAAGTTCTTTTGTTTTTATTATAGCTTTAAGTGACTTTTTCAGAGACAATATTTTTTTGTAATCTATGTGTAAAGTAATTTGTATCCTAATTAAATAAATACTTTTATTGTCTTTTCTGGGATAGGGGGTATTTCAAGACACAGTTTCTCTGTGGAGCTTTGCAGTCTGTCCTGCAACTTGCTTTGTAAACCAGGTTGGACTTAAACTTACATAAATCAACTTGTCTCTGCTTCCCAAGTGCTGAGATTATAGGCATGCACCTCTACAACCAAGATTTTATTGTCTTTTTAATATCCGTTATTATGGATTGTTTTTCTCTTTTGTGAGTAGGTAGAACAAGAAATATTTATCTAGCACCTATGTCAGCAATTAAATGACCTAAAATACATTAACATCAATATAGTAGATATTTAATTAAAAAATCATAATTGCTATTCATTCTTGGTTTCATTAATTTTTTTAGAATTATAAAATAATAATACTATTATTATCTCTACAAATGTTTCTATTTAAACTACAAATAAATGGATGTGATAACACATTTGATCACTAGTGATAAAAAGCAAAATAAGTAATAAATTTGTGTTTAACTCCCTTCCCTCTTGGGGCCCTGGGGCCGAATACTGAGGGCAACCTAGCTGGTGGGAGCTCCTTTGTTTCAATAGCTTGCCTGCAGCAAGCAAGGTAGGCACTTTGTTTACCAACCAGCACAGAGAACTGATCTCGGCACCAGGAGAGCCACCATTGGGGAGTGCCATCACTGGGAAGATACATCAGTAGGCAAGGAGACCTGATCCTGTAAAATAAGATCCAGAGGGAAGCATTTGGAGGAAGAGATGGGCAGGCACCAATGCAAGAATTCACCCAACAATCTAAAAAACAACATGAAACCACCAGAACCCAGCAACCTCACAACAGGAGGACAGGAACACCTTAATCAAGAAGAAGTAGAAAAAATTGACTTTATGAAAGTGATTGACACCCTTAAACAGCATGTAAAAAATGCCCTTATAGAAATGGATGAGAAGTATATATAGAAAGTTTGAAGAATTGAATAAATAAGTGAATGATACCCTAGGAAACCAAGGAAAAACAATCAAACAGATAATGGAAACAGTTCAAGACTTGACAACTGAAATGGCGGCAAAGAAGAAAACACAAAGAGAGGGCCGGCTGGACATGGAAAATGTAGGTAAACAAATAAACACTACAGAAACAAGCATAACCAGCAGAATACAAGACATAAAAGAAAGAATGTCAGATTCTGAAGATAACATAGAGAAAATAAACGCACTGATCAAAGAAAACAGCAAGTCCAACAAACTCTCATCACAAAACATTCAAGAAATATGGGACACAATAAAAAGACCAAACCTAAGAATAATTGGAGTAGAAGAAGGAGAAGTGCAGCTCAACAATCCAGAAAATATATTTAATAAAATTACAGAAGAAAACTTTCCCAACCAAAAGAAAGATGTACCTATTCAAGAAGCATACAGAACACCGAATAAGCTGGATCAAAAAAAAAAAATCCCCTCCCCATATAATAATCAAGACACAAAGCATACAGAATAAAGAAAGAATATTAAGAGCTGCAAAGGAAAAAGGCCAAGTTACTTATACTATCAGACTTATACCTGACTTCTCTATGGAAACCATGAAAGCCAGAAGGTCCTGGATAGATGTACTTCAGAAACTAAGAGACCATGGATGTAAGCCCAGACTACTATACCAAGAAAAGCTTTCATTCAAAATAAATGGAGAAAACAAAATTTTCCAGGATAAAAACAAATTTAAACAATACATAGCCACAAATCCAGCCTTACAGAAAGTAATAGAAAGAAAATCACTAACCAAGGAGTCCAACAATGACCACAATAACTCAAAGATCTAGAGACCCTTCACCAGCACAACTCAAAGAAGGGAAACACACAAACTCTACTTCTAAAAAAGTGACCGGAGTAAACAACCACTGGTCATTAATATCACTTAATGTCAATGGACTCAACTCACCTATAAAAAGGCACAGGCTAAGGGATTGGATACGAAAACAGGATCCAACATTCTGCTGTTTACAAGAAACACACCTCAACCACAAAGACAGGCACCTACTCAGAGTAAAGGGCTGGGAAAAGGCTTATCAAGCAAATGGACCTAAGAAACAAGTAGGCGTGGCCATACTAATTTCTAACAAAGTTGACTTCAAACTTAAATCAATCAGAAGAGATGGAGAAGGACATTTTATACTCATAACAGGAACAATTCATCAGGAGGAAGTCTCAATCCTCAATATCTATGCCCCAATATAAAAGCACCCACGTATGTAAAAGAAACATTACTAAAACTCAAGGCAGCCATCAAACTGCACACACTAATAGTAGGAGACTTCAACACTCCTCTCTCACCAATGGACAGGTCAATCAGACAGAAATCTAACAGAGAAATTAGAGAATTAATGGAGGTAATGAATCAATTGGACTTAACAGACATCTATAGACTATTCCACCCAAATAGGAAAGAATATACCTTCTTCTCTGCAGCTCATGGAACCTTCTCGAAAATTGACCACATACTCAGTAACAAAGCAAACATCCACAGTTACAAAAAAGTATTAGTAACCACCTATGTCTTATCAGAACACCATGGATTAAAGTTAGAATTCAACAACAATGCTACCCCCAGAAAGCCTACAAACTCATGGAAACTGAACAGTCAACTACTGAACCTTACCTGGATTAAGGAGGAAATAAAGAAAGAAATTAAAATCTTCCTTGAATTCAATGAAAATAAAGAAACAACATACTCAAACTTATGGGACACTATGAAAGCAGTCCTAAGAGGAAAGTTCATAGCACTAAGAAAACACTTAAAGAAAACAGAGAAAGCACACATTGGAGACTTAACAGCCCACCTGAAAACTCTAGAAAAAAAAAAGAAGCAGACTCACCTAGGAGGAGTAGAAGACTGGAAATGATCAAACTGAGGGCTGAAATCAACAAAATAGAAACACAGAAAACAATCCAAAGAATCAATGAAACAAAAAGCTAGTTCCTGAAGAAAATCAACATGATTGATAAACCTTTATCCAACCTAATCAAACGACAGAGAGAGAATATGCAAATTAATAATATCAGAAATGAAAAGGGGGACATAACCACAGATACAGAGGAAATTCAGAGAATCATTAGATCTTACTACAAAAGCCTGTATGCCACAAACCTGGAAAATGTAAAAGAAATGGACACTTTTTTAGATAAATACCATATACCAAAGTTAAACCAGGACCAGGTGAACAATCTAAATAGACCTGTTAGTCAAGAAGAATTAGAAGCTGTTATCAAAAACCTCCCTACCAAAAAAAGCCCAGGACCAGATGTTTTCAATGCAGAATTCTACCAGAACTTCCAAGAAGACATAATACCTATATTCCTTAATGTATTTCACAATATAGAAACAAAAGAGTCATTACCAAATTCCTTTTATGAAGCTACACTTACTCTGATACCAAAACCACACAAAGAGTCAACTGAGAAAGAGAATTACAGGCCAATCTCACTCATGAACATCGACGCAAAAGTCCTCCACAAAATTCTGGCAAACCGAAGGCAAAAACACATTAGAAAAATTATCCTATATGATCAAGTAGGCTTCATCCCAGAGATGCAGGGCTAGTTCAACATACGAAAATCTATCAATGTAATCCATCATATAAATAAACTGAAAGAAGAAAACCATATGATCATTTCATTAGATGCTGAAAAAGCATTTGACAAAATTCAACACCCCTTTATGATAAAAGTCTTGGAGAGATTAGGGATACAAGAGTCATACCTAAATATAATAAAAGCTGTTTACAGCAAGCCAACAGCTAACATCAAAGTAAACGGAGAGAAACTCAAAGCCATCCCACTAAACTCAGGAACACAACAAGGCTGTCCACTCTCTCCATACCTCTTCAATATAGTGCTTAAAGTTCTAGCAATAGCAATAAGACAACATAAGGGGATCAAGGGGATTCGAATTGGAAAGGAAGAAGTCAAATTTTCGTTATTTGCAGATGATATGATAATGTACATAAGCGACCCCAAAAACTCCACCAAAGAACTTTTACAGCTGATAAACACCTTTAGTAATGTGGCAGGATACAAGATCAACTTCAAAAAATCAGTCGCCCTCTTATACACAAAGGATATGGAAGCAGAGAGGGAAATCAGAGAAGCTTCACCTTTCACGATAGCCACAAACAGCATAAAATATCTTGGGGTAACTCTAACCAAGGAAGTGAAAGATCCATTTGACAAGAACTTTAAGGCATTGAAGAAAGAAATTGAAAAGGATACCGGAAAATGGAAGGACCTCTCTTCCTCTTGGATTGGGAGGATCAACATAGTAAAAATGGCACATCTATCAAAGGCAATTTATAAATTCAATGCAATCCCCATCAAGGTCCCATCAAAATTCTTCACAGATCTTGAGAGGACAATAATCAACTTTATATGGAAAAACAAAAAAACCCAGGATAGCCAAAACAATTTTATACAATAAAGGCTCTTCTGGAGGGATTACCATCCCTGACTTCAAACTCTATTACAGAGCTACAGTAATGAAAACAGTGTGGTACTGGCATAAAAACAGAGAAGTCAACCAATGGAATCTTATAGAAGACCTGGATTTTAACCCACAAACCTATGAACACCTCATTTTCTATAAAGGAGCTAAAAGTATACAATGGAAGAAAGAAAGCATCTTCAACAAATGGTGCTGGCACAACTGGATGCCAACCTGTAGAAGAATGAAAATAGACCCATATCTATCACCATGCACAAAACTCAAGTCCAAATGGTTCAAAGACCTCAATATCAGTCCAAACACACTGAACCTGATAGAAGAGAAAGTGGGAAGGACCCCCACAAAAGATGGGCACAGGAGATCGCTTCCTATGTATAACCCCAGCAGCACAGACATTAAGGGCAACATTGAATAAATGGGACCTACTGAAACTGAGAAGCTTCTGTAAAGCAAAGGACACTGTCACTAAGACAAAAAGGCAACCTACTGACTGGGAGAAGATCTTCACCAACCCCGCAACAGACAAAGGTCTGATTTCCAAAATATATAGAGAACTCAAGAAACTAGACTTTAAAATACTAATTAACCCAATTAAAAAATGGGGCACTGAACTGAACAGAGAATTCTCAACAGAAGAAGTTAAAATGGCCAAAAGACACTTAAGGTCATGCTCAACCGCCTTAGCGATTAGGGAAATGCAAATCAAAACTACTTTGAGATATCATCTTACACCTGTCAGAATGCCTAAAATCAAAAACACCAATGAAAGCCTTTGCTGGAGAGGTTGTGGAGGAAGGGGTACCCTCATCCATTGCTGGTGGGAATGCAAACTTGTGCAACCACTTTGCAAATCAGTGTGGGGATTTCTCAGGAAATTCAGGATCAACCTACCCCTGGACCCAGCAATACTACTCTTGGGAATATACCCAAGAGTTGTCCTATCATATGACAAAAGCATTTGTTCAACCATGTTCATAGCAGTATTATTTGTAATAGCCAGAACCTGGAAACAACCTAGATGTTCTTCAATGGAAGAATGGACAAAGAATGTGTGGAATATACACACATTAGAGTACTACGCTGCGGTAAAAAACAATGACTTCTTGAATTTTGCATGCAAATGGATGGAAATAGAAAACACTATCCTGAGTGAGGTAACCCAGACCCAAAAAGATGAACATGGGATGTACTCACTCATAATTGGTTTCTAGACATAAATAAAGGTCATGGAGTCTATAATTGGTGATCCTAAAGAAGCTAAACAAGAAGGTGAACCCAAAGAAAAACATAGTTATCCTCCTGGCTATGGGAAGTAGACAAAATTGCCGGGGAAAAATTGGGATCTTGGGGGTGGGGTGGGATGGGGGTAAGGGTAGATGGGGAGAGAAAAGTGAGAAGGGGAGGTTGGGGGGAACTTGGGGAAACAGGATGATTGGGATAAAGGAAGGTTGGTTAGTGGAGCAGGGAAGCACATATCTTAATTAAGGGAGCCACCTTCGGGTTGGCAAGAGACTTGAACCTAGACTGCCTCCCAGGAGCCCAAGGCGATGTCCCCAGTTAGTTCCTTGAGAAGCTGAAGATAGGGAACCTGAAATGACCCTATTCTATAGCCATACTGACAAATATCTTGCCTATCAACATAGAAGCTTCCTTGGGAAGCTGAGGATAGGGAACCTGAAATGACCCTATTCTATAGCCATACTGACAAATATCTTGCATATCACCATAGAACCTTCATCTGGTAATGGATGGAGATAGAGACAGATACCCACACTGGAGCATCAGACTGAGCTCCCAAGGTCCCAATGGGGAGCAGAAGGAGGGAGAACATGAGCAAGGAAATCAGGAACACGAGCGGTGCACCCACCCACTGAGGCAGTGGGGCCGATCTATTGGGAGCTCACCAAGGCCAACTGGACTGTGACTGAAAATGCATGGGATAAAACCGGACTCTCTGAACATGGCAAACAATGAGGGCTGATGAGTAGCCAAGGACAATGGCACAGGGTTTTGATCCTACTTCATGTTCTGGCTTTGTGCGAGCCTAGCAAGTTTGGATGTTCACCTTCCTAGACATGGACGGAGGGGAGAGGACCTTGGACTTTCCACAGGGCAGGGAACTCTGACTGCTCTTCAGACTGGAGAGGGAGGAGGAGAGTGGGGGGAAGGGGAGAAGGGTAGGTTAAGGGGAGGGAAATGGGAGGCTGGGAGGAGGCGGAGACTTTTTTTTCTTTTTCTCAATAAAAAATTTAAAAAAAAATAAATAGATGTGTGTTTATGGTCTATCTGTTTAGTTGACATCAAATCATATGTAGACTTCTTTTATAGCCTCTACTTGTTCTTCCACTCAAAAGATCTGTGAATTTTATATTTTTCTGAAGGCTAGTGTCACAATCAAATAAGAATAAACGTGCTATTGAGACATTTAGAGAGCATAATTAAAAGAAAACACTGGAACAATAAAAGGATATATACACATTCTCATGTCATTTGACTTCTACCTTACAGTATTTTTTTCATATATTTTTGGTGACAAAAATCTCAAAAAAATCTTTTTGAAGTAAGATAGATAAGTACCATTAGTGTACCATTAGCTTATCTCAGGTAAGAATGATATTGCTCACTGCCTATAAAATTGTTGCTGTTTGTTGGTTATGTACATATGCATATGTAGATTTGTGTGTATTTGTGTGTACCCAGCATAGTAGTAGGAGCACTCATGCCAGGTCAGTTTCTCACTGTAAGTACTACCCAGGCTGCTCAGATTGTAATTTCCTCTGCCTTGTGTCAGCCTGATAAACAGTGCTATACTGATTCCAGAATTTATCTTTCAGCTTGCAGATCTGTAAGATGATTCGTACTGAAGATGACTCATTCTTCAATTGCTTTCTAAATCTGCTTTTGCCTATTATGTGAACAACCTTTCACCTTAGTTCTGTTAAGTAAGGCATTTTTTGATACAAACCTCTATGGTTCTAAGTGTAACTTTCGGTGAGCATTTTGATTTGACTGTTTTTAAGGTAATCCCAGTTGTTTTAAATACTGAACACAGACTCTCTAGAGTATGCATCAACATCTAGGCTAACAGCTGAGAATGAGGCGGGAAAACTGTAAAGCCAGCAGTCTGTTGACAAGCTGTTCCTTCTGCACATTGCAAGACCAAGACGGCAGCTCTCTCACACTCACAACTGGGTGGCTGACTGTAAAGACCTAGACATGACCAACCCAGCCAGCCTTCCAACCAAATGCTGGAGCATTGCAGTTGACGGCTGCTAGATGAGGCTGCATCTATTTGGTTCAGGTTCTACCCCTTAGCAAGGTACTGAACTTCTAGTGAATGGCCCACCACTCCAGGAGCATGGGGGGTAGCATTAATTGGATCAGTGGTTTATTTTTTGAAAAGGATACAAAGAGATATGGTGTGGAAGCATACAGAAGTTGGAGAACAGGAATGGAAAGTTGGACATGATTTTAAAAAATATGCTGAATACATATATGAACTTTTCTAATAATAACAATATATCCTAAAAGATACCTATCTAGTCTTGAACTCTGTACCAATGTCAGGCAGTAGCAATTAAAACTCTTGGCCCAGCAAATATCAATATTCAAAAAAAAGAGTGTTCTTATTATATGAAGTTGTACTATAAAGAAAAATTCCCATGGGCACTGGTATTTAAATAACTGCTAAAAGTTAAACTGAACTAGGGCAGCTATTAATAAATATAATGTATGGTATGAGAAAGCACAATCAAAATATGCAATACTAGTCATGACAAAGATTTGTTTTAAGTTACAAACAAAACCAAGTTACAGAAAATAAATCTACATGGTTATACATAATAGCAATATCTGTGCTCATTTTATCGAGTTTATGTTACATTTCAGAACAGAATTTTATAAATTTTAGGGTCAAAATGATGTTACATAGTAAAAATACATAAAAGCATAAAATTAAAATCAAAAGTTATATATTTTCAGCCTTTTTGAAATGCATTTAATGAAGACTTTTAGGAGGCTAGGGACATAGATCCTTGGTAGAGTACTTGCTTAGAATGCACAGGACTCTGAGTAGGATTCTTAGAAGTTAGGACCCAAATCAATTCAATTAACATCTCTACCACTTAATACAATCATATTCATTTTGTTGTGAAAATTCTTAGGTTCGGTGTTTTAAATGTTGGTACACAGTTAATGATCACCAAATTTTGTTGCCACACTCTGTTCAGTGGAGCCTCACAACTTACCTACCCCCCTATAATGCTTTCCCATTAACAGTACATGTTCATATCTATGAATATCAACCGTGAAAGCATGTTGCTAGTGAAAAACTAGAAGTAAAATATAACATCTCAGAAACTGATTTATTCAACTATAGTTTGCCATAAAAAGTATTCTAGATATCAATTAAATTTGAAACAAACAAAAATCATCAACATACACCACAAACTTCACACACACTGAAAATAAGAAAGGACTATAAATTTGGTGCTTTGTATGTCTAGGTACAAGCAAGCAACCTTTGATCTCCACCACAATGTTCTGGCCATGACATTTTACCATCTCAAACTATGAGCCAAATTAAACCTTTCTTCCCCCAAATTTCTTTTATCAGATATTTTGTTACAAGAAAGAAAAAATTAACTAACATAACCAGGTTACATAATCCAAGATAAAGGAAATGTCCTGAGTGGGGAATGGGTATTGCAGAGGTACTTCCTACAACATTTACAAAACTTCTGTAAGAGTTAAAGGAGATTGTGTAAAAGTCTGCCTCATGATCAGCACTCAGCAGATGCCAGCTTAACGAATGTTGTCTACTGTTAACTAGCAGAAATGGCTCTGTATTCACCATCAATGTTTTAACCACTTAAAACCCAGCATTCTAAACTCAGTATCTTATAAGCTGGCACATGTGCAAATGTAGCTTTTCTGTTTTAATATGCTGAACATTAACCATTGTTTAATGTTTTTAGGAACCCTAAAATTAGACAATATCATGAGTTTAGAAGCCTTAGAATAATAAGCTTTGTTTTTTTTTCCTCGTAAGAACCTCAGATTTTTAAATCAGTTATATTTCAAACCCTCACTGGGGCTCACAACAAAACACCTAGTAATAGTTAGTGTTTTCTATGTTAAACAGAATGTCAAAATGACTAACAAGTTTTACAAAATTTATCTGGATAAAATAAAAGTATGTGGTCGCCTCTGCATGGTATTAAGAATGGAACCTACAGCTTTGAGCATGTTAGGAAAATGTCCTACCACTGAGTTACACCAGTTGTCCATCTTTGCTTTATGATTTCTTGCATCAAATCGTTTAGTACGTTTAAGTCTACCCTCTTGCATATGCATTATTCTTGCATTCTTATTTTTCCCTTTTACTGAAAATATATTTTTTTCTTTTTTACATAGTATATCCTGATTACAATTTCCCTCCCTCTGCTCCTAACAAATTCATCCCCAACTCCCCTCCCACTTAAATCACCTCTTTCTGTCTCTTGTAATGAAACAAACAGGCTTCTAAGAGATGATAATGAAATATAACAAAAACTAAAGCATCAGAATTAGAAAAAACAAGCAGAAAGGGGAAAAGCCCAATAAAAGGTATGAGAAACAAACACACTCATTTGCACACTGAACTGGAAGCCATAATATTTATGCAAAAAAAAAACAAAGAAAAGAAATATGTTAAAATAATAAAATAAAAAGATAAGACAAAATTATTTTTTGATTTTTTCCTTTTATTAAAAACAGATTGTTTTCCATTGAATATATCCTGATGAAAATTTCCCCTCTCTCTACTCCTCCCTCTTCCTCTCCCATGCACTCTTATCCCTACCCCTCCTATCCCCTATCACTCTCCCCTCCCTTCCAGATCTATTCCCATTCTGTCTCTCATAAGAATGGGCTTCTAAAAGATAACAACCAAACATGGCAAACTAAATATAATAGGATAAATTGAAACCTTCACATCAAGTCTGGACAAGACAACCCAACAGAAGGAAGAGAGCCCAAAGAGTTGACACAAGAATCAGAGACCCACTCATTCACAGACTCAGGAGACTGATAAAAATGCTAAGCTGAAAGATATCTCGTGTGTGTGTGTGTGTGTGTGTGTGTGTGTGTGTGTGTGTGTGTGTACAGAGGACCTGGAGCAGAACTGTGTAGGCCCTGTGGTTGCTGCTTCAGTCTTTGAGTGTTCATATGGCCTTTGCTCAGTTGATGTAGAGAGCCTTGTTCTCATGGCATCCTCTGAGAGACCCTCAGAGAGAGGTGTCTAATGAGGAGTCCTCCACCCAAGAACCAGAACCAATCCACTAGATACAAAAGCACGAGGCAGTTTATTGGATACACAGGCACCTGAGGATGCTACAGCAACCAAATTACTGAGCATGCCAGGCTGAGGGCACATCATGTATTTATAGGGATTTAGGAATTACATAAGGGGCTGCATAGCAACAAACATTTTATTGGTTCTCAAATTGGCAGGCTTAGCTCACCCTGGGGATGGCCCCATGTCTATTCTTGAATTTCCCCAAAAAACCATAAAGCCAGATAAAACACCCTGCAGCAAGTTGACAATTTAGATAGAATGTCTTGGGGGGTGGAGTATTCCCTCTCCTCAGTCCTGAAAAACCACAAAGCTAGATAGAGCATTCTGCAAGTTGACAGTTTAGATAGAATGCCTTGGGGTGTGGAGTATGTGGAGTATTCCCTCTCCTTAGCCTAGTCAGTGAGTCTACAACCCATAGATATCCAGTTTTATCATTGGCTGAGGGGGGGAGGGGGACAGTAAATTTCAGCAGAGTGTAATATAGTACATGGGCATGGGGGTCTTTCAAGTATGGGGGGGTCTTTCACCTCTGCCCCTTCTGGCACTTAACACTTTTTCTAACTCCTCTTCCACAGGATTCCCCATGGACAAGACCAAATATCAGTACCAAGAATACAATCATTCCAAACCCAGAAGTCTAAATGCCAGCAAAATGATACAATAAATAACGGGACACTATGTCTCCAGGAGAGCCCAGCAACTGCCAGAAGCAAAGACCTGTATTTAGAGATCTATATTTTGTTTACAGCCATCTTAAGTTCACAAGAAAGATATTCACCTTTGCAAGCAAGTTCCCAACCTAGGATATTAGTCTAGTGAGACCTGCAGGCACCTGGCTTTTAGAAACATTAGCATTTTCCTTTGTTAGTCAACAATCACAGACCCTCAGTATTTACCTATCAGCTAGGGATGTCTCCAGGCCTGAATTCCAGCAGGCCTGACACCCCTTCCCTCCCCCTTGTCCGTTTGCTATAGAACAGCCTCTAAGAAAAAGTAAATGTGATGGCTTGACCAGAAATCCTGTCTTGCCTTCATTTCTCATGTCTCTTGCTCTTCCATTCCTCTCCCCTGTTTTTATCAGGGACCACTGTTCGTATTCCACTGGCCAGGATAAGCAACTCTACTACATAGGCCTGAGAAATGCAATACAGATAAAGCACAAGACATCTTCAAACATCCTTTATATATATGATTCAAGCTCTTAAAGATGAAATAAATGAATCCCTTAAATAAATCTATGAAAACAATGTACAAACAATGGAAGGAAATGAATAAAACAGCAAAAGACCTTAAAGTGAAATAGAATAAATAAAGAAAACTCAAACTGAGGAAGATCTGGAAATGAAAATTTGTAAATTCAATCAATTAGCCCATAGTCAAGCCTCACCAACAAAATAAAAGAGAAGAAAGACAGAAGCTCAGAATTTAAAGTCAAGATAGAATAAATGGATACCTAAGTTAAAGGAAATGTTAAATCTAAAATCTTCAAATACAATGTATCTGAAATTCTAGCACACTATGAAAATACCACATCAACAAACAAAGGAAGAAAAAGAAACCCAGGTTGAAGGCACAGCAAGTATTCTGAACAAAACTGTAGAAGAAAGTTTTCCCAGTCTAAGTAAGAAGGTGCCTAATAAGCTTCAAAAAGCATACAGAACACAAACAGACTGGTCCAGAAGTTTCCCTCAATATGTAATAATCAAAACACCTAAACATACAGAACAAATAAAAACAATATTCAAAGCTAGAAAGATGCAAATAGATCCATATGTATCTGCAAGCACAAAACTCAAGTCCAAATGGATTGATGACCTCAATATAAATAAATCCAACCACATTAAACCTGACAGAAGAGAAGTGGGAAGTACCCTTCAAAGCATGGGCATGGGAGACCACTTCCTAAATATAACCCTAGTAGCACAGATAATGAGAGAAACAATTAATACATGGGACCTCCTGAAACTAAGAAGCTTCTGTAAAACAAAGGACATGGTCAAAAAGACAAAGCAGCACCCTACTGCCAACTCCACATTAGACAGAAGACTGATCTCCAAATATATAAAAAACTCAAGAAATTAGACATCAAAATACCAAATAATCCAATTAAAAATGGAGTACAGATATAAACAGAGAATTCTAAACAGAAGAATCTCAAATAACCAAAAGAAACTTAAGGAAATGTTTTGCATTCTTAGCCATTGGGAAATTCAAATCAAAATGACTCTGAGATACCATCTCACACCTATCATAGTATGAGGGGACAGCAGGCTCCTGCCTGGCTAGCTTAGCCCCGAAATAATTACACAAAAACTGTATTCATTTAAAACACTGCCTGGGCCATTAGCTCTAGCCTATTACTGACTATATTCACAGCAGAATTACTTTGTCATAGACAGAATCTGAAAACAACCCAAAATGCTTCTCTTTTAAACAAATGATAAATGAGAGGCATCACGCTTTTACAATAGCCACAAATACCATAAAATATCTTGGAGTAACTCTAACCACACAAATGGAAAAACGTGTATGATAAGAACTTTAAATCTTACAAGGAAGAAATTTAAGACATCAGAAAATGGGAAGATCTCAAATTCTCTTGGGAAAGTAGAACCAACATAGCAGAAATGACAATCTCACTGAAAGCAATCTAGAGATTCAATGTAAATGCCCATCAAAATTATGCAAAATTCTTCACAGACTTTAAAAGAACAATCTTCAAGTTTTTAAGAAAAAAATAAAAACTCGGGATAGCCTAAATAATATTACAGAGCCACAGTACTAAAAACAGATTGAAAACGGATATGAGGATCAAAGGAACTGATATCAATCCACCTTGCATACAAATTCGCATGCCTACAAACAGCAGATTTTTGTCAAAGAAACAAAATTGTGAAATGAAAAAAGAAGCATATTTAACCTGTTTATTTATTTTTAATTGTCCTGAAGCTGCAGTTCCCTGAGGCTATCTTTCTTTAAACCTGTCTTTCAGCTTCCAACTGAAACCAGGTTGCAGGGCATGGGGAAGTGGGGGGCGGGGCAGGACACATGCTCCCTCAGTCTGCCAGCCTGCTGTCCCAAGCTCTGGTGGGTGTAGTCACGCCAATTTTTAACTATCCCTTTTATTTTAAGTTGTAATCATAAAATTAGGAGAATTCCTGGATCCTCTCCTCTGTTCTATTGACTGACTCTGGGCTGCTGACTGTGGTAAAATTTGCTGTCTAAACTTACTCCTGCTTGCCTTCCACCCTCAGGGTGTGTGGCTACTGCACCTGCACATGGCACCTTAGTCTCAGTGGTTACCTAGGTAATTCTTGGGCCAAAAGCCATATTTCCTTCAATTTTTCTACCTGTTTTTTTTTTTTTTTTTTTTTTTGGTTTTTTGGTTTTTCGAGACAGAGTTTCTCTGTGGCTTTGGAGCCTGTCCTGGAACTCGCTCTGTAGACCAGGCTGGTCTCGAACTCGCAGAGATCCGCCTGCCTCTGCCTCCCGAGTGCTGGGATTAAAGGCGTGCGCCACCATCTCCCGGCCTGTTTTTTTTTTTTTTTTTTTTTGGTTTTCCTACCTGTTTAGCAAGCCATAAAAGTTGCATTTCTGTGACTATCAAACTTACAGATCCTCAATACCTCTGCCTTTGTTTCTGCTCCACTCTAACTTTTTTTAGCTATCAACATACATAACTGAATACTCTTTCCTTATACCTTATATATAACTTATTATTTACAAATTTTTATTCCCGATTTAAATTTCCAGCTTCTCTACACTTCTTTAAATTCTATTCTCTATTTCTGAGCATTAATACTCATGTATCAACCTGTGGTGCAATTTTCTCTAGCAAGTTCCTCATGTTCTCCTCCACACATCTGGTCACTTCTCCAGCATTTTTCAGGGTTCTGAGGTAAGTCCCACATTGTAGGTGTCACTATGTTGGGGTCCATCCCCAACATAAACTATCTCTCTGGACCTGTATGGAAGTGTGGGAATAAAGATACAATTCACATGGCTTTGTTGGGAGGGAGATTCTCAGTGATCCCTCATAAAATCCTGAGTTCACATCTAGAAAATATCCTCTGTTTGTTCTCCAAACAGCCTTATATACCAAGACATAAACTGAAGGGGAAATTCATTAGCATTCTGTTTCCTAGGTAACCAGGCTAATGTCTCTGGTCATGTCCACACCTTTGACCACACCTTTCTATGCTCATTTTGTTATGTCTCCTTATCTTCCTGCTCTGTATGCCAGCTCTGTCATGTAGGCTGAATTAACATCTCTATTCCAGGTATCCTTCAAATAACAAAGAAGGAGCAGAACAACATCAGCATATCCTGACCTCAGGAGACAGCCAGTCTGAAAGGGCTTTTAGCACCTGAGCTGCTATTGTGGCTTGAGTGCCTGGCTGCTAATACAATGCAGAAATATGTGGCCTGTATAATATTTTTTCCACATGCCTTTGCTTCCATCAGTTAGTGGATGAAGGTTCTGTGGTGCCATTTAAGATAGTCATCAGTGTGACTAAGGCCAGTTCAGGCACCCTCTCCACTATTGATAGGGTCTTAAGGGGTCATACTTGTGGATTTTTGGGAATTTCCCTAGTGCCAAGTTTCTTGTTAGCCCCATAATGGTTCCCTCAATCAAGATATCGCTTTCCTTGCTCTCATTTCTGTCCTTCTTCCATCTCAACTATTGTGTTCCTCCAATTTCTTCTCCTCCCTCCCCTTCTCCCTCATCTTTCATCCTTCCTTCTCTCCCTACCCCCATGTCCCTAATTTTCTCAGGAGACCTTTTTTATTTCCCCTTCCCAGGGGAATCTATATTTGTTACCCTTAGGATTCTCCTTGTTCCTTAACTTCTCTGGGGTGGTGTATGATAGGCTTGTTATTCTTTGCTTTAGAGTTAGTATCCACTTATGAATGAGTACATACCATGCTTAATTTTCTAGATCTTGTTTACCTCACTCAGAATGTTTTTTCTAGTTCCAAACATATGTATTCACATTTCAAGATGTCATATTTGGCAGGGACTTGGGAGTGACTGCTGAGGGAGCAGGCCTGAGCCAGAGAACTCTGCAGGACCAGGACCAAGCCAGGGACCTCTGCAGGAGCAGATCCAGGTCAGGAACATCTACGGAAACAGCAGGCCTGAACCAGTGGATCTCTACTGGAGCAGGCCTGAGGCAGTGACCTCCACAGGAGCAGGTACAAGGGAGCAGGCCCAAGCCAGAGACCTCTGTGGGACCAGGAATGAATCAGCAACCTCTGAGATAGCAGGCCTGGAGTCAGCAACTCTTGTAAGGAGAGAGCTGCTTGTTTGTCCCTGTCACCCAGACCCCAGAAATAATCACATAGAAACTCTATTAATTAAAACATTTCCTGGCCCATTAGCTCTAGATTCTTATTGGCTAACATTTACACCTTAATTTAATCCATTTCTATTAATCTACATATTGCCACATGGCAGTGGCTTACTGGCAAGATTCTAATAAGTGTCTGTCTCAGGCAGAGGATCCATGGCTTCTCTTTGACTCTGCTTTCTTCCTCCCAGAATTCAGTTCTGTCTTCCCTGCCTACCTAAGTTCTGCTTATCAACAGGCCCAAAGCAGTTTCTTTATTAACCAATGAAAGCAACACAGAGGCAGAAGTAACTCCTACATCATTTCCCCTTTTTGTTTAAGCAAAAAGGAAGGCTTTAACTTTAACATAGCAAAACTACATATAACAAAACAAGTATTAAGCAAGAACTACAGTTACAATATTTATATTTACATTATCTTTTATAATAACTAAGGAAAACTATAACTGTAAATTTTTTTAACTTCATCAAAGATTCCAGAATGATATAATATTACCTATGTAAACAGGAAGTGCACTGTAAGCAACTTCCAAACCTCTAGAAATAACAGATGTCTCACTACCTGGACAGTCAACCAAAGTTCTTTTACATTGTTGGGGCATTCATTTTCAGCCTACAGGCTCATAGTATCTGGCACACTTTTTCATGAAGTAGGAAATTTCAAAGACAGGTCCGTCTATATTGGCAGTTTGCCAGTCAATTTTTTGTATACTGCAGAATGTCTCACAAACTCCTTCATGAAGCAGAAACCCTGCAGGACCGTCTCACCTTTAGGAAAGTTTTACAGTCATCTCTCTGCAGGTCCTGCATGTCCAGTTTATGTAACAGTCCAGGCAAGAGCAGTTTCTTCACCAAATGGCTAACTAACTCCATAAGGAGTCTCTTCAATGCCCATCATTCCCTTGAAGTAACTTGGTTCTGCCAGGAACAGATGTGTCTCATGGCATGAAAAGTCTTAACTTCTTAAATATTTTGAATGTCATATTTTGAAGATCTCTAAAAGATCTGAAGAATACATAACTGAAATATATCTCTAATATGAAGGCGAAGGCGGAAGTCACAAACGATCCCACACCAGTTTGGAATTATGGTTAATAGAATGGTTATTTATTTAAAGGGGAAAAACTTACAGATCACCGTCCCAGACAACAGCCCTCTGCACAATCAGGAAGGGAGTCTAGTCACTGGAAGTGGAGCAGGAAGTAAGAGAACGTGAGGAGAAAAGTGGCCGCTTTTTTAAAGAGAGAGACCACACCCCAATGCGCTGGTATCTCAGCGGCTATTGGCTGGAGGAGCAGAAGAACCTCCAGCAACACCTCCCCCTTTTGTTCAAGTAAGAGAGTTCTAAACCTACTATGAAATTATATACAATAAGTACAAATATCCTATTCTAACTAGCTTAGGTCTTGTATAATAAATAACTTGGCCAAGTCATGAGAGAAAAGTAACTACATTTATACAGTCTTCAACCCCATCAAAGATCTGAGAAGGGAAATAATGTTACCTGGGTAATTAGGAAGTTTAGTAAAACAACTTCCAAAGCATGCAACAAATCACAGAGACAACTAGCTACCTGGGCAGTCACCCAAAGTCATGTTTGCAGCGTTGAAGCAACCAACTTTGACAAAGGCCTAACATGACTGACATACCATTTTCAAAGGCAAGCAACTTTTCAAAACTATCTTACCCTGTCTTGGCACGATATGACAGTCCTGTTTTATCCATTGATGCATGCTCTGTATCTCTGTCAGTGGTTGAGGTATGGGCATTTCTTTGCCCCAAGGCCAGTTCTGCCAAAAAGAAAGGCTCCAGGTGGAGTGTCTTTGGTGCTCAACATTCTCTTGGGAATAGAGCGGTGTTGCCAGGAGCAATTGTGTCTCACTACCACAAAACTCTGAATTAGATTAAAGGCCATTTTCTACAGCTCTTTGAAGAGGTTGAAGATTATCTATCTATACTGAGTATAATCTCTATATATCTAAAGAACCTGATTAGTCTAATTATAAATGACAAACTCAGAATACTATTGATCTATATAATTCTCAATACCTATCTAACTTAAAGACAAAGACAATAAACAACTGTGTAACAAATGAGGATAATGACCTCCAAATATAAACAATGTACAAATATACATTGCAATATGGTAAATATATATCAATACACAAACAATATATAAGTATCTTATTCAGAGCTAGAAACGTACACTGCAATATGGTAAATATATACAATATATCAATACAATATATGTCAATACATAAAAAAATGTTTTAAACAGAGGTAGAAACATGCATGCATACAATAGTCAATATAATTTAACTTTGTATCAATATACAAGAATTGATACCAATATATTTGTCTAAAAATAGTAACTCACAATTACAAATCTATTATACCATCATCCCTCTTTTTTTTTTCAAAATGATCCCTTAGCTAATAAAATTCCTCCCCCAACCTCCCAACCCCTAAATGATGTCCCTAAACCCAGGGGCAAACTTTACTGGGAGAGGGGATGTCATCCTCTAGAATTACTTCCAGCAGTCATGGGGGTGACGTTCTTTCTGGGGGATCCTATGAAAGTAAAATGATGGTTAAATTTCAAGATTGCAAATAGTCTCTGAGTATTTTGTGGAGGTCTGGCCAGAATGTTGTACAAGATGTGCACCATTTCAGCTAACCAAGTTGGAACTGTCTTGTGCATCTGGTACCCAAAACAGGTCTTATAGTAGCACTATCAGTATCATGACATCATATCAACCAGGTGAAGTTGTCTTGATTAAGGTATTGTGATTGTGTAGTTCATTTAAAAATGTAATGTATAATTAGGAAATATAGGTTGTTAATGGATAATCATAAATAATAGTCAAGCTTGTAGTCATGTTAGTTAGATTTTCTAGATATATAAAGATATATTTCAGATAGATAGGCATTTTTCATATCTTTCGAAGACTGCAGAATATGGCATTTAAAATATTTTAGTAACTTAAAGCTTTGCATGACAATGAGACACATCTGCTCCTGGCAGCACCAATCTACTTCAAGAGGAAGATGGGCATCGAAGAGGCTCCTTATGGAGTTTGATAGCCATTTGGGCAAGAAACTGCTCTTACCTGGACTGTTGCACAAACTGGACACAGAGAACCCGCAGAGAGAGGACTGCTGAACTTGCCAAGAAAGTTGGCTATATCCACAGAAACACAGACAATGGATGATCTCACCACAGCAAATCCCAAAGAAGGGAAAAACGCACAACAACAACATCACCAATAATGAAAATTAAAATAACAGGAGACAGCAATTGCTGGTCATTAATATCCTTTAATAAAAATGAAACCAAATCACCTATAATAAGACACAGGTTAACAGACTGGATATGAAAACAGAATGCACGCTCTTGCTACATACAAGAAATACACCTCAACCTCAAAGACAGACATTGCCTCAGAGTAAAGGGTTGGGAAAATTTTTTCAATCAAAAAGTCCTAAGAAACAAGCTTTTGTAGCTATCCTAATATCGAACAAAATAGACTTCAAACTAAAATCAATACAAAGAGACAAGGACATTTCATATTAGTCACAGGAAAAATCTATCAAGAGGAAGTCTCAATACTGAACATCTATTCCCCAAATACAGGGACACCCTCATATGTAAAAAAAAAAAAAAAACTTCTAAAGTATAAATCACAGATTAAGCCCCATACACTAATATTGCGAGGCTTCAACACAATGCTGTCACCACTAAACAGGTTTGTAAGACAGAAAATTAACAGAGAAATAAGGGAACTAAGATGTTATGACTCAAATGGACTCAACAGACCTCTATAGAACATTCCATCCAAATACAAAAGTATATATATCTTCTTCTCAGCACCTCATGGCACCTTCTCATACTGACCACATAGTAGGTAACAAAGCAAACCTCAACAGATACAAAAATAAATTGTAATAACCCCAAGTATCTTATCAGATCACCATGGCTTAAAATTAGAATTCAACAGCAAAACTAATTTCAGAAAACCCACAAACACGTGGAAATTAAACAATGCTCACCTGAATCATCAATGGGTCAAGGAAGAAATAAAGGAAGAAATTAAAGACTTTCTAAAATTCAAAGAAAATGACCACACAACATACCAAAAGTTATGGGACACAATGAAAGCAGTGCTAAGAGGAAAGTTCTTAGCACTGGATGCCTTCATAAAGAGGCTGGAAAAATTCCACACTAGTGAGTTAACAGAACATTTGAAAACTCTAGAACAAAAATTAGCAAACTCACCCAGAAGGACTAGACAGCAGGAAATAATCAAATTGAATGCTGAAATCAACAAAAATAGAAACAAAGAAAACAATACAAAGAATCAATGAAATAAAGAGTTGGTTCTTTGAGAAAATCAACAAAATAGACAAACCTTTATCCAAACAAACCAAAAGGCAGAGAGAGAATATTCAAATTACCAAAATCAGAAATGAAAATGGAGACGTAACAACAGACATGGAAAAAATCCAAAGAATCATTAGGTCATATTTCGAAAACCTGTACTCCACAAAATTGGAACACTTAAAGAAAATGGACAACTTTTTGGATAAATATCACTTAACAAAATTAAATCAATACCAGATTAGCAAATAAAATAGACCTTTAACTTCTAAAGAAATATAAACAGTCAACCAAAGTCACTCAGTCCAAAACAAAAGCTCATGACCAGATGGTTTCAGCACAGAAACCATCAAGATTTTCAAAGAAGAACTAATACCAATACTCCTCAAATTATTGCACACAGTTGAAACAGAAGGAACATTATCAAACTTTTTTAAAGAGGCTACAACTACCCTGATACCAAATTATGCAAAACCAGTACTAAGAAAAAGAATTAAATACCAATGTCACTCATGAACTTTGAAAAAAAAAATACTCAATAAAATGTTGGCAAATTGGATACATGAACACATCAAAAAATCATCCCCCATGATCAAGTTGGCTTCATCCCAGGGATGCAGGGATGATTCAACATACAAAAATCTGTCAACGTAATCCACCATATAAACAAACTGAAAAGAATGCAAAACATGATCATCTGTTTAAATGTTGAAAAAGTCTTTGACAAAATACAACATCCCTTCATAATAAAGGTCTTGCAAAGAGCAGGGATGCAAGGAACATACCTAATCACAATAAAGGCAATATACATCAAGCCAACAGCCAACATCAAACAAAATGGAGAGAAGCTCCCAACAATCCCACTGAAATCAGGAACAAGACAAGGTTGTCCACTCTCTCCGTATCTATTCAATATAGTCCTTGAGGTACTAGCTAGAGTGATAAGACAACAAAAGGACATCAAGGGGCTACAAATCAGACAAGAAGATGTTCCTGGTCTGCAGGACCTGCTACCACCACTCTACACTGCAGGATGCCATACTGCCTTGAAGGACAGATGCTGAGCTTCTTCCTTGGGACACACACAGATCCAGAGACCATGCTGAGTTGACCTGACTGTGATGACTACAACTTTCTGCAGTTTGAATCCTATTTGCTTTGGAGCTGAGATGCAGACTAAACCTCTGACTATTTTAATCTTTGGTACACAGAACTCATTTTGATTAAAATATTGAAACTAAGGACTAATACCTAAGCTTTCCACTTAGGGAAAGAAAGACTCAAAATAAGGAATGACTGAAACCCCTCTACACTTAAGAAGGGGCAGTCTAAGTGTTCAGAGACTGGAACTGGTATTTGATAACAGCAATGTCACTGTACTCTCATCCATCAGAAAAGCTTTTCTTGTCTTTTGGTTAATGTGGATTTAAGAAAATTTGTGGTACGTTTGTCAATTCATTGTTATGGTATTGACCTAATAATGGTGGTATTTGTAACTGCATATAAGATGTTGAGAAATGCTGATATTGACCAATAATGTTGAAAAATTATGGTATTGACCTGATAATGTTTGTAACTACTTATAGATGTTAGAAAAGTTTTAACACATCCTGTAAATGCTTGGATTTAATGCATATGTTAAAAATTTTAGATTTTGATACAATGTAAAAAATTTAAGAGGTGTTCTATATCAGGTGAAGAAACATTTTCAAATCAGAAGATTCCTTCTCCTTTAAATAGAAGACTATAGCTTTTAGGAGCATGATTATGCATAAAGCATCATAATTTATCCTGACATGAAAGTATGGCTCCAACACAGAGCCCAAAGATATCTCTCTCCTTTAATCTTTTTCCTTCACAGAGATCAGCAGTCACTGCTGGGTTTGAAGTCTCTCCTTTCTGAAAAACCTAAGACAGGAACTCACATAAAATAAAATATGCCTGGCTTCCCATGATGAGTAATTTTGGATAAAGGGAGAAGTCTTTGCTAAAGGCAGGTCTGATCTTCTGTCCTGTTGCAGAAGCATGGGTTTTTATTTTAAAATTATTAAGAGAGAGTGAATTGTGGACCAATATTATACAGGCCCCATACTTCTGCCTTGTATTTACAGCCAGGCTCTCAAGCCACAATAGCAGCTGAGGTGCTAAAAGCCCTTTCAGACTGTCTGTCTCATGAGGTCAGGATATGCTGATGTTGTTCTGCTCCTTCTTTGTTATTTGGAGGATACCTGGAATAGAGATGTTAATTCAGCCTACATGACAGAGCTGGCATACAGAGCAGGAAAATAAGGAGACACAACATGAGCATGAAAGGTGTGGTCGAAGGTATGGACATGACCAGAGACATCAGCCTGGTTACCTAGGAAACAGAATGCTAATGAATTTCCCCCTTAGTTTATGTTTTGGTATATAAGGCTGTTTGGAAAATAAACAGAGGATATTTTTAGGATGTGAACTCAGGATTTTATGAGGGATCACTGAGAATCTCCCTCCCAACAAAACCGTGTGAGTTGTGCCTCCACAATAGTCCAGAGAGATAATTTATGTTGGGAATGGACCCCGACAGAGGCAGAGATCTACAGTGGAACAATGGGCTGAACTCCCAAAGATCGGTCAAAGAGTGGGAGGAGTGAAAATACAAGCAAAGAAGACCATGAAGGAGACACCCAGTGAAACAGCTTACCTGAGGTAATGGGAACCCAACTCCAGGTAGACAGAGAAGAAACCAGCATAAGACCACACTATGCCCTCTGAGTGTGGGTGACAGTTGTATGGCTGGGAAAGACTGGGAAAGACTGTGGGGCAGTGAGACCAGTATTTATCCCTACCGCTTGAACTGGCTTTTTGGAACCTATTCTCTTTGGAAAGATACCTTGGTCAGCCTAGATATAGTGAGGAGGGCCTTGGTCCTGCCTCAAAGCCATGTACTAGACTTTGTTAACTCCTCATGAGAAGTCTCACCCTTGCTGAGGAGTGAATGGGAGTGGGGTAAAGTGAAGGTGGAGGGAATAAAGGAGGGAGTGGGAACTGTGATTGGTATGTAAAATAAGAACAGATAGTTTAAAAAAAGCCGGACCCAGAAAGACCAATATCATATTACTCACTATAAGTGGTTCTTAGACATAAAACAAAGAAAACCAGCCTACAAACCACAATTTCTGAGAACCTAGACAACAATGAGGACACTAACAGAGACATAGATGGATCTAATCTACAAGAGAAGTATAAAAAGACAAGATCTCCTGAGTAAATTGGGAACATGGGGACCTTGAGAGAGGGTTGAAGGGGAGTAGAGAGGAAGGGAGGGGAGTAGAAAAAAAGTATAGCTCAATAAAATCAATTAAAAAAGCCAAAAGGGAAAAAATAATATATAAAAGTAGATCTAGTAAAATATCTGTCTTTTCAGTGGAGACTTTAAAAGCCAGAAGGGCTCCTGGAAAGATATTTTACAAACTTTAAGAAACCACAGATAAGAGCCAGACTACTAAAATTAGCAAACTTACAATCAAAATTAAAAAAGATGGAAAAAATAACATTACATTTAATCAGTATCTATCTACAAATTGAGCCCAGGACCTAGAAAAGAAACCTCAACCCAAAAAAAATTAACTACACCCAAGGAAACACAAGGAATAAATAATACCATACCAATAAACTAACAGAGTAGTAATGTACACACACACACACACAAACAAATACACACCATCACCACCACCATCACACCAACAAAATATTAGGAATCAACAAAAACGCTCATTGATAACTCTCAACAGCAATTGTTTCTATTCCCAATAAAAAGAGACACAGACTAGAAGAATATGATAGAAGATATGAACAATATCCATACTTCTGCAGCATGCATGCAAGAAACACAACTTAACATCAAAGGTAGATATCTCTCTATCATTAAAAATGATGGGAAGCAGTAGGAAAAGATATTCCAAGGAAATGGACCTGAGGAAAGTACTTGAGATCAGGCATGTGTCAGGGCTATCCTTGAATGCAGACTTAGAGAGGACATTGTGTGAAGCTGTGAAGTTGAAGTCTGTATTGCCCTGGAGAACCCACAATGTTGTAGAAGGCCAGCATCATGGGATACCCGTCAAGGGGAGTTGCTGTCAGGGAGCAGAACGAGCCCATTAGAAAGAAGTGTATAGCAGTCAACCAAGTTGAATGGAGTTGGATCTCTGAAGCTCATTTTGACATCAGACATGGAGACACAGAATTTGGAGTTTGCCCAGTTGGCTTTGGTCTTGCTTTGGTACAGTATTTCCTCATTATGCTCCCTTCCCTGAAGTTTGGAATAGCAATGAATATCCTGTGCAATTATATTTTGGAAGTTTGTGATTTACTCTTTTAATTTTGATTTTATAGGGCATTACAGTTAAGAGTTTGCATGAATCTCAGAAGAGACTTTGAATTTTGCACTTTTCAACATTGTTGAGACTGTGATAGACTGCAGGGACTTTTGAAGTTGGTAGACTAAATGCATTTTGTAGTATGATATTGAAGGCCAAGGAGTGAAATGTGGTAGTTTGAATGTAACTGGCTTCCATAAACTCATAAAGAGTAGCACTATTATGAGGTGTGGATTTGTTGGAGTCGGTATGAACTTGGAAGAAGTGTGTCACTGTGAGGATGGGCTTTGCTTGATCTTCACTCAGTGTGACACTGAGTCAACCTCCCATTGCTTTCTGGCCAAGATATAGCCAGCACCATATCTGACTGAATGCCAGCCCCCACCGTGCTCCATCATGATGATGATGGACTGAAACTCTGAAGTTTATAAGCCTCCACCTTAATTAAACAGTTTCCTTTACAAGAGCTGCCAGTGTCATGGTGTCTTTTCACAGCAACAGAAATCCTAACTAAGACAACTAGTATTGCTTAAAATTTTTCAAGTAAAAGCATCTTGAAAATAATTGAAAATTGTTCCTCAGACACGAGAATCATAAACTTGAGACTAGTCTGGGGCACACAGTAGGAAACTGTCTTGATAGACAACAGCAATGAAGAAAATCTAATCCCATCTACTAAGTGGGTAAACAGTCAGCAATTTGTTGAGGATTCTGAATATCATTTCTTAATTTTAAGTGCTAACAGCAAGCTCAGGAATGACAAGATATTTCACTTAGATTAACTTATTCTTGAGACATGTCTATAGGCAAAATTTTTGTCAATTAAACAATAATATCTTGCATTCAAAAATATATCTAATATATAAGTATAAAAATGCTATGAAATATGTACTATATTTGTGATGACGTATATAACATCCATAGAATTCACTTCACATAATTATTTCTTCTAAACTTCTGAAAATATATGGCATTGACTAATAAATATTCTATTATAATAAATGTTCATGTGCATTTTAATATAAATCTACCCTATGCCATTTTTATGTAGAGTACCCTATGAATTTCAGTTAAGTCAGATTGCTTGAGATCTTCATTCAATTAATAAATAACATTATATATAACATGATTTTATACATATTATGGATGTGGAAAGAAAAAATCTGGCTAATTAAAATTTTTATTATCTCATCTAATGACCATTTTTGTGGCAATAGTTGTCCAACACTAAACATTTTTTAAATAATAAGGTAGCAAGACAACTATGTACCATGTTATACAACAGGCATTTTTTTCCTAACTAAACATAAAATTCACAAATTCTTGAATTTTTTAAAATATAGAGAAAGGGGTTGTTCAGTCTACAACTAAAATTAGCCACTGATCTATATTTCTTTTCATTATCAGTGTCTTTTACCTCTGTATGATGAGCTCATCCACAGGAGGCCATGGATCCACATGGGATTGCAACCATAAAGTCTGTATTCTGAAAATACCATTAAATTTGAAGTCCATTCTGTGCTTGTTAACAACCCACAGCATTTATCTCTAGATTACATTGGACCAGTCCTTTGTGTCCAATTCAATCATCTGTGAGCATTTGGTTGTTTGGGTTTTGGTTTTTAATCTTTTCCAAAGTGTTTTCATCATGAACTACAAAGTTTGATCTTT
This sequence comes from Microtus obscurus, assembly GCA_963919715.1. Classification (NCBI taxonomy): domain Eukaryota; kingdom Metazoa; phylum Chordata; class Mammalia; order Rodentia; family Cricetidae; genus Microtus; species Microtus obscurus. The sequence goes on from CAWTZC010002352.1 coordinate 394,419, forward strand.
CACATATGTGGGCCTCTTGAGTGACTTTGAAAAACACTTTCAGAGAAAAGTTCAGCTTTGGTAGAACAATAGCTTTCACTTTAAAAGTATTTGGGAATACCTTTAAATTTTAAAAAGTAAATGTAATTTGTGAAAATAAAATCATAACCAAATTGTGACTAGTCTAGGATTAATACTTTTTCCTTAGAGATTGGTTTTCTTTAGTTTTAATTTTTTAGAGCAACTGGTAATTATATTCATTGTGTGTTTCTTTTCCTTTCTTACTTGCAAAACACCTTTGTGGAAAATACAGTAGTGGATGTCTGCTTTCATGACATAAACTGCTGTCTCGAGTACACTTTTGAGCACTCTGAAAGATGTAAGGCTGTCTTCACTTGCTGGGTTCATTAACACTCCTAGGGCTGTAGCATCTGAGGATGAAGAAAATGTTTCCTGATGCTAGAATCTCATTTCCAAATTGAGACCACAGAGCTGACTTCATAAGAACAATAAGACTAAGCCTCCCCACGTGGATCCTGGGTGCCTCCTACATTTTCCTCATTACAGCCTTCAACCATTCCTCATACATAGCCCATGTCCATTCATTTGGGTCTTCCCACCAACATGCAGAACTACTCTGTACCAGAGATGCCCTCAGAGCTGCCTCATTTTTCTGAGACCTAAGTAGGCTCCTATAACCTCCTCTTCCTCACTTCCTCCTCCAGTCTGGTCTCCTCAGAGTACTCTTAGGGTTGCAACTACCTGCTTGCCTCAGTCCTAAGAGTATATACATTAGCCCTAAGAATATATATCCCATCCAGTCTATATCTTCATTGGAGTTGCTGCATTCTTGGTTATTGTCAGTGTATCCCCATATCTGACACTTATGGCCTTTGGGTTAACAGATCCCAAGTCCTGTCTAAGAGAACTCCAGAGTCAAATTGCTTTCCTTTTATATTATCCTATCACCCAGATTTGAGACTACTTAGAGTCTGAACCCAGAGCTACAGCCAGAATTTCAGGTCTGGAACTATTTGGAGTCTTAACTATAAAATCCAGAGTTTATCCAAGATGGAGAACCAACGAGCGCTTCACAATACTACAGTTTTGGTAACAGTAATGTAAGAACCAAACATCCTCTCAACAAAGGCAAGGTTAGATATCTACATCAAGAAACATCACAAACATAACTTCAGATATCGAGATCCCAGTGAGAAAATATAAATATGAGCAAGCAAGACAATATCTCTGTAATACTGAGTTGGAAGCATAACTCCAGCCCCTGGCCTGGGAGTTACTTTGGTCTGGACTCCAACTCCCAGTCTGGCAAGAGCTGACCCCTCACCAGGGAGGACAAGGACCACTCCTACAGAATATTTAGGCTCACAATGGAAAAGAAAAAACATGTGGTCTCCAGGGTCTGCATGGGCCCTTCTCCCCACCATGCTGTCCTGGTCCACCCGGGAGTGCAGCATTTATTAAACATGGGCATTTTAATTCGGTCTAATCTAGTCTGATTGAAATTATTTTGCATTGGTGGAGGGACTCTTAGAAATATTCCTAACAATGTCTCCTCCAAAAGCCAATGACCCTAGTGTAATATGACCAGAGAAAAGCAACTTAGCTGAAGCACAAAGCATGAACTTACATTGCAATTACAAATATATTCAAGAACCTTAAAAAAAAGTATAAATAATTTCCTCAGTGAAGATCATAGTAACTCAAACAGTTTAATGAAATAAGAAAAATAATTAAAGCTAAGCAAATAGAATTTAACAAAGAACTAGAAACACTAAATAAAATGCAAACTAAAATAAAAGTCAAAACAAAAAAACCTCAGGAAGTCAAAAAAATCTCAGAGGTAAGTTTCATCAACATATTGAAGAACTGGAAGAGAGAATGTCAGGTTTTGATGACATAGAAGAATGAACAGCTCTGTCAAAGAAATGTAAAACTCAAATAAACAAAAATTCAATACAAAACATCCAGAAATCTGGGATACTCTTAAAAGTCCAAAACATGAGTAACAGGTATAAAAGAAGAAGAAATCCAGATCAGATACACAGAAGATATGTTTTACAAGAGTCACAGAAGAAAAATTCCAAAATCAGCAGAGAAAGATGCCTATCAAGATGACAAGGCATACAGACACAAAATGGAAAGAACCAGAAGAGAAACTCTGGTGACACATAATAACCAAACACTAAGTACACATAACAAAGAAAGACTACTAAAACATGAAAGGGGAAAAGAAAGACCAAGTCACATTTTGAAAAGATATAATATGCAAGTGGAAAAGACGAAGTCACATTTAAAGGCAAGGATCATTAAAATAACTCCTGACTTTTCTGAGACTCCAAAACCTGAAAGGGCCTGGATGGATCAATGGACAAAGATGCCAAACTAGACCAAGCAAATATATCAACCATAATTGAAGGAGAAATAAAAATATTTCATGACAAAATAAATTTAAATTATTTGTGTTTGTCAGTATAGTAGAATATATTAGATGTAAAACTTCAGTCTTCAGAGAAGGTTAGCTACAACCAAGAGAACAAAAGAATAAGTGTTCTTCTGTTCTTCTTCTTCTTGTTGTTCTTCTTCGGACACAAAAGGACGCAAGACACAACAAAACCCACATGGAGCGCGAACTTTACTGCACCATGCGGGAGAGAAGGGGAAAAGAGAACGAACAGACCAGACAGCTTTCCAGCCTTTTAAAGGGTTCCCCACGCACGTGCATCAGAGGCCACGTTCTGCACCTGGCAGCCTTTGTGTGGAATGCTAGGGGCTCCTGGGAAATGTAGTTCCCCAGGCGAGCTATGCTCAGGGACCTTCTGGGGAATAACAATAAGTAATTACAGAATAGTTTATCAAGAGTGGGGAAAACACACCATAACAAAAATAATGATAGTGGTTAATAAACCCTGTTCAGTAATAGTTCTCCATATTAATGGTCTCAATTTCTCATAAAAGACAAAGACTGTATTAGAAAGCAAGGTCCATCTTTGTGCTACATTAGAGAATCACAAGTTAACATCAAGGGCAAACATCATCTTGGGGTAAAAGAACAGAAAAAAAAATCCCAGAAAACAGAATCAAGCAAAGAGGTATAGCTTTGTTAATATTTGATGAATATTCTTTTAAAGAAAACTAGTTAGAAGAGATAGGGAAGGTTATTACATGCTCATTGAAGGAAAATCCCACCAAGGTGATATTTTAATTCTCACACTAAACTCAATTTCATAAAAGAAATACAAATACATCTATACCGTATATTGAACTGAACACAGTGATAGTACGTAACTTCAATAGCCCAACTTACCACAGAAAAACTAAACAGATAAATGCTGGGATTAAATAATATCATAAATAAAAGTGATCTAGCAGACATCTACAGACCATTCCACCCAAACAATAAATAATACATTTTCTTCTAGTTACCTATGAAACTTTCTCCAAAATGTCCATGTTAGGACAGGAAGCACGTGTTAACAGATTTGGAAAATAGAAATAACACCCTGCATCTTATCTGACCAGCATGGATTAAAGCTAAATGTGAATAATGATAGCAAATAAATAAACTCACGGAAACTGAACAGCCTCCTACTAACAGGAAATTGAGTCAAGAAGGAAAAAAGATATTTTAGACTTGAGAGAAAATGAAAACAGAATGTACTCAAACTATGGAGCATAATGAAGGCAAGTTCATGGCACATGATGCTTACATAAAAAACAAAAACAAACTTTGGAAAGTGAAATGGTGAGACATTAATAATTTTAAAATGCACTTGTAAACTCTAGGAAAACGGAAAAAAACAACACTCTCAAAAGCAAATGAGAAAAAAAAAACAATCAAACCCTGAGTTGAAATGAATAAAGCAGAAACAGTCAATAAAAAGGTCAATGTAACAAAGAATGGGTTCTTTAATAATTAGTACAAAGGGCAATGGAATAAAGAATGGGTTTTTTAACAATTGATATAAAGGTCAATGGAATAAAGAATGGGTTTCTTTAGAGAAAATCAACAAGATTGACAAACTATTAGCCAAATAAACAAAAGAGAGAAGATGGGGTATCTACTTTAATATTTATGACTACTAAAGTTAAATCAAGATGAAGTAAACAGGCCGGGTTGTGGTGGTACATGTCTTTAATCCTAGCACTTGGGAGGCAGAGAAAGGTGGATCTCTGTGAGTTCAAAACCAGCCTGGTCTATGAGAGTTACTTCCAGGACAAGCTTTAAACAATTTAAACAGACCTTTAGCTCCCAGTGGAACAGAAACACTAATTTAAAATCTCTCAACCACAAAAAGGCACAGAAATCTACCAGACATTAAAAAGAATACTAATACTCCACAAATTATTCCACAAAATGGAAACTGAAGGAACATTTCCAGTTTCTTTTTCTTATGAAGCCATTATTACTGATATCAAAATTACACAATCAATAAAAGAAATGATAAACCAATATCCCTTATGAACATATATGCAAAATTCCCAAGAAAATACTTGCAAACAAATTCAAGAATGCATGAAAAAAATTGCTCACCATGATCACTTGGCTTCATGTTAACGTACATGAAATATGTAAATCAAAAAATGTGACCTACCACACAAACAGACTAAAATATAAATAAATAAATAATAAATGGAAAGAAAGAGACCATGATTGTCTCACATGATATAGAGAAGGTATTTTGAAAAATTTTCAATATCCCATTATATCAATTGTCCTATAGAAACTAGAGACATAAGATACATACCTCAGCATATTAAGGGCAGTTTAGATGAAACTGACAGTTGCTGCATCATCCTAAATAGACAGAAACTTTATTTCCACTAAAATCAGGCTTGAGACAAGGATGTCCCTCTCCCCATACCTGTTCAATATGGTACTTAAGGTCCTAGGTAGAGCAATAAGAGAACTGAAAGAGCACAAGGGGATATGTACAGTAAAGGGAATAGTAACATCATTTTTATTTGCAGATTATTTGATTATTTGAGTTTATAAATGTGGTGGCTTCGATTAATGCAGACAAATTGTAATAAATATATACAACATTAATGGGAAAATCAGATTCACAAAACCGAGGTTCCCACGGAGCACAGGAAACAGGAAGGGCCGCGAGCCTTCCACAGGCCCGATTTATCAGTAAACTTTCGCCAGAGGCAAGCCAGCCCCCTTAGAGGCTGGCCTAACCCTACATCTCTCCCTTTTGTCTAAATAAGACAGAACTAAACCAAATACAACTATAAAATAATAACAAATAATAAATATAACAAACAATATTGAGAACAAAAGTTTTGCCAGACATTCTATCTCAAGGAGTCTAAATAATGTAGAGAGTAATTACAATTATATAATCTTCAACTCCGTCAAAGATCTGAGAAGGGAATAAGTATTACTTAACAAATGAGAGATATCCAAAATGTGCCACAAATGACAGAGACAACTGACTACCTGGGCAATGACCCAAAGTCTCATTTGCAATGTTGAGTCAACCAAATTTGGCTAAGGCCTAACATAACTGACATACCATTATCAAATGTAAGGAACTTTCGTAGAATTATCCTATCCTGTCTTGGCAAGATAAGACAACCATGTTTCATCTTTGTCAGTAGATGAGGTATGGGCTTTTCTTAACCCAAAGGCCAGTTCTGCCAAGAAGACAAGCTCCCAGTGGAGTGTCTTTGGTGCTCAACGTTCTCTCAGGAGTAGAGTGGCGTTGCCAGGAGTAATTGTGTCTCGTTGGCACAGAATTCTAGGTTAGATTAAAGGCCATTTTCTACAGCTCTTTAAAGAGGCTAAAGATTATACTATCTATACTAAATGTAATCTCTATGTATCTAGAAGACCTGATTAACCTAAAAATAAACATGACAAACATATAATTCTCAATACCCATGTAACTTGAAGACTAAGAGAATAAACAACTGTGCAATATATGAAGACAATGATCTTCACCTGTAAACAATGTCATTACATATCAAATGTAAACAATTTTATTACATAAATAGTATCAGAGATAGAAATGAACGTTGTGATATGGTAGATGTATAAATACAATATAAGCATACTCTTATACAAAAATAGAGGTAGGAACACTCACATTCAATATATCAATATACAGGGAACAGTACAAATACAATTTTCTAAAAACAATAACTCCCAAATAACAATCATCCCATAAAACAAGTAAATCCCCCTCTTTTTTTTAAATATACCCCTAATTCCATAAAACATCTCCCCATCCCCTCAAACCCAAACCAACAACTAAAAGATGTCCCTAACCCTGAGGGCAAACTCTGTTAGGAGAGGGGATGTCATCCTCTAAGATTGCTTCAAGCTGACAAGGGGGTGACGTTCTTCTTAGGGGCTCCTGTGAAAGTAAATAATGGTAAAATTCCCAAATTAACCTTTGTCCTAAGAAAATTGTAGCTAGTCCCTGAGCACTTTGAGAAGGTCCGGCCAGAGTGTTGTCAAAAATGTGCACCATTTGAAATTGTCTCGTGCAGTTGGTACCAAAAAACAAGTCTAATATTAGCAGTTAAAAAAGGAAAAAAAACAATAATCATGACATCATAAAAACCAGATTGAGTTGATGTTGTGGGGCCCCATCTTCATCCTGAAAACTTCAAAGATTACTGTAAGAAAATTTGTTGCTTGTTATGGGAAATTTAAATATTAACAACAAGGACATATACTGACATATAAAGAAAGACACAGATATGAGGAAAAGCAAAGAAAGTTTATCAAGTATGTAATTATTCTTATTCTTTCCCATTTCATGGCTCCTGACCTGAGACAGAAACTCTGAGATATCTCTTATCAACAGGCTTGGAATTGAAGAGGGACTGAGCCATAGTCCAACTACAAAACTAGCTCTGCATATTTATAAAGAAGTGTTCAATAAAATATATATATATATATATAAAATCAATACTTACAGAATGTATAGAATTTTACTGATCCTTAGTGGGTTGTAACTATTTTCCATCCATCAATGATTAAATATTCAGGGTTCCTTAAATTCTTTGAAGATCAGTATTTTCCTGTGGAGAAAAGAAAAGAACCCTGCCCCAACTGATTTGTATTCCTTACCATCAGTGTGCTCCCCATCCTTGTTGAATGAATTGTTATTTATCTTTTCCAACTGGCTTCTCTTCTTCATACCGAACATTTATTAATTTTGATGGTATCCACAATTTTTCATCACCTGTGGAGATAAGAGCAAAACCCCTTCCCCAACGCAAAACATTTCCTGGCTTCCATTGTGAAGTCAGCACATCCTAGAAAGAAACTGGTTGATTTAGTTCAGTAGACTTTTCCATTATCCAATGTCTTTCTGCAGCTGTTGTTCCCTTCTCATTAGCGTTAAGAAAATTCAAGGTTAACAAAGCATTATGTAACCTATTTCTGGGGGTGTTTTCCACCCCTTTCTATTTGTTCAACATATCCTTTATAGTTCTATTTGATCTTTCTATGACTGCTTGACCTGTAGGATTGTATGGTATACCTGTAACATGCTTCATATTGTAATAGTCAAAAAACCGTTTCATTTTCCTAGAGACATAAGCAGGACCATTATCTGTCTTTATATGTGTAGGTATACCCATGATAGCCATGACTTCTAATAAATGAGTGATTACTGAATCAGCTTTTTCTGAAATTAAAGCAGTTGCCCACTGAAAGCCTGAGTAAGTGTCAATGGTGTGGCTAACATACTTCAATTTGCCAAATTCTGCATAGTAGAAAACATCCATCTGACAAATTTCATTCCTTTGAGTGACCTTTGGATTAGCCCCTGCTGGCAGTGGCGTTTGGTTATAGAAAGAGCAAGTAGGGCATTTCTATACAATCTCCTTAGCTTGTTGCCATGTAAGAGAAAACTCTTACTTCAAGCCTTTGCTATTAACATGATGATTTCTATGAAATTCAGAGGCCTGTAGCACACTACCAATCAAGAATTGATCAATATCTGCATTACCTTGTGCTAGAGGACCTGGCAGACCCGTATGTGATCGGATGTGTGTTATGTACTGATGTGGGAGTGTCATATATCAATCTGTTTATCAATCTGTTGATTTCATTGGTTAAAATAAAGACACTGCTTGGCTGGTCCTATAGGTTAGAACATAGGTGGGTGGAGTAAAAAGAATAGTATGCGGACAGGAAGAGGAAGTGAGCTCAGAGAATGAACGCAGCTCCGCTCAGAGAAGCCAGACGCTCCTGTCTAGCGGGCAGACAGGATGGCTCTGCTCTCTGAGGCACTCGTGATGAAGCTCCGACCAAGATGGACGTAGGCTAGAATCTCCCCGGTAAGCACACCTTGGGGTGCTAACACAGAATATTAGAAATGGGTTAGACCAGGTGTAAGAGCTAGCCAATAATGGGCCAGGCAGTGATTAAATGAATACAGTTTGTGTGGTGTTATTTCGGGCATAAGCTAGCCAGGTGGCTGGGGTGTTGGGGACACAAAACCCCGACGCCTCAATTTCAACAGATGGCGCCCAACGTGGGGCAACTGAATCCACAGAAAGTCTGAGAAAGCTTGGGAGAGAGTAAAGCATGTTTTCTTGGTAGCAGCAGTTTCTCGGGGCTGCTCTCCTTGCTAGAGGCAAGCAAGCACTCTCAGCTAAGAGAGGCTTCCTGACTCAGCTTTAGCTGCAAAGCCTTGCAGCTCTTTTAAGAGGTCCTGCCACGAAACACTTAAACGTTGTTGACGAAAAGCTAAACACATGGTTTTCGGTTTTCAGCCGTAGCAGGAAAAAAGCTGCGCTGTTTAAAAATGCCGGCTTTCTGGGCCATCCTGCCAGGGCAACTCTGACTGTTTGAGGCAGGAGGGCAGACTACAGAGAAAGGACTTGAGTGTTGTCTGTTGTAGCTTGCTGGCTGGCAGGGACCTTGAAACACTGTAGAGTTGTGGCACTGAAGGCGGCTCTGGCCGGTACCTCAGCCACAAGGTTGGAATGGCAGAAAGTTAAGGAATGAGCTACATCTAGCCAGCAAAGCCACGCCTTTAGTCCTACTGAGATTGCTTGGTAAATTAAAGACCTATGTGGTCATAAAAATAGAGAGAGAAACAGTAAAAAGAGATTCAAAGATAAAGAAAATTTTTAAATGATTTACAGTGTGTTGAAAATAATATGCAGACTAAAAGTTAAAATTCTTAAAGTAAAAAAAAAATTGGAAGAAAAAGAGAAGTTGGTTGTGATGGTACACGCCTTTAATCCCAACACTTGGGATGCAGAGGGAGATTCACCTCTGTGACTTCAAAGTGTGGTAGTACACGCCTTTAATCCCAGTGCCTAGAAGGCAGAGACAAACAGATCTCTGTGAGTTCAAGGTGTAGTAGCATATGCCTTTAATCCCAGTGCCTGGGAGGCAGAGACAGGCGGATCTCTGAGAATTCAAGAACAGCCTGGTCTACAGTGTCCAGGTCAAAGATATATGCTTAAAAAGCAAAAAGTTAAAAGTAAAAATAAACAAAATAGAGGTTAAAACAAAGCTGTACAAAGATGGAAAATACACAGAGAATTTTGATACTGTATGCTATTATGCTCTGTTTGAATCATTTGAATGCTGAGGAAGGACCAAAAGCTGCTAAAAGATATTTGTTTATAAATGCTGCTAAACTAACCCAACATAGATATTGTGAAAATGCCTTGACTTTGAAATTTGGATTTAAGGACATGATACTTCGGAAAGGAGTTTCTTGTTTTGTTTTCACAGAGGATGAGACCCTGTTCATTTCTTCTATTCCGATATGGTATGATAGACCACGGCCTCCTGAAGGGTTGCTGTGAACGCCTTCAGAAAATTGCTTCGCTCAACTGCGAACTGAGAGGAAACTAGCACACAGGTTATACCATTGAAAGACATAATTAACGACGCCCCCATTCAGCAGGAAGCAGTTTGGAGAGAAATAACTGCGCCCATGTTCCCAAATATGGTTTATAAGTGTTCTTTTACATTTAAAGGGGGAAATGGTATAGGTATGAATAATTTACATTGATATGGATTTTGCTTTAGTGATTTAAATTTAAGGTCAATTTTGTTATATGTATATGTATTTCTGATCTTGATTAGGTGTAGTGGATTGTGTAGTTCACTTAAAAATGTAATGTATATAGGTTGTTAATGGATAATCATCGATAATGGTCAAGCTTGTAGTTATGTTAGTTAGATTTTCTAGATATATAGAGATATATTTTAGTTAGATAGGCATTCTTCATATCTTTCAAAGACTACAAAATAGGACATTTAATGTTTTAATAACTAAGGACTTTTCATGACAATGAGACACGTCTGCTCCTGGCAGCACCAATCTACTTTAAGAGGAAGATGGGCATCGAAGAGGATCCTTATGGAGTTTGATAGCCATTTGGGCAAGAAACTGCTCTTGCCTGGACTATTACATAAACTGGACACAGAGAACCCGCAGAGAGAGGACTACTGAACTTGCCTAAAGGTGATATGATCTTTCGGGGTTCCTGATTCATGAAAGAGTCTGCAAGACATTCTTCAGGACAAGCAGATAGTGACTGCCTTTGAAATTTCCTGCTTTGTGGAAATGTCTGCTGGAAACTATGGGCCTGTAGGCCGAAGACGGATGCCCCAACGGTACAGAGGAACTTTGGGTGACTGTACAGGCAGCAAGATGTCTTTGTCATTCTAGAGTTTGAACGTTGCTTTTTTTCTTGTTTGCTTAGATAATATTGTATCTTTCTGGAGTCTTTGATGGAGTTAAGAATAGTTAGTTATAGTTATACTTTTTCTTAGTTATGATAGAGATTATTGTAATTTTTACTTGATAACTGTTTTATGTAATTTTGCTATGTTAAAGTTAAAGCCTTTCCTTTTTGTTTAAACAGAAAAAGGGGAAGTGATGTGGGAGTGTCATATATCAATCTGTTTATCAATCTGTTGATTTCATTGGTTAAAATAAAGACACTGCTTGGCTGGTCCTATAGGTTAGAACATAGGTGGGTGGAGTAAAAAGAATAGTATGCGGACAGGAAGAGGAAGTGAGCTCAGAGAATGAACGCAGCTCCGCTCAGAGAAGCCAGACGCTCCTGTCTAGCGGGCAGACAGGATGGCTCTGCTCTCTGAGGCACTCGTGATGAAGCTCCGACCAAGATGGACGTAGGCTAGAATCTCCCCGGTAAGCACACCTTGGGGTGCTAACACAGAATATTAGAAATGGGTTAGACCAGGTGTAAGAGCTAGCCAATAATGGGCCAGGCAGTGATTAAATGAATACAGTTTGTGTGGTGTTATTTCGGGCATAAGCTAGCCAGGTGGCTGGGGTGTTGGGGACACAAAACCCCGACGCCTCAATTTCAACAATGTACATAGGGCAAAGCCTGTTCCTGATCAAATCTTGAACCTGGATAAACAATGAGGTTAGTTCTGTTTCATCAGTTATAAATTCAGCAGTTTCAATATGTAAAATAACTCTTTCTGCATATTGTGAATCAGTAACTATATTAATAGGTTCTTTAAAATCCCTTAGCACCATAAGAATGGCATATAATTCTGCCTTCTGGACAGAATCATAAGGACTTTGTTCCACCTTACCCAAGTCTTCTGATTTGTAACCTGCCTTCCCTGTTTTATTGGCATCAGTATAGAATGTATGGGCTCCAGTTATTGGAGCATCACGGACTATTCGAGGAAGGATCCAAGAAGTTCTCTTTATGAAGTTAAGCCTCTCACTTATTGGATAGTTTTTATTAATGTCTCCCAAAAAATTAGCACAAGCTCTTTGCCATGGTTCATTATCTTCACATAATTTCTTTAGTTCATCAGCAGTGAAAGGCACTATAATTTCTTCTGGGTTTATGCCTGCTAGTTGACAAAGTCTCAGCTTGCCTTTTATAATTAACTCAGAGACTTTTTGCACATAAGTTTTCAGTTTCTTACTTGGTTTATGTGGTAAAAATATCCATTCCAAGATAATATCATCTCTCTGCGTTAAAATTCCTGTAGGAGAAATTTTTGATGGCAATATGACAAGAATACAATCGAGCTCTGGATTCACCCTGTCCACATGTGCCTGCTGTAATTTTTCCTCAATCATTGTCAGTTTCTTTTCTGCTTCAGCTGTTAATTCTCTGGGACTGTTTAAATCTTTATCACCTTCCAAGGTTTTGTTCAAATGAATTATTAGATCAGGTGTTATCCCAATAGCTGGTCTTAGACTGGAAATAACTCCTAACAGTCTTTGAAAGTCATTAAGAGTCTGTAGGCAATCTCTCCTAATTTGTGCCTTTTGTGTCTTAATTTTTTGCAAACCTTTTTTATAACCTAAATAATTAACAGAATCTCCCTTCTGTATCTTTTCAGGAGCAATTTGCAATCCCCATTTAGGTAAAAGTATCTTTATTTCTTCAGTCTGTTCAAGGTATCCATGTTTGGATCAGATAACAATATGTCGTCCATGTAGTGGTATATAATAGATTTAGGGTTTGTCGTGGCCCAGGATTTTAGCATATCTTTAACAAAAGAGGCGTGCTTCCCAAAAGTCATGACAGCCTGTTTAATTTCTTTGAGATCATTCATACGGACAGGCTCCCATGTATCCTCCTTGATGACCCTAGGGTTTCTGGAACCAATCACCTTCTCTCTTGTTATTACTCAAAAGGCAGGTAAATCTGTAGGTAGAGCTTTGTGGAAACTGTCCCAGAGGGATTTACCCACAGATGTAGTTAAAATTTGCCTGTCTACTGTTTGTTTTTCTTCATCAGAATTTAGAAATTCTTCAATCCTTTCAATTCTATTCACCATTGCCTTCTGCAATGTCTGTATCTGTTTTCCAGAATTATGTTCCAAAGCCATCATTGAGGATTCTACACTATGAAGTTTGTCCATTAGAGATAACTTCTCATCTTTAGACATAATTTTTATGGCATAAACCGTGCCTTCTTGTATTGACAATCTTTTCGCCAATCTGTCATAAGCTTTAGACAAAATTTGATTGTCACATTCAACAGTTTTGATTCTCTCAGTTAATGTTTCAGTCCCTTCAGAAAGTGACTGCTGAAATTTATGATTTAAATTATCTGTTCTTTCTTCCATAGTAATGAATTTTTCCTTAATACCAGCCACTAATGTTTCAGTTCCTACAGAAAGGGACTGGAGTTTATGATCCAAATCAACTGTTCCCTCTTCCATAGTAATGAATTTCTCCTTAACATCAGCCTGAACCTTTTCTAAATTTTGCTCTGTCAACCAAGTCATGTTAAACAAAGATCTGTTCTCTTCCTGTAGAACTTCAAACTGATTCTTGAGAAGATTATTGTCATGCTTAATAGATTCTAGACGTTCAACCTCTGCCTTAAGAATCCTGGATTCATCTCCAATATTTTTTAGATATTCAACCTCTGCCTTAAGAATCCTTGATTCGTCTCTTAAAGATTCCATCTTACTTCTGTTGTCAAACCACATAGTACCAAGAGAACTACTAATCCCAGAAAGATCCATAGATGTGGGGTGCTAGACACCTCTTGTAAGATCTCCCACATGGCACACTAAAAAAGACTGTTAAAGTCCTGAAATGTAATATTCTCAGACATTTTATTTATAAAAGAAAAAAAAATTTACCTGCAATGACTGGTTCCTGCCAGTGGTGGCGAAAGAGTCCACTTGAGTCCACTTGAGTCCATGTGGAGAGCTGGTCTGAAACAACTCAAAACCAAAATTTATTGTTCTACCTGAGGAATTAGAGTGGGTGCAGAAGGGGTCAGTTTGAATCAGACCAAACCTGCCTACTGTGGCGGTGTGTGTTGCAAAACTGCAGGTATTTAAGCTTCCGTGTTCCACTCCAAACACCAAAGCAGACAGGGAAGGGTTAATTGCTCTGGCAAATGGGTGGGGTGCAAGCCAAGGACACGGCGCTGAGTGAGGCTGCAGTTGCGGGTGCGGGCTGGAGCATGGGCACGAGCCCTGCCAATGGCACTTGGTGCTCTTAGGTCCCCTTGCTCTCGGCCGGGACGCGGGAAAGAGCGGCCCACAGCGGAGTCAAGTTTGCCCGAACCTTGGACACCAAATGTGGTGGCTTAGATTAATGCAGACAAATTGTAATAAATATGTACAACTTTAATGGGAAAATCAGACTCACAAAACCGAGGTTCCCACGGAACACAGGAAACAGGAAGGGCCGTGCGCCTTCCACGGGTCTGATTTATCAGTAAACCTTCGCCAGAGGTAACCCTGTGCCCTTAGAGGCTGGCCTAGCCCTACATGTAAATGAAAACTCCTAAAGACTCTACCAGGAAACTTCTCTAGCTGATGAACACTTTCTGTAAGTGACAAGATACAAAATAAACCCATAAAAATCAGTAGTCTGCCTAACAGTAATGACTCAGATTGAGAAAAAAATCAAGAAGATCATTCCTTTCAGAATAGCCTCAAAAATATCCTTGAATAACCCTAAGCAGGCAAGAGAAAGATATTGTAAGGAGGCCGCTTGGTCGTTCCTGCTGCTTGGCAGCTCAGACCCGAAATAACCACACAAATACTAAATTATTTAAAACACTGTTTGACACATTAGCTCCTAGCTTCTTATTGGCTAACACTTATATCTTAATTTAACCCATTTCTAGTAATCTGTGTATTGCCATGTGGCTGTGGCTTGCCAGGTAAAGTTCCCAGCGTCTGTCTCTGGCGGGACTACATGGCTTCTTCCGACTCTGCCTCCTTTCTCCCAGCATGCCATTTAGTTTTCCCTGCCTACCCAAGTTCTGCCCTATCAACAGGCAAGGCACTTTCTTTTTTTACCAATGATATTCACAGGCATAGAGAGGGAAATCCCACATCAGAAAGATTTTTATAGTAGAAACCTTAAGGAGCTTAAGAGAGAAATTGAAGAATTAATACTGTAAAAATGATCATCCTACCAAAATCAGTCCACTGACTCAGTATTATAACAAAATTCTTCATAAAAATTGAAAGAAACAATCACAAACTTCATATGGAAACCCAAATAGATCAAAATTCCTGAATTATAAAAGATCTTCTGGAGATATTGGTGTCCCAGAATTCAAGCTAGCTTACAGGGCTACAGCAAAGTATGAACCTGTGTAAGACCAATGGCTACTTTCCCCCTCCACCATCCTGTTTAACGTCTTCTAGCACATCAGGGGCTAGTTGGTAGCAATGCAACTTCCTGGTAAGTGCCAGCTTCATTTCTTCATGTTCTCAAGCCAAGTAGTATCTTCAGCAATAGGGTCTTACCATCAAGTTTTGGAGAATAATCAAAAGAATTAGTAATAGTCCATAATAATTGAGTCTTTGGGCCTTTGCTGATCAACAACACCAAAAGAAGCAACCCATTCCAGTGCCCGGGCTTTTTTAATTTGTTAGCCTCTGGTGTTTCGTGTGTACATTATTAAGATGATTCCACTTTGATTCTTATTATATGTGTGTACAATATATTTAAGCAGCTTCTACAGTAGCAGATTTTCATAAGACTTTTTTGAAGTCTTTAAAATAAATGCCTTGCATTTCTAATGCTACACTCATAATCTGTTAACACTGAACATTTGTGTTCACTTTGCATAATTATTTGCTGTGAAATTTCAATTTTAATTTCAATATCATTATAATTTTTTTCTCCCTTAAAGAAAAAGCAATGACTCTGATCTGATAGTAGATAATAATTGTGCTTTGATGTGGAAGTGATTTCTTATCAATAAAGAAACTGCCTAGTCCCATTGATAAGGCCAACCCTTAGGTAGGCGGAGTAAACAGAACAGGATGCTGGGAGAAAGAAGCTGAGTCAGAGAATCGCCATGATTCTCCCACTCCAGACAGATGCAGGCTAGAATCTCCCCAGTAAGCACACCTTGGGGTGCTACACACCTTATAAGAAATGGGTTAGTCCAGGTGTGAGAGTTAGCCTAGAAGAGGCTAGATAGAAATGGGCCAAGCAGTGTTTAAAAGAATACAGTTTCCGTATAATTATTTCAGGGCAAAAGCTAGCCATGCAGGCGGTCGGGTGCACTGTGGTATGTGAGTCCTCTTTGGACATCAGTTAATGTTTAGAAAGAAATATCTAATGATTTCCAGTTCTCAAAAATTTTGTAGATGATGTATGTCTGAGTGGTGTTTTTGTTTTGAACATGTGAGCAGAGGCCAGAGGTAGAAGTTAGGGATCTTCCCTGAACACATTCTACTTACTCTTCTGAGACAGCCTTTTTCTGAGCCCAGAGATCAACAACTGAGTAGGCTTGGGAGCTCTGGGATCTACCTCTTTCTTCCCAGTGCTCTGGCTACAAGTTTGTGGCACCATACCTGGCTTTTCTGTGTGTTCTGAGGATCAAAATCAGGTCCTCAAGCTTGCACAGCAGGATTTTACTGTCTCAGCTCCTGTTTTCACACTTTTGAGTAGGGGTAGAGGGGTAGACAGGGTTTCACTGTGCATCCTTGGCTGTCCTGGAACTAGCTCTGTAGACCAGGCTGGCCTCAAACCCCCAGAGTTCCACCTGCCTCTGCCTCCCGAGCACTGGGATTAAAGGCATGTGCCACCACCGCCCGGCTTTGCTCTCACATCTTTAAAGAGGGTTTTTACCAGTTTCCAACCACACAACAGATAATGAATAAATGACTTAGGAGTTGTTTTCACCCCCTGAATAAACTGCAGAAAAGTTCTTGAGAATTCTCAGTTTTCATACTAGGTTACAGGTAAAGAATGTGTTTATTAAAGTGAATAATAAACACACCTGTTTATTTCTTCATCCCATTATATTGTAAATAGCAAGGAAGTCTATAGGCATTGTCTCTTGAACTGTTCATTTAAAACTTCAGCCCATACAGGAGTAAACCCCGCCCCAGTCATTCCAGTGAATCGATGCAATTTTAATGCCCATCTTCATGATTGTTTTCTAAGAAATCAATAACAAAATGCCTTCCTGATGTGTCCAAAATGTCTTCTTTTCACAGTGAGGAGCCCTCTCAGGAGGGCTGTGACTCCTACCTCCATGACACGCTTCCTAAATTTAAGTCTCAGAGCTTGAGAGTAAATTGAGAAAAGAAAAATGTAGCTTAGTTTTCTGTCACCAGTGCTGCACACACTCTTTGCAGATTTTATTGGATGGTTGTACGATCAGTAGAGAAACGTGGCTACAAATAATATGTGAATTCTCCTAGCTCCATACTCTACATCTCCCTCTGCTTGCTGTGGCACTCTAGAAATGCTGATAAACTGCCTGTATGCCCTTCAAATAAAAAAAGAAAGAAACAAAAAAATTGATCCATGGTGATCACTTGTAGGAATATGGACCATGAGATGAGAGGATGTCCCTCCCACCCAGGCTGCTAGGATGCACTATTCAAGGTCAATTTGCTTTGCTGGTGATTTCTCTGGATACAGTATACTTCCTTTGAGGTTCTTGCAACATCTCTAACCTTTGCTCCCTGCAAGGCCTGGCTTGCAGAACTATGTAACTATGTAACTCATGCCAGAATCCTTCCTGGTTCTTCATATCTTTGTCTGCTTTCTTAAAATTGCCCCATTATTAAACTAGATTTAATTACCTCTTGCAAATCAACACTCATTTTCCTGCTGAAACCTGCAGAGAACCCCACACCCCTAATTGTATTGAGAAACCATTCTATTGACAGAGCCTACCCCGCATTCAATTAGCTGTTAATAGAGAGCTATCTGTTAGCAGAACCTGCCCCACATTTCAAACTATCTAGTGAACTAGGTGTGTCAACTCGTGACTTCCTGGCCTACGTGACCTGACTGAAGGTAACCTCCTGGCCTACGTGACCAACGTGAACCACGCGAGAAGAGTCCAGGCCTCTCTGCCCCCCCCCAATTCCTTATCCTATATAAGCTGTGACCCTGTCTCTAATAAACGGAGGCTTTGACAAATCTGCCTAGCCTCCTTCTTCTCTCTTACTCATGTCTTTTCAGATAGTGCCTCTCCGGGACCCTGGAATTACTGAACTGCAGGGTGGGTTACAACCCCTATACTGAGTAACCCACCCAAAGGCGGTTTACCAAACCTTATATGTTGTTACCAAGACTGGATGGTTCTCTACAAATGGTGTCTTTCTGGTGAAGGAAGAAGGGATGTGGAAAGAGATGATCAGAATTCTAGTGTGCTTATGAAACAGAATAGAAAGAAGCAGGAAAGCAATGCAGATAACAGAGCTGGAAGAGCTTGAGGTTCCTTTGGCACCTGAGGCAATATGGTGACCATGGTGATGGAGGAGAGGCTTAGTTGGCATTCCACTTCTTGTTTTACACTAGCTGACACAGAAAGCAATGAACACCATAAAGCTCTTAATGTTCACTTTAGGACAATACATGGAAGGCTTCTGGGTATTTTTTGTGACTGCAGATTTGTCCATGGGTCCAAATAAGAGAGCTGTGAAGTTACAGCCTCGGCTCTGTGTTCAACACCCATCATCTCAGAAAGGGAAAGAAAATTGAGACAAGAATGCAAAACTCAATGCATTTTATCCAACACACAAGAGAAAACAAGCCTTGATGTGTAAACCTTTCTGAATTCCCTTGTTAACTAGAACAGTGCTAGTGTCCTTCATGCAACTGAACCCATGTGGAGGTCTAGATGCCAGTGGAGTATGTACAGGAAACAAGGCCTGTTCATGTCAGGCAAGCTCCTCGAAAGAAAGACTTAAAGACCTTGCCAGACAAACTCTTGTAGATCTTGAGTTCACATATTGAATATGGACTTTTTGTTCCATTTTTTTTTTCGGTATAAGACACAGAACACCAGATCTGAAATGTTGACTTATTAGGTAGTGCTGGTGTTGCCCTCACATCCTGTCTGTGTTCTCTCACAATGAAGAGAGTGCTTCAAGCTCAGATGATGGCATGCACCTGTAGTCTCAGCACTGAGTAGCCTGAATGAAGGAGATTGATGTGAATTCTAGTCCAGCTGGGGATACCTAATGTGTACCGGGCTCCATATTAAAACCGTGTTGTTTTGAAACAAGATGAAGAATGTAGAAGTAGAGAGAAGGAGCTGTGGAGTAGTGTGCTGAAAGAATCTTTAATGACTAGAAGAAAACCTAAAATTCACGGATGTGAATTATAAGATGCAGCATATGCACTAGACACAAAAATACAGCATACAATATGCATAAAATATAGAAATCTATGTAGCTCTTAGCACTACTGCTCTCTTCTCCATTGAGAAATATTTTCTTCCATGCCTTCATCTTTAGGTTCAGAAAATTGGAAACCTCCAAAAAATTAAGGAATTTACATCCGGTCTGGTAAAATTATCCAAGAACATTGTCATGGGCATGAAACACTATTCATGACATTCAGCCAAGAGACAGAGAAGAAAGTCATTGGATTAGCTCATGCATTCAGGGTTTACACAACTGAAGCCAGGACTGTGAGAGAGGAAATACCTAAACCATGCTGAAAACACTGAGGAGCTTCTTCATATCTTGTTCCTGACAGTTCTGGATGGAAAAAAATATTTTCATAGACAAAGCCACAGAAGACTCATAAGAAGATGAAAGGAAATCCTACTCTCCCTTCACAGTACTCAAAATACCCATTTGTACAGATGTCCTTTCTGTCTTCAATGCTGATGATGGATTAAACCTGACTCATAGGAAGTGTCAGGAGCCGTTTCCCTCCTAAAGATCATTGCAGGAACCCTGAGGCCTGCAGGGAACCCCACACCCATAATTATGTTAAGAATCGTTCTATTGACAAAACCTGCCCCACACCCAATTAACTATTCGCTAATTGTTAGCGAACCTAATCTGTTAGCAGAACCACCTTACATTCCAGCTAACCAGGGAACTAGGTGTATCAACTCACTACTTCCTGGCCAAAGAATCATCATCTAACCTCCTGGCCTACGTGACCTGGACCACGCCGGCGAGATCGCATGCCCCTGCCCCCCAATCCAGGGGCTATATAAGCTGTAACCCTGTCCCTAATAAACGGAGGCCATGACAAACTTAGCATGGTCTTCTCCTTCTTTTCTAGCTCATTTCCTTCCAGGTAGCACCCCTCCGAGACCCTGGAGTAACCGATTGCAGGGTGGGTTACAAACCCCTAGACTGAGTAACCCACCCAAACACAATCCACAGTGGCGCCCGAACCAGTGCCTCGGAGTACAGTTAGCTATTGGACAACATCGCGCAGTCCAGGGACACCAAGAAGAAAAAACAAGATTATGCAGCTGTAGAACTCGGAGAGGTCTGCAGGAGGAGAGGTAGGCACAGTTCACTGTTGTCTAATAAGGGGTGAGACTTTCAAAGGCAGAGAAATTCACATAGGAATTTAATTAATCAATCAGGGAAAGAAGGGTAAGAGCCAAAAACAGAGATTTATATGTTTGATTTATGTGTTTGCTTTATTTGTTTGCTTTATATGTTTGCTTGTGGACTCAAAAGGGAGTCCCTCGAGATGCAAAAAGTTAGGGTACAATCCATACAGCTATGTCTGCCAAGCAGGCTGGCTGCTAGGGCTAGAGAGCCTGCCATATGAAGCAAAAGCTGACAGGCAGGTTTGCTATAAAGGAGTCTAGACTCAAAAAGCTGCAGCTGCATTTAGGATAGTAAATATGCTTCTTTTCCATTTTAAAAATCTTGCTTCTTGGTCAAAAATCTTTAGTTTGTAGGTGTATAAAAGTTTATATCTAAGGTAGATTAATTTCAGTACTATGTTTCTGTAGGAAAGTTTTAAAATCAAAGATTGTGATACATTCAGAGGATTTTTAGACTTGTTTAGGCTATCCTGAGTTTTTATTTCTTTCGTATAAGGTTGAGGATTGCTCTTTTGAGTTCTATATTGTTCTTTTGAGTTCTGTGAAAAGTTTTGCTATAATTTTAATGAACATTTACACTAAATCTGTATGTGAGTTCTGTGAGAAATGTTACTATAATTTTTAATGGACATTTACACTGGATCTATAGACTGCTTTCAGTGAAATTGTCATTTTTGCTGTGTTTCTTTTGCTTTCCCAAGAAAGTAGGGGATCTTTCAAGATTTAAAGTTCTTATCCTACAATTTTTCCGTTTGTACGGCCCACTCTTGGGTGGGAGTTGTAATGTTTCAGCTTGAGGTCTTTTCCTGCGCTAGATGTGGCTTCAGGATGGAATGCTGAGACTCAGGCCTCTCACTAAATTTATCAAGGGCCAGAGTTACAAATGATAATGGTTAAAAATAAAAAAATTTCCGCCTTCACAAGCAGAGATGACGGGACTTAAAAAACTTCTGTCCTGCTTGCTTAAAGTTACTCCAAGATATTTTATGGTATTCATGGATATTTAGAAGGAGGATGTCTCATTTATCCTAGGTGTAAAAGAGATACCTTTGGGTTATTTTCAGATTCTGGCTATGATAAAGTAGTTCTGCTCTGGGCATGCCTGAGCACATGTCCTTGTGGTATGGTTAAACAACTATGTATTTAGGCCCAGAAGGGGTATTGCTAAGTTCTGAGGTAGATATTTGCCTAATTTTAAAAAACGGACATAATGGGGATCCCTCAGTGCTGGGGAGACTCTTACTCTCACTCCGGTCTCAGGACAGCGCAGCCCCCCCCCATGGCTTGCAGAAGACCAGCCTTGCTGTGATCACGTGGGGCTTTGATGAGACAGCGGCCATTGCACTGGGGCCAAGGCTCATAGCCCACGTGGAGGAAGAGTTCGACCCGAGTGACCTGGAAAAAAAAATTTTAAAAATGGGGCCACAGCCCAGTAATCTAAAAGGGTCAAAAATTCCAAAAATCCTATGATGGTCGTGGGAGGATAACTCCCTGCCTCTTGGGACCACTCCCAAGGTCATTATCAGCTAGTTCCTAAAACAGTGCTGTGATAATTGCAGCTGGAAAACCTGTTTTTCAAGGTTAAAGTCTGGTTTTGTCTTCAGCTGGTTCCTAGGGCAGGGTCACTGAACAGGCTGGCCCTGGATTTTCAATTCTCCTCTTCCTGCTGAGGTGACTGGAGAGATGGCTCAGAGGTTAAGAGCATTCCAGGGTCCTGGGTTCAATTCCCAGAAACCATGTGGTGGCTCACAACTATCTGGAATGAGGTCTAGTGCCCTCACGAGCTAATTCTGAATTTTTGATTCTTCTTGCTGGGAGAGTCTGGATTTGTTTGGGTCTTTCAGTGCTGTATATGATCCAAAAGCGGCTGTGCCAGTATGCACTTCCAACACCAGTTTGCACTTTCAGCAATAAAGTTTTTTCTTTACCCACATTTTCTTAAGCATAAATTGTTAACAATAATTTTTAATTTTGGTCATTTTTACAAGGATAAGGTAAAATCTCAGAGTTTTGATTTACATTTATCTGACAGCTAAAGGATGTTATATTTCAACATTTTTTGAGTGTCTCTCAGTCATTTTTAATTCGTCTGAGAGTTTTCAGTTTGGATCTATAACAAATATTTTTATTGGATAAATTTTTAATAACTAATTTCCTGAGTTCTTCATATATTTTTGGAATGGATTTGTGATAAGTAAAGATCTTTTCCAACTCTAGCCTTGTTAGACAAAAAGATTCTCAGTTTAGGAGATATAATTTGTGGTTTCTCACAATGTTTATGCCACTGAGGCTGTGTTTGAGATGTGGCAAAGTGTGCTTCAAAAATTTTTCTCTGTGAGGTTCAACAAAATTTTTATATGCTGAGGCCTTTGGCTCATTTAAACTTGAGTTTTGTACATGGAGATGGATATGGATCTATTTTCATTCTTCTACATGTTGGTATCTAATGAGGCTAGCCTTATTAGTTAAAATGCTTCCTTTTTTCCATTTTCCTATCTGCGAGGCAGACTTAAAACTTAAGAGGAAGATGGCTTACAAACTTTTGGTTGGATGTCCAATGGTTAAAGCTCTAGTTATAATATTCTTATGGGAGACCTTGAGCCAATAGATAAAATTCTTACAAAAAAAGTTTCCAATAGAGAGATTAAGGCTGCCTAGCAGGTACTCAAACAGGTAAAATACAAATCACAGGTAAAGTATACAATAATCAACAAATACAGTATATTAATTATAATTCAGCTATGGCAAGTATGTATATTAAATGTAAAACTTATTCTACAACAGTTTTATAAAAAATGCTGTTTATGGCTAAATCTTCTCAAGTTTTGCCAGTTAAGATATTAAACTCTTAATTTAAAACAGTAGCCTGTCTGGTACAAAAGGACAGGATAACAGCTGAGAGATGGTTTGACAAAATATTGACTATGATCAATGTTTCTTATACTAAATAATAGATTCATTGATAATTTTAAGATTGATTCCTGGACAATTGCCTTTGCTCAATTCAAAGGCCAAAAACAATAATCTTTCCCCAGATGATTATTGCTACAATTCACACAACTGTATTTTGCTAATGTTATAGCAAAAAATTCCCTTAAAGGATTTTATGCTAAATTTTACAAATGGCTCTTCCAATGGAAGAACTGCATATATGGCTAATAATAATAAAAAATATTATGGAGCATAACAAGGCTCCTTGGAAGCAGCTTATAAAAGTTGCAAACAGATCCTAATGCAAACAGATCTGGTATGATAACACCAAGCTGACCTTTGCTAAGGCAAGGTGGAAAAGCCCTTACAATGCATTATGAAAAATCCCAACCTATATATATTTGGGGTCGAGGGTATGTTAATGCTTTTTTCACAGAAAAAAAAAATAAAAGCTGGACCTGATGTTGAGGCTGTGGACACAGAGGCGTTCCAGAGGTGATCGCGGAGAGGTCCTTGGTCCAGTCTTCCCTGCCCCCAAGGAGAGGAGTGCCTGACAACAACCTGCTAAGCCACTCTGCAGGGTGTTCTGCCTCTAGAGTCCAGGGAGACCCGGCTAAGAAATACCAGGATGTGCTTCACATAGCTGAATCCAGTTCACCTCTCCCAGGAATCCCACCTGCCCTGAAGCACAAATGCTAAACTGCTTCTGCAGCTTGAGTTCTGGTCTGCTTTGAAGCTGAGATGCAGATTAAACATCAGACTGTTTTAATCTTTGGGACACAGAACTCATTTTAAATAAAATACTAACCTCTTCACTTAAGAAGGGGAAAGATTGGGGTTCCTGTCACTGTTGCTCAGAGACAGGAACTGGTGGTATTTGATAACAACAATGTATGTCATTGTACTCTTACTGAAATTGATCTAATGATATTTGTAACTGCTTATAGATGTTGGGAAAGGTTTGACACATGCTGTAAAGTGTTTGGGTTTAATGCATATGTTAAAAATTTTAGATTTTGATCCCTTTTACACTGCCTTAATTTTTGGCAGGCAGCACGCGTAATCTTATTGTGGAGTAGGCATTTAGGAAGGAGGATACCTTAGGCCACACTAAAAGGTGAATACTGGGTTTGGAAAAAGCCCTTCCTTCTTGTCTGGAAGATGGAATTATTGGTGCCCAAAATTATATCATTATATCTTTTATTTGAGGAGCACCTCACAGTTTTTTCATTAATGATAGACACAGGGGCCCAATGACAGGAGTTAGTGTGGATCCTCACCTAAATATCAAACCATACAGAGGTTGTAGAAACCGGCTCAACATGGCATGGTTTTTTAGGTACGAGGGCACTCTCCACATGGCCTAAGACAGGGTGCCCTGTGATCTGCTTATTTTAAATCCTGCTAGATACCTTTTATTTGAGAAGCTCCAGGAAACTACTGCTAATCATAAGGCACCCCTCTGTTCCCAGGAGAGGTAAATTGATTCACCATTCGAGAGGAGGGTCTCTCCTTGTCCCAGTCCCTTCTCCTTTAGATCTGACACCATGGTTGACTCTGACTTGGTGCTCTCCACTTAATAGCTACTTGCCTTTATATAAGAAAGGAGGAATCTGTCAGGAGTCGTTTCCCTCCTAAAGATCATTGCAGGAACCCTGGGGCCTGCAGGGAACCCCACACCCATAATTATGTTAAGAATCGTTCTATTGCTCGGCGTCGCTGCCCGCTCAGCACCGCCGCTTCCAACTGTCTCCGCGTGGCACGAGCCTGGAGCCGCGCTCTTTCCCCGGCGGCTGCAGCGGCGCAGGCGGCGACGGCGGCAGGCAGGGAGTGGCTGCGAGCGGCGGCGGCGGCGGGCTCCATGGAGAGCGGCGGGCGCCCGAGCAGAGGCGGCGCTTCCACCGCTGCGCCCCGGCTGCAGTGACCCGCGTCCCATCCCGCGTCGCGCCGGCCGCCCGGCCTCGCCGTCCGTGTCCGCGCCGCCGCCCGTCCCGCCGGCGTCCGAGCGCCGCGACTCTCCGCGTCCCGACTCCCCGGCGGGGTGGCGGCGGCCGGGTCCCCACGGTGGCGGCCGGAGCAGCGGCAGCAGGAGCCCGGCTCTAGGATGAAGTTCAAGCCTAACCAGACGCGGACGTACGACCGCGAGGGCTTTAAGAAGCGGGCGGCCTGCCTGTGCTTCCGCAGCGAGCAGGAGGACGAGGTGCTGTTGGTGAGTAGCAGTCGGTACCCGGACCAGTGGATTGTCCCAGGAGGAGGGATGGAGCCCGAGGAGGAGCCTGGCGGTGCTGCTGTGAGGGAAGTATATGAAGAGGCTGGAGTCAAAGGAAAACTAGGCCGACTCCTGGGAGTATTCGAGAACCAAGACCGGAAGCACAGAACGTATGTTTATGTTCTGACAGTCACTGAAATATTGGAAGACTGGGAAGACTCTGTAAATATAGGAAGGAAGAGAGAGTGGTTCAAAGTAGAAGATGCAATCAAAGTTCTTCAGTGTCATAAGCCTGTCCACGCAGAGTATCTGGAGAAACTAAAGCTGGGGTGTTCGCCAACCAACGGGAATTCCACGGTCCCTTCCCTCCCAGATAGCAATGCCTTGTTTGTGAGTGCTGCACAGCCCTCTGGGGTGCCGTCCAGTATAAGATAGAGAGCTGGGGGCCCTTCCCACACAGTGTCATGTCACAGACATGAGAGGCTTCTCTTTTCTTCTAACACATCTGA
Source organism: Microtus obscurus (assembly GCA_963919715.1). Taxonomy (NCBI): domain Eukaryota; kingdom Metazoa; phylum Chordata; class Mammalia; order Rodentia; family Cricetidae; genus Microtus; species Microtus obscurus. The sequence goes on from CAWTZC010002352.1 coordinate 420,321, forward strand.
CTGCTGCTGGCACTCTGAAATGGCCATGCAGGGATTTGAATAGTTTGCATGTGTTTCAGATGCTTTCAAGTCTTTTAAAATAAACAACAAAACAGCATAAAAAATATTTTAAGACACCAAAGCCATGTGGGATTTCTTTTAGAGCCTTAATTGTAACTTTGGTTTTCATTTTTTTTTAATGGCCCTTCCCTCCCCCTCCCACTTGACATCATTCTGTGGTTTGTTTTGCCAGGTCAGATAAGTTGTCGGGTATATATTTTCACACACACACCCCTTTCTTACAGTATCAAATAGTCACCAGATCTTTGTGTTGGGAACTGAGAAAGATTCTCAGTATTTAAAGAAATATATCCACCTCAGAACATGTTTAAAAAAAAAAAAAAAAAAAAAAAAAAAAAAAGAATCGTTCTATTGACAAAACCTGCCCCACACCCAATTAGCTATTCGCTAATTGTTAGCAAACCTAATCTGTTAGCAGAACCACCTTACATTCCAGCTATCCAGGGAACTAGGTGTGTCAACTCACGACTTCCTGGCCAAAGAATCATCATCTAACCTCCTGGCCTACGTGACCTGGACCACGCCGGCGAGATCACGTGCCCCTGCCCCCCAATCCAGGGGCTATATAAGCTGTAACCCTGTCCCTAATAAACAGAGGCCATGACAAACTTAGCATGGTCTTCTCCTTCTTTTCTAGCTCATTTCCTTCCAGGTAGTGCCCCTCCGAGCCCCTGGAGTAACTAATTGCAGGGTGGGTTACAAACCCCTAGACTGAGTAACCCACCCAAACGCAATCCACAAGGAAGCAAACATTTCGCCATTCCGCTGCATCCCCTAGTCTTCCATCTCTTTCTTAAAGAGACCAGAAACTATATTCTTCTTATTTTTTCTAAATAAATTTATAAATAAATGTTAGGGATGGGTCCTGATCCCACTGCGAGTAGTCCCACAAATAGACCACGCTACAAAACTGTCACACAGATGTAGGGGCTACATAGGTTTCATTTAGGCTCCTTAGCTCTTGATCCAGAATCTGTGAGCTCCCGTGAGCCCAGGTTAGTTGTTTCTGTGGTTTCCTTGTGATGATCTTCACACACACACACACCGCTCATTCAAAAGAAGGAGCTTAGTCCTACCTCAACTTGGTATGCCATGTTTCGTTGAAACCCCTGGGAAGCCTACCCTTTCTGAAGAGAAACAGAAAGTGGATAGAGCAGCAAGGGAGAGGTGGGAGGGGCGGAATGGGAGGAGGGAAATGAGGGTAAACTGTGATCGGGATGTCGGGATGTAAAATAAATGAAAATTTTTAATTAATAAAAAAATCAAACAGTTCCCTTCTCTGGGTGGAAATTATTCAGTCCCTGTGATTAAAAGCCTCCAGTGCTCTCTCCTGACTCCAGCATCTGCCACTTCATTTTTTGTTTGTTCTGGGTCCCCTGTTGATCTTACAGTTCTTATAGATGCTGAGTCTGTTTCTGGCAAGGGTTTCAATCAGAAAACCTGAGCGTAGCTTTCCAGAGTGTGACCTTTGCCCCTGTGGACAATGCATACATTTTACCCCCTCAGAATGGCATCCCTGGTGCAGACCCGCCTGCCCTTCCTGTCAGCCCAGCATCCATGAATTGGAAGGTGTAGCAGTTGTTTATTTGCAGGCTTCTTTTAAAGTTCATCTTCCTACTGTAAATTTAAGCTCTGGAACATGTAGAATTTTATTAATTTTTATGCTCTGAGTTCTTAAGACAGTGTCTAATACTATAGAGACATAGAGTGATATTAATAAACCATCTTACTATCTTGAAAAGTTCCCTGAGACTTTCCATAACTCTGTGGGATTTGACATTAATTTTTTGCTGAGCCTATTTTCTCATGAACAAAACTGAAAAAATTTATATAGCTGTCATAACTGATTATATTTAGGGTATCTACACAAGAAGGATTTTTAAGGAGACTTTTAAGATGGGTCTTGGGTGGTAGACCTGTAGGAGGATCTCAGCTACTCATGAGGGTAAAGCAGGAAGACCAGCTTGAGCTATAGAGTGTTTGCAAGGCCAGCCTAACCAACTTAGTACCCTGTCTCAAGGCAGCAAGTAAAAAGAGGGCTGGATATATAGCAAAGTAGCAAAATTCAATTTAATTTTCTATAGTGCAGAAAGAAATTTTAAAGGAAAAGTAATCAAATAAATTAAAACAGGTACCATTAGCTATGGGCTGATGTGCGATAACACAGATACAATCAACTTAAGCTCTAAATAGGAATTCAGTACATAAAATACAATGTTGGAGCCCATGTGGGTTCAACACAGATAATTCTTTTCCCTAACTGGACTGGAACGGAGTCGCGAGGAATAATCAGACACAGCTTACACGGTCATGATGGAAGGGCATCTCAGGGTCTTTTCTCCTGAAGATCTCCTGAAGATCCCCTGAGAGGGAACACACACACACACACACACACACACACACACACACACTAGACTTGTATCCTAGGTAACCAGTGAATAGGCTTTCTGTCAAGTCCACATCTGTATGCTAGCTGTCACTAGGCCTAAATTAGCATCTCTATAAGATCTTCCAAATTACAAAAGGAAGGAAGCACCAAACCTTCTGACCCTTAAGTCATCAGCTTCAGCCAACACCTTTCCTTGGGTGATCTACACTTATAACAATAGAGAAGGAGGAGCAGCACATCCTGGCTATTGTTAAGCAGAGACAGCTTGTCTGCAGAGCTATGCAACCACCTCAGGCCTGGTATGTGGCTATTGTGCCATATAGAAACATGGGCCTACAATACAACGCACAGCATTAGGGAGAAGAGGCATCATCAAATCTCATGGATATGTATCTACAGGAAGAAAAAGAATGTGTAGTTCAGGGAAGTAATCCATCCTCTTCCAAACCAGCTCTCCACGCCTCTCCACTGGAGACAAAGATAATAGAATTTACCCTACTTGTCTTTGGAGCAATAGTCTCACAAACCCATTCTGTCTTCTTTGCCTTTACTCCCCACAATTCCCCAAGAACACAGAGATTCCTAGTTCATTAAGGATGTGAAAGCATCATTATAGCTAGATTCTCCCTGCTGGATCAGATTTCTAAGCATGTAAAAGGTACAGAAGACAATCCATCTCTTCTGTGTCCACATCTGCCAGCACACTCTGCTACTCACTAAGGGGGAAAAGTCTCTATTTGTAATTTACTATTCAGGAAAATTGTTTTCCATTTAATCACTTGTAAATGATCAACAGCATTAGAGAAGTATTCTTTTTACTGAACAAATTTCCTGTTTCCTTATCAGCATTCTGAACATTCTAGAGTTACTAATTGATAGCCATGCATTACATGTAACATTTCTTTGTCCATTCATTGACCACATAGATTTACCATGGAAATTTATATTATCACTGTATATTTTATGCATAAAATTATGAAGAACATATTTGTTAAGGAATTACAATGTTTCTGCCCATAAGTTGTGTAATTAGTTGAGGGAAGTAAAAAGGCAGGGAAAATTCAACTGAATTATAGCACAGTCGGGCTCATGCTGATTTCCACGGCAGTGTAGAAGAACTTGGAGCAGGGAGGATATCAGGTATTACTATGGAGAAAATTAACAACTGTAGAAGAACCTGAACTGTGACTAGAAAGTACATCAGAAACAGATACAAAAAAGATACCAAGGCAGATGTACAATCAAACCCAGAAGTTGACAGATTCGAAAGAGAAAAGCAGAAAATAGCAAGCACTGGAACACCACCAGATTCAAAACCAGCCATCTGGAGACAAAATCTCTGAGCTCACAGTCCATGTCCCCCAGAGAATGGTTGCAGCCTGTGAGCACGTGGCCAGCCTTTCTGTGCCTGGATCATCATAAAAATAGCCCCATAGGATTGTCATTAGGATTAAAGGACCTCATATATGCAGGCTCATACCATACTATTTGGTGGATAGAGAGCACTGTAGAGTTACAGGACTCTCCCAGCAGGTGTCATTAATAGGGCATAAACATCCAAGAGGTCGATGTTCTTGAGTGTTAGTACTGAAACGGTTCTTATCAAGGCTCGCTTCCACAGACACCACAATTTCCTTTAAAGATAGCAATTATCTACTACTCAAAACCCCAACATAAACAAAATATGTTTGCAAAAAAAGCCCCCATTACTTTAAATTAAAATACATATATAATCTTGCTCTCTTCTTCATGATGAATTTCATAAGGATAATCCCTGTCTGGTAGGCTGCAAAGAACTGAGTTCAATATTGTCTGCCTTCTTTACCATAAATTATATCTCCTACAAACTCTGAAGTTTTCTTTAGAAAATTTAATCCACACTTTTTCTCATGTCTCTTTTTTCTTTACTCCTTCAGATGGCTATTCATGGAGTGTATAAACAGATGCGATACTGAGCCTTCACTGGGGCCCCATGTTTACTATAGTGTCACACTGCATAAGTTGATCAAATTAGAAATTAATATGCTACAACATAACAAGGCAAGAAAATCTTTCTGCACTGTGTTAAATGATGTTTTCCTCATTCTTTGTGTTGATTGAATCTTTGCATCACATAACTTTGGTTCTCTTTTCATAACCATAGACGAGTTTGCTGATAGTATAGCTCCATGAGATAAAAGAGTACCGTGTGTAAAAGTGGCAGTGTTATTAGCACTAAAGTCAAATGTGTATATTTAATACATTAAGCTGCTTGGGTTAATTGTAGCTTCATGAAGCAAGTCCTTGGTAAAGCACCACCTGCATCCCCTACCTGTGCTTTCCTCCTCTTACAGAGGGATACAGCACTGTGATAGCACATGCATATGAAAATAACTTTATACTGTTAAATAAACTCATTTTAGGGGTATGTGAGGTTAGGAAGAGTGTTCCTCTGTGGTTGGTATGCACTCATGCAAACATAATTGTACATTATACCTCATTTGGGGAAAAATAGCGTTTCATTTTTATATGAAAATAATTTGGCTTTTTATCAAAATGTAATTTATATCTTGTACTTAAACAAAATCTCTACCTTTGATAGTGTCCATTAGTACCCTGCACAGCGATGCATCCTCTGCCACGTAGGAAGCTGCTTTCAGCGGCTCTTTTCCTCCCGGAGCTACCACTCAGCATCCTACCCATTTTACCGCTGAGGGACACAGATCACCCTCATTGAGAACGCCAAGATCCAGGCTGCGAGGCTCTCACTGCCTAGTGTACACAAGCTCAAAAATCACCCAAGCCCCCACCCTACCGTAGCAGAGCATCATAAACAAGTTATGACATCAAGCTGTGATCCCAGATGTCCCTAACATTTCCCATAAACATTTCTGTCCGAACTGGAAGAACCTGCCCCAGCAGAATAATGGATCTTCCAATTTGGGAAAGAAAAGCTCATTGTATTTCTCTGGATGATCCAAGAATGCTATGATTTTGACATTGAAAATAGCATCAGGTAGTAAATACCCTAGTTACTAACATTAAGAAAGCTTAGCTTTTATAACATTCCCAAATTTTATTCTGTATTTTACAATTTCTGAACTATTTCCATTAGTTATGGCTAAAGAAACACGATTTCGTGCTGGCATTCATTTTGGCACCTGCTAGCCTTTTGTCTTTGACTCGTTCCCAGAGATAAGTTCCCAACAGCCCTGACTCCTTAATCCCTGGCCAGAAATGTATGACTGCGGCCATCTACACATTATGATACGACTAACTGCTGATTCTGACTTCTGTAACTTGCTTCTGCAGATATTCAAGGACTATTTTGAAGTTACCTTAACCATCTAATCTTGGCAGAATAAAATAACTCTTGAAATTTTCACCTGTAAAAGCCCTTCCTTCACCTACCTCTGGGTGGCACATCTCTGGTTGGGAAAAACACTGTGGCCCTGCCAGCAGTTTTAATAAATTTGGCTGATTATAATCTGAGTTAAGTCTAGTGGTCTTTCCCTATGGGGTCTCATACTCCATAAGAAGTTATTTTACATTTTTAATCTCTCTCAATTTATATTTTATCACTTAAATTTGTAACATCTTTGATAGTAAATTCTGAATTTTTATATCAAATAATGGAGTTGACAGAGAAAGGCCAATGCAGATGAATGACAATTGAAGAGTCATTCAGAGAAGAATAGACAAAGACTGTTTATAAGATACTGCCTAGAAGAAATAGAAAGTGATATTTGCCAAGAGTATACACATAAGACAGGAAGAAGCCAGCCATGGAAAACAGAGGCTACAGGATTATTCCCCCATGGCAAACGGATTGTACAAAAAAAGAAAGCCTTGGGTGACAGCATACTTTAATAAAAAGGAATAAATTTATTTTTGATAAAAATTTCAGGGTGAATATCAATACTCTTTATACCTGACAGAGTCATATGGAGAGCTCTGCTGGGGACTATCTCAGAGAAGATTACTACAAGGGAAAGGACTTGGTTCTGTGGGACATTTGTTGTAGATGTCTAATCTGTGCTGTACCAAGTAAAATTATCAGATAATTTGAATATAAAAGACATCAATATGAGGCCAGGCAGTGGTGGCGCATGCCTTTAATCCCAGCACTTTGGAGACAGAGGAAGGTGGATCTCTGTGAGTTCTAGGCCAGCCTGGTCTACAGAATGAGTTCCAGGACAGGCTCCAAACCTACACAGAGAAACCCTGTCTTGAAAATAGTGAATGTGAAATCCAATTGCTGTGCCATCTTAGTTAACTGATTTTCTGATCTTTGTTTTCCTTAATGCTATACTGTATAAATCATTACCCTACCTACAGCAGTTTCGGCAGAGAGAGAAAAATCAAGTATATGTCAATACTTTGATACAAAACATAGTTTCTATGCATGGTGATACATTTGCTATTACCTTTCAGGGCTCTCTGTGTTCTTATTATGAAACCACTATAATTAAAATGAGTGAATTAAAATGGAGAAATACACAAACATACCCAACAGCCCTATAAGTGTGAAAAAACAAAGAGTCATTTTATGTGCTGTCTTAAATTCTGCTTTTGTTTCTTTGTAATTAGCTCATCACAGAGCCGACTGTGTTAACTACACTTTCTGCGTCCTTGATATTTTGACACTGGTGGACCTTACCGATGAGAAGGGAGGCTTCCTCTACAGGCTAGCTAATTTATGAAGCTGCCACCTTGCCTGAGAACATGGCTTTCATGTGGAAACCAACTAATTCAGAGTTTATACCACCAACTGCATTGTTGAGCAAACAAATCAATGACTTATCTGCTGTAAGTAATCACAGGGACAGGAAAAAGAAGCTGGAGACCTGTAAAAGTCCCACCTATTTCCAGAGGCTCAGGGGTCACTGTGGTTGAGGAAGTGAGTAAGTTGGAAGAGCCACATGTCAGGGAGATCCTGATTGTAATAAAGTTGTTAGGGATGACAAGACCTTGCACACGTGAACTTACCAGCATCTTGACTTGCCTGCAAAAGATCAAGTCAGACTAGATTCTATCATGAAGTTGGGTGGGGGCTAAAGAGCCCCACCCCTGACTGGCTATTGACAGTTAATGATTTTTAGAAGTAGAAGAATCATAACTTTTTATGTGTGGCCCCTTAATAGATTATTACTCTCTAGTGGATGGCCCCATGCTCATAAGTATATGAACAGCACCAATGATCTCAGCAAGTTAATTTTATATTAAAAAAGGAAAAAGACACAAAGTTCATAGGGGTATAGAAGTGGGTATGAATCTAAAAAGGCTTGGGAAGGAGTCTGGATGAATATTATATAAATATTCTGTATACATGTATAAAGTTCTCTCAAACAATTGATAAAATTGTTTTTGAAAAAAGTATACTTATTCATCTACAAAAAAATGTGGTTATAGTCAAATAGCCAATTGACCAAAAAATGACATAATGTTAGTATTCTTTTATGTTTGAATGCTTTGTTGTATCAAACTTCTCATTCTAAACCTAAAGCAACCCATAGTCTTTAAAAGATGTAGATTATTAATAAATAATAAAGACATGCAGTTAAATGTCACCTTTCAAAATTTTTAATTCTTTTTTTAAATTTATTAGATTAAAAAAAAATACAAATCCAAATTCCCACTCCCTCCTCTCCTTCTATTCCCTCCAGACACCCTCCCACCCCACCCCCATCTAATCCTAAGAGAGGGTAAGGCACTTTGCTTTGTGGAAGGTCCAAGTCCCTCCCTACTACATCTAGGCTGAGCAAGGTAAACATTCAAAGAGAATAGGATCCCCAAAAGCCAGTACATGCAGTGGAAACAAATCCCAGTGCCACTGCCAGTGGCCCCTCCGTCTGCCCCAGCCATGTAACTATCACCCACACTTAGAGGAACTAGTGTGGTTCTATGCTTGTTTCTTCCCAGTCCAGCTGGAGTTGGTGAGCTCCCATTAGCTCAGGCAGACTGTTTCTGTGGATGAACCCTTCATGGTCTTGACGTCAAAATTTTTAATTCTTAAAAATAAGAAAATGTTGAGATCACAGCATTGTTTAGGCAGTTGTAGAGTCCCTAAAGTTTGAAAGTTCTCTCTGTATCAAAATCTACATGAGTGGTAAATTTTGAACAACCATGATCAAAGAACAACAGAAATTTGTAAAAGGCAAGATCCCATCAGATAGGAACAAAAGAAGAAGAGGTAGAAAAATGTGAGAGGCAGGAGAAAAGAATTTGGGTGTAAGGAATCTGACACAGAGAGAAAAGGTGTGTGTCTTTATCTCCACATCTTCCGAGAGGGCTGGAGTTAATGAACGCCTTCTGTCACTGCCTGCTGTGCTGAGCAGTCATAGAACAGCAAATTCTAAAGATTCTGGACGGAAAGATGGATATATGATTAATTTATTGCTTGCCAAAGGACCCTTTGTAGTGAAGAGTAAGTAGTGAAGCGCTGAGATGCTGACAAGATCTGATACAACTATCGATGCTTGTTGGAAAACACGAACCCAGAGCCGCAGGAACAGCAACAAAAGGAGACAAAATGAGCTCCATCCCGCGGGAACCAATGCAGTGTACCAGTGGGACCCAACAGACTGAGCCAACAGTAGCACAGGGCTATGTAGGTGTCCTCTCTATAGTAACCAAGTTTGAAATGACATTTCACTCCATGGCTATATCTAGCCTTCAGTGTTCCTAAAGTCATCTAAGAGCCTGAAAACGAGTCTGGGCCTTGCAGTAAATGAGAACATCAAAGTGAGTGAAGGCATCACAGTTTTTCTCCTTTATACCCAAACAATCCGCCTTTTGAATTTCACCAGAGAAGTTGTTTTTATCTTGTATGAACAAGTGAAAATACAATGTCTGTAGTCCAGATGTATGGTATGAGATAATCAAATATCAAAATCAATATCAAAAGTGCTACTTATCCATGTTTGTGGAACGTCTCAGTGGGATAGAGATTTTGATGCATTAGCATGAAGACCTAAGTACATAGCCCACAAATCATCCACAAAATCTACATGAGTGGTAAATTTTGAACAACCATGATCAAAGAACAAGCTGTGCATGACCTTGTACACTCAGGTCTCCAGCAATGTGGAAGGTGGACATAGTAGGATTTCTGAGGTTACAGGCTACTTGCCTACCTCCAGATCCAGTGAAATATGCTGTATCAGGAGATAACGGTGCAGAGTGATAGAGCAGGACGGCCAAGGCCCTTATCTTGTCTTTATATGTGGTGTACCTGTACACACACCGGCAAATGTACGGCAAGGAAACACAAGCACACATATGTGTGGGGAAGCCTTAGATGAGGGTGGGAAAGATCAGTGTCACAAGTGACACAATGGTTTTAAAATCTTCAGCGCATTTCACTATCAAGTTTTATGTCTTTAAAGAATCCAAACCTCCCAGGAAAACTCAGCTTTGGTGGTTGATACTATGCGCCCCATTCTATCGCTGTCACAAATATTCACTTAATTTTCCAAGATCAAAACTCCCCTTTCATCTTTACCAAAGACTTTATAGGACTTGATATCTGAGAGCTCCAAGATTATGACTTTTAAAACTATTTTGTTGTTGCTTTTGTTTAGCCTACAAAGGCAGCTGGTTTCATAAACAGATAATAGAGTTCAGTAATGATGTAAATATATTATAGTCTCAAGAAATAAAAAGGAATAGTTAAGGAACAGAAAGTCAGACAAAAAAAAACAAAGTAAAATTCTGCTTATGCTATTTTTACATGTTCCTGACACAAATTAAATATATATTCATATCTATATACTTATATATGTCATATTATATTGTATGTAATCATAGAAATATATAAACTTTTAACAATTTCACTCCATATCAGAAAATGTTTGTAATGAGAAATTTTATCTTTATTTCTTGTGTACATTTTGAATTGTTGTTCAAATCTCCTCCACTTTATGCCAGTTAGCAAAAGTCGTGCGCTCTGGCATTGGCAGCGCAGATGGCAAGGTCTGTCACTTTCATCCAGAGGTGCTTAATCAGATCCACAGTGCAAGAGGCGCCATCAATCGCCGCAGGTTTCCTGTCAGTTCCTGTCTGTGGCGTTAATAAAGAAGTAACTGAAGGGTCATAGATGCCTTTCCGAGATGGGTCTGCAGTCTAATCTCTCACAGACGACAGCCTTACAAACTTACAAAACCACTTCATCATCCAAGAACTTGCTTTTTAACATTTCATTGAGTCACATACAAAGGACACCACTTATTAACAATTGTTTCCCTGCACTCTGCAATGTGGGGCTGTCTATGTTGGCAAGAGAGGGACATCTGAATGTACTGTTACTGCCCAACCGATCTCTAGGTGAGAATCAGTAAGTCTGAGAGAGACCTCAAGATTGCTTATGCCTGGCCTTTACAGAGCATGGTAACCCCCCTCACAGATGGACCTCAGGTGACTCATTATGGAGATGACATTTCATCTTTGTATCAAAAATGTTAAAATTACTATTTTGCTAAAATCGCTTCATGTTCTCATAAATATAATTAATTTGAGAATTATTCATAAGTTTTGAGGAATCATTTTCTGTATTGAAAACTCCCAGTTGTGCCATGCTGTCTTTCATCATGCCTATGTTCACAACTCTGGACCACATGGCCATTTATGCGCTGTCTTAATTAATGTTGGGTATCATCTACAGGGAAGACACATCCTTGACATTGAAAATCACCAATTGTTTAGCTGCTCAGCATACTGTAAGACAGTCTTAAAATATCACCATGACAAAGCAAAATGAACATTCTCAACAAAACAAAGCTGGATGACAATATTGGGGTATCATTTAATGTTGGAGAAAAGTTATACAGAACATTCTCCCAGGGGAGTTCACGTGGCTTTAAACATTAGAATTTTGCTCTAAAATATAATTTCAAAGTTTCATTGAAATTTAAAGACATGTTTGATCATATTTTCTTTGGAGTCACTCTATTAATAAATAAACAAATAAATAAATAAACAAACAAATAAATAAATAAATGATTTAGCTGTTATTGAGAGTCTCAAACATGTATATAAAGTATTTTGATCAAATCTAATTCTATTCCCTCACTTCCGATCCCTTCACTCTCTCCTCCACCAACATACTCTCCCAGCTTCATGGGTTTTATTTTTCAAACCACTTAGTCGAGGTGCTGCCAGTGTGTGCATGAGTGTAGAGACCACTTGCAGGAACATGTCTCTCCCCACCTGTTTTCCTTACCCCCTTTCCAGCAGCCATCAACTGCAATAGCTCCTCAGGCATGGGTGTGACCTGGATGCTTTCACCTTCCATGCTGGGATTTCATCTGGCTTAATCTTTTTTTACTAATAAACATCAGTGTATTTTACTATTTACCACATCGAAGTGATAAATTGATATGTCAAATTCGTTTTTTCTAACTTTTGTTTTTATTCTCCCAACAGTCATACCAACCATTCTCCTCTCCAGCCTCCCTGTCCCCCACTACCCTCTCCCCAGATTCACTCATCTCTATTTCCCGTCAGAAAAGAGCAGGCCTCCCAGAGGGATCTTCACAACTGAGCATAACAAGTTATATTAAGACTAGACACAAACCCTCATCTGAGGGCTTGGCTAGGCAACTCAGTAGGCAGAAAAGGGTCGCAAGAACAATTGAAGGAATCAGAGACACCCCCACGTCCACTGTCAGGAGTCCCACCAAAATACCAAGCTAAACAATCATAACTTATTTGTAGAGGACCTAGCTTAGTCCATACAGGCTCTGTGATTGCCATTTTAGTCTCTGTGAGCCCCTATGACCACAGCTCGCCTTAGTTGATTCTGTGATGTCCTTACCCTTCTGGATTCTACACCTTCGCCTGGGAAACACAGTAGAGCTGGCCCTGAAGGTGTAGGTATGGAAGAGCTGACCCTGAGGGCATGAAAGCAGGATTCCTGGCCCCAGTCTTTGCTCATCACTGCAAGAGGTGAACTAGACAAGGGAGAACTCACCATGGTGATGAAGATGGGGAGAATTGGTAGGCTGACCAATCCTGCCAGGCCCAGAACCAGGCTTATGAATTGTCCCACCCCAACATCCACCCAATACATCACCAGCTAGAACACGTGAAGTGGCCTGTCCTGCAGACCCAAAATGCATGATCTTCATAACACAGGGCAGAAACAGGATATCCAAGGGGGCCCAGCAGCAATAATGTGGCAGAAACCAGAGGCCTTAAACTAGACCAATGACTCTTTGCAATGAACACTTGCATGTAAATATATATGGATTAAAGGTTTACTAAGTGACTCACTGTGTCACACTGCAGTTTCCATGACAAGATTGTTCCTTTTTTCCTTCTTGCTATTTCTTTTTTTTTCTCTTAAATTTTATTTTATTTTATTTGTATGGGGGAGGTTGCAAGGGCAGAGGGTGGTACAAAGGAAGAGGAAATGGAAGAGATTGAGATGTATGCTGTGACTGACACAAAGTAAAAATAAAGAGAAAGTTTAATAGAAAATAGTAGTGAAAATGAATGAATGATGTTTTATTGCCATTCTTTAAAAAAAAAAGCCCCAAAATACTGTCTGTCATTCATTATATGGTATTAAAAAAAAGTGTCAGACATAATCCCAGGGCCTGGAAGGTAGGAGGATTGTGAGTTGGATGACAGCCTGGGCTATATAATAAGACTCTGTCTCAAAACAATGTAGATTGTAATACATGCATTTTTACATACATAAAACCATGCTTCTATCCATCATAAACAGCAAGAAGATATCTTAATGAAGAATGACGTTTCTTATTTAGAGGAAAATTGTGACACATTTTTTGGTTTAATAGAAAAATATACTGTGTTCTTATTACATCCTTTATATGAAGAAGGCTATCTTCATGTTACTGTTTTACTGACTATACAATTAAAATGTGTCGAATATGACATGCTAGTCACTGATAAGCCTGGAATTCGAACACCAATAATTCCATGGTTGTGATAAATGTTTAGTTTCTCTTATCATAAATTTCTAGTATATACAAAGTGGATACTTTGTATATTGATCCTACTTAGTGGCTGTCTTCATTATGATACTTTGTGTCAATATGTATCTTCACCTGTCTCTCAAGTTTATAGTCAATTATTGTATAATTACAATCATTATGAAAATAACAAAGAATGTCAATAATTTACATAGATTATATGCATAAAAATTCATATTTCATTTCTATATAGAATCTTGGTAAAGGATTCAGAGATGGAGGGTCCTTCACCACTGTCAATATTCCTTTGCTGTTTATCCATGAACTGTAGCATTTTCACTAATAAGAGTAGGCTATCAGAGTGGTAAACATATTTTAAGGAAACAGTTTTCTCAGCAGAGGTCACTGCAAAAATGTGTGTGCCACATTTGCTTACACAAGATGTCCCTTTATTTCTAACTTACATAACTGGATCATTCCTGCTCACCTACTGATCAATATGATATTCACAGACTCAGTCAAAAGGACAATCTCTTAAAACAAGGGCATGAAAAACATGAAATCCTTTCAAATTACTTTCTTTTAGTATCATGCACTGTCTGACAGTTATTTTGGATTAATATGCATTCTTATATCTTACTCTCTAATTGACTGCTTCATATTAAATGGGCAGGATATTGAATAACTGAGTATACAAATTGCCATAATTACATTTAAGCCCAAAGTATATACTTAAATGTTATCAATTATGTACTGATAAGTAAAGATATAATTTAATCAGAGCTTGAAACCCCAAGCCCCATCATTTGCAATTTGACTGTCATATAAAATGTGAGGCCTCTCAAGTCATTCTGACTTTCTCCTACAATCCACTGCAGCAAGACTTTTCTTATTATTTTGCAGACAAAATTGAGGACCTTAGCATATTTTTTCCTAAAATATGATTCTTATGAAATTTCCTGGCCAAAGCTTCCTGATTTCCTAATTCAAAAAAAAAAAAGAACAACACACCCAAAAGCAGCAGGTTACGAGGGGTGCATATACTGTTATAGAAACAGTGGGGACTAAATAAATTTATGATTCCTAGGAACTGCTCCCCACAACCCTAAACCTTTTCTGAGGAGTGGGAAGCTCAACCACACATGATCCCACTTACCAAAAGATTCCAAATAGCAGTGGCGTTCACAGGGTAAGCTTGGGAGAACATTCTGATTCCAGGAATGAAAGAAAGGCAGATTGACTTCTTGTTCATTTCTTTCTGGGCCTTAGATCCTAAATTGCTGGTTACTGACAAGGAAAGGACCTAGGATTTCCTGTCGGCTTCTCTTATATCTGTTGCAACTGTCGAACATCCCACTACTATCCTCATGCAGTTTTAGGAAAAAAATAAAGACAATTGTCCTCAAATATCAACTTCACCAAAACATATAGAATAAAGCATACAGTCTCCCACATACCCTAGCATTCAGTGGGACCCACCTTGCCTTCCCCATAAACTTCATGACTCACCAACCAAGGCTTCATTGTATTGATTTTCTTGGACTACATTTTCAAAGGAGGGTATGAACGAACATCTATGGACCCAGACAGGACACTGACAAGAAACCAAAAAGGCCAAGTCGACCTTAGGGAGTTTTTTATGGGGGAGGGGTTAGTTTCAAAGTTTCCTTAGTTTGGTTGAGTTTTATTACTTCATGTTCTCACTCTCCTAAAGAGAATGTTTCCTTTCAGGAGAAAGAGCTAACCCACACCAATATAACCATGAAACAAACTCTAGGTCACACCTAGTAAACCTTCAGACAGTGGAATGGTGCGAATCACATTCAAGATAACTTTTTACCCTTTGTTTAACCATTTCTGGATCCTGTCATGCTGACATATTTTAAAGTATATTTTCATACTGCCTTTATTTTTATTTTATTTTATTTTATTTTATTTTGGTTTTTTGAGACAGGGTTTCTCTGTGGCTTTGGAGCCTGTCCTGGAACTAGCTCTGTAGACCAGGCTGGTCTCGAACTAACCATTCCTGTTGGCAAATGAAGGTTAACCAGAACACTTAACAGTCCCTGGACTCCAGAAATTATGTAGATGATGGAAAACTGTTTTGAAGAGGAGAATATGCTCATAAGAATCACCCTGTGAGAATGCCTTAATCATATGTCAAATAGACCAGAGTATGAGACATAGGAAATGACAGGGTTGTGTCAGAAGTCATGTTGTGGGTTTCCCCTCTGTATACTATGAATATGTTTTATTACCATTGGATAATAGAGAAGTTGCTTTGGCCTGTGGCAGGGCAGAATATAGGTAGGCGGGAAAACTAAATGCAGGAAGAAAGGAGGAGTCAGGCAGATACTACGTAGCTACCCAATAAGCAAGAAGTGAGGTAACAAACCACAAGCCTCATGGTAAATTATAAAATAATACAAATGGGTTAATTTAAGAAGAAGGAACTAGCTAGAAATATGTCTGAGAGATTGGCCAAAGAGTGTTGTAATTAATAGAGTTTCTTTGTAATGATTAAGGTCTTGGAGGCCAGGAAACAAAAGCACTGTCTCCAACTGAAGACAGACAATAAAATGAAATCCCATACTAGCTCATAACTGAGTATAATAGAGGGTTATTTATTTAGAAGTAGACTCACAGTCCTCTGCTCGAACGAGGTACAGCAACCAAATCCCACAGCTGGAAGAGAGAGCAAACACATGCTTTACATTAGCATTTATAGCTTAAGAGGCCACGCCCAAGTGAGCGGATAACTTAAAGGCTACTGGCAATAAGAGAGTTCTAAGCCTATTACAAAATTATATACAATAGGAACAAATATCGGGTATAAAATTTAGAATTACAACTAGCATAAACAAAATCAAGCAAGAAACATGTGATAATTGTTTCAATAATTAGGGCTACCCTGAGGAGTTTAAGTCTTGTATTATGAGTAACTTGGCTGAATCATGAGACGAAAGTAATTACACCTATCTAGTCTTCAACTCCATTGAAGATCCGAGAAGGGAAATAAAATTACTTGAGTAAGCAGGAATTGCAATCAAACAACTTCCAAAATGTGCAACAAATGACAACTAGCTACCTGGGAAATGACCCAAAGTCTCATTTGTGATTTAATTGAAGAGGAAGACAGACATTGAAAAGGCTCCTTATGGAATTTGCTAGCCATTTGGGCAAGAAACTGCTCTTTCCTGGACTGCTTGATGTTATGCTGTATGAACTGTACACATAGTACCCACAGAGAGATGACTGCTGAACTTGCCTAAAGGTGAGACAGTCCTCCAGGGTTCCTGAAAGAGTCTGCAAGACATTCTGCAGAACACAGAAGAAAGTGACTGACAAACTGCCAATATAGGTGGAACTGTCTTTAAAATTTTCTGCTTTGTGGAAAAGTCTGCTGAATACTATGGGCCTATAAACTGAAGATGGATGCCCCAATGGTACAGAAGAACTTTGGGTGACTGGCCAGGCAACAAGATGTCTCTGCTAATTCTATAGTTTTCGAAGTTGTTTCTAATGCACTTCCTATTACTTAGGTAATATTATATCCTTCTGGAGTCTTTGTTGGAGTTGAAGAATGAATATAGTTATAGTTTTCCTTAGTTATGATAAAAGATAAAGAAGATATAAATATTGTAACTGTGACTCTTGCTTGATAACTGTTTTGTTGTATGTAATTTTATTATGTTAAAGTTAAAGCCTTCCTTTTTGTTTAAACAGAAAAGAGGAAATGGTGTAGTAGTTCCTTCTGTATATGCATTGCTTTTATTGGTTAATGAATAAAGAAACTGCTTTGGCCTATAGCAAGGCAGAACTTAGCTAGGCGAGGAAAACTAAACTGAAGGCTAGAAGAATGAAGACAGAGTCCGTGAGAAGCCAGGTAGCCCCACCGGAGACAGATGCCAGGACTTTACCTGGTAAGTCGCAGTCTTGTGGCAATACACAGATTAATGTGGATGGGTTAATTTAAGATATAACTTAGCCAGAAATAAGCTTACGCTATTGGCCAAGCAGTATTACAAATAATATGGTTTCTGTTGATTATTTTGGGCTGACCAACTGGGAACAAACATGCTGCCTCTTACAACATCCAATTACAAAGACCCAAGCTGAATAATATAAGGAGCTAAGCTAACTTCCATCATTTATCTATCTGCTTTCTGAGTGTGGATGCAGTGTGATCTGCAGCCTCCCGTCCCTGACACCATACTTTCACATCTGTGATGCCCTGTGATCTCAAACTGTGAATCCCAAGAAAGACTTTCTCCTTTATTTTTTCATCAGAGAGCAACAAGCAACTATTATTTTAGAAGTAATAAGTCCCCAGCAAGCAGTTTTAAACTGGAATTTAAAACTATTGCTGAAAAATGATAAAATAAATCTGGAGTCAGATCTCCACATGCTACACATACACCTTTCATTCTTTAGCCCATGTCTCAAGATCCTATTAGGAAACACTCAACAATGGCCAAGAGGATCTCATCCATCCTCCATAAACCAAAACACCTACTATTATCCCTACTTACCCACATTTGTGTATTTTTTCATACAGACCTCTATCAACATAGTGTTTGCTATAGCGTGAAAGGAACAGCTGATCCTTTCTGCTATCACATATACTAGATTCCAAGGAAAACTGCATTGTTTTGTGATTTATTAACTTTAACAAACCTAAATCCATAAAGCGTTACTCTCTATAAGTCATGTGGTAAGATGCACTACTCATTGACACAACAAAGATGCTTCTCAACTTGGGTGATCACTACTGGGGAAAGCAACCCTTCGAATAACACTGCAGAATCATCACCACTCTGCATCACCAGGGCAAATGGGATTAATGGTGCAATCCTAGGGGTGCTACCTAAAAGGGGAATCTCAAATGATGATTGTCACTTATATTTTATAAATAAAAGAAATGAGGGACAAACATATAAGATAAATTTTCACATTCAAAAATTATAATCATTGAAATGCAAGTCCTCTAGAATCAGAATTTCATTCTAATGACCACTATATCACAAATTCGTAGACTTTTCCCTCTTTTCCCTGTATCAGCGCAATGATGATTTTCTCTTTTAAAGGATGCACTATAGATGCACTTTGTACAATTGCACTGTTTTGCTTTCTATTACCATTTAAAAATTTGAAAAATGACTTTCCAGTTGCAGCCACTGCTATTTTGCTGATTTGCAGAATTTAGGATGTGGATAAATTACTTATGGGGTTCATATTAGACATATATTATTTAGGAGATTTATAGTAGAAGCCAAGCCAAGCCAGCTGATTCATGTTGGGGAAATATCTTAAAGGAAAATGTTCATATAAGCCCAAAAAGAAATTTATCTCAAGAAGAATTTTCTAAAAAAAGGGACAATCTGAAAGGCTGAGATGTTTCTCACTTGTCTTTGTGTCTCATAAAACTCAGCACTGGCTATTTCTCTTCATCATTTCCAAATGGTATAGATTTTCTTTGTATTTTTTTCCAGAACTCTGGAAAGATCATGTCCATCTCCATTGCTGTTTTTCATTTAATTAGGCAATCTTTATAATGATACTCATCTATGTCTTATTAGTAATGTGAGTGATCTAGGTAGAGCTATGTGTTTGACTTATTAGTAATGGGAGTGATCTAGGTAGAGCTATGCGTTTGACTTATTAGTAATGGGAGTGATCTAGGTAGAGCTATGTGTTTGACTTATTAGTAATGGGAGTGATCTAGGTAGAGCTATGTGTTTATGTCTTATTAGTAATGGGAGTGATCTAGGTAGAGCTATGTGTTTGACTTATTAGTAATGGGAGTGATCTAGGTAGAGCTATGTGTTTATGTCTTATTAGTAATGGGAGTGATCTAGGTAGAGCTATGTGTTTGTGACTTATTAGTAATGGGAGTGATCTAGGTAGAGCTATGTGTTTGACTTATTAGTAATGGGAGTGATCTAGGTAGAGCTATGTGTTTGTGTTTGACTCACTTTCTGTCAAGCTGCAGCTCACCAGAGAGAGCTCATGCAGGAAGAGTGTGGCTATAGAAGAAAACAAAAACTTAGATTTTCAGACAGATATGTGAGGAAAATTAGTTATTTTATGGATATGGGTCTGTTATTGACCATATTTTTCCAATTCCATGAATAGTAGATATTTCAGAAGGTAAAATGAGTCACTGTAATTTGGTAAATATTACAAATTTAACTGTGAAATTAAAGATATAATTTATAGAGGATTTTAATATTTTTATTTTAATATTTTCTATTTATCTACAAAGCTTCTCTGTTAAGCACTAATAATTAAGACTCTGGGTTACCTGATATCTACCATCACTGTCTTCAAAAAGTACAGAGTCAAATTACTAAGAGTGTTACTGTGAAATCATTGTGGCCGAGAAATGTTTCTCCTGGAATTCTGCTCTGTCTAGGTTCCAACTAGAACTGGCCAACAGATGTTAAAAGGCTCATGTGCTACAGCAGCAAACAACCACAGGACAGTGTTAAAGTCATATTGAAACATGTTTAAAGGCAGAAGTATTTGGTGCATTTCAGGTCTCAATTTCACATTAGCATTATAATCTCACCTCTTAAGTCTCTGCAACAATTATATAATGTAACCAGCATCCCAAAACACTGAGTAGCTCTGTGTTGCTCTGTTAATTTTAACAGACACAAAGATATACATACCGGTGATGGTTGGTATCCCATTGCCTAATGTGCATATATATGTGCATATTTATATATTTATGTGCACACACCTGTATGTTTGTGTTTGTGCATATATGTATATTCATGTATGCATATCTAAGCTTATATGTTTATATGTATGTTATTGTGTATTGATGTGTTAATTTTTGTATGCATGTGTATATTTATGTCTATGTACATGAATATTTCAGGTTTATATTTATGTGTGTACATGTGTAAATCTATGCTTGTGTGTGTTCATGTGTGTATTTATATGTGAATACATGTATATATTTAAGTGTGTGTATAGGCATATATTTATGTGTGTACAGGCATACATTTATGTGTGTACATGTGTATATTAAATTTTGTACTATCATCTCCTAGGTGCAATAGCACAACTTCTAAAGCATGTAACTTAGCTTCTACTTTTTTATCTATACATTCCTGTGTTACCATAGCTATAGAGGTATTATAAACAAGCTGGTTCACAAAACTGGGCAGTTTGTACTTGGTGGGTAAAGGCCACTGCAAAAAAAAAATTTGCTTGTTAAAATAAGACACCAAAACTCTGTTTTTTTTTTTTTATTAAGAACCTGATTCAGATCAAGGAGAACTATTGTCAAAAATCATTATGCCATGTATCATTAAGGTGCACAACCCACCACAATGAAGGAAGGCAGCAGAACAAGAGAAGGCTCTTTTGAGCAGAAGAGCTTAAAGAATTAGATAGAATACAATTGGCACAGTAATTTTGAAGTGTCCCATTCTTCTGAATTGAAGGACTCCCAGTCAGCAGCATACATGAAGTGTTTACACAAGCAGTGAGTTCAGATATAAAAGGTTGTCCATGCCATAGCTATTTATCTATTTTTTTAATCCTGTAGATGACCACATTTCCAGTGTTGTGGCTAACAGCCAAAGGTCTAGTTAAACCCTTTCCTCTGGAGGCACTGTGACAGATGTAGCTAATAAGGGGTTCCTAAGGGATTCATCTTTATCCAGGCTAAGTGGGCTCATCTAAGATGAGTCAACTAGCAACTCAGGTCTCTTAATCAGAGGCATAGAGTTCTTTAGGATCACAGAGTGTGCACTAAGCTTCAGATTGTCATTTCATACCGGGAAAAGCCATGCAACAGGGGTAATCTGTGGGTGATTAGAGACTGTAAAACTCAAGTGGTGAATAAATTGGTAATGTCTGAGAAATGGCATATTCAACCCCTCCCAGACTTCAAAGCCATAAGCTTTATGGGGCCACTAAGATGAGAGCGACACTATTGTGGACTAGAATATTTAACTATGTAAAGATGTGTTGCTCCTTTACTTTGCCTGCATAAGGCACATGATTCATCAAATAAAAAGCTGAATGGCCAATAGTTAGACAGAAGAGGGATAGGCAGGACTGGCAGGCAGAGAGAAAGGGGGAGCCAACAAGACAGACCCTTAGAAAACGAGAAAGCAGGATTGATAAATGTAGATGAGGTAAGCAAGCCTTGGGACAGGGAATAGATTAATAGAAATTGGTTTATTTTAAGTTAAAGGAGAAAAGACTAGCTAGAAGCAAGCCTAAACTAAGACCAAGCTTCATAATTAATAATAAGTCTCAGTGTTGTGATTTGGAGACTGACGGTCCAAAAAAAAACCTGCTGCAAGACACATCTATGCTGACCCAACTGTCCAGCAAACAGGAGTGGTGGATGATGTCTCAGTAAAGTCACAGAGAGCAGCACAGACCCCACAGGAGAAACATCCAGATGCTCAGTTACAGCAGTCTGATACTTTAGCTATGATGTAATATTTTCATAGCCAGCTTTAAAAGAAAAAAATTTATTTGACATACATATATCCAGTTTTTGGAACTGTTAATCTTAGACCTTAATAATTTTAATATCATATTGTCTTAGCCAGTGTGGTGGTTTGCATAATAATAGCACCCATAGGCTCATATATTTGAAGGCTCTTCTTAGGGTGCCAGTCAGCACCTGAGAGAAAGGAGGAGCCGTTTGCAGATGATACGAGCTGAGCTGCAGTCTGGTCTACATTGTAACAGAGTCCTCGCATCCCATTTTCCCCCCTGGATTCTTGGCGGTACATGGGAATCCTATTCTTTCCAATCATCCCTTTCCCTTCTTTCACTTCCCCTGGATTCTTGGCGGTACATGGTTATCCTATTCTTTCCAATCATCCCTTTCCCTTCTTTCACTTCCCCTGGATTCTTGGCGGTACATGGTTATCCTATTCTTTTCCCTTTCCCTTCTTTCACTTCTTGCTCTCTGTCATTATCATCTATTAATATCTGGGAGGTGAGGCTGGTTTTCTCTTTGGCTCTTGTTTCTGTGGAGTGGCTGGAGTACTGGTGGCCAGGAATGTACCCAAAAAGAGATCACCCTGGTGACCCCAGCTTGGCCAAAAACCAAAGGTACCTATCGCTCTAGAATCCCCATGGAAGGTCCCTGGGATCCAGATGGAAAAGGACCATACGGAGAACAGAATAGATCTAGCCTGTACATTTCAGTTTCATCATTAAGGACATCTTCCCATGGGGCTGCTCAGCTCAGAGACCTGACATCCTCCTCAGTTCCACAGCACCTGGGCAAACAGAGAACCGACTCTCTCAGAATATCTATCATCCTGGCTAAACGCTGAAAGGCAGAACAACTTCGGAATTTCTCTGTCAAAATGAGGACAACTGAAACCGGATGCCCTGCCCAGAGGAGTCCTTTCTTTCACTAGAAAGACAAAAAGGAAGAAAGGAGGAGGGACCACAGGAAGCCAGGGTGGAAAAGGAGCCAAGAGCAGAGGGAGAACCTGCATCCTCCGCAGGCTATTGTCCTCAGCCATTACCACCGCATGAGATCCGAGAGAAAGGCTGGTCCACCCGCAGCAGCACTGGCTCCTTCCTGCAAGCCTCCCTGCTGATAGAGCTGAACATTGGTGGCACCATTTTATCTCAGTTGGTAGCTGGGTGTGAGACATCCAAGTTAGACAAAAACAGGGACAAGTGTCCCGGTCAGTCAAGGCAGCCCAGCCGCCTTTGCAGTTCTTTAGGAGCATACGTTAAGGATCTGCTGTCCTTCCATGTATCCTTCCTTCAAATACGGCTAATTTTAATTGGTTTAATTATAAGATAGCATCTGAGAGACCCCAGACCATGCTAGACAAGGAATTAACTTTAAGGTATCCAAAAGGAAAAAAAAATAGTTTATTCCTATATTTTGAAGTGTTTTGCTTCTTTCCCCCTCTAAGAGTTTCAGCGTTTCTGGTCTTATATTGAGGCTTTCCCTTAATCGGTCTAGCTTTTGTGCAGGATAAGGAATTAGTTCCCTTCATCTGTATGTGGCTATCAAGTTTCTTAAAACCATTCATGGAAGACGCTCTTTCCTTCAATGTGCATTTTTTCATCTTTGTCAGAAATCGGGTGACGGGAGGTGGCTGAGTTTGTATCTGGATGTTCTATTCTGTTCCATTCCTTCCATCTCCGTGTTTGGACATTTCTTCCGTATGTTTGTCTCATTCACAGTCTTACCTTAATCCTATTCAAAGTCGGCAGTTTGCCTCTGACATCCATTCTCACTTCAGTGTGTGTAGGGTTATGTGTGCATTGATGCAGTTAGCTCTCCTCTTTGAACACTTTGCAAAGATGGGTCAGTGATTCTTCGTCTACCCGGGAGTGCTCTCGTTTCTTTATTTCCCCAAAGCCCCTGCTCTAAGTGGTAGCTGGCAAGCACGGAAGCAAGGGCTATTTCCAGCAAGCTGGCTGGAAACTCTCACCAAGGTGCAAGGCAGGGTCCTGCTGCCTGCTAGCACCTGGAGGAAAAATCCCTGTGATATTGGACTCAGAAGCACGCTATCCACAAACTTTCCGGGTCTGAAGTACTCCTTCTTCTGAAAATGATCTTCTTCTGCCCTCTGGTGGCCACGATACGCATCACGCACTGTCAAAGCAGAGGCAGCAGAGTTCTGAGTCTGTCCGTGACAAAGCAAGGAGCAGGCAGAGTGGCGTCCACAGCGTGCTGTCAATTGTGGAGAAAGGCTGTGATGTACGTGGACTCAGCTCTGCTTGGGTCTGTGAAATAATGGAAAGAAGTCCTAGAAAGGAACAAAAACGATCCACGGAGCAGCGAAGGGTGTATGGGATCATTTTGGGTCTCATACTTTCTGTTCTTTTTATATTTTAACTCACAGGTCTTTTTGTTCATAAATTATGGTTTCAATTTCGTCCCTTTAAGGGATTTCTGTGGATGCCAGTGTGTGTCTAAGTGTGTTTCCTGTGCTTTCCCTTCGGCTCTTGTTTTCATATTTGTTCATTTATTTAGTCCTATTCAGGTTGGTTTGTTGGTTTTTATTTTGTCTTATTTTCTTATTTTTCTTTTTATTTTCTTTTCTAAAATGCATGTTTGTTAAATAATGAGAGAGTGGGGAGAACAAACATAATCAGAATATATTGTATGAAAACAATCTATTTTCAATTTTTAAAAATGGTGGGGGAAAAAAAGGCTTGCCCACTAGCTGATAGTCTTTTTGAAAGAGTCGTGAAGGGGTCTACACTCAGAGAACACCTCCTCCTTCCTTGTCACATCTTTGTGGCTTCCACAGAACACATCAGCACTACCCACTGTGCCCTCCTTCCTTAAATCCTTCTTGGTAAATGAATCTTCCAAAGTAAGATACAAACCTTTAAATGTTATTTATCTATTTTTGTTACCTGCAACAACAACAACAAAATAACTAGACATTTCAGACATTTGGACTTAACATTTTGGCTTCTATGAAACTGTACTTCTATATGAAATGCCTGGAGAATTCAACGGAACACAGTTCACCTTGGAATGAGAAACTGAGAGTATATGGAAACACTACAAAGAAACTATACTGTCTGCAATCACCTTCTACATCCAGAGCAGCCAGGCAGAGACTACTCAAACCAGCTAAGTCTGAAATGACGTCTGAGAAACATTGCTCAGCATTGATCCTCAGAAGACGCACTATGTAGGACTCAAGTAATTGTTTGTCAGGAAGCCAAGGATTGGAGAGGAGACCCAGCTCAAAGGTTCATGCCATCCTCCAGAGACCATGACATCCCTTGGGTACTTTTAAAAATGGTACACTTAAAAATGGGTACACTTAAAAATGGTAAGAGTCATTTTTAGAGACTAAAGGTGGGGTTTATTTGTAGGGTACATGCTTAGAGTGTGTGAGGATCTGGGTTCAGTTCCCAGTGTGCCCACATGCACGTGCACACACGCGCATACACACGCATACATGCACACACACACAGGTGAAATTGCCCGATTCACATACAAGGATAGGAAGCTGAGTTTTTGATCTTCAGTGTAAATGTAGACAATATATTGGAATAAAGATGTAATGAATTCCTATTTCTTTTCAAAATGAAAACAATTGGCAATAGTCAAACCCAGAAGTTTGGAAGCCTGTTCTTCTCGAAAGGAATGGGGAATAAGCAAGTGATCAAAAAAGAATCGGTGTAGTTTAACAATGGGGCGGGGGCTCAGGATCGATGGTGTGAATCGTTCCTTCTTGCTGAAAAGTCTAATATAACACCAGCCTCTTCTGACCCCCATGTTAGACAATTCTCAGCCTTCTACCCACCTCCCACTGTGGTCACGTCTGCTTGGCAACACATTTGAGACTTCCATGGCCTTGACTACGGTCCAGATGCATCAATCAAAATAATTGGCAACTTATGTCTAAAATAATTAATATGATCTTCCAGGAATAACCGTTTCAAGATTACTCTGACCCTCGGTAACTCTGATGTATCTTTGTGGGTTTCTCCTTTAAAATGCTGTGCCCCTGAGCATGGGCACCAAGGAACTTTTCAGGGGCTCAAGCTGCTCTTGGTCTGGCCATCAATAAAAGGAACATAAACTCTTAATGAACTTAATTAACGTGGCTGTCAATAACCATCTTGCGTGAATCATTACATTGCCTCTGTGTCTACTCAGTGCCCAAAGGCTTCACTAAAGCTTTGCTTCAGGCCTCCTCCTGAAGTCTCTGCTTCTCCTCTGCTGCCCTCTGCAGGCACCGTGCTTCCTTCCCACTTATGGCCTGTGTTGGGAGATCCCTTACTCGTGAAGTCTCTGCTGCCCTCTGAAGGCACCGTGCCTCCTTCCCACTGACTCTGCCACCTAGATATCATTCCTGGGCCCTTCAATTCTGCTGCTCTGTGGCCACAGCAGGCTGCCACCATTATACCACTTCTATATTTCTGTGACTGCTTCAATGGTGGACATCAAAACAGACTCCCAACTTTCCTTTGAGGAAACCATTCCCTTCTTTTGTTCAGGGGCTCCTTAAGTTTTGGCCAAAAATAACTAACATTGGCATTTCAATGGAGACTTGTGGGGTTGTGGTCACCAAGTCCTGCTGTGAGTTGATCAGTGCTGGTGGATCGATGTGGCCCCTGAGATGTGTGCCAGCACTGTTGCCAGGGTCTCCACAGCACCCTTCTTTTTGATCATCTTCTCAGCTGACTGCTTGAAAAGGCCGATGGCAGTAGGAGGTGCAGAATCCAAAAGCCCGATACCACTACTCTGTGCTCGAAGCTCTTATTATATCTGCTGCAGAAGGAAAATCTACTCATTCATGTTCAATGCCCGCTCTCTGGTCCAGTTGTGCTTACTGATCCTCTTCCTTTCGCTGATAAAATCAGGTGCAAACCCCTAACCTTTTAGTTCTGCCTGTCCACCTGATGGATGGATGCAGGGGTTGGACAGCTTTGCATAGCCAGGTCAACCTCAGGGATGTCTAACCCACATGCAGCGATGTTGGTTGCCACCAAAACCGTGAAACTGCCACAGTGAGAGCCTTTCAGGGTTATTTCCCTTTGCTTCTGTGGGATGTGACCATGTAATGACTGACCTTTTACACGTGTCCTCTGCTGCAGTTGCCGGGCTTCTATTTTGGCTTTAGAGAGGACACTGGGATCACATCCCCAATGGCTGCTTCCCTCTCTGTATCCAGGTGCTCCGTGGTTACAGTTGTTTTCTGAGTCTTTTACCAATCAGATTCACTTGTTAGATTTCATCTATTTCTTCAAATTGAACCCTGCAGTGTTTAAATACTGTAGTGTTAAAAGAAAATAACCCTCATAGGGAGTGGCACTATGAGGAGGTGTGGCTTTGCTGTCGCCTTGTTGGAGGGAGTGTCACTGTGGGAGCTGGCTTTGTCGTCTTCTGTGCTTCAAGCTACATAGATGGTGACACTGAGTTCACTTCCTATTGTCTGCAGAACAAGATGTACAACTCTCGGCTCCTTCTCCAGCACCACATGTGCCTGCATGCCATGTCCCACCATGTGATAATGGACCACACCCCTGAAGTCATAAGCCAGCCCCAGTTAAATGTTTTACTTTGCAAGAGTTGCCATAGTCATGTTGTCTCTTCACAGCAATAGAAACCCTAACTAAGGCAAACACCCAATAAAAACAAATTGCTATAAAAAGCAATGTTTGGGCTTGTCTTCTGAATCCTTCTTGCATGCCACACTTAAAATTTCTTCCATTTGATCAGCAAACATCTGGCCCACTTCATGAAAGACATGTTTAAGTTTGGTGAGTTCTAGCTTACCATTCCGTAAGTGTAAAATTCTTCAATCCACCCTGGGGTTCAAACATGGACAACCCCATTATATATTCATGTTATTTGACTACCATTTAAATAGGCATACCATTAAAACAAGCCACTGATAGCTTTTTTGTTGTTGTTGTTGTCATGTCTGCTTACTTAGCTTACCAGTTCTCTCTCTTCCTGTCTTATAACCTATCCTGAAACTTCTCAACGCAAGGGAGAATGCTCCCTCTTTCCTGTCCAGGTCTTTTGCCCTTGATACATGGTGGGATGTCTTTGTTTGCATAGGAAACAGAAGTCCACCCCGTGATCTCAGAGAAGCCTGAGTCTCCTCAGATATGGAGTTGAGAAAGTCCCTTCTTTTTGTCCCCCAAGCTTTATGCTCTGTCTCACGACTGCTTTTTCCAGAAGCAGTTTCATCGGAGTTTGGGTCTGATTAAGAATGAGCCTTGGGATTTTCTCACCAATTTCTGCATTCCATTCCGTCCCTTCCTTCATCTTCTTGTGCTTTAGAACACTGGTGTTTTCTTCAGAAGGCTCCTCGATTTTTATTTCTTTGATCACTATTTTTTTCTCAGGGGGGTTCTTTCTTCTTGGAAGTGCTGCGTGAAGCCGTGTGCCATACTGTTGGGCCTCCTCTTGCTTTGTGGCCTCCTTGGGTTGAGGAGGCTCCACATGTTCATCATTATCTCCAGAAAGCTCTTTCTTCTTAACAGTGTTAGCTTTGAGGGGAAGTTTCTTCCATTCCCTCTGTTGCTTAGACTTCCTTCTTTTTAGATTTTGGTTTCTCTTTTCTATATTGCTTCTCACTGGACTTCAGCAGCCTCTCCATGTTCTCCTCGACCGTGTCTGATCCCAACGTGGAAGCTCTGCGGAGTTTTGGCAACATTGTTCAGCATGAGCTGCCAGGCCTATCGGTCTCCTTGACCTAATGCAGAGTAAGAGAGAAGGCACCAGAAAGCTTACAACGCCACGCTTACGATGTGACGCTTACGACGTGATGCTTACGTGCACTTGCACTCATGCATGCATCTGCACACACAGTAATAATAAAAATAGATTTTAAAAATAAAAACAAGTAGTCCTCTGTGCAATATTTGTTAAAATATGCTTTTGCTCTTAAAACAATCTACAAATTCATATCTAACAATGTCGATTCAACTTGCAATGTCTCCTTCCAAACAGATTTTAAATATGTGTACTTATATACATTGTTATTTACTATAGAATGAATAACAAAATTCATATGATTTCTTCAAGATTGTTTTAATATAAATCTATTCATTAATATTGGACTATATATAAATAGATATAGATATTTACTGAAGATCTCTATACTAAGTTTAGTTTTTACAATGAGGCTTATATATATAAAGGCTCCAACTTTGGAATTCTGACTCACCGGGAACCAGACTGCTACCTAATAAGCGGGTCTAGAAGTCAACATCATTTGTAGCTCCCACCCAGGAGGTCATGAACTGGGCCAGACAGTTTAGGACACAGGGTCCAAACAACAGACTCCAAGTGTTTAGGAGGAAAGCCCCTGTGAAAGATATCGGGCAAGTTTTCCCATTTCAGTAGCTACCCCAGGAATTACAGATACTTTAGTGCTTTTTTTCTTCCTTCTTCTTAACCATGTCTCTGACAATAACTGATTTATCATCACAATAATAATATTAATACATTCTTTATTAAGAATGCTGTAGTCTTCTCTCTGCTGTTCATAGGCCTCTGCTAGTCTGGAGGAGCATTTCAGTGAGGGAATCCACATGATTCTGTGTTGATCCTAATGCTTCAGACAGCTGCTCCTTGTCCTTTATAGTCTGGTTAGGCAGATGATGGTGCTGTATTTATAACGACAGTGTTCTTGTAACACCCAGTCTCACATCAGCTGTCATTCCCACCCACTGCTAAGGGGATGAGAATGGGAAGCTCATTTCATTCTGTCAGGGGGCCTCTACTGGTAAAATGGGAGGTTCGTTACATCGAGCTGTACATGAACTAGAGTAGAGAGCCCATCCATTTAGGGGGAAAGCGTTGGCAGGCCCATGTTTCACTGTATAAAATTGAGTCTGTCTGTGGCTTACTTTCAACAAGAAAGACTGGTTTGGGTTCCCTTTGGGGGCCTGGTGCCTAGCTTGATTACATAGCTCTCGCTTTAGCATTCCCGTAAGAACGCTTCCCTTCAGGGTTCTATGACACCGTGAAGCCCTATTGATAGCGTAAGCATTCCCAATCTGGAGTCAGAGGAGTTGTTTGCCTTCAGTGAGAAGGTTCCACATACTTAGGTATATACAAGGCCCTGAGTTTGTTCTAAGCTTAGCGACTCCAGAACATTTTGAGTGATCCTTTTGCATGCCCTTAGGGCGTAAAAAGTCCTCTTCTATAAATGTTATCCCAGATGTATCATCTTATTTATTTTTATCAGCTACAAGGTTCTATGTTACTTGCAGGAGAATATTTATATCATCTGCTTTAGAAAAAAGCTGTTACCTGGGAACATAACCTTAGCACATATCAGCAAGTCTCCTCAACTCCATACAATAAAAATAACAATTCCTAAGGATATCAAGGCTAACATAACCTTTTGTGCCAGGCTCCCAACCTGGGGAGCCATTGGCCCATATTCCTTTTCTAAATCTGGTCGTATAACAGGGGTGTAATGCAGTCATAGTCGTGATAAGACCAACAATTGGCAGCATGCGTGCACAGCAGGTGTTTAGCATGCAGACACAGCAGGTGTGTAGACAGGTGTGTCCATGCCACCAGTTTGGTGCACTGAGATATGGCAGACATGCAAACAGGGGTACTTAGGCCTTCCTATGGTGGTAGTGGGGCATAGCAGACATGACAATAGGCATACCTGAGCCACCACGTGGCAGTACTTGAAGAAGGCAAGCATATAAAAAAGTGTGACCACATCAACTGATAGTTCTGTGACATGGGGTTCCCCTCTGTATGCTGTGAATATGTTTTATTACCATTGCTTAATAAAGAATCTGCTTCAGCCTATGGCAGAGTAGAACATAGCCAGGCTAGAAGAGATAGAGAGAGAGTAGGCAGAGTCAAGGAGATGTCATGTAGCTGCAGAATGAGAGAGACATCCCAGAACCTTGCCAGTAGGTCACAGCCTTGTGGTAATATACACATTAATAGAAATGGGTTAGTTTAAAATATAAGACCTAGCCAATAATAAGCCTAAGCTAATAGGCTGAGCAGAACTGTAACTAATATAGTTTCTGTGCAATATTTTGGGTCTCGGTGGCCGGGGAGTGAACAAACAGCCTCCATCTACAGTTCTGAAACGAGGCAGTGTGTGAACGGGCTTGCTTATTTTGTTGCTTTTTAAACTTAGGACATGGAGGATATGCAAACAGGTGTGCCAAGGCTGCTAAAGTGCTGTACTGGTACTTGGCAAACACTGGAACAGGTGTGTTCAGGCCACAGTGTGACATCCTGGGAACACAACAGGCATGTGATCAGGCATCCATCAGGATGCTGCATGGTAGGTGTGCAAACAGGCAAAACCAGGCTGGTGTGTGGATGGTTTGGGAATCCCCTCTGTATGCTGTGAATACCATTGATTAATAAAGAAACTGGCTTGGCATGATAGGGTAGAGAGGCGGGGAAAACTAAATTGAATCCTGGGAGAAAACAGGCGGAGTCAGAGAGAGGCCATGTAGCCCTGCCAGAGACAGACGCCAGAACTATAGCCAGTAAGCCACAGCCATGTGGCAATACACAGATTAATAGAAATGGGTTAAATTAGGATATAAGTGTTAGCCAATAAGTAGCTAGAGCTAATGGGCCAAGCAGTGTTTTAAATAATACAGTTTCTTCAAGTGGCCTCTTTCTTACAACATGTAGAAGCACTGGGATATGGCAGGCATGCAAACAGCCGAGCACAGCTACCTACTGGTACTGAGACCTGACACACATGGGAGTAGGCATGCCTGGGCCACCGAGTGGCACTCTGGGAACACAGCAAGCATGCAAACACACCTGGCATGGCCACTGTGTGATAGAGCTGAAACACAGTAGGCAAGTAATAAAGCGTGCCCAGGCTGTCAGATCGCAGCACAGTAATAAAGCATGCCCAGGCTATCAGATGCCTAGGCTACTGCATTAGGACACTGGGTCCTGCAAATCAATACACCCATGTCTTAGTTGGGGTTTCTATTGCTGTGAAGACACCATGACCATCTTTTAAGGGAAACACAGTTCATTGGTGTGGCTTACATTTTCAGAGGTTTGGTCTGGTATCATCATGGTGCAACACAGAAGCATGCAGGGAGACATGGTGCTGGAACAGGAGCCTAGAGTCTTTACATCACGACTCACAGGCAACAGGAAGTGGTCTGGCTCACTGGACATGACTTGAGCATATGATACCTTCAAGCCCACCCCCACAGTGACACACTTCCTCCAACAAGACCACACCTATTCCAACTGGGCCACACCTCCTAAAAGTGCCACTCCCTTTGGGGACCATTTTCCTTCAAATCACCACACCACGCCACCATATGACAGCTCAGGGACACAGCAAGTATGCAAATGGGCTGTGCTGAGACGTGGCATGCATGTGAACCACAATTTCTAGGCCACCCAGTGGGAGCATGGGACACCACAAGAGTGCAAAGAGCCATAACCGGTTACATGGCAACACTAGGGCACAACCAGTGGACAAGCAGGTATGCCCAGGCTACCACTTGGTGGCCCTGGGATATGGCAGGTGTGCAAACAGGAGTGCCCAAGTCACCAACTAGCAGTGTTGGGACATGATTTCATGTGAACAGGCAAGAATAGACCGCTATGTGATAGATCTGTGATGTGACATAAAGGGGAGGAGACCTGCCCAGGCTACCACATCAAGGAAACTGTGTGTGTGAGCAGATGCACCCATGCCACTGCATTGCTGCACTGGGACACAGCAGGTGTGTGAGCAGATGCACCCACGCCACACAGCATTGTTGCACTGGGACACAGCAGGTATGCAAGCAGCTGTTCTCAGGTTGCCAGGCAGTAGCATAGGGATATGGCAGGTATGCAACACTCATGCCCTTGTCTCAGCTTGCAGTCCTGGGACATTGTAGGCACTCTAAGAGGCATGCACATACCAGCTGAGAAGAGACATGCACAGGCCACCCTAGGGTAGTACTGGTACACAAGAGGACTGTCAACAGGGCAGTGTGTGGTGGCACTGGGACACGGCATTCATGCAAAGAGGTGCGACCATTTCATTGTGGTGCTAGGACAAGGCACACATGTGAACAGGCATGACCAGGGCAACAAGGGAAACAGGTACACAGCAAGAAATTCTGCCAAGAGGTAGAATTTGGACATGATAAATATGGGAACAGGCATGCCCAGGTGCCAAGTGGCAGCACAAAGACACGGCAGGCATATGAGCAGACATGCCCATGGTGCCCTGTGGTGGTACCGAAACAATGCAGACGTATAAACAGATGTTCCTGACCAACAACTGGCAGTGCTGAGACAGTGCACAAACAGGCATGCAAACACTTCACCAATTTGCAAACCTGGAACAGGAAAGGTGTGCCCAGGCCACCATGTTGTAGCACTAAAACACAGCACACATGGGCACATCTATGTCCAAGCCACTAAGAAGCAGTCGTGGACATGGCAAATCTGTGAACAGGCCTGCCAAGGTCACCAACTAGTGGAACGGTGCATAGGGAGGATGTAAATAAGCACATAAAGCTAACCACTTGATGGCCCCAAAACATAGCAAACATGGGAATAGGCATATCTGGCTGCTGCCTGACAGCCCTGATACACAGTGGATGAGCAAAAGATGCACAGGACTAGAACACATGTGAACGTGAACATGTTGTTAGGACATGGCAGGTGTGTGAACATATGAACTCAAGCCACCAGGGAGTGGCACTGGAATACAACATCCGCAGAAGCAGGCATGCCCAGGCCATCGTGCCATGGCCCTGGGACATGGCAGTTATAGAAACAGGCTTGCTTCAGCCACCACATTGTAGAACTGGGGACTGGCAGGCAAGGAAACAGGTGTGCCCAGGACTCAAGATGATAGCATAGAGATATAACAAGTGTGCACATATCCCTGCCTAGGCCACCAGGTGGCAGATCCAGGACATGGCAAGCATGGGACAACACATGGCACTGGGACCATGCAGGTATGGAAATAGGTGTGCCCAAGCTGCCATGTCATGCCCCTGGGAAAGGGCAGGAATACAGGCAGGTATTCTTAGGCCCCCAGATAGTGATGCTGGGCCCCAGCATGCATGCAAATAAGACCACCCAGCCAGCATGGGGTAGTTTTGAGGAATATGTGAAGAGGCGTACTAGGCAATGTGTGTTAGCACTGGGGAATGGCAGATCATGAAAGGGCAAGCCTGCACCACAGGGTGTAGTGCTGGAACATGTGTACATGTGTGCCAAACATGTCCAAGCCACCAATTATTGTCACTGGGACATGACTTGTACAGGTTGCCAAGGGGCAGCCCTGAAACACTGCAAGTATGCAAACAGACATGACCGTTCTGCCATACGGCAGAACAGAGACGTGTCAGGTGGGTGGACAGGTGTACTCAGTTTACCAATTTTTTGGCACTGGGACATAGCAGGTGTGTGAACATACATCATAGTGCTGGGACACAGTGTGCATGCAAACAGGCTTGCCCAGACTGCCAAGTGATGGTAATGAGATATGGTAGGCATGTGATCAATCATGCCTTGATAAGAGGACATGCTGGGACACAGGAAGCATGTAAACAAGTGTGCCCATGCCATAAGTTGGTGACCTCGGTGCATGGCAGACATAGGAACAGGTATGTACAGGCCACAACAGAGTGGTTGCATGAACAAGCATGTCACAACACTGTGTGACTGTTCTGGGACACAGCAGACATGCAAACAGGCATGTATGCACCACTGAAAGAAACATGGGGGCATGGCAGACATACGAACAAGTCAGTCTTTGTCACCAAGAGGTGACACTGGGAGAGGACACAGGTGTGAGCAGACGCAGCAGCACTAAGACTCTTGGATCCATGAACAGGAGTGCCAGTGCCAGCCGGTGGCGAGGCTAGAGTGTAGTGGGTGCAAGCAAGCAGGCATGGCCACAACACCAAATGACGGCATTGGGAGGCAGCACAGGTGCAAACAAGCTTGCCCGTGTCACGGCATGCAGACACTGGGGAGTGGCAGTGCACCAACAGAAGTGCTAGTGTGAGCAAGAATGCTAACAGCAATGCCTGTGCCACTTATGTGGCCATTCTAGGACAGGAGAGGTAAGCAAACAGGTGTATCTGTTTGCACACAACAGACACATGGATGGGTTTGTCCCTATCACCATGTGGCAGTCCTAGGTAGCTGGACAAACAGTCATGCCTTGGCTGCTCTGCGTAGTGTGCTTCTGCCATGTGTCAACACCAGCACAGAACAGAATGTTTGTACCATCGTGTGGCAGGGCTAGGACATGGAGCTGTACAAACAGGTATGGCCTCGCTGTCACATGTTGGCACTGGGAGATGATAGCCGTGAACATTTGCACCCACACCACTACAAGGCAGAGATAGGACACTGCAAGTGGGCAAGCAGATGTGCCAGGTTGCAGTGCTAAGACACATCTGGAGTGTGAGCAGACATACCTGTAGATGTGCTGGACACAGAATGTATGACAATTCTCATTCCCACGCTATCACACAGCATCTTTGGGACACTGCAAGTTTATAAGCAGCTGGGTCTACACCACCATGAAGCATTGCTTGAATGCAGACGGTGTGCAAACAGGCTTGTCTGGGCCCCCACGTGTCAAGAATGGGATGTGACGGGCATGTGTGAAGACGTGGATATGTCTCCATGTGGTGCTGGTGACTCTTGAGAGATGTGTGTCTGAGCCACCACGTAGTAGTCTGGGGGCTTGGCAGAAATGCAAACAGGCCTGGCCCTGGTGTGCAATTTCTCCTACATGCCCCCACCATCACATATAAGCACTTGAATATAGCAGGTACTCAAGCAGGCATGCCTGTGCATCCAGGCGGCAGTCCTGGGACATGGTAGGCTAATAAACAGGTGTGCTATCACATCTACATGGAGGCACTGCCATGGTTACCCTACAAACAGATATTTTCACACTGTCACGGAGATGACAGAAATTTAAACAAGCATGCCCGTGATGCCACATAGCAACAACAGGGTGCAGCGTGTTGAGAATAGGCAAGCCTGGGCAGCCTTGTGGTAACCTGGAGACATGGCAGCTGTGTAAACAGGCATGCCCCAGGCACACACGGCGGCAGTGTGATACAGGAGGGGTGCAAAGAGGTTTGCCCATGCTTCCACATCACAAGACTGCAACGTAAAACACTTGGGTCAGGGCGAGTGCAGGCTACCACCTGGCATAAAGAGACAGGGCAGGCAGGCAAATAGGTGTGCTCATTGCACAGGAAGCCATCAGTGGAGCAAGGCAGGCTTGCAAGCAGGTGTGACTGCACCACCTTGTGGTGGTACTGGGACTCAGCAGACGTTCAAACAGGCCTATCTGGACTGCAATGTGTTGGCAGCTGAGCACAGCAGAGCTTCAAATGGGCAAGCCTGTGCTATATAACAGCAGACACCTCAGGCAAGGTGTGGCCATGTTGGGAAACAGCAAGCAGGCCTGCCTGCATCACATTCTGGTGTTTGCATGCAAACAGGTGTATTCTGCCTCTGTTTAATGTCACTGATAACAGCAGACATGTGAACAGGTTTGTCAGAGCTACCACCTGGCAATGCTGGGACACAAAAGATCTGTAAACAAGCGTGACCCACTATGGACATGGCCTAGCATTTGAACAGATGTGCCCACACTGCTACATAGCAGCCCTGGCACAGAACAAGAATGCTAACAGGCATGACACCACGTGGCAGTTCTAGGATGTAAGAGGCATGCAAATTGGCATGCCCCGCCACTGTGCTGTGGCACTGGTACACAGCAGGCCCACAACTGGGTTTCTCCTCCTGTTGTGCAGCAACACTGGGTTGTGGCAGATCTGTTGGTGTGCCTTGCCACCACATGCCAGTGCTGGCATACATACCTGTGAGCCATTCTGTGGTCCTGTGCCTTAACCATATGAGCACACATGTACACATGTGCTTGGCACTGCAACCCTTGCAGCAAATGTGTGCTTACATGCAAGACATACTATGGCTGAGATGACATGGTCATTCACACTCACTCTCAACCACAGTGTAGTGGCATGCCACAAATCATGAGCACAAGTGTTCATGTGCAATCAGGTCATGATGTTGTGCCAGTGCATGGTGCCTTCACGGCATGAACATGCATCTTCATGTGTGAGCAACAGCACGACAACATGATGCAGTCTCATGTGCATTCATGTTTCTCACACAAGCTGTCCTGCAGCATCGTGTTATGCTGGAGGGGACACATGTTCACACATGACCCGAACCATAGTGGCACAGTGTTCATACACGAGCCACACCATACTATGGTACCATGGTGGTGTTTGCACCTGTTCGCTTACAAGCCATTCCATGACACTGTGCCGTGGAGACATGGACACACATTTCCACATGCTAGCCATACTGTGGGAGTATACCTTGAAATTGTAGGAATACATGCGAGTTGCACCTAGGACTGTATTGCAAGGGCATGAGTATACATGTTAAACATGAGATGTGTCTCAGTCTCATTCTACAGAGGAGTGGGCATGCATGTCCACACACTTAAGCTTAACATGACATTGCTAAATGGTTGTATGGCCACACATGCTTACATATGAGTCACATTATGGTACTATGTCAGGGTGTCCTACAACATTGCCATTTCAAGATGGCATGAGCACATATGTTCACATGAATATCATGCCATGGCCCTGTGCCATGGTGCTTTACCATGATGACATGGGCATGTGTGTTCATATGCAATCTGTGCCACAGAGCATTGCCATTAATGAGGGGGCATGTGACCCACATTGCTTCATCATAAAATGCAGGTGAGGGCACTTGTAATTACATGCTGTGTGCCATGTTGCTGTGTCACGAAGGCATGGGCATACATGTTCACACATGAACAATTCTAGGGTGCCATTCCAGAATCATTTCATGGTGTCTTGGGCACAAATGTTCACATGCACACCATGCCATGCAATATGTACCATGATTGTTTGCCCTACTAACATGGGTATGCATGTTCACATATGATCTATGCTTCTGCAGTATTCTGGGTCAGCATAAGCCCATGTGAGCCAGGCCACAGCACCGTGCTACAGTGGCATGGGCACACATATTTAATGCAACCCATCTGGGCAATGATCTGCACTTGTGTGCTCGTGTGAACATGTATGTTCACTCACATGCTGAACCAACATGCTGTACCGTGGCAGTGTATGTCTTCATTTCACATGAGAACCATGCCTCAGCACTGTGCTACATGGTATGACATGCTCATTCACATGCCCGTTTACATATAAACTGTCCTGGAGCACTATGCTGTGGTGGACCACATGCATGTTCATATCTAATTTTCACTGGTATCCTGTGGCAGCTTGTTGTAACAGTGTGCTGTGGTTTGATACCATAATATGATCATGCATGTCCATAAGATCTGTGCCTCAGTTCCATGCCACTGTGTCATGCCACTATGTCATGGATATGTGTGTTCACACTTGTTTCCGTGTGAACTGTGCTGATATGCCATGCCACAATATCAAGGAAATGCATGGTCCCACATAAGGCATGCCATGGCACTTTGCTGTGGTGCCATACTGTGGCAGCATGGGCATGCGTGTTCAAATGCAAGTCTTGATATAGCACTATGCTGGGACATCATGGACATGCATGTTCACGGATGACCTGGTCGGCTTCATTTTTCCACAGCACTATGCCACATGGTCATGCTTGTTGACACATGATCTGCTCAGCCATGTTGTGTGAGGGGCCATGCCATGGAGTCATACCATAGTGGTGCAGGCATGCATATTCAATCATGAGACATGTCACTATGCTGCACCTTTGTGCCATGTAGTAGAGGTATGGTCATGCTTATTCACATGCCAGGCATTCCACAACATCCTGTCTAGGCAGTGTGGGCACATGTGTTTTCACAGAATACATACCATGGTGTCATCCTGCAATGGTATGGGCAGTGTGTTCACACATGAGCCACACTGTGGCTCTGTGTGGTGGCATCACTGGCATGTGTGTAGATACTAGACTGGACATGCTTGTTCAGACTTGGCAAAATGGACACCAGTATTCCAATGCAAGTTGTTCCATTGCATTATCCCATATGGCAGTGCATGGGTACACATGTTCACATGTGAGCTTAGTTGCTCCATTATGCAATGGAGGACATAACAACAATAGCATGATCCTTTGTCATCAAATGTGAGCTGCACTGTTGCACCAAGATGTGGGTCTGTGCCACAACCACTTGGGCATGCATATTCCCATGCAAGTTGCTCTGTCACACTGGGCTGGCAAGGGCACATCGTCATGGTAAGACGGGAGTCTGTGCCATGCTGTTCTGCCATGCTACAGCACCTTGCCATAGTCTCACCCCACAGAGGCAAGCAGGTTTACACGCAAATCTCACCATGGCACCATGGCATGATAAAATTGGCATGTGTTCACACATGATCCATGCATGGCACTGTGTTGTGGTAGGGTGTGTACCATGCAAACAACAAATATTGGGTGTTCACGTGTAAGTCACACTAGTGCACTGTGATGCTGTGAGGTGAGCAAACATCACAGTCAAGCTATGTCATTAATGTGCTATGGTACCATGTGGTAGTAGCATGGGCACATGTGTTCAAATGTGAGGCTTGCTTTTGTATTATGTCAGAGAGGTGGGGACATGTGTGTTCACATGTGAGCCATACTATAGCCCAGTGCTGTGATGAATTGCTGGGGTGGCTTAACATGCAAGCAGCTTTATGGAGTCTTCCTTTCTTGAGTCTCTGAATGAACATGAGTGACAGTCATTTTATAGTTCTTTGATTTCTTTATTAGTTTTATGACTTTAATCACTGACTTGTTTTTATTACTCATTTTTGCATGTTGCTCATATTGTTAGGCTTTCATATAAGCATTCTTAGAGGATTATTGAAAGACAGTACATTCTGATCAGTTTCATCTCCCTCATTAATTTCAGATCCTCTCCACCTTTCTATCCATGCAACTCCTCTCTCTTAAATTATCTTTAAAAATTTAAAATACAAAATATACACATAAAAATACATAAAAGTCCCCCAAAAGCCATATGAGAAAAAAAAAACTACAAAAATCCAATTGAGGGAAGATGCACGCAGGCGCCGGCAGAGCGGAGACACAGGCGGGCGACGTAGGCCAGAGGCTGCAACCGGGACCGGTGGGGTCTGGCACTGCAGCAGAGGACGCAGGCGGCGGGACTGACGCGCAACACCGAGAGCAAATCGCCCCACCGCGATTGAATCAAGGAGGTAGGCCTTTGGTTGGCGAGGTCCCTGGCAGACGAGGAGCTGGGTCCTGTCCCTGAAGACCCTACTGAGGGGTGACAGGTATCTTGGCCCCCGGGAGGAGCCAGGAAACAGAGCGAGGGCAATCTGTAAGAGGAGCCTCTGGCCAGTAGAGAAACCTGATCCGATTTTAAAAGACTGATTAGGTAGCATTGATAGGAGGAGATGGGCAGGCGCCAAGGCAGAATTTCA
This sequence comes from Microtus obscurus, assembly GCA_963919715.1. NCBI lineage: Eukaryota > Metazoa > Chordata > Mammalia > Rodentia > Cricetidae > Microtus > Microtus obscurus. The sequence goes on from CAWTZC010002352.1 coordinate 460,635, forward strand.
CCCAATAATCTGAAAAACAACATGAAAACACCAGAACCCAATGATCTTACAACAGAAGGACTTGAACACCCTAACACAGAAGAAGTGGGAAAAAATTGACTATATGAAAGCAATAGAGTCCCTTAAACAACATGTAAAAAACACCCTTATAGAAATAGAGAAGAAGTACGACAAAAAGTTTAAAGAAATTAGTAAAAAGTTTGAAGAAATGAGTAAATACGTACATGATACCCTGGAAAATCAAGAAAAAACGATCAAACAGGGAATGGAAACAGTTCAAGAATTGAAAACTGAAAGGGAAACAAGGAAGAAAACGCAAGCTGAGCACCAGCTGGATATGGAAAATCCAGGTCAATGAGCGGATTCTACAGAAACAAGCATAATCAATAGAATATAAGAAATAGAAGAAAGAATCTCAGATTCTGAGGATACCATAGAGAAAATAAACACACTGATCAAAGAAAACAGCAAAGCCAACAAATCCTCATCACAAAACATGCAGGAAATATGGGACACAATAAAAAGACCAAACATAAGAATAATATGAATTGAAGAAGGAGAAGAGTCACAGCTCAAAGGCCCAGAAAATATTCTTAACAAAATTATGGAAGAAAACTTCCCCAACATAAAAAAAGATATTCATTTGAATATTCAAGAAGCATACAGAACACCAAACAGATTGGATCAAAGAAAAACATCCCCTCGCCATATAATAATCAAAACATAGAATATACAGGTTAAAGAAAGAATATTAAGAGCTGCAAAGGAAAAAGGTCAAGTAACTTATAAAGGTAAACCGATCAGACTTACACCTGACTTCTCTATGGAAACCATGAAAGCCAGGAGGTCCTGGATAGAAGTACTGCAGAAGCTAAGGGACCATGGATGCAAACCCAAACTACTATACCCAGCCAAGCTATCGTTCACTATCAATGGAGAAAACAAGACATTCCAGGATAAGAACAAATTTAAGCAATACATCGCCACAAATCCAGCCCTACAGAAAATAATAGAAGGAAAATCGCAACCCAAGGAATCCAACATGGTCAACACTACCTACAAGAACTCAGGCATCTAGAGACCGCTCTAAAAACTAATGAAACAATGACCTGTATTTCTTGATCTGCAGGAATTTTGGCTAATACTATCCCTCCAAATACATGTGCCTCTGGGTTTTGATCCTACAGCACGTACTGGCTTTGTGAGATCCTAGGCAGTTTGGATGCTTACCTAACTAGACCCGGAAGGAGGTGGGTGGTCCTTGGACTTCCCACAGGGCAGGGAACCCTGATTGCTCTTCTGGCTGATGAGGGAGGGGGACTTGATTGGGGGAGGGGGAGGGAAATGGGAGGCGGTGGCTTGAAGGAGGCAGAAACCTTTAATAAATAAGTAAATAAATAAATAAAAACAAATACATGTGCCTACCTTAGCTTAGCCCAAGTCTCATCCCCAGCCCTATAGCAGACTGCATGCAAGGTGCCTTTTCTCCAACCCTACCTCCTGCTGAACCTTATGGCAGACCCAGCTTTCTCTCATTTGTGGACTCTCTCAGTTCTCCCTTTAGCCTGCACCTATTCCTTTGTGGTCATCTGCCAATATCTAGATGCACCCTCTGTCTGGGACCCACAGTGGCCACACCTGGCAGGGACTTGTGTGTGTGATTCACAGGATTCTTCCTGTCCTCCATTAAGATAGCTCTATTCTCACCCTCGGCCCAGGAACAGCTTGCTAATAGGAGCCCCTTCTCCTACCTCAACTCCATTCACTGGAGACATAAACTCTTGGCAAAGACTCGGGGCCCCTATAGCCATTTCATCCCTGAGGACCCCACCTCTGGGTATGGACAGGATCCCTTCAATTTTTCCCTGAAGCCCTCCCAGCCTTTTCTCCTAGACCACCTCTGTTCTTGCCCATTTAGCTGCAGAAATACTCACTAGCAGGAAGCCCACAGCACCATCCTTTCCTAAGATTTAGAGAGGGCAACAGAAACCACAAAACAGACCACCCACCCAAAAAAGACAGAACCGGATATCAAGACCTAGAAATACCACAGTCATCCTAACCCTGGCTGCCTAAATACCAGTTCTAAAAACACAAGCATCAGCTGCTAAGTCAATGCACCTCCACAAGAACCCAGAAACACTGCTGCAGTAGGCCCTGAGAAAGGCAACATAGCTGAACCATAAAATAAGAACTTCAAAATAGCAGTTTTGAATATGTTCAAACACCTTAAAGAGGATATAAATGAACGCTTTAGTAAAGACCATGAAAATATAAACAGTGCAAAGGGGCTAATGAAAATAGTTCAAGACCTGAAAGTAAAAATAGAATCACTAAAGAAAACTCAAACATATAAAACTAGAAATAAAAATTTAAGAAGTGAAACACAAACCTCAGAGGTAAGCCTCACCAACAGAGTACAAGACACAGAAGAGAGAATTTATCTCAGTCATTGAAGACAAGATAGAATAAATGGTGCCTCAGGCAAACAAAATGTTTAATCTAAAAAATAAAATAAAATCTAGGTATAAAACTTCGAGAAAGTTTGGGACACTTTGAAAAGACCAAATCTATGAATAGGAGAAATAGAGGGTGCAGAGGAAGCCCAGGTCAAAGGCACAGAAGACGTTTTCAATAAAATGACAGAAACAAACAAAAAATTCCTAAAGAAAGATGTTTCTATCAAGGTAGAAGAAGCAGGCCGAACACTAAATAGACGGGACCAGAAAAGAAATTCCCAAAAACACATAATAATCAAAACACTAAATGTATAAAACAAAGAAAGAATATTAAAACTTCAAGGGGGAAAATACCAAGTACCATATAAAATTAGACCCATTAGAATAACACCAGACTACTCAATCGGAACTCTAAAAACTAGAAGGGCCTGGACAGAGCTTCTACAAACTCTGGAAGACTACATATGCCAATCCAGACTACTATACTTAGCAAAACTATCAATCACAATAGACAGAGGGGTTAAAACATTCTATGATAAAACAAAAAATTAAGCAGTATCTATATACATACAAATCCAGCCCTACTGAAAATGCTAGAAGAAAAACCTCAACCTGAGGAGGTTAATCATACCCACAAACCCACGAGGAATAAATAATCCCAGGACAGAATATCAACAGAGGAGGAAAAACTCACATCAACAAAATAACAGGAATCAACAAACACTGTTCATTGATAACCTTCAGTAATAATAATAATTCTGCAATAAAAAGACACAGATTCATGAGACTAGAATTCAGAATCTATCTTTCTCCTGCATTTAAGAAACACCCTTTACCATCAAAAATAGATATCTTCACAGGGTAAAAGGATGGAAAAAGATATTTCAAAGAAATGGAATGAAGAAGCAAACAGATATAATTGTTTAATATCTGAAATAATAGATTTCAAACTGAAACGAATCAGAAGATATAGGGAAGGATATTACATACTTACTAAAGGGAAAATCCACAATGAGGATGTTGCAATTCTAACTATTTATGCACCCACGTTTGTAACAGAAACACTATTAAATCACACAGTGATGGTCAGTGATATCAATATACCACATTTTCCAATAGACAGGCAATCCAGACCAAAACTAAACTGAGAAACACTGATATTAAATGACATCATAAACTGAATGGACTTAGACGATGTGGGATATCCTTCTGTATATGTGTTGCTTTTATTGGTTGATGAACAAAGCTGTTTCGGCCAATGTCTTAACAGAGTAAAACAAGGCAGGAAATATATATACATACATACAGAGAGAGAGAAAGAGAAAGAGAGAGAGAGAGAGAGAGAGAGAGAGAGAGAGGAGTAGTAGGTGGAGTCAATGAGATGCCATATAGCTGCCAAAGAAAAATATACCAGAACATTACCAGTAAGTCACAGCCTTATAGTGATACATAGATTAATAGAAATGGATTAATTTAAGATGTAATAGTTAGATAGGAATATGCCTGAGTCATTGGCCAAACAATATTGCAATTAATATAGTTTCTTTATGATTATTTGGTTCGGAGTCACTAGTAAATGCAAGTACAGTTTCTGTCTACAATGGCACCCAATGTGGGACGATTACAGAACATTTCACTCAAATACAGAAAATATACCCTCTTCTCAACATCTCATAGAACTTCTTCTAAAACTAGCGACACACTCGTTTGCAAAGCAAGTCTCACCAGATATAAGAAATTTCAAATAACATCCTGCATTCTCTCTGACCACTATAGATTAAAGTTAGATGTCATAAGCAACAGAAAAGTCTACACATTAATAGAAACCAAATAACTCACCACTGAATGAGAAGTGAGTTGATTATGTATATATATACATATATTGAGACAAGGTTTTTCTGTAGCTTTGGTGCCTGTCCTGAAACAAGCTCTTGTAGACCAGGCTGGCCTCAAATTCACAGAGATCTGCTTGCCTCTGCCTCCCGAGTGCTAGGATTAAATGCAAGCACCACAACCGCCTGGCTTGAGTCAATATAGAAATTAAGAAGGAAATTAAAAACTTTGAAGTTGAATGAAAATATAAAGACAACATTCCCAGACTTTTGGGGCACACTGAAGACAGTTCTAAGAGGCAAGTTCAAGCACTAAGTGCCTACATCATTTATTTTCAAGAAATTTCATCAGCAACTCAATGGCACACTGGAAAGCTTTAGAACAAAAAGAAGAAATAACACCTAAAAAGAAGTCAATGGAAAAAATATTCAAACTCAGTACTGAAATAAAATAAACATAGAAAAAGTACAATCAATGAATCAAAGAATTGGTTCTTTGAAAAAATTCAATAAAATTTATGAACTGCTAGCCAGTAACTAAAAGACGAAGGAGAAGATCCTAATTAAAAACAAGTTGAGGTGAAAAGGGGATATTGTAACAAATTTTGAGGAAATCTAAAGTATCATAAGGGCACACTTTAAAAATCTCTACCCTGCCAAATTGGAAACCTAAAAGAAATGGACAATAATCTTAATATATATGGCTTATCAAAGAAAAGTCAAGAGCAGACAGGAAATTTAAACAGATCCATAACCCCCAGTGAAATGGAAATAGTCATTAAAAGTGTCCCAATCAAAAAAACCCAGGGCCTGATTGATATAGCAAGAAACCAGACCTTCAAAAAATTAATGTCAGTATACCACATTACTCCAAAATATAGAAGCTGAAGCAATATTATCAACTTCTTTTTATTAAGCTATAATTACCCTGATACCTAAACCCCAGAAAGATCCAGCAAAAAGAGAATTGCAGTCTTTTGAACATAGGTAGGAAAATTCTCTATGACATACTTGCAAACTAGGGACACATTAAAAAAAATTACCCAGGATAATCAAGTAGGCTTTATTGCAGAGATGCGGGGATGGTTTAACATACATAAATCAATAAATATAATCCACCATGCAAATAGACCAAAAGACAAAAACCACATGATCATCTTACTAAATGCAGAAAAGGTCTTTGACCAAATCCAAGATCTCTTCATGACAGAAGTCTTGGCGAGACCAAGTGTGCAAGGAACATGCCTCAACTGAAAAAAGCTTACTTACAGCATGACCACAGCTAGCATCAACCAAATGGAGAGAAATTAAAATCATTTCCACTAAAACCATGAACAAGGCAAGATTATTTGCTCTCTCCATATCTATTCAATATAGTGCATTAAATTCTAGTTGGACCCATAAGAAAACTGAAGAACATCAAAAGGATACAAGTTGGAAAGTAAGAAGTCAAAGTATCGTATTTACAAGTGATATGAGAGTGTACATAAGCAACCCCCAAATTTCCAATGGGAAACTCCTACAGCTTAAAAAAATGTTTCAGCAAAGTATGTGGATACAAAATTAACTCACAAAATCAACCAACCAAACCACCCCCCCAAACTTCTCAAAATCTCAGTAGCCTTCCCATATGCAAACAACTTCCTATATATAAACAGCTTCCTATATACAAACAACTTCCTATATACAAATGACTTTTCATATACAAATGTCTTCCTATATACAAACAACTTCCTATAAACAAACAAATTCCTATATACAAATGACGTCCTATATACAATCAGCTTCCTATATGCAAATGGCTTCCCATATAGAAACGGCTTCCTATATATAAATGACTTCCTAGATACAAATGGCTTGCTGTATACAAATGGCTTCCCATATACAAACAACTTCCTATATACAAATGGCTTCCTATACACAAATGGCTTCCTATATACAAAATATGGAAGAGACTGAGAACAACTCAGCAAAACAACACTTTTCACAATAAACCTCAAAAAATAAAATATCTTGGGATAACTCTAACCATGTCAATAAAAGGCTTAAAGAAAAACTTTAAGACAGGGAAGAAATAATTTAAAGAAGATATCAGTAGATGGAAAGATCTCAACCTATGAGCATGGGTTGGTAGGATTAATATAATTTGGCTGTATTTCCAAAAGTAGTTTACAGATTCAATACACTCTTCATCAAAATTCTAGCATAATTCTTTACAGAAATTGGAAGGACAGTTTTCAGCTTCATATGGACACTCCCAAAATCCAGGATAAATAAAAAAAATCTTGAATTATAAAGGAATTGTTCACAGTATCAACATCCTTAATCTTAAATTGTATTACAGATGTCTAGTAATAAAAACCTCATGATATTGTCACGAAAATAGATATGCTTTTATCAATGTAATTGAATTGAAGACTCAGACATAAATCTACATACCTATGGATACTTGAGTTTTGACAAAGAAACTGCAAATACATGTTGGAAAAAACCCTAGCATCTTCAACAAATGGTGCTGGCCAACTGAATGTCTGCATTTAGAAGAATATGAATAGATCCATACTTATACCCCGCACAATACTCAACTCTAAATGCATCAAGGACTTCAACATAAGGGTACATAGTCCAAATCTGAAATAAGATAACATGGGGAATAGTCTTAAACTCATTGATGCAGAAAATTATTTTTTAAACAGAACACTAGTAACACAAGCAGTAGAACCAACAATTAATCCATGGTATCTCATGAAACTGAAAAGCTTTTGTATGGCAAAAGATGCAAAGAACAAAAAACACAAAAGCAGCAGGTTACAGAATGGAAGTTTCTTTACCAAAACATACCTGATAGATGACTATTATCTCAAAGAAGTGGATATCAAGAACTAAAAAAACTGGACATCAAGAAAGCAAATAATTCAACTAAAATGAAATACAGAACTAAAGAGAATTCTCAAGCAAAGAAGCACAAATGTTTGAGAATCACTTAAATGTTCAACATCCTTAGTCATTAAGGAAATGCAGATCAAAGCTATTTTGAGATTTCATCAGCAGTCAGATCAACAAAATAAATAAGAGCTCATACTGGTGAGGATTTTTGGAAAGGTGAACAACTTAACCATTGGTGGTGGGATCCTCCATGAAAGGGGAACTAGAATATATAGTTGTGGAGAGATGGGGCTAGGGGAGACTTTAGCAGGAGGATTAAGTGGAGAGTGGAAGTCCAAGGAGATAAATGAGGGTATATGAGGAGGGACAACTAATTCTAAGGGTCAATTGAAGAGTCATAGAGAAAGGCACTACTGTAAAAGGTTCTTTGAAACCTCTATGAAAGAAATCTAAATAGAGTCACCAAATAACAAGGGAGACTGTGGTAGTTTGAATGTAATTGGCCCCTCATAATCTCATAGGGAGTGGCACTATCAGGAGGTGTGTCTTTGTTGGAGTGGGTACAGCCTCATTGGAGGATGTGTGTCACTGTGGGCAGGCGTTGAGGTTTCCTATGCTCAGAATATAACTCACTGTCTCATACCATTTCCTGTTGTCTGCAAGACGTAGAACTCCCAGCTATAGCGACATGTCTGTCTGCATGCTGCCATGCTCCCCACATGATGATAATGGGCAGAATGTCTGGAACTGTAAACAGCTACCTCAGTTAAATGTTTTCTTTTATAAGAGTTGCCATGGTCATGGTGTCTCTTCTCAGCAATAGAAACCGTAACTAAAACAGAGACAATGCCCCAATTAGACATCTTTCACCACTAAGTGCAAGGAATGGGTTACATCTAATTGAGTTCTTGGCCAAAGGGGCTCGAAGAAGACCCCTGAACAATGCAGCCTATTGCCAAGGCTAATTTTTGCTCTCCAAAAGCTGATAGTAAGGTATTATTGAGGAAGCCAACACTTACACATCTCTGTAAACATGGAGAAGAGCTGCTGCCGAACTAGTGCCTTCACCCTAGTGTTCATGGTACTGAAAGGTACTCTGCATGCTACCAGAGGAGAAAGGGTAGCCACCAATCCAGCTACAAACCCTGCAATCTACAATGGTGACTTGTCTGCATGATATGCTGGTGCAATAGTAGCACAAACTTTGTGGGACCAACCATAGTCTGATTGGAAATAGGGCACACTTCATGAGATATAACTCATGCCTGACACTGCACAGGTATCCAAGAACATGAATCCAAATAGTCCATGGGCCGAAGAGAAAACCAAATACTATTGTTCTGATAAAAGAACATAAAAAGATTCCTAATGAGATTATCCTATATGTGCAGGTCTGTTTTACACTCAGCCATCTTCAGAGAAGCTTCCCCTTGCCCTGAAGCTAAGACAGAGACCCACACTGTGCAATGTGCAATGAAAGGCTTTGAACTCAGCGCTAAATGGGATGCCTTCATCAATCGTCTCCTCACAACTCAGGGAGTTTTGTGGAAGAAGAAGTAGAAAGATTGTAAGAGCCCCAGAGGGATGGAGAGCACCAATGAAAGTGTCTTTCAGACACAACAGGACTGGCACATACATGAACTCAGAGAGGGTGGCAGCAGGCACAGTTCTAAGCTTTGTGGGGCCCAGAACTGAGAGAGGAAGTGGACAAGATCTCCTATACACAACCAAGATGATATCTAACATTGACAGCTATTAGCAAAAAGAAAAATTAGATTTCTCCAGTGGAGTCTCACTGAGTATGCAAACACAGTCATGAGTAAGCCCTGCACCCAACAGTACAAATGCACTCAATTGGATTTATTTTATTTTATTATTATTTATTAAAGATTTCTGTCTCTTCCCCACCGCCACCTTTTCTTCCCTCCCCCTCCCCCAATCAAATCCCCCTCCCTCATCAGCCCAAAGAGCAATCAGGGTTCCCTGCCTTGTGGGAAGTCCAAGGACCACCCACCTCTATCCAGATCTAGTAAGGTGAGCATCCAATCTGCCTAGGCTCCCACAAAGCCAATACGTGCAGTAGGATCAAAAACCCATTGCCATTGTTCTTGAGGTCTCAGTAGTCCTCCTTGTCCGCTATGTTCAGCGAGATAGGTTTTAACCCAGGCTTTTTCAGACCCAGGTCAGCTGGCCTTGGTGAGTTCCCGATAGAACATCCCCATTGTCTCAGTGTGTGGGTGCACCCATCGCGGTCCTGAGTTCCTTGCTCGTGCTCTCTCTCCTTCTGGTTCTGATTCGGACCTTGAGATTTCAGTCTGGTGATCCAATGTGGGTCTCTGTCTCTGTCTCCATTCATCACCTGATGAAGGTTAATATTCAGCAGGATGCCTATATGTTTTTCTTTGGGTTCTCCTTCTTATTTAGCTTCTCTAAGATCATGTATTATAGGCTCAATGGCCTTTGTTTATGACTAGAAACCAAATATGAGTGAGTACATCCCATGTTCCTCTTTTTGGGTCTGGCTTACTTCACTCAGGATAGTGTTTTCTATTTCCATCCATTTGCCTGCAAACTTCAAGAAGTCCTTGTTTTTTACTGCTGAGTAGTACTCTAATATGTATATATTCCATACTTTCTTGATCCATTCTTCAATTGAAGGGCATCTAGGTTGTTTCCAGGTTCTGGCTATTACAAACAGTACTGCTATGAACATAGTAGAGCATATACTTTTGTTGTATGATAAGGCCTCTCTTGGGTATATTCCCAAGAGTGGTATTGCTGGGTCCAGGGGTAGGTTGATCCTGAATTTCCTGAGAAACCTCCACACTGCTTTCCAAAGTGGTTGCACAAGTTTGCATTCCCACCAGCAATGGATGAGTGTACCCCTTTCTCCACACCCTCTCCAGCAAAGGCTATCATTGGTGTTTTTTATTTTCGCCATTCTGACAGGTGTAAGATGGTATCTTAAAGTTGTCTTGATTTGCATTTCCCTGATCGCTAAGGAAGTTGAGCATGACTTTATGTGTCTTTTGGCCATTTGAACTTCTTCTGTTGAGAGATCTCTGTTCAGCTCAGTGCCCCATTTTATAAATGGGTTGATTAGCCTTTTACGGTCTAGTTTCTTGAGTTTTTTATACATTTTAGAGATCAGTCCTTTGTCAGTTGCGGGGTTGGTGAAGATCTTCTCCCAGTCAGTTGGTTGCCTTTCTGTCTTAGCAGCAGTGTCCTTTGCTTTACAGAAGCTTCTCAGTCTCAGTAGGTCCCATTTATTCAATGAGGCCCTTACTGTCTGTGCTGCTGGGGTTTTACGTAGGAAGTGGTCTCCTGTGCCCACTTGTTGTAGAGTACTTCCCACTTTCTCCTCTATCAGGTTCAGCGTGTTCGGACTGATATTGAGGTCTTTAATCCACTTGGATTTGAATTTTGTGCATGGTGATAGATATGGATCTATTTTCATTCTTCTACAGATTGACATCCAGTTTTGCCAGCACAATTTGTTGAAGATGCTCTCTTTTTTCCATTGTATACTTTTAGCTCCTTTATCAAAAATCAGGTGTTCATAGGTTTGTGGGTTAATGTCAGGGTCTTTTATTCGATTCCATTGGTCGACTTCTCTGTTTTTATGCCAATACCAAGCTGTTTTCAATACTGTAGCTCTGTAATAGAGTTTGAAGTCAGGGATGGTAATGCCTCCAGACGTTCCTTTATTGTATAAGATTGTATGGGCTATCCTGGGTTTTTTGTTTTTCCATATAAAGTTGATAATTGTCTTCTCCAGATCTGTGAAGAAATTTGATGGGATTTTGATGGGGATTGCATTGAATCTATAGATTGCTTTTGGTAGAATTGCCATTTTTACTATGTTGATTCTCCCAATCCAAGAGCAAGGGAGATCCTTCCATTTTCTGGTGTCCTCTTCAATTTCTTTCTTCAAAGACTTAAAGTTCTTGTCAAATAGATCTTTCACTTCCTTGGTTAGAGTTACCCCTAGATATTTTATGCTATTTGTGGCTATCGTGAAAGGTGATGCTTCTCTGATTTCCCTCTCTACTTCGTTATCCTTAGTGTATAGGAAGGCCACTGACTTTTTGGAGTTGATCTTGTATCCTGCCACATTACTAAAGGTGTTTATCAGATGTAGGAGTTCTTTGGTGGAGTTTTTGGGGTCGCTTATGTGTACTATCATATCATCTGCAAATAACGAAAGCTTAACTTCTTCCTTTCCAATACGAATGCCCTTGGCCCCCTTATGTTGTCTTATTGCTATTGCTAGAACTTCAAGCACTATATTGAAGAGGTATGGAGAGAGTGGACATCCTTGTCTTGTTCCTGATTTTAGTGGGATGGCTTTGAGCTTTTCTCCGTTTAATTTAATGTTAGCTGTCAGCTTGCTGTAAATAGCTTTTATTATATTTATGTATGACCCTTGTATCCCTAATCTCTCCAAGACCTTTATCATAAAGGGGTGTTGAATTTTGTTGAATGCTTTTTCAGCATCTAATGAAATGATCATATGTTTTTTTTTCTTTCAGTTTATTTATATGATGGATTACATTGATAGATTTGCATATGTTGAACCAGCCCTGCATCTCTGGGATGAAGCCTACTTGATCATAATGGATAATTTTTCTAATGTGTTCTTGGATTCGGTTTGCCAGTATTTTATTGAGAATTTTTGCGTCAATATTCATGAGTGAGATAGGCCTGTAATTCTCTTTCTTGGTTGGGTCTTTGTGTGGTTTTGGTATCAGGGTAACTGTGGCTTCATAAAAGGAATTTGGCAATGACTCTTATGTTTCTAATTGTGAAATACATTAAGCAGTATAGGTATTAGCTCTTCTTGGAAGTTCTGGTAGAATTCTGCACTGAAACCATCTGGTTCTGGCCTTTTTTTGGAGGGGAGATTTTTGATAACAGTTTCTAGTTCTTTGTAACTAACAGGTCTATTTAGATCGTTCACCTGGTCTTGGTTTAGCTTTGGTATGTGGTACTTATCTAAAAAACTGTCCATTTCTTTTGCATTTTCCAGTTTTGTGGCATACAGGCTTTTGTAGTAAGATCTAATGATTCTCTGAATTTCCTCTATGTCTGTGGTTATGTCCACCTTTTCATTGCTGATCTTATTTATTTGTGTGTTCTCTCTCTGTTGTTTAATTAGTTTGGATAGGGGTTTGTCGATCTTGTTGATTTTCTCCAAGAACCAACTTTTTGTTTCATTGATTCTTTGGACTGTTTTCTGTGTTTCTATTTTGTTGATTTCTGCCCTCAGTTTGATTATTTCCAGTCTTCTACTCCTCCTGGGAGTATCTGCTTCTTTTTTCTCTAGCACTTTCAGGTGTGCTGTTAAGTTCTCAATGTATGCTTTCTCTGTTTTCTTTAAGTGCGCACTTAGTGCTATGAACTTTCCTCTTAGCACTGCTTTCAACGTGTCCCATAGGTTTGAGTATGTTGTCTCTTTATTTTCATTAAATTCAAGGAAGACTTTAATTTCTTTCTTAATTTCTTCCTTGACCCATGTGTGGTTCAGTAGTTGACTGTTCAGTTTCCATGAGTTTGTCAACTTTCTGGGGGTAGCATTGTTATTGCCTTCTAGCTTTAGTCCGTGGTGATCTGATAAGACACAGGTGGACACTGATTTTTTTTGTATCTGTGGAGGTTTCCTTTATTTCCGAGTATGTGGTCAATTTTCGAGAAGGTTCCATGAGCTGCAGAGAAGAAGGTATATTCTTTCCTATTTGGGTGGAATGTTCTATAGATATCTGTTAAGTCCATTTGTTCTCTTATTTCTCTGTTAGGTTTCTGTCTGGTTGACCTGTCCATTGGTGAGACTGGAGTGTTGAAATCTCCTACTATTAGTGTGTGGAGTTTGATGTGTGCTTTGAGTTCTAGTAATGTTTCTTTTACATATATGGGTGCTTTTATATTAGGGGCATAGATATTCAGGATTGAGACTTCATCCTGATGAATTGTTCCTTTTATGAGTATAAAGTGTCCATCTCCATCTCTTCTGATTGATTTTAGTTTGAAGTCAATTTTGTTAGATATTAGGATAGCCACACCCGCTTGTTTCTTAGATGCGTTTGATTGGAAATTTTTTTTCAACCCTTTACTCTGAGATAATGTCTGTCTTTGTGGTTGAGGTGTGCTTCTTGTAAACAGCAGAATGTTGGATCCTGTTTTCGTATCCATTCTCTTAACCTGTGCCTTTCTATAGGTGAATCGAGCCCATTGATAATTAAGTGATATTAAAGACCAGTGGTTGTTAACTCTGGTTTTTTTTTTGGTGTTTAGAGTTTGTGTGTTTCCCTTCTTTGAGTTGTGCTGTTGGAGTGTTGTTAGACGTCTGTGTTATTATGGGTATTGTTGGCTTCCTTGGGTTGTGGTTTTCCTTCTAGTGCTTTCTATAAGGTTGGGTTTGTAGCTACATATTGTTTAAATATGTTTTTATTCTGGAATATTTTTTTTTTGTCCATCGATAGTTGTTGCGGGAGGTCTTTCCGCCCCTCCAACCAATAGCTGCTGAGATACCAGCCCATTGGGGCGTGGTTTCTCTCCATTCAAAAAGCTTCTGCTTCCTTCCGCTCCCTCTCTTGACTGCTGCTCCGCTGGCGACTATACTCACTTTCTGGTTGTGCAGAGAGCTGTTGTCTGGGATAGTGATCTGTAAGTTTTTCCTCTTTAAATAAATACTACCCTATTAATAAGAATTCCAAACTGGTGTGGCATTGTTCGTGGCTTACGCCTTCACAGTTTAACTTAAATCATCACGCACTGGCCTTTCTTGCTGCAGTTCTTTACACCGTTTTTTGTTTAGTTCGTGACTTAGGCCCCAGTGCCGAGTCCAAGATACACTTGGCCTTAAGGCCCATAATATCCAGAGAGGCAGGACGATCTCTGAGGCCGGCCAGGTGGTGGTGGCATACGCCTTTAATCCCAGCACTCGGGAGGCAGACAAAGGCGGATCTCTGTGAGTTTGGGGCCGGCCAGGCGGTGGTGGTGCACGCCTTTAATCCCAGCCCTCGGGAAGCAGAGACAGGCGGATTTCGGATTTCGGTGAGTTCGAGGACAGCTGGATAATAGGTAATATGGCAGTTTTTGTTTCCAACATGACTTTCACTGTTTGGGCTACCAATACATTGGGTCTAATCATGCAAAATTTATATGACTATGAGGATAACTTAATTTACTGGTTACTAGGTTTTAGTATTCTTTTGAATATTCTATCATTTAGGAAGATTATGGTACTCTCAAGAACTCATGCAGGTCAGGAGATTCACGAGATTCAGGATTCAAAAGAGGCAATAATAAACACAATAATAAAAAGACTTGAAATGCTTGAAAAAATGATTGGAACTGGTGAACAGAGTAATAAGGCACAAGGACAGGATACAAAGCCAACACCAGCTATTAGAACTGGCTTACCCAGGGTTTTAGCGGCATACCCTATACTTAATTCTGACAAAGCATCAACTTCTAAAGGCTCAAAGGGAGTCAGAGAAGCTAGATGGATGCCAATAGCAATGAATGATCTGAAAGAAATTAAACATGCTATTGTTAATTTTGGCTTGCAAAATGCATATGTAAAGGAAATGATAAGGACTTGGGCTTCTAATACTAGAGCTACCCCCTATGATTTCCATCAGTTAGTGTCTGCAGTTTTAGATAAGGGACGTTCCTTGATGTTTGGAATTTATTTCAGAGAAGAATCCAAACATATGGAACAGCAAGGAAGAGCAAAAGGTATCGAGGTTTCCCAAGATCAAATTCTTGGTGCAGGAGAATATGCTGATCCACAGGTCCAAGCTCTTTATGACGATGAAGTACTGCATCTATGTCACCAAGCAGCTTTAAATGCTTGGAATAGGATACAAGATCCAGCAAAAAGGGTTGAATCATATACCAGAATTAGGCAGGGACAGAGAGAACCCTTTATTGACTTTTTGCAAAGATTAATTAAGGCTCTGGACGTAGGGTTAACAGACCCGGAATCTAGACGAATACTTCTTGAATCTCTAGCGTTTGAGAATGCAAACATAGAATGCAAAAAGATAATTGGGCCTTTAAAGTCTAGATCAGCACCTATGGATGAATGGATTCAGCATACGATGAATGTTGAGACATTTAGCTATAATGATGAATCTTGGGTAGGAGAAGCGATTTCCACAGCAATGAGGAGACATCAAACTGCCAGGTGTTTTAATTGTGGTAAATTAGGACATCTGAAAAGGGATTGCAGGCACAGAATTTCTAGGAATAATATCTCCTCTGGGAATGACAAAAATAGGGGACCTAGGCCTTCAGGTATATGTAGGAGATGCGGTAAAGGCCGTCATTGGTCCAACGAATGCAGGTCAACAACAGACAAACAAGGCAACCCGATACCGTCGGGAAATCCTTGAGGGGCCTCTCGCAGTCCCCCAAGCCAACAGTGGCCCAGTCATTCCCAGTCACAGTGGAGAACATGCCTCACCAAGAAATCTAAAAGCTCCAATTTCTGCTGTAAAAACTAATACTAGTCTAAATGGTGAATAACGTGTGGAGTATGAGTCAAAAAACCCAGTAGGACAGATTAAACGTATATTTTGGCAGACTTCTATTAACGACCAAAGACCAAAGCTAAAAGTCTGTATAAATGGCACTTTTATTGAAGGCTTATTAGACACAGGTGCGGATGTAAGTATTATTACCCCAGAATCTTGGCATCCAAATTGGCCTCTTCAAGAGGTAGATGTTCAGTTTCTGGGAATTGGAACCCTATCTCGTGTAAAACAAAGCACAAGATGGGTGGAATGCATAGGGCCTGAAGGGCAATAGGAAGACTAAGGCCATATATAGCCAATATTGCAATAAATTTATAGTGCCGTGACCTGTTACAGCAATGGAATACCCAGATTAACATTCCTGCAGTTCCAGGAACTCATAATTCTGGGAAAGATATGATGAGGTATTATGGAAAAAGGTCACCAGCCATTCAGGCTGTACAAGAACATATAGCAAATACCAAACCTTTAGAGGTACCAACAGCCCTACCTTTAAAATGGCTAACTGAGAAGCCAATATGGATCAAACAGTGGCCTCTAGCTGAAGATAAATTACAGGCATTGGAACAGCTGGTGCAAGAGCAATTAGATGCTCACCATATTGAAGAATCAACCAGCCCTTGGAATTCTCCTGTGTTTGTTGTAAAAAAGAAATCTGGTAAATGGAGAATGGTGACAGATCTAAGAGCTGTCAACAAAGTAATTCAACCTATGGGCCCACTACAATCTGGAATTCCTTTGCCTTCTCTATTACCAAAAGGATGGCCTCTTATAGTTATTGATTTGAAAGATTGTTTTTTCACTATACCGTTACAAAAAAAGGATAGAGAAAAATTTGCCTTCACGGTGCCTACTTATAATAATTCTCAGCCTAATAGGAGATATCAATGGACTGTCCTCCCACAGGGTATGCTCAATAGTCCTACATTGTGCCAATATTTTGTAAGTAAGCCATTGGAAATTGTAAACAATTTCCCAAGTCCACAATTTATCATTACATAGATGACATCTTATTATCAGATTCAAATAAAGATATTTTAGAAAGGATGTTTGAAGAAGTAAAGAAAGTCTTGCCTAGGTGGGGATTACAAATTGCCCCTGAAAAGATTCAAAGAGGTAATTCTATTAATTACCTAGGTTACAGAATAGGGTTAGAGAAAATTAAAACACAAAAGGCACAAATTAGGAGAGACCGGTTAAAGACTCTTAATGACTTCCAAAGATTGTTGGGAGACATTTCCAGTCTACGACCAGCTATTGGGATAACACCTGATCTAATAGTTCATTTAAACAAAACCTTAGATGGTGATAAAGATTTGAATAGTCCAAGAAAACTGACAGCTGAAGCAGAAAAGGAACTGACAGTGATTGAGGAAAAATTACAGGAGGCACATGTAGATAGGGTGAACCCAAATCTTAGCTGCATCCTAGTCATATTGCCTTCCAGAATCTCTCCTACAGGGATTCTAATGCAGAGGGAAGATATTATTTTAGAATGGATATTTATACCTAATAAACCAAGTAAAAAATTAAAAACTTATGTGGAAAATGTCTCTGAATTAATTATAAAAGGTAAGCTGAGACTTCGTCAACTAGCAGGTATAGACCCAGCAGAAATTATAGTGCCTTTTACTACTGAAGAAATAAAAAAGTTATGGGAAGACAATGAACCGTGGCAAAGAGCTTGTGCTAATTTTTTTGGAGAAATTAATAGCAACTATCCCAAATGTGGTAGACTTAACCTCATAAAGAGAACTTCTTGGATTCTTCCTAAAATTGCACGTGATGCTCCAATAACTGGAGCCTGTATGTTCTATACTGGTGCAAATAAATCAGGGAAAGCAGGTTACAAGTCAGATGAATTGAGTAAGGTGGAACAAAGCCCTTATAATTCTGTCCAGAAGGCAGAATTATATGCCATTCTTATGGTGCTAAGGGATTTTAAAGAACCTCTTAATATAGTTACAGATTAACAATATGCAGAAAGAGTTATCTTGCATATTGAAACCGCTGAATTTATACCAGATGACACAGAGTTGACTTCATTGTTTATCCAGGTACAAGACCTAATCAGGAACAGGCTTTGTCCGATGTACATAACACACATCCGGTCCCATACACGTCTGCCTGGTCCTCTAGCACAAGGCAACACTGAGATTGATCAATTATTGATTGGAAGCGTGTTGAAGGCCTCAGAATTTCATAAAAAGCATCATGTCAATAGTAAAGGCCTAAAGAAAGAATTTTCCATTATTTGGCAACAAGCTAAGGACATTATAAAGAGATGTCCTACTTGTTCTTTCTATAATCAAACACCGTTGCCTGCAGGGAGTAACCCAAAGGGTACTAAGAGAAATGAAATCTGGCAGATGGATGTGTTCCACTTTATGGAATTTGGTAAATTAAAATATGTACACCACACCATAGACACGTATTCAGGTTTTCAATGGGCTACTCCCCTGAGCTCAGAAAAGGCAGATTCAGTAATCACACATTTACTGGAAGTTATGGCCATCATATGTATACCTGCACACATAAAGACAGATAATGGTCCAGCATATGTATCTAAGAAAATGAAACGCTTTTTTGATTATTATAATATAAAACACATTACAGGTATACCAAATAATCCTACAGGTCAGGCAGTTATCGAAAGATCAAATCGTACTATAAAGGATATGCTGAAAAAACAGAAAGGGACCAAAAATACCCCCAGAAATAGATTACATAATGCTTTATTAACCTTGAATTTTCTTAACGCTAATGAGAAAGGAACGACAGCAGCAGAAAGACATTGGATAATGGAAAAGTCTGCTGAACTAAACCAACCGATTTATTTCAAAGACGTGCTGACCTCTCAATGGAAGTCAGGAGATGTGCTACGTTGGGGAAGGGGTTTTGCTCTTGTTTCCACAGGAGAAGAAAAATTGTGGATACCATCAAAATTAATAAAGTTTCGAATTGAAGAGGAGAAACCTCTTGGAAAGGAGAAATGACAACTCATCCACAATGATATTCATACAGGTGGTAAGAAAAACATATAGAATGGGGGCAGGGTTCTGTTCTTATCTCCACAGGAAAACACTCACCTTTGAAAAATTCAAGGGACCCTGGATATTTGGATACTGACAGATGGAAAAATACCTGCTCAATAGGAAATATCAAGAAAACTGAATGGGTAAGTAAAATATAATAAACCATATTTCAAATTTATAGAGCTGGTTTTGAAGTTGGACTCTGGCTCAGTCCCTCTCCAATTCCAAGCCTGTTAGTAAGAGAAAAACCCAGAGTTTCTGGAGTTTCTGTCTCATGTCAGGAGCCGTGATATGGGACAGAAAGAAATATGAGTTTAGAAAACATCTTTGCTTTTCTTCATATCTATCATACCTTTCATTGAATATATCTATCATGCCTTTCATTGAATATATGTATATATATATATAATATATATATATATATGCCTATATATGTCTATATGATTAATGTTTAAGTTTTTTACAATAAACAATGAGTCTTTTCTGAAGTGACATTTGAAGTTTCCAGGAAGAAGATGGGGCCCCACAACAACAACTCTACCTGGTTGATATGATGTCATGATACTGATAGCGCTACTACAAGACCTGTTTTGGGTACCAGCTTTCCAAGAAGATCCCAACTTGGTTAGCTGAAATGGTGCACATCTTGTACAACATTCTGGCCAGGCCTCCACAAAATACTCAGAGACTATTTGCAATTTTAAAAGACATTGATCTTGAAATTTAACCATCATTTTACTTTCACAGGATCCCCCAGAAAGAACGTCGCCCCCATGACAGCTGGAAGTAATTCTAGAGGACAACGTCCCCTCTCCCAGTAAAGTTTGCCCCCGGGTTTAGGGACATCATTTAGGGGTTGGGAGGTTGGGGGAGGAATTTTATAAGCTCAGGGATCATTTTGGAAAAAAAAAAAGAAAAAAGAGGGATGATGGGATAATAGATTTGTAATTGTGAGTTACAATTTTTAGACAAATATATTGGTATTGATACTTGTATATTGATACAAAGTTAAATTATATTGACTATTGTATGCATGCATGTTTCTACCTCTGTTTAACATATTTTTTATGTATTGACATATATTGTATCGATATTTACCATATTGCAATGTATATTTGTACATTGTTTATATTTGGAGGTCATTATCCTCATTTGTTACACAGATGTTTATTGTCTTAGTCTTTAAGTTAGATAGATATTGAGAATTATATAGATTAATAGTCATCTAAGTTTGCCATTTATAATTAGACTAATTAGGTTATTTAGATATAGAGATTATACTCAGTATAGATAGATGATCTTCAACCTCTTCAAAGAGCTGTAGAAAATGGCCTTTAATCTAACTCAGAGTTTTGTGGTAGTGAGACACAATTGCTCCTGGCAACACCGCTCTATTCCCAAGAGAATGTTGAGCACCAAAGACACTCCACCTGGAGCCTTTCTTTTTGACAGAACTGGCCTTGGGGCAAAGAAATGCCCATACTTCAACCACTGACAGAGATACAGAGTGTGCATCAATGGATAAAACAGGACTGTCATATCCTTCCAAGACAGGGTAAGATAGTTTTGAAAAGTTGCTTGCCTTTGAAAATGGTATGTCAGTTATGTTAGGCCTTAGCCAAAGTTGGTTGCTTCAACGCTGCAAATGTGACTTTGGGTGATTGCCCAGGTAGCTAGTTGTCCCTGTGATTTGTTGCAGGTTTTGGAAGTTGTTTTACTGAACTTCCTAATTACCCAGGTAACATTATTTCCCTTCTCAGATCTTTGATGGGGTTGAAGACTATATAACTATAGTTACTTTTCTCTCATGACTTGGCCAAGTTATTTATTATACAAGTCCTAAGCTAGTTAGAATAGGATATTTGTACTTATTGTATATAATTTCGTAGTAGGTTTAGAACTCTCTTACTTACACAAAAGGGGGAGGTGTTGCGGGAGGTCTTTCCGCCCCTCCAACCAATAGCTGCTGAGATACCAGCCCACTGGGGCGTGGTTTCTCTCCATTCAAAAAGCTTCTGCTTCCTTCCGCTCCCTCTCTTGACTGCTGCTCCGCTGGCGACTATACTCACTTTCTGGTTGTGCAGAGAGTTGTTGTCTGGGATCGTGATCTGTAAGTTTTTCCTCTTTAAATAAATACTACCCTATTAATAAGAATTCCAAACTGGTGTGGCATTGTTCGTGGCTTAGGTCTTCAGATAGTAAAAGAAAGCTTTGCTGGGTATAGCAGTCTGGGCTTGTATTCATGGTCTTTTAGAGTCTGCAGCACATCTATCCAAGACCTTCTGGCTTCGTGGTTTCCCTAGAGAAGTCAGGTGTTATTGTGATAGGTTTACCTTTATATGTTACTTGACCTTTTTCCTTTGCAGCTCTTAATATTCTTTATTCTGTATGTTTTGTGTTTTGAATTTGGTTGGTTTTTTTTGTTTTGTTTTGTTTTGTTTTGTTTTTGATCCAGTCTATTTGGTGTTCCATATGCTTCTTATACCTTCATAGGAATATCCTTCTTTAGGTTCTGAAAGTTTTCTGGGCCTTTGAGCTGTAATTCTTCTCCTTTTTCTACCCCTATTATTCTTAGGTTTAGTCTTTTTCATGGTTTCCCAGATTTCCTGGATGTTTTGTGTTAAGAATTTGTTATATTTGCTGTTTTCTTTGGTCGATGAGTTTATTTCCTTTATAGTATCTTCTGTGTCTGAGATTCTTTCTTCCATCTCTTGTATTCTGTTGTTCCTGTTCATTTACCCAGATTTTCCATATCCAGCCTTCCTTCGGTTTGTGTTTTCTTCATTGCCTGCATTTCGGTTTTCAAGTCTTGAATTGCTTCCTTTACTTGTTTGATTGCTTTTTCTTGGTTTTCTTGGGTATCTTTGAGGGATTTATTCATTTCTTTTAACTTTTTAAGTAGTCTTCTTATCCATTTCTTTAATGGAGTTTTTCACATCCTGTTTAATGGTCCCTATCACTTTCATAATGTTACATTTAAAGCTTATTGCTTCTACTACTTCTGAATTGTGGTGTTCAAGTCTTCCTGTTGTATGTTCTCTGGATTCTGGTGTTATCATTTGCTTTTCAGGTTGTTGGAGGAATTCTTGCATTGGCACCTGCCCATCCCTTCCTTCAGCTGCGGTCAGGAGAGTCTTGGCAATTTGGTCCGATCTTTGCTGTGGCCAACTGTATACTTGGGGGTTTATCTTGTTCTGCCCTCTCTTAAGTCCCCTCAGCACTGGAGTTGGCTCTCAAATCTACTCCTCCCTGAAGTAGGCTGTGGTGGTGTGGATCTAAGGACCCCACGGATGGAAAGGAATGCTTGTGGGCAAGATGGGATATGATAAATAGAGAAAGTCAGAAGCCTGGGAGAAGCCCCACTGAATGGCCAGAAAGTTTAGGGGATTGGAGGGTGCCTGTACTCTGTTCCCAGGGTGCTGGGTGGGCACACACTTACCTGGTACTGGATGTGAGCTCTGCATTTTTCTCGGCTCCCCTCCCTGCCTTTTCCCTTTCCCCTTCAATCCTCCCCCAAGGTCTCCATGCTCCCAATTTACTCATGATATCTTGTCTTTTTCTACTTCCCATGTAGATTAGATCTATGTAAGTCTCTTTTAGTGTCCTCATTGTTGTCTAAGTTCTCTGGGATTGTGATTTGTGGGCTTGTTTGCTTTGCTTTATGTTTAAAAACTATTTATGAGTGAGTACATGTGATAATTGTCTTTCTGTGTCTGGGTTACCTCACTCAAAATAATGTTTTCTATCTCCATCCATTTTCCTGCAAAATTTAAGATTTTTTTTTTCTGCTGTGTAGTATTCATTCATTGTGTAAATGTACCACATTTCCTTATCTATTCTTCAGTCAAGGGGCATTTAGGTTGTTTCCAGGTTCTGGCTATGACAAACAATGCTGCTATGAACATAGTTGATCACATGTCCTTGTGGCATGATTGAGCATCCTTTGGATATATACCCAAAAGTGGTATTACTGGGTCTTGAGAAAGGTTGTTTCCTAATTTTCCGAGAAATCGCCATACTGACGTCCAAAGGGGCTGTACCAGTTTCCACTCCCACCAGCAATGCAGAAGTGTTCTCTTTCCCCACAACCTTTCCAGTGTAAGTTGTCATCAGTGTTTTTGATCTTGGCCATTCTGACAGGTGTAAGATGGAATCTCAGAGTTGTTTTGATTTGCATTTCTCTGATGACTAAGGATGTTGAATATTTCCTAAAGTGTCTTTCATTCACTTTAGATTCCTCTGTTGAGAATTTTCTGTTTAGGTCTGTACTCCATTTTTTTTATTGGATTATGTGTTCTTTTGGTGTCCAATTTCTTGAGTTCTTTGTATATTTTGGAGATCAGACCTCTGTCTGATGTGGGGTTAGTGGAGATCTTTTCCCATTCTGTTGGCTGTCGTTTTGTCTTGTTGACTGTGTCCTTTGCTTTACAGAAGCTTTTCAGTTTCAGGAGATCCCATTTATTAATTGTTTCTCTCAGTGTTTGTGCTGCTAGGGCTATATTTGCGAAGTGGTCTCCTGTGCCAATGTGTTCAAGTGTACTTCCCATTTTCTCTTCTTTAAGGTTCAGTATGGCTGGCTTTATGTTGAGGTCTTTGATCCATTTGGATTTGAGTTTTATGCATGGTAATAGATATGGCTCTATTTTCATTCTTCTACATATAGAAATCCAGTTATACCAGCACCACTTGTTAAATATGCTTTGTTTTTTCCATTTGATTTTTTTTTTTGCTCTGTGTCAAAAATCAGGTTTTGGAAGATGTGTGGATTGATATCTGGGTCTTCTGTTCGGTTCCATTTGTCCTCTTGTCTGTTCTTATGCCACAAACTTCTTCTTTTAAGCTCTTTCTAACATTGACTTTGTGTGTGTGTGGATTTGTATTTTGTATGACATGTATGTATATGAAGGCCAGATTGGGCATTGGATTTCCTGAAGCTGGAGTCACAGGCAGTGTGAGCCACTTGAAGCAGGGGCTGGGAACCAAACTCCGGTCCTTTGCAGGAGCAATATGCTTTCTTAGCCCCTGAGTCTCTTCTTCATCTCCACCCCCAGCTTTCTATGTTTGTGTGAGTGTATGTGAGTAAGGGTAGTGCGGGAAGACAGGAGATGGTGGCAGATGCTCTGCAGCTGAATTAACAGGCTTTTGTGAGCATTCTGATGTTGTCACCGGGAACCAAACTGACCCTCTGCAGGAGCAGTGGGAGCACTGAGCGCTCATCCCTCCAGCCTTGAGACATACCTAGAGTGCTTTTGAGAACAAAATCCATCATATGTGTTTGTATTTTAGATGCAGAAAGAAAAAGCTTATATACCCTCTTTCTGGAATCTATACAGTTGCGTCTTCAACATGGAGAAGATTCCACTCCACACATTCTTACAGAACAGCAGACAACCAAAGAGAACCTAATAAAGATGCAGTCCATTGCTGAAAGGCATCTGGAGCTAGATGATGCTCACGACCCACTGCTGGCCATCAACTTTGCGAGGTGATACATGCATACCGTGTTTGCAGGGACTGAGATAAGCTTTGAGTAGTGCAGAGTGGTTGTCATTATTTCTGCCAGCTGGGTCTTTCTGTCTCAGAAACAAACCCTTTTCATTGCTAACAGATGGGTGCTAGACGATGTGTTCACCTGTGCCAGCTGTATTGTTCTCGTTAATGGACGTGTACAGATGTCACCCAGCTGACATCTCTGTACCCTGCCCCTAAGAATATCGTAGCTCACCTAGAACATGCTGCTGAAAGTCTGGACAGGTTCTGCACTGTCTCCTATATTACACACACACACACACACACACACACACACACACACACAAAGGGCCTTAGAATCCTTCTAGGACTAACTCCAGTGGAATGACTTCATGTCTGAGCACTGTTGGAAGGGCTAATCCAGCACTGACCCAGAAAGGATGTGCTGGGGGAAAGATTTCATTCTGTAATAACTGATAATCTAAAACTAAAGGTGAAAATGGGGCTCTAGGTTTGGTTTATTAGAATTCTGTCAACAACAGCTCACACAATCAATGCTCATTCATGTTTTAATATTGAAGGTTGTATTTGGAGCAGAGCGACTTTCATGAGAAGTTTGCTGGTGGTGACATTTGCGTGGATAGATCATCAGAGTCTGTGACGTGCCAGACTTTTGAATTAACGCTAAGGTCTTGCCTCTACCCTCACATTGAGAAACAGTATCTGCATTGCTGTGGAAACCTCATGCAAACCTTAAAAAGAGATTTCAGGTAAAAAGAAGTAATTTAGCTCTGGAAGTGATCAGTTGTTAATAACCAGTGAATGTTTTCCCTCTGCTTCCCTTATATTTCCTTTCTATCTTTCTTTTTGGTTTTATGTCTGTTTTTGGTACTGAGAGTCAAGTACTAGATTGAGCGTTAAAGTCTATTTCAATTAGAGGATGGAGATGCAGTTAACTGTCTTCCTTTTTAAAGAACAGTTAACCATCAAGGTTTAAGTATGTTGTAACTAATTCATTATGTGAGAATCTGTGTCAAGAGATACACCAGAAGAATAAAAGAAACCCTCAAAACATGTGCATAAGCTGCCCTCTCTGGAGAAAAACATAAACATATGCATAAACTCCCTCTCTGGAGAAAACATAAACATATGCATAAACTGCCTCTCTGGAGAAAACATAAACATATGCATAAACTGCCCTCTCTGGAGAAAATATAAACATGTGCATAAACTGCCCTCTCTGGAGAAAACATAAACATATGCATAAACTGCCCTCTCTGGAGAAAATATAAACATATGCATAAACTGCCCTCTCTGGAGAAAACATAAACATATGCATAAACTGCCTCTCTGGAGAAAACATAAACATATGCATAAACTGCCCTCTCTGGAGAAAACATAAACATATGCATAAACTGCCCTCTCTGGAGAAAACATAAACATATGCATAAACTGCCCTCTCTGGAGAAAACATAAACATATGCATAAACTGCCTCTCTGGAGAAAACATAAACATATGCATAAACTGCCCTCTCTGGAGAAAACATAAACATATGCATAAACTGCCCTCTCTGGAGAAAACATGAACCCACTTCTAGTAGATGACTAGCTCCAAGTGACTTACTCTTGTTCATGAGCAATCTCCATAAAGCTCATAAGATTAAGTGTCCTCATTTGCTTTCTCTTGCTGTGATAAAAACAGTGAGCAGAAGCGACTAGGGAGGACAGGATTTATTTGGCTTACACTTAGAATTCATCATTGAGGATCCTGGAGAGATGGCTCAGCGGTTAAGAGCCCTGGCTGCTTTTCCAGAGACCCTGAGTTCAGTTCCCAGTAATCACACAGTGGCTCACAACCATGTGTAATAGCATGTGATGCTGTTTTCTGTTGTTCAAGTGCATATGCTGAGTGCTCACACATGAAATATACATAAGATAACAACAACAGTTCATCCCTCTGGGAAGGAAGTCAAGGCAGAAACCTGGAGTCAGGAGCTTCTGAAGCAAAGACCACAGAAGAACACTTCTTATAGGCTTGCTCACTTTGCTTTCTTATAACCAGCCCAGGCAGAGATATACGTGTGTGCTCTTCCGTGTCTTTCTTTCCAAGGTTGGTGGAATATTTGCAGGCCATGAGGAATTTTTTCTTGATGGAAGGTGGAGATACCATGTATGATTTCTATACTTCAATTTTCGATAAAATAAGAGAAAAGGAAACCTGGCAGAATGTGTCTCTTCTGAATGTCTAGCTCCAAGAAGCGGTAGGACAGCGCTATCCTGAAGATAGTTTACGGTAACTATGGGGGCACCTCTCACTTTAAGAAGTATAAAGTGAACCATTTGCCAAGAAATCAGCTAAATTATCAGTTACCAAAATACCTTACAGAAGCAAGTCCAGGGTAGTTTATTTCAGCTCACAGATTGAAAGACTTGTGTGTTTCATGGCAGGGAGGATGTAGCTAAGCAGAGCGATTTTTGTCCTGGACAAAAGAATATAATAATACCATGGTGGGGAGGATAGTAAACAGTACCAAGGATAACATACTCCTTAGGACATGTCAGTGAACTGCTTGTTCCTGCTGAGCCCACCTCCTAGCTTTCCAGACTCTCCCAAATTAGCTCTCACTTTCTAAAGATCAAGTCACACATATGGAAGACTTCACTACATGTATTTTATCTTCACTTTAACCCTACAGATTACTTTGCAGATTAGAAACTCAAAGCTGAGCCAAGCAGAGATGGCACAAGCCTTTAATTCCAGCAGTCTGAAGGCAAAGGCAGGCAGAACTCTGAGTTCAAGGCCAGCCTGGTCTACAGAGCTAGTTCCAGGATAACCAGGGCTGCCCAGAGGAACCCTGCCTCAAAAAAAAAAACAAAAACAAAAAAGCAACAACAACAACAAAAAAAAACCAAAAATTAAAAAAAAAGGGAAGTAAGGAAGGAAAAGAAAAGGAAAAAAAAAAAAAAAAATCAAAGCTGGGAATTCCTGTGGTACCAGGTTCTTGGTCTGAGACGAGATCATTTGAGCCTGGGAATCTGAGGCCAGCCTTTATCTCCAAACAAAAAAGGGGGTGGTTCAGTGGGTAAAGGACTTGCTGCAGAAGCCTGAGGAGCACCCACATAAAATAGCCATATGGGCATGATGTTCCAGCTGTAATCCCAGTGCTTGGGAGGTGTCAGGTGGTGGGGAGAATCTTTAAGGCAAGCTGGCTGTCAAGGTCAGGGTCAGTGAGAGCCTTGCCAGCCTCTGACCTGTACACATAGACACGCACAAATACACAGACACATTGCACACATGGTACATACATGCCCCTCTCACTCCCCAAAAATGGAAGAAGGGGAGGGGTGAGTTAAATTGGCAGCTAAGGGGGCTAGAAAGATCGCTCAGTTAAGGACACTGGCTGCACTTATAAAGGTCCTGAGTTCAATTCCCGGCAACCACATGGTGACTCACAACCATCTCAACCATCTGTAATGAGATCTGGTGCCCTCTGCAGGGACATATGCAGGCAGAACACTGTATACTTAATAAATAAATAAATCTTTTAAAAAAATGGCAGCTGATATGGACTGCTCAGTGAGAGGGTGAGTGGGTGGAGAGCTGCCTGCCGACTCTTTGGGGATGGTGGCCTCTACTTTTCTATTGCCAGCCTTCACCAACCCTCCATCCTTGAAGACATCCATAGCCTCTCTGGCAGGCCTCCACCACAAGGGACTTGACCCTCAGAATGGTAGCCATTACTCACAGAGGCCTCACAGCAGATGGAGAAAGCTTTGCACTGTCTGACTTCACCTTCGCAGCCTCCTGTCTTACACGCTTAAACCATGTTCAGCCTTACACTGCATCTTACACTACAGGGGTGTGCAAATGTGTGCTGCTATTCCTCACTCCTAGGCCTTCTTCCGTGGTGTGTGCTCCCTCTCATGGCCTAGCAGTCAGTCTGTTTACTCACTAGCGAACCTTGTGTTTTCTGTGCCATGCAAGTAGCTCTGCTGACCTCAGATTCCATCATCTGCATAGTAAGCACTTAAGTGAATGTCGATGGAGCAAACCGCTGAAAACTACAGTAATTTCCTCAAGTTCCTGTGCTGTGGAATACCTTGGCTGTCATTCATACACTGCCTTTGCCTCTTCCTGGCTTTCCTATTTTAAATCATCCATGACCTGCATCAGGGTTATTATCTGCTAGTATCTCAGTAACAGTAGTGAGATTGATCGCTACAGGACCTGGAAATCACATGAGGAAAGAACACCTTCTTGGCTGGCATGTGGATATTTCTGTTCTGTGCTGCTTTCTCTCTTGGGAAAGCAGTGTTTAAACCCATCCAGGTGCATAGATAGAGCAGTGCACAGCAGTGTTCACACCCATCCAGGTGCGCAGGTAGAGCAGTGCACAGCAGTGTTCACACCCATCCAGGAGCACAGGTAGAGCAGTGCTAGTACCTGAGCAAATGCAGACCCCATGGTGCATGACTCATGGAGACTTACCAAGGAGCCAGTGTTCTAGCCCTTCTGCCAGCACCTGAACTTAAGACTCAGTCTTTTTAGCCTGACTTTGACGAGAATTAAGCTCCCAGTCTATCCCCAAGCTGTTTTTAATTCTAATTATGTGGCTAACATTGTCAAGTATCTTTTTTTATAACAAAACCTATTATTTTAAAACTAATTGGATGTTGGTGCACACATACCTATAATCTTGCATGACAAAGGTTGGGAGTCATGGGGATCTCAAGGCAGCCTACAATTCAGTCAGAGACTGTCTTGGAAACCAGACAGGATAGCACAAACATTTGGCAGGCTGAGGCAGGGAGGTCTTTGCATTCCAGGTTGGATACATACCAGGACCTTGTCTCCGAAAAGAAAATTGCTGGGTGAAGAAGCTCATATTTGTAATTCTAATGTTCCAAAGGCTGAGGCAGGAGGATGGCCATACACTTGAAGCAAACTTGTGCTTTACAAGGAAACACTGTCTCAAGAAGTGGGCGCAGAGATAAGGGGGACCAAAAACAACTGTCATTCATTTCTAAAACCAAACTCTAGTTCTGAGGTGCTGGAAAATGTAAGTTTGTCTGCATATTTATATTGAATGGAAGTTCTAGGGGGATTGGTTATTGTGTGGAACTATTATTGTCAGGACCTCAGTCACAGTACCCACGTGTTGTACCCCTGAGGGATGCTCCCTGCCCATGAATCCACAAAATGTGTTAGAACATCTTATATGAACTTTATATGAATTTTATTATCACAAACTAAATCTGAAACTTCTTCATTTAGTTTATCTATATCATTTGAAAATGTTGATACAGCTAAGAAGAAACTACCCGTTCATATCTTAGATGGTCTTACCCTGAGCTACAAGGTAAGCGCTAATTATTTTTTATAAAAATTGGTTTTTTATTGAGACTAAGTTGTGCATGTAAAATTTTATTTTTGTTTTTGTAGGTCCCATGGCCTGTGGACATTGTTATAACTGTGGAATGTCAAAAAAATTATAATCAGGTCTTCCTTCTCCTATTGCAAATAAAATGGGCAAAATACAGCCTGGATGTTCTACTGTTTGGTGGTAAGATTTGATTTCGATAAACTAACTCTAATTTGATTTTGGTCCTGGAAAATTTTGTATAGGTTTTCATCTTTTCTATATGTGAACAAATACCAGCCTGGCACAGGAGTATGGCAGCAGGTTTACCAAACCTACTATAGGAATGAAGTGTGGGGATGGAGGGGCGCTCACCAGTGGAGTGCTTGCTGCTCTTCTAGAGGACCTGTCTTAGACAGCCTGCAGCTACTTCCGACACCAGTGCATACACACAGACACATAGAGCATTTATTCACTACTGTGAAGAGCGTAGGGCCCCTTTGTTCCATCCAGCCTGGCTAACTTACACCCAAAATAATCACACAGAAAATGTATTAATTAAATTACTGCTTGGCCCATAAGCTCCAGCCTCTTATTGGCTAACTCTCACATCTTGATTCAACCCATTTCTGATAATCTGTATGTCACCACGAGGTCATGGCTTACCAGGAACGATTCAGCATGTCTGACCTGGCAGCTTCATGGTGGCTTGGCTCAATCTGTTGCTTTCTTCCTCCCTGAATACAGTACTGCCTTCTCCACCTATCTAAGTTCTGCCCTATCAGGCCAAGCAGTTCTTTATTGGTTAACCAATGAAAGCAACAAATACTGAAGGACCTCCTACACCAATTCACTCATACAATATCTGCTCCTGCATACACAAAAATAATAAAGTGTCAGGAACTCATAGGATTTATCTTAAATGTAATAACTTATTAGGAGCCGGGCGGTGGTGGTGCACGCCTTTAATCCCAGCACTTGGGAGGCAGAGGCAGGTGGATCTTTGTGAGTTCGAGACCAGCCTGGTCTACAAGAGCTAGTTCCAGGAGAGGCTCCAAAACCACAGAGAAACCCTGTCTCGAAAAACCAAAAAAATAAAATAAAATAACTTATTAGGAATTGACATCCAAAAAGTTGAGTAAGGATCTGACAGGGAATTTGCATCTCAACAGTGATAGCAAGGATTTAATTATCATTTATCTGCCCTCCCTTTGTCTACTCAGTGCTTGGATTAGCGGATGTGTGCCATCATAGCTGATTTATTTGGTGCTGGGAAGTGAACCCAGAGCCTCAGCATGTTAGGCAAGCACTCGACCAACCGAGCCACAGCTGCAGCATCTTGAAATTTGGTATTTTATCTTCCCAAGGCACAAATGTGCCCTTTAGGTTCCCGCCCTGCTGATACTGCATTGCTCATCTCTTCATGCAAGGGTTGGTATGGCGGCTTTCCCTTCATTCTTTTTCTGCCCATTTTCTCCTTTCAACATTTTGTAGAACTGGCTAATACTGCTGAAAGATCTCAAGCAAAAGAAGGCTCTCCACGTGAACAAGATACACTCTCCCAGTTTGGAGCACCGAAAGAGTCACTAAGGCAGCAGATCCATCGCATGTTTCTTTTACGTGTGAAGCTCATGCACTTTGTGAATAGCCTGCACAACTACATCATGACCAGGGTTGGTGTCTGTCCCTCTCCTCGGTTCTTTTGTCCCATGTAGGCAGTAGTTCAAAGAAAACACTGATCATGTCTTTATAACTACAGAAGAGCCATAGAATACTTAGAGATTGAAAAAAAATGAAAGCTAGATATAATTTCATCATAAAATAGCATGGCAGTGAATGGTAATATATTTTTCAATAAATATTTTTGTTGTTTGAGAATTTCATACAGTGTATTTGGTCATATGTATCTCAGTCCCTCGCTTGATCTACTCCCAGATCTATTTCCTTACCCACAGCTTTGTGTCCTGTTTAGTTTTACTTAACACATGAACTCCACTTGGTGCTGTCCATGCATTCCTGGTTGGCGGCACCATCCATGGACAGCATGCTTGGCCTATTACAAGCCAAACTCCTAAAAATCTTGACTCTCCCTCCCCCAAAAGCCATGAGCTGTGCACAGCTGCTCAGATATGGAAACTCATGACTCCCTTCCCACTCTGCTAGAATGCTGATGGGCTTGATTGTCTGTCAGCTCCACAGCTGCCGCGAGCTCCTGTAGTCAGCAGTCCTATCCTGTCTGTCAGACTCTGTTTGCTCTGCCCTCCCTCATCACCTGGCTTTTAACTGTCTCCTCATTTCCTCCTGCACTGAGAGAAGAGGCTGACAGGAAGGGCAGGTAGCTCAGTTGGTAGAGTACTTGCTAAAAAAGCATTGATAATTGAGCTTGAATCCCCAGTACCTACATAAAAAATGCTGTGGCTTGGCAGTGATGGCGTACACCTTTAACCCCACCACTTGGGATGCAGAGGCAAGCAGATCTCTGTGTTTCAGGCCAGCCTGGTCTACAGAGTACTAGGACTATACAGAGAAACCCTTTCTCAAAAAAGCAAAAAAAAAAAAAAAGACTTCCAGGTGTGGTTACCTAAGGAAGGAGACAGAGACAAGAGAATCCTGTGGCTTGCTAGCCATGCAGTCAGGACAAACGGATAAATGGGTAAGTGCTAATTACGCTCTTGTCTTTCTCTTTCAAGATTCTCCACAGTACAGGGCTGGAGTTTCAGCATCAAGTTGAAGAAGCCAAGGATTTAGATCAGTTGATTAAAATTCACTACAGGTATTTGTCAACCATCCATGATCGGTGTCTGCTGAGAGAAAAGGTGTGTACCAGTGGGGCAAAAGGGCCATATCTTCCTGCTGTGGGATTTTGAATTCTAAAACTGCTGTCCTGTGCAGTCATCTCTTGGGAAAGGACAGGGTTACAGATGTGTGCCCACTACCAGCAGTTACATTAAAGAAAACATAGCTGTACAGAACTGAAAACTTGAGTCTGCAGTTAGGCAGTGGGTGTGCACTAATGCATTATGAATATGTAGAGCTGATAGTTTTACAACCACTGGGACTTGTGTCTCACGGCCTCTGATGAATATAAATGGCTTTCAGGAGTGAAAGCTCACGTGCCGTCCTGGAATGCAGGTTGACATCCCATGTACCTTCCTATACATAAAAGACAGTCATTGTGATGTGCTTCTTCTGTGATGTAAGTTAGGAGAAAATATCGGTGTCATTGTCCAAACATAGTCACCAAGCCCATATTGTGTCTCAAACATTGATCTTCAGGTCAGCTTCGTGAAAGAAGCCATCATGAAAGTGCTGAACTTGGCGCTCATGTTCGCAGAAGGCTGGCAGGCGGGCCTAGGAGCTTGGCGGTAAGTGTGTGCTATGTGACAACCCATATTGTGACCATTTCAGCAGGCAGGCCTAGGAGCTTGGCAGTAAGTGTGTGCTGTGTGATGACCTGTATTGTGACCGTGTCAGCACCCTTCTGACAGGCTTCGTTTGAAGAGTCTACATCCAGTCCTGGTAATGGTTCACATACTATTGTAACTAAGAATTCAAGTTTTTAATTTGAAGAATGGAAGTATAGTTCATTGGCTTGCCTACCATGCATAGGGCCTGAAATTGAATCCTATGGGCAACCAATAGTAGAATTTATTTAGTTAAACTAGATAACATAAGGTTAGTGTTCTTATAAGAAGCAAAACAATTTTTTTTAAATGAGGTCTTTTAATTAAAATGAGGAAACAGTCTCAGAGTATAAGACTTGATTTTATTATAGATGCCTCCAAATGTATAGAGAAGTGTAAAGTCTGTGTGACTAACCACAGTAGTTTCTGAGGGTGATCAGTCCTGGGTCGTGATCCAACCCCTCACACTCGCTGAGACATTTTAAAGTGAGTTGTGGGTGTCACGCCGGGTGCTGTCCAGACCTCCATGTCTGTAGGCTCTAAAAGGCAATGTGTGTTTATAGAGTGTTTTCACCTGTGTAATATAGAAAGGCAAATGGCTTAAAGTCAGTATACAGGAAGAGGCCAGGAGTCTTTCTTCCATTCTGGCAGGAATGTTGTAGGCTGAAGTGGGCTGTGTCCCACCATCTGGCTAGGTTAGCTCCCAAAATAACCACACAGAAATTGTATTAATTAAATTACTGCTTGGCCCATAAACTCTAGCCTCTTATTGGCTAACTCTCACATCTTCATTCAAGCCATTTCTGATCATCTGTATGTCACCATGAGGCCATGGCTTACTGGGAAAGATTCAGCATGTCTGACCTGGCAACTGGCTCCATGGTGGCAATCTCTGACCCTGCTTTCTTCCTCTCAGAATTCAGTTCTGTCTACCCCGCCTACCTATGTTCAGCCCTATCAGGCCAAACAGTTTTTTTTTATTAATTAACCAATGAAAGCAACACATAGATAGAAAGGACCTCCTACACCACAGGAACATCTCTAGTTTGACCTATTTCTATGCTAGGAGTTGAACTCGGGACCTTCGTGTGCTATGTGAGTGGTTTACCACTGAGCTACTACTAGCCCGGCTATCTTAACATGTTAATTTGAGTATAAATTGCAGTGCTTAGCCTCTGTCTCATTTTTGGATTATATGCAATGGTATTTCACTTTGCTGAAATAAAAGTTCATGTCTGATGTTCTGGAGGTTTTGTTTGTGTGCCTGGGCTTATCTGAGGAGTATATTTACACAAATATGTGAAAGTATCAGTCGCTAGCTGGTGAGATGACTCAGCAGGTAAAGGGATTTGCCACACAAGCCTGACAGCCTGAATCCAACCCTCAAGCCCATATAAAGGGAGAGACAAAGCTTGTTGCCTAAAATTGTATCCTGATATCATCATGCATGCGATGGCACACACACACATTATTCACAGACATGTTCAGTAGTACACCCAAGAAAATCAGGGGCTGGGAATAAAGCTAGTTTGTGAAACACTTGTCCATGGTGGCCCATGCCCTGAGTGCCATTCTTGGCAATGCAAAAGAAAACAGAAGCCTTTCTTGCTTGGTGCTGTCCTCTCAGAGTATGCAAAACTCCTTTTCTCTGTAACACTGAGGCAGGTGAGAGAATGGCTACTCCATATGCTTCCTAAATTTCTGTAACAAATGACAGCCAAAAGTAGCGGTGGGGAGGACTTCAGCACCTCAGAGCTGGTGTGGGGATATAAGTCTTAGCCTACTTGTAAAGTGGAGGCTGAAAGATCATGATTGTAACATGGATGGGCCTGGCCTGCTTGTTGTTGGGGTTTTTGTCCTGCCCGGTTCCCCACAACTGTTTAGCCCCAAAGAAAATCACATATAGGTCTCTATAAGTTATAAAGCTGATTGGCCCATTAGCTCTAGCCTCTCACTGGCTAACTCTCACATCTTGATTAACCCATTTTTCTGATCTATGTTAGCCATGTGGCTCAGTACCTTTTTGTAGTGGGGCAGATGACATCCTGCTGCTTCAGTGGTCTGGGCAGGAGTGGG
The DNA here is from genome assembly GCA_963919715.1 of Microtus obscurus. Taxonomy (NCBI): domain Eukaryota; kingdom Metazoa; phylum Chordata; class Mammalia; order Rodentia; family Cricetidae; genus Microtus; species Microtus obscurus. Next base: position 495,696 of record CAWTZC010002352.1, read on the forward strand.
AGGAATCAACTTCCTCCTTCCCAGAATTCTCCTGTTCTCATTACATCATTTCTACTTCCTGTCTGGTTTTTCCACCTATATTTCCTGCGTGGTCAATCAGCATTTATTTAAAACATTATTGACAGAATACAGACAATTCTTCCCCACCAGTGAGTGAAGGTTATCCTGGGTAACAAAGAGACTTTGCACACCAGTGTTGATGGATGTTTACATGTTTCAGTGTGGGACTGCAGACATGGCTCAGTAGTTGGGGGGGGTTACTGACTGTTTTTCCAAAGGACCCAGGTTCAATTCCCAGTACTGGGACACCTGACACCCTCACACTGATATACAGGGAGGCAAAACACCAATGCATATTGAAAAAAATATTTTTTTAATGTATCAAATTTGCTTTTAAGTAAATACTGTGGTAAGGCTGAGGAAAACTTGTTGGCTCTTGGTAAGTGACTGACAAAGATAGTTGATGAGTTGTTGTATGGGAGACACACACACATACACACACCTGCTCACCCCTGAAAGGGAATGCATGACAGACCAAAGTAATGGATGCACCCAAGTCCAACTTGGTGAACAGTGAGTACACGCTGGGGATATTAACAGGGGTCTGGATGAAGGTTACTTAGAAGAGCCCACTAGGACATGGGTAATGCTTCATCAGAGCTTCCCTGGAGCTCCTGCAGGAGCTCACCTCCTCTGGGCAGCCTCCTTCCCCAGCAATTATTTACCTAATGTAATGTGGAAGGCGACAGCAGAAAGCTTCCTAGTTTCCACTCTGCCAGACATGTGACCTATTATGAGTCTCCTAGCATCTCCCCTCCTGCTTTGGGAGGGTACTGATTCCAGGAAATGTGTCAGTTTAGAGGAAACCCCTGTACAATATGAGCATATTATGAATGAAGTGCTTTCCTGTGTATATTGCTTATTTTCCTATTTAAAAAGACAAAGTCATATCTACTGATTACATGAAAGTAAAAGCTAACCTGTCAGGGGGACATATTTCCATGAATGTGGTCTGATGTGACCCTGGATATTGGAAACTGTTTCCTAAGAAGGGCTGCAAGCTCACTCATTGAATATATACTGTGTGCAAGTATAAGAACCTGAGTTTAGCCCCCAGAATCCCCATAAGAAGGGAGAATGCGCTTGTGTGTATTTGTAATCTTAGTGATAGAAGGGTAGAGACAGATCCTAGGGCATGCTGGCTGTCAGTTCAGGGATAGACTTCATCTCAAAAATCAAGGTGGCATGTACATACCACTAAAGTGGTTTAAAAATGAGTACATAAAGTTAGGAAAGGAAAGGGCTGGTAGAACGGGAAAGCTGGAGGTCGGAGGTGGAGGCAGGGCTAATCAAAACATCATGTAGGAAATACTCAGACAGTTCTTTAAAAAAAAAAGACTGGGTGTTGGTGGCTCATTTCTTTAATCCCAGCACTCAGGAGGCAGAGACAGGCAGGCAAATCTCCGAATTCGAAGCCAGCCTTGTCTACAGAGACAGTTCCAGGATGGCCAGGGCTACACAATGGAACTCTGTCCTGGGGGGAAAACAAAAATAACCAAACCAGACAGTGCTGAAGAATAACAACAGTGGTTAACCTTTGACTCCCACATCACGTGAACACTTATGCCCATGTTCACCCACACAGGCAAATACAAGCACGTAGACAAAACATTCCTGAAATAGGATAATTGTGTAACACTAAGCATAATTACTGCCTGTGAGATTCATACTGAAAATAGTTAAAATGGAACATCTTATGTGCTACATACTTTACCATTTTCTAAAGGTCTCTTTATTATTTCACATTTTAAGAGTTTTATATCCTAAGTGTATGCTTTACTTTATAAATAATATTTGTTTGTAAAAATACATATTCAGAACTAAATAAAGGAAAAGGGAATATCTCTAGTCAAGGCTCCAGAATTAAGTGCTAACCAGACAATGGTTGATTTTATATCTTAACTGATTCTTTCCTAGGGACTTATTTTTTGAGGCATTGTCTCATGTAGCCAAGGCTAGTTTTAGATTTGCTGTGTAACTGAGGGTGATCTTGAACTTTGGAAGGTTTATTTGTTTTACTTTATGTGTATGGGAGTCTGGCCTATATGCACTACTGAGCACTGTCTCCATGCTGTGCCTGTGAGGGCAGAAGAGAGTCCTGCAATTACATGTGGGTGCTGAGAAGAGCCTAGGTCCTCTATAAGAGCAGCTACTACTGCTCTTAACTGCTGAGCCTTCTCCAGCCTGCCTTTGCCTCTCCAGAGCTTGGGACTAGAGTGTACCACACCGAGTTTCATGTGGCTCAGGAGAGCACCCAGGGCATCAGACATGAGGCAAGTGACAGCCCCTAAGGACTTTGCATATTAAAGAAAGGCAGGATGGAGTTCCAGAAGCCTGGGAGCTAAGGCATTAAGATTTTAAGTTCCTGTCAGTCCTAGCCAACATGATGAGACCTTATCTGTGAAAACTAATGCAAACTAATGTAGACTATGATGTTGCATATTTCATAATCTTTAGGTTTAGGATTATAGAAAATACTTAATTGATAATATAGCCTGTCTATTACTAGTTTCACTGAATTTAATATAAATCAAAATTTCCTTTCTTCCTTAGGATGGAGTCTATAGAGAAAATGGAATCTGATTTTAAAAACTGCCACATGTTCCTCGTAACCATTTTAAATAAGGCTGTCTGTAGAGGATCCTTTCCCCATTGTGAGTACACTGTCCTATGTAGTCACTGTGTCATAATCTTATTGTAACTATATCTGTGTGTCGGTAGCTGTTACTAGTCCCATGGAGAGTTTGCATTTCTCCCATTTCAAAACTGGGAAGTACTAAGCCATGGTTTGAATTGGTGTAGCAGAACTGTGATGGGGTGGGTAAGTACCAGATGGCTGGCACTAACCTGAAGGTCCTGCTCATTTGTGTGCCTTTTATTCCCGTGGGTTCTTAACATGGAAATGTAGGACTTGGAGAGAGTCTCACTCCTGACTGTTGTGCAAAGCCATTGTAAGATACAGAACTTAGCAATTTCAGAACTTACAAGACTGTCTTCTTGCAAAGAAGTGTGGATTTTACAGTTCAGAATCTAGGGTGTGAGGGAGCTGAGCGATTTCTGAGAATGGTTGAAGAGGCTTTAGGCTGTGGAGACAGACTAAGTGGTGTCTGCATCCACGCTCTCCCCTTTTTTTAGTAAAGACCGTATGTACTTTGAATCTCTTCTCCATTTGTGTGTACTCTGACTGCAATACACTACTAAACACAGCCAGATGTGAGCTGTGAACTGCCTGCTTAGGTAGTAACATTTATGCATTTGTTCATGTTCGCCCATAGATTAGAATACGACACTGCATTAGGAGCTCTCCTGGGTTGTGTTGCTTCAGTGAAATGAGTCAACATTTAAAACTCTGAAGTGCCATTTATAATAACAAATGATGGTTTTAATTAAAACTGTAATAGATCTTTAAACACTTTAAGTTTTGAATTCACTGCCTTAATTAAACATTTAAACAAATTTAGAATTAATTTTTAACCTTTTTTTTTTCTTCCCACAGTGGAATCTCTAGCACTGTCCTTTATGGCCGGCGTGGAGCAAAGTTAAATATCTCTAAGGTAACAAGTACCTTAGACTTCATCATCGTCCTTGTACATTTTCACCATTTGCAGCTGAGAATAAAAATCTTTTTATTTTTATTTATTATCCTATCTAGACAAATGAATTATAGGGATTTTCTCTAGAGATTGTTTGCAAGTATGTAGAATTATGTATATAAGATTTTGTATCTAATCGCACTATATATAGATATTATATAAAAGTAGATTATCATTTGTTTTATTTTTATTTTATATATAAAAGTATTTGCCTGCTTATACATACGTGCACCATGTGCATGTGGGTGCCCAGAAGCAATGAGAGGGCGGCAGATTGCCATGCAAGCTCTACAGTTACCCGTCCCTAAAGGTGTCCTAGATTTGACTGTCCTTGAAGTATTTAAGCTTTTATGTGCACAGAAAGGTCCCAAAGGAAAATAACAACTAATATCAATGTACAATCCCAATTTTACCATGGCCGTCTGTCATGTACCAATGTGTATAATATCTAACCACGTATATACTATGTCAAATAAAATTATGACTACATTTAGTTTTCACATTTTTCTTGTGTTGCTCAGTAGACACTGTATAGGGACAGATGAATAATGTAGACAGATAAATTCAGTAAGGATATAGAACTGAACTCTAGTCAGCTAGGTCAAACTGACAGTCCTCATCTACCCATAACTGATCCTAAGCTTATATAGTGATGGAGGAAGGTCATTGGCTAATAAAGAAACTGCCTTGGCCCATTTGATAGGCCAGCCTTTAGGTGGGTGGAGTAAACAACAGAATGCTAGGAAGAAGGGAAGTAAGCTCAGATAGCATTCCTGCTCCTCTCCAGGGCAGACGCAATGAAGCTCTGACCGAGGATGGATGTAGGCTAGAATCTTCCTGGTAAGCGCACCTCGTGGTGCTACACACATTAATAGAAATGGGCCAAGCAGTGTTTATATGAATACAGTTTATGTTGTTATTTCGGGGTATAAGCTAGCCAGGCGGCTGGGAGCTGGGTGGCAGGAACGTAGCCTGCAGCTCCTTCAACAGAATGGCGCCCAGACGTGGATGACTGAACTCCACGTAAAGCCTGAGAAAGCTTGGGAAAGAATAGAGTAAAGCATGCTTTCTTGGTAGCAGCAATTTCTTGGGTCTGCTCTGCCTGCTAGAGGCAAGTAAGCGCTCTCATCTAAGAGAGGCTTCCTGACTCAGCTTTGGCTGCAAAACCCTGCAGCTCGAAACAAACGGTGTTGATGAAAAGCTGAACGCATGCTTTTTGGTTTTCAGCCGTAGCAGGAAAAAAGCTCCGCCGTTTAAAAATGCTGGCTTTCTGGGCCATCCTGCCAGGGTAAACTCTGACTGTTTGAGGCAGGAGGGCCGACCACAGAAAGAGGACTTGAGTGTTGTCTGTGGACATAATGCTGCAGCTTCCTTGCTGGCAGGGACCTTGAAACACCACAGAGTTGTGATAAACATGGTTACAGCTGGTACCTTTGCCATGACGCTGGAAAGCTAAGGAATGAGCTGGATCTAACCGGCAAAGCCACGGCTTTAATCCTACCCATATTGCTCAGTAATTTAAAGGCTCATGTGGTCAGAAAAAGAGAGATACAGTAAAGAGAGATTCAAAAACAAAACAAAAACCCTTTAAATGATTTACAGTATGTTAAAAATATATGCAGGCTAAAAGCTAAAGTTCTTAAAGTAAAAAAAAAGGAAGAAAGAGTAGTTTGGTGTGGTGGTACACACCTTTAATCCCAACATGGGAGGCAGAGGTAGATTGACCTCCATGACTTCAAGGTGTGGTAGCTGTATGACCTGAAAGCTCACCTCACCATGGGTGACCGCTCCCCAAAACTGTGGCTCTTGAGCTCTCTGTATCACTAGCTTACAGGCAGCTGAGCAGCCCCATCATCCCCCATAGTCTGGCTGCCAAGACTATTTATATTTTTATTCTATGGTTACAGGCCCTCCAGAATGCTTCGAGCATCTATTCCATTTTCCTACCTGAGGCTTATGAGATCTCCTTTCCTTGGCTAATATTTCCATTTTGAGGGCATGTTGCAATTCAGAGGAATGTTCCATATGGCAGGAAGTCAGATCATGTTTATAGACTCTAGTGAGTAGGTACACTAGGTTGTCTGATGTTCTTTCAGTCTTTCTGTTTGGGGTTGGGGGTCAAGCCTCTAGGGCCTCATGCATGCTTAGCAAACACTGTGACCAATGGCCAATAGCCCCATGTTTGGATTTTGGCAAATTAAAACAACATAATTAAATATGATGTTGAAAAATTCCAGTTTTGCAGGACTACTTTCAATAACATTCACATATGTGTATGTATGTATGTGTGTATGTATGTGTGTATGTTGCCTTTATATTGAAAACTACAAAATATCATTCTGTGTAATTGAACTAACTATATATTTTTGGAGCTGGAGAGATGACTAAGGAGTTAAGAGCCTGTCTTTTCTTCCAGAGGAACTGGATTTGATTCCCAGCACTGACGTGATGTCTCACATCCACAGCCATCTGTCCCAATGAACCCCATACCCCCATCTGGCCTCCACAGACATGTGATTCACAGACATGCAGACAGAATACCCAAAACCATTAAGTAAGTTTTGTAATACCCCCTATTTCACTCAACCTACTGTCTCTGAGAAGTATAAATTATAGAATGCCAACAGCTATGCTTCCTTATATAATATTGAATTAAACAAATTGCAGCCTTTTTCTATTTTCGTATATTTTCAAATAAAATCTTTTTAAGCCACACAAAAAACACTGCATTTATGAATTAAGATATTCACACCTAAGATGTCAGTTCCTCAACTGATAAATAGAATTGGCATACTTCACATTTATTCCAGTGGGAAGTCTGTAAAACCTTGCCAACTGAGTGAACAATGATATACCAAGACCTAGAATAACCAGAGCCATACTGCAAGGGCAGGCAGGAACAGTGTAAAGCAGTGGTTTGAATCTTTGAGGGCCATTCTCATTCAAACTGTCTTATGCCTTAAACAAAAATCAATGCTGATTACAGACAGACATCAAAGCATCTATGACAAAGGTAATGAAATCCTATCATAAAGTTAAAGCAAGAAAGAAGCTGCTAGGTGAAATTATAAAAGTAAGCATTGAGACTTGGGGATGGGGCCGCACATTGTAATCCCCAAACTCAGGAAATCTATGAGTTAAAGGATAGCCAGGAGCATATAACAGAGATATAGGTAAAGGACATGCTATTAAAGTAGCCATGTAGCCTCAGACTCGGGGAATGTATTTAATATAAGACTCCTATGGGATAGGTATCCAGAGTCACACAAATGTTTGTAAAATCAGGAAACAAACTTTTTGTGAGCAAAATATTGAAGAGGTAAAGCAAATACCAAAAGTGACCAATTAAAAAGTACAGTGAGGCCTGATAGTGGTAGTGTACACCTTAAATCCCATCACTCAGGAAGCAGAGGCTAGTGAATCTCCACGAGTTTGAGGCCAGCCTGGACTACAAGAGCTAGTTCCAGGACAGCCAGGACTAAAGAGAAACCCTGTCTCAAAAACAAATAGACAAACAAACAAACAAAAGGTAGAGTGAGACCCCTTGGTAATACATCAGGTTCAACCCAATGAAAGAAATGAAGAATCAATAGGTTCTGCTTTCTGAAAAGCAGCTGAAAACTAATTTATTTAGACATTTGTGCTCTCCATGTCCTCCTCTCTGCACCCTCCCCACCCTCCACACTCTCTCTGCTGGCAGTCAGAAGAACAAAGAAGAGACCTACCTGCCTGTGGAACCCAGGCTCTCAGTTCAGATTCCAAAGGCCTCCACTGACAAACCTTCTTGCCCCACCAACCATTATTGCTGGCATGCCCTCACCTGTACAGGCAGATATCACATTGATGGGAAAAGGGAGTCCATGTTGGACCAAAGGCTACCAGAAGTTCACCCCCAAGTCTGATAGAGACTCCCTGCTAGGCCAGAGGTCACCAGCTGCCAGAAATACTGACCACAAAGACAGAAGACCAAAGAGGAAACACAAACCAAGGAATAAAACATCCATCCAACTAAGACAAACACAGAAATCAGCACCTAGACATGCAATCCTTCCAAACCCAGATGCCTAGACACCAGTGTAAGAACACAACAGCCAGGACAATATGTCATCACCATAGCTCAGCTATCTTACTACAGCAAGCCCTGAATATTTCAACACACCCAAAGCACAAGAAAATAACCTTAAACCAACTTTGTGGAGATGATAGAGATCCTTAAAGAGAAAATGAATAAATGCCTTAAAGAAATCCAGAAAAGACACAAAGAAACAATTGTAGTAAATTAATAAATCCCTTAAATATATACAAGAAAAAGACAAGCAAACAGATGAAAAATGAATAAAACTAGCTGGGTGGTGATGGCTCAAATCTTTAGTCCCAGCACTCAAGAGGCAGAGGCAGGAGGATTTCTGCAAGTTTGACGTCAACCTGGTGGACACAGTGAGTTCAGAACAGCCAGAACTGTTTCACAGAGAAACCCTGTCTCCGAAAAAAAAGGTAATAAATAAAACTGTTCCAAGATCTGAAAATGGAAATAGAAGCAATAAACAAAACAAAAACAGGGAATTCTGGAAATGGAAAATCTAGGTAAGCTAACAGGAACTACACATGCAAGAATCACCAACAGACAAGACATGGAATAGAGAATCTCAGGTATAGACAATATGACAGAAGAAATTGACACACTGGTCAAAGTAAATATTAAATCTAAACATTCCTGACATGTCCCAGGAAAAAGACCAAACCTAAAAATAATAAGAAGAAGGAAATTCCAACTGAAAAATCCAGAAAATGACTATGGGTAAAAGAGGAAAGAAAGAAAGAAATTAAAGACTTTTTAGAAGTCAACGAAAATAAATGCATATTGTACCCAAAACTGAAAGCAGTGCTAAGAGGAAAGTTCATGGCACTAAGTGCCTGCATAGAGAACATGGACAAATCTCACACTAGCAACTTAACAGCACACTGAAAGTTCTAGAAAAACAGAAGCAAACTTACAGGAATGAAATAGATGGCAGGAAATAATAAAAATGAGGATTGAAGTCAATGAAATAGAAACAAATAGAACAATACAAAGAATCAATGAAACAAAGAATAGATTATTTGAGAAAATCAACAAGATAGACAAATCCTTAACCAGTTCAACTGAAAGATACAGAAAAAATATCCAAATTAACAAATCAAAAGAGAAACAGGTCATAACAACAGACACTAAAGAAATCCAAAGAATCATCACGTTTTATTTTTAAAACCTGCACTCCACAAAATTGGAAAATCTAAAAGAAATAAACAATTGCCTTGATTTATACAACTAACCAAAGTTAAATCAAGATCAGAAAAACAGTTTTAATAGACATATAAACCTTAAGGAAATAAATAAGAGTCATTAAAATTTTCCCAACCACAAAACGTCCAGGGCCAGATGGTTTTAGTACAGAATTCTGTCAGACTTTCAAAGAAGAGATAATACCAATACTCCTTAAATTATTCCACAAAACAGAAACAAAAGAAACTTCGTCAAATTCATTTTATGAGTCCAAAGTTACCCTGATACCCAAACCACACAAAGATTCAGCAAAGAAAGAGAATTACAGGCCAATTTCCTTCATGATCATTAATGCAAAAATACTCAATAAAATACTTGCAAACTGAATCCAAGAACACATCAAAAAGATCATCCACCATGATAATGTTGACTTTATCTCAGAGACAACATATGAAAACCTGTCAATGTAATCAACCATATACACAAACTGAAAGGAAAAAAAAAACACAACACATGATCATCGCATTAGATACTGAAAAAGCCTTTGACAAAATACAACTCCACTTCAAGCTAAAAATCCTGGGGAGTTCAGGGCTATAAGCAACATACTTAAATGTACATGTAACTCACAATACAATCCTACACCAGTTTGAAATTATGATTAATAAAAGGGTTATTTATTTAAGGGGAAAACCTACAGATCACTGTCCTAGACAATAGCCCTCTGCATGACCAGGAACAGAGTTGCAGGGCCAGAAGCAGAGCTGGAAGCAAGAGAGAGAGACCAGGGCTACATCTGCTTTTTAAAGCAAAAGAGACAACGCCCAAGTGGGCTGATATCTTAGAAGCTATTGGCAGAAGGAGTGGAAGGAGCTCCAGCAGCACCTCCCCCTTTTATTTATGTAAGAGAGTTCCAAACAGGATACAAAACAATATATACAATATTATATACTGATTGGGCTACCAGGCTTTCCTGTTTATGTGCTGAGGAGTTCCATCTGGACAGGTGAGAGTGTGCTATCCATGGACGGATTGTCCCGGAAGAGAGCACAGCCCCCCCCAGCTCCTGCTGCAGGGCTGTCTTTCTTATTTATTTATTTATTTATTTATTATGTATACAATATTCTGTCTGTGTGTATGCCTGCAGGCCAAAAGAGGGCACCAGACCCCATTGCAGATGGTTGTGAGCCACCATGTGGTTGCTGGGAATTGAACTCAGGACCTTTGAAAGAGCAGGCAATGCTCTTAACCTCTGAGCCATCTCTCCAGCCCCTGGGGTGTCTTTCTTACACACGAACCAGTCCCCCAGCCCGCCCCCCAAGCTTGCCCTGCTGTCTGCTAGGACCTTTGCTCAAGAACAGTTTTCTGCTCCTACACTAAGGCTACCCACCGAGAACGGTGAGTGCCTGCATACCTGGCAGGCCTCAAGGTCCCCTGCAAGGGAGCCCGGCACGTTCAGCTTGTGCTGCAGGGTCTCCTGTGCTCTGCTGGACCCTGCCCTGCCTGCCACGTTCTTCCTTTTGTCCCCGGCTCATTGGGATACCAGGGATCCCTGTTTAGGTTCTGAGGAGTTCCATCTGGATGGGACCCAGCCACACACTTCCCCCCAAGCCTGCCTTGCTGTCTGCTAGGACCTTTGCTCAAGAACAGTTTTCTGCTCCTACACTAAGGCTACCTACACAGAGCAGTGAGTGACTGCCATACCCGGGCAGGCCTCAAGGTACCCTGCAAGGGAGCCCAGGCACCTTCAGCTTGTGCTGCAGGGAGTCCTGTGCTCTACTGGACCCCACCCTGCCTGCCACATTCTTCCTTTTATCCCTGGCTCATTGGGCTACCAGCCATCCCTGTTTAGGTGCTGAGGAGTTCCATCTGGGCAGGTGAGTATGTGCTATCCAGGGGCGGATTGTCCCAGAAGAGAGCACAACCCCCTCTCCTCTAGCTCCTGCTGCAGGGCTGTCTTTCTTACACATGACACCCCCACCCAAGCCTGTGTTGTCTGCAAGGTCCTTTGCTCAGGAACAGTTTCCTGCTCCTACACTAAGGCTACCCACCCAGAGCGGTGAGTGTCTGCCTATCGGGCAGGCCTTAAGAACCCCTGATAGGGAGCGCGGGCACCTTAAGCTTGCGCAGTAGAGTCTTCTGTGTTCTACTTGCCCCCACCCTGCCCTCCAAGTTCGCCCTTTTGTCCACAGGTCATTGGACTATCAGGCATCCATCTTTTGGTGCTGAGGAGTTCCATCTGGATGGGAACAGTTCCTGCTTCTACACTGAGGAGATACACCCAGAGAGTCAGTCACAGCAAAGACTGGACCAAGACACCAGGCCTCTTCTGGCTCTATTTGAAGGAAGAGATGGGAAGGCGTCAATGCAAGAATTCCTCCAATAACCTGAAAGGCAACATGACACCACCAGAATCCAGGGATCCCAAAATAAGAAGAATTGTACACCCTACTCCAGAAGAATTAGAAGAAATTGGCTCAAAAGTGAATTATATGAAAATAATAGAGGACCATAAACAGAAGGTGAAGAACTGCCATAAACAATTTGAGATTACAAAAAAAAAGTAGAGGAAATGAATAAATCTCTCTAAGATACCCAAGAAAACCAAGAGAAACAAGAAAAAGTAATCAAACAGGTAAGGGAAGCGGTTCAAGTCTTGAAGAATGAAATGGGAGTAATGAAGAAAACACAAACCGAGGGAAAGATAGAGATGGAAAATCTGGGTAAGTGAACAAGAACTACAGAGACAAGTACTGCCAACAGATTACAAGAGATGGAAGAAAGAATGTCAGACACTGAAGATACCATAGAGAAAATAAAGACACTGATCAAACAAAACAGCAAAACCAACAAATTCTCATGACAAAACATTCAGGAAATATGGGACACAATAAAAAGATCAAACCTAAGAATTATTGGTATAGAAGAAGAAGTACAGGTCAATGGTCCAGAAAATATATTTAATAAAATTATAGAAGAAAACTTTCCCAACCTAAAGAAAGATATTCCTTTGAAGGTTCATACAAAAGAAGCATACAAAACAAGCATACAAAACAAGCATACAAAAGAAGGAGAGCAGATCTAGGCACCAGGAGAACCATCTTGGGGTGAGTGAGCTTCTGACCCACTGTGGCAGCCCGGGACAAGGAACACATTCCTGCAGGGCCTATACCCCCGCATACTGCCTCTCTCTTCCTACCTCACCCAGTGTGCATCCAGGACCCTCCCCACTTATCCCTCCCTGCTGTCTTTGGGCAAATAACATCACCCAGCTCAGCCTGTCTGGGCGCTGGGTTTGAATCTGGAGGGCAGCCGGTCAGGCGGGAACTCCTTTGTCTCAATAGCCTGCCTACAGCAAGCAGGGTAGGCGCTTGGTTTACGAGCCACCCAACAAGCAAGGAGAGCGAATCTAGGCACCAGGAGAACCATCTTGGGGTGAGTGAGTTTCTGGCCCATGGTGGCAGCCTGGGACAAGGAACACATTCCTGCAGGGCCTATACCCCCACATACTGCCTCTCTCTTCCTACCTCACCCAGGGTGCATCCAGGACCCTCCCCACTTCTCCCTCCCTGCCTTCTTTGGGCAAATAACATCACCCAGCTCAGCCTGTCTCGGCACTGACCCGCGGCGGCAGCCTGGGACAAGGAACTGCATCCTGCAGGGCCTGGTTAGGTGCTGAGGAGTTCCATCAGGACGGGTGAGTGTGTGCTATCCGGGGACTGATTGTCCCAGAAGAGAGCACAACCCCCCCAGCTCCTTCTGCAGGACTGTCCTTCTTATGCAAGACCCAGCCCCTTGTACCCTCCCAAACCTGCCCTGCTGTATGCTGAGGAGTTCCATCTGTACGGGATGGTTCCTACTTCTACACTGAAGAGATAAACCCAGAGAGTCAGTCACAGCAAAGACTGGACCAAGACTCCATGCCTCTCCTGGCTCCATTTGAAGGAAGAGATGGGAAGGCGCCAATGCAAAAATTCCTCCAACAACCTGAAAGGCAACATGTCACCACCAGAATCCAGGGATCCCGAAATAAGAAGATTTGTACACCCTACTCCAGAAGAATTAGAAGAAATTGACCCAAAAGTGAATTATATGAAAATAATAGAAGACCTTAAACAGGAGGTGAAAAACTGCCATAAACAATTAGAGATTACAAACAAAAAGGTAGAGGAAATAAATAAATCACTCAAAGATACCCAAGAAAACCAAGAGAAACAAGAAAAAGCAATGAAACAGATAAGGGAAGCAGTTCAAGAATTGAAGAATGAAGTGGAAGGAATGAAGAAAATGCAAACCGAGGGAAGGATGGAGATGGAAACTCTGGGTAAATGAACAGGAACTACAGAGACAAGTACTACCAACAGCTTACAAGGATGGAAGAAAGAATCTCTGACACTGAAGATACCTTAAAGAAAATAAACACACTGATCAAAGAAAACAGCAAAACCAACAAATTCTCATCACAAAGCATTCAGGAAATCTGGGACACAATAAAAAGACCAAACTTAAGAATAATTGGGATAGAAGAAGGAGAAGTACAGCTCAATGGTCCAGAAAATATATTTAATAAAATTATAGAAGAAAACTTTCCCAAAATAAAGAAAGATATTCCTTTGAAGGTTCAAGAAGCATATAGAACACCGAATAGACTGAACCAAAAAAAAAAAACATCTCCTCGCCATATAATAATCAAAACACAAAACATACAGAATAAAGAAAGAATATTAAGAGTTGCAAAGGAAAAAGGCCAGGTTACTTATAAAGGTAAACCTATCAGACTTACACCTGACTTCTCTATGGAAACCATGAAAGCCAGAAGGTCCTAGATAGATGTTCTACAGAAACTAAGAGACCATGGATGCAAGCCCAGACTACTATACCCAGCCAAGCTTTCATTCACTATAAATGGAGAAAACAAAATTTTTCAGGATAAAAACAATTTTAAACAATACGTAGCCACAAATCCAGCCTTACAGAAAGTAATAGAAGGAAAATCACAAACCAAGGAGTCCAACAATGACCACAATAACTCAGACATCTAGAGACCCTTCACCAGCACAACTCAAAGAAGGGAAACACACATACTCTACCACTAGAAGAGTGTCTGGAGTGAACAACCACTGGCCATTAATATCACTTAATGTCAATGGACTCAACTCACCGATAAAAAGGCACAGGCTAAGAGATTGGATACGAAAACAGGATCCAACATTCTGCTGTTTACAAGAAACACACCTCAACCACAAAGACAGGCAACTACTCAGAGTAAAGGGCTGGGAAAAGGCTTATCAAGCAAATGGACCTAAGAAACAAGCAGGGGTGGCCATACAAATTTCTAACAAAATTGATTTCAAACTTAAATCAATCAGAAGAGATGGAGAGGGACATTTTATACTCATAACAGGAACAATTCATCAGGATGAAGTCTCAATCGTGAATATCTATGCCCCTAATATAAAAGCACCCATGTATGTAAAAGAAACATTACTAAAACTCAAGGCTGCCATCAAACTACACACACTAATAGTAGGAGACTTCAACACTCCTCTCTCACCAATGGACAGGTCAATCAGACAGAAACCTAACAGAGAAATAAAAGAAATAATGGAGGTAATGAATCAAATGGACTTAACAGACATCTATAGAACATTCCACCCAAATAGGAAAGAATATACCTTCTTCTCTGCAGCTCATAGAACCTTCTCGAAAATTGACCACATAGTCAGTAACAAAGCAAACATCCACTGTTACAAAAAAAATATTAGTAACCACCTGTGTCTTATCAGATCACCATGGATTAAAGTTGGAATTCAACAACAATGCTACCCCCAGAAAGCCTAGAAACTCATGAAAACTGAACAGTCAACTACTGAACAACACATGGATCAAGGAAGAAATAAAGAAAGAAATTAAAGTCTTCCTTGAATTCAATGAAAATAAACAACCTACTCAAACTTATGGGACACTATGAAAGCAGTCCTAAGAGGAAAGTTCATAGTACTAAGTGCCCACTTAAAGAAAACAGAGAAAGCACATATTGGATACCTAACAGCCCACCTGAAAGCTCTAGAAAAAAAAAGAAGCAGACGCTCCTAAGAGGAGTAGAAGACTGGAAATAATCAAATTGAGGGCAGAAATCAATAAGATAGAAACACAGAAAACTATCCAAAGAATCAATGAAACAAAAAGCTGGTTCCTGGAGAAAATCAATAAGATTAATAAACCCCTATCCAAACTAATCAAACGGCAGAGAGAGAATATAAAATTAATAAGATCAGAAATGAAAAGGGGAGATGAGCGACGCAGGCAGGAGATGCCGGTAGACGAGCAGGTGGGCAACGCAGGCAGGCTGCGCCGGCAGACGAGCGATGCAGGAATGCGGAGCTGGCAGACAAGCAGGTGGGCAACACAGACCACAGGCCGCAGCCGGGACTGGCAGGGACAGGTGTGCCAGAGGACGTGCAACCCCGAGAGCAGATCGCCCCACTACAATTAAATCAAAGAGGTGAGGCAGACGCACGTGGCAGGCGTAGACCTGCAGACACCAGCGAGTAGAGGAGGTCCACGGGGTTAGTCGTATCCCTGAAGACCACCCTGTATAGGGAGAGTGTTCTTGCCCAGTGGCTGGACACAGGAAACGGAGCAGGGGCACTCCTGAGACCTCTCTCCCCCTGGCACATCCCACATTGTGCCCAGGGTCCTCTTTCACTTTCCCTCCCTTCCACCGGGCACGGGATCATCAAGACTAACCTGTTTGGGTCCTGGATAGGGAGTTCGGGGCTGAGGGCAGCGGGAGTTCCTCTGTTTTGGTGGCTGGCTTGCAGAGGGGTTGGCCTTTTGTTGGCGAGGTCCCTGACAAACCAGGAGCCTGGTCCTGGTCCTGAAGACCCTTCTGAGTAGTGAAAGAGATCTTGGCCAGCGGCGGGATCCAAGAAACGGGGAGAAGGAATTTGTAAGCAGGGCCCCTGGCCAGCAGGAAAACCCGTTCCTGCTTTATAAAGACACATTAGATAGCATCAATAGGAAGAGATGGGCAGGCGCCAAGGCAAAAATTCACCCAACAATCTGAAAAGCAACATGAAAACACCAGAACCCAGTGATCTCACAACAGAAGGACTTGAACACCCAAACACAGAAGAAGTGGAAAAAATTGAATTTATGATAGCAATAGAGTCCCTTAAACAGCATGTAAAAAACACCCTTATAGAAATAGAGGAGAAGTACAACAAAAAGTTTGAAGAATTGAGTAAATACGTACATGCGACCCTGGGAAACCATGAAAAAATGAACAAACAGGTAATGGAAACAGTTCAAGAATTGAAAACTGAAATGGAAACAAGGAAGAAAACACAAACTGAGGACCAGCTGGATATGGAAAATCTAGGTCAATGAGCAGAGTCTACAGAAACAAGCATAATCAATAGAATACAAGAGATAGAAGAAAGAATCTCAGATTCTGAGGACACCATAGAGCAAATAAACGCACTGATCAAAGAAAACAGCAAAGCCAACAAATACTCATCACAAAACATTCAGGAAATATGGGACACAATAAAAAGACCAAATCTAAGAATAATAGGAATAGAAGAAGGAGAAGAGAGTCACAGCTCAAAGGCCCAGAAAATATTCTTAACAAAATTATGGAAGAAAACTTTCCCAACATAAAGAAAGATATTCCTTTGAATATTCAAGAAGCATACAGAACACCAAACAGACTGGATCAAAGAAGAACATCCCCTCGGCATATAATAATCAAAACACAAAATATACGGGTTAAAGAAAGAATATTAAGAGCTGCAAAGGAAAAGGGACAAGTAACTTATAAAGGTAAACCAATCAGACTCATGCCTGACTTCTCTATGGAAACCATGAAAGCCAGAAGGTCCTGGATAGAGGTTCTGCAAAAACTAAGGGACCATGGATGCAAACCCAAACTACTATACCCAGCAAAGCTATTGTTCACTATCAATGGAGAAAACAAGACATTCCAAGATAAGAACAAATTTAAACAATACGTAGCCACAAACCCAGCCCTACAGAAAATAATAGAAGGAAAATCACAACCTAAGGAATCCAGCATTGCCATCACTGCCTACAATAACTCAGGTGTCTAGTGAACCTTCACCAGCACACCTCAAAGAAGGAAGACACACAAACGCTACTACCAAAAACAATAAGAATAACTGGAGTAAGCAACCACTGGACATTAGTATCACTTAATATTAATGGCCTCAATTCACCCATAAAAAGGCACAGGCTAAGGGATTGGATACGAAAACAGGATCCAACATTCTGCTGTTTGCAAGAAACACATCTCAACCACAAAGACAGGCATCTCCTCAGAGTAAAGGGTTGGGAAAACGTGTTTCAAGCAAATGGTCCTAAGAAAAAAGCAGGTGTGGCCATACTAATTTCTAACAAAACTGACTTCAAACTAAAGTCAATCTGAAAAGATCGAGATGGACACTTTATACTCATAACAGGAACAACTCATCAGGATGAAGTCTCAATCCTGAATATCTCTGCCCCTAATATAAAAGAACTCACCTATGAAAAAGAACAATTACTAGAACTCAAGGCAGACATCAAACCACACACACTAGTAATAGGAGACTTCAATACACCTCTTTCTCCAATGGACAGGTCAATCAGACAGAAACCTAATAGAGAATTAAGAGAATTATTGGAGGTAATGAAGCAAATGGACTTAACAGACATCTATAGAACATTCCACCCAAAAAGGAAAGAATATACCTTCTTCTCTGCAGCTCATGGAACATTCTCAAAAATTGACCACATACTCGGAAACAAAGGAAACCTCCACAGATACAAAAAAAATCAGTGTCCACATGTGTCTTATCAGATTACCATGAACAAAAGCTAGAAGGCAATAACAATGCTACCCCCAGAAAGCTGACAAACTCATGGAAACTGAACAGTCAACTACTGAACCACACCTGGGTCAAAGAAGAAATTAAGAAAGAAATTAAAGGCTTCCTTGAATTTAATGAAAATAAAGAGACAACATACTCAAACCTATGGGACACGTTGAAAGCAGTGCTAAGAGGAAAGTTCATAGCACTAAGTGCCCACTTAAAGAAAACAGAGAAAGCATACATTGAGGACTTAACAGCACACCTGAAAGTGCTAGAGAAAAAAGAAGCAGATGCACCCAGGAGGAGTAGAAGACTGGAAATAATCAAACTGAGGGCAGAAATCAACAAAATAGAAACACAGAAAACAGTCCAAAGAATTAATGAAACAAAAAGTTGGTTCTTGGAGAAAATTAACAAGATCGACAAACCCCTATCCAAACTAATTAAACAACAAAGAGAGAACACGCAAATAAATACGATCAGCAATGAAAAGGGGGACATAACCACAGACACAGAGGAAATTCAGAGAATCATTAGATCTTACTACAAAAGGCTGTTTGCCACAAAACTGGAAAATGTAAAAGAAATGGACAGTTTTTTAGATAAGTACCATATACCAAAGCTAAACCAAGACCAGGTGAATGATCTAAATAGACCTGTTAGTTGCGAAGAACTAGAAACTGTTATCAAAAATCTCCCTACCAAAAAAAGCCCAGGACCAGATGGTTTCAATGCAGAATTCTACCAGAACGTCCAAGAAGAGCTAATACCTATACTCCTTAATGTATTTCACAATATAGAAACAGAAGAGTCATTGCCAAATTCCTTTTATGAAGCCACAGTTACCCTGATACCAAAACCACACAAAGACTCAACCAAGAAATAGAATTACAGGCCAATCTCACTCATGAACATTGATGCGAAAATCGTCAATAAAATACTGGCAAACCAAATCCAAGAACACATTAGAAAAATTATCCATTATGATCAAGTAGGCTTCATCCCAGTGATGCAGGGCTGGTTCAACATACGAAAATCTATCAACGTAATCCACCATATAAATAAACTGAAAGAAAAAAACCATATGATCATTTCATTAGATGCTGAAAAAGCATTCGACAAAATTCAACACCCCTTTATGATAAAGGTCTTGGAGAGATTAGGGATACAAGGGTCATACCTAAATATAATAAAAGCTATTTACAGCAAGCCGACAGCTAACATCAGATTAAATGGAGAAAAACTCAAAGCCATCCCACTAAAATCAGGAACAAGACAAGGATGTCCACTCTCTCCATATCTCTTCAATATAGTGCTTGAAGTTCTAGCAATAGCAATAAGACAACATAAGGGGATCAAGGGGATTCGTATTGGAAAGGAAGAAGTTAAGCTTTTGTTATTTGCAGATGATATGATAGTATACATAAGCGATCCCAAAAACTCTACCAAAGAACTCCTACAGCTGATAAACGCCTTTAGTAATGTAGCAGGAAACAAGATCAACTCCAAAAAGTCAGTGGCCTTCCTATACACAAAGGATATGGAAGCAGAGAGGGAAATCAGAGAAGCATCACCTTTCACGATATCCACAAATAGCATAAAATATCTAGGGGTAACTCTGACTAAGGAAGTAAAAGATCTATTTGACAAGAACTTTATATCTTTGAAGAAAGAAATTGAAGAGGACACCAGAAAATGGAAGGATCTCCCTTGCTCTTGGATTGGGAGAATCAACATAGTAAAAATGGCAATTCTACCAAAAGCAATTTATAGATTCAATGCAATCCCCATCAAAATTCTTCACAGATCTGGATAAGACAATTATCAACTTTAAATGGAAAAACAAAAAACCCAGGATAGCCAAAACAATATTATACAATAAAGGAACATCTGGAGGCATTACCGTCCCTGACTTCAAACTCTATTACAGAGCTACAGTATTGAAAACAGCTTAGTATTCGCATAAAAACAGAGAAGTCGACCAATGAAATCGAATAGAAGACCCTGACTTTAACCCACAAACCTATGAACACCTGATTTTTGATAAAGGAGCTAAAAATATACAATGGAAAAAAGAGAGCATCTTCAACAAATTGTGCAGGCAAAGCTGGATGTCAATCTGTAAAAGAATGAAAATAGATCCATATCTATCACCATGCACAAAACTCAAGTCCAAGTGGATTAAAGACCTCAATATCAGTCCGAACACGCTGAACCTGATAGAGGAGAAAGTGGGAAGTACTCTACAACAAGTGGGCACAGGAGACCACTTTCTACATATAACCCCAGCAGCACAGACAGTAAGGGCCTCAATGAATAAATGGGACGTACTGAGACTGAGAAGCTTCTGTAAAGCAAAGGACACTGCCGCTAAGACAGAAAGGCAACCAACTGACTGGGTGAAGATCTTCACCAACCCCGCAACTGACAAAGGACTGATCTCCAAAATTTATAAAGAACTCAAGAAACTAGACCGTAAAAGGCTAATCAACCCATTTATTAAATGGGGCACTGAGCTGAACAGAGATCTCTCAGCAGAAGAAGTTCAAATGGCCAAAAGACACCTAAGGTCATGCTCAACTTCCTTAGTGATCAGGGAAATGCAAATCAAGACAACTTTAAGATACCATCTTACACCTGTCAGAATGGCGAAAATAAAAAACACCAATGATAGCCTTTGCTGGAGAGGTTGTGGAGGAAGGGGTACACTCATCCATTGCTGGTGGGAATGCAAACTTGTGCAACCACTTTGGAAATCAGTGTGGCGGTTTCTCAGGAAATTCGGGATCAACCTACCCCTGGACCCAGCAATACCACTCTTGGGAATATAGCCAAGAGGTACCCTATCATATGACAAAAGCATTTGTTCAACTATGTTCATAGCAGCATTATTTGTTATAGCCAGAACCTGGAAACAACCTAGATGTCCTTCAATAGAAGAATGGATGAAGAAAGTGTGTAATATATACATATTAGAGTACTACTCAGAGGTAAAAAACAATGACTTCTCGAATTTTGCATGGAAATGGATGGAAATAGAAAACACTATCCTGAGTGAGGTATCCCAGACCCAAAAAGAGGAACATGGGATGTACTCACTCATAATTGGTTTCTAGTCACAAATAATGGTCATTGAGTCTATATTCTGTGATCCTAATGAAGCTAAATAAGAAGGTGAACCCAAAGAAAATCATGTAGTTATTATCCTGGATATGGGAAGTAGACAAGATTACCGGGCTAAAAATTGGGAACTTGGGGGTGGGGTGGGACAGGGGTAAGAGGAGATGTGGAGAGAATAGTAAGAAGGGGAGAATGGGGGGAACTTGGGGAAACGGGATGATTGGGATTAAGGAAGGTTGGATAGAGGAGCAGGGAATCATATAACTTAATTAAGACAGTCATCTTAGGGTTGGCAACAGACTTGAACCTAGAGGGGCTCCCATGTACCCAGGGCGATATCCCCAGTTAGCTCCTTGGGCAGCCGAGGATAGGGAACCTGAAATGACCCTATCCTATAGCCATTCTGATGAATGTCTTGCATATCACCATAGAACCTTCATCTGGAGATGGATGGATATAGAGACAGAGACCCACACTGGAGCATCGGACTGAGCTCCCAAGGTCCCAATGGTGAGCAGAAGGAGGGAGAACATAAGCAAGGAAGTCGGGACCACGAGGGGTGTACCCACCAACTGAGACGGGGGGCTGATCTAGTAGGAGCTCACCAAGGCTAGCTGGACTGTGACTGAAGGGGCATGAGATAAGACCGGACTCTTGGAACATGGTGGACAATGAGGGCTCATGAGAAGCCAAAGACAATGGCAAGGGGTTTTGATCCTACTTTATGTTCTGGCTTTGTGGGAGCATGGCCAGTTTGGATGTTCACCTTCCTAGACATGGATGGAGGGGCAGGGACCTTGGAGTTTCCACAGGGCAGGGAACCCTGACTGCTCTTTGGATTGGAGAGGGAGGGGGAGAAGAGTATGGGGAGGAGGAGAAGAGTAGGAGGAGGGGGAGGGAAATGAAAGGCTGAGAGAAGGTGGGAATTTCTTTTATTTTTCTTTCAATAAAAAAAAATTTTTAAAAAAGAAGCATACAGAACACCGAATAGACTGGACCAAAAAAAAATCTCCTCGCCATATAATAATCAAAACACAAAACATACAGAATAAAGAAAGAATATTAAGAGCTGCAAAGGAAAAAGGTCAAGTTACTTATAAAGGTAAACCTATCAGCCTTACATCTGACTACTCTATGGAAACCATGAAAGCCAGAAAGTCCTGGATAGAAGTACTGCAGAAGCTAAGAGAACATGGATGCAAGCCCAGACTACTATACCCAGCCAAGCTTTTGTTCACTACAAATGGAGAAAACAAAATTTTTCAGGATAAAAACAAATTTAAACAATACGTAGCCACAAATCCAGCCTTACAGAAAGTAATAGAAGGAAAAACACAAACCAAGGAGTCCAACAATGACCATAATAACTCAAACATCTAGAGACCCTTCACCAGCACAACTCAAAGAAGGGAAACACACAAACACTATGACTAAAAAAGTGACCGGAGTTAACAACCACTGGTCATTAATATCACTTAATATCAATGGACTCAATTCACCTATAAAAAGGCACAGGCTAAGAGATTGGATACAAAACCAGGATCCAACATTCTGCTGTTTACAAGAAACACACCTCAACCACAAAGACAGACATCTATTCAGAGTAAAGGGCTGGGAAAAGATTTATCAAGCAAATGGACCTAAGAAACAAGCAGGTGTGGCCATACTAATTTCTATCAATGTTGACTTCAAACTAAAATCAATCAGAAGAGATGGAGAGTGACATTTTATACTCATAACAAGAACAATTCATTAGGATGAAGTCTCAATCCTGAATATCTATGCCCCTAATATAAAAGCACCTACTTATGTAAAAGAAATATTACTAAAACTCAAGGCAGTCATAAAACCATACACACTAATAGTAGGAGATTTCAACACTCCTTTCTCACCAATGGACAGGTCAATCAAACAGAAACCTAATAGAGAAATAAGAGAATTAATGGAGGTAATGAATCAAATGAACTTAACAGACATCTATAGATCACTCCACTCAAATATGAAAGAATATACCTCCTTCTCTGCAGCTCATGGAACCTTCTCGAAAATTGACCACATACTCGATAACAAAGCAAAGTTCCACATTTACAAAAATTATTAGTAACCACCTGTGTCTTATCAGATCACCATGGACTAAAGTTAGAATTCAACAACAATGCTATCCCCAGAAAGCCTACAAACTCATGGAAACTGAACAGTCAACTACTGAACCACACATGGATCAAGGAAGAAATAAAGAAAGAAATTAAAGTCTTTCTTGAATTCAATGAAAATAAAGACTCAACATACTCAAACCTATGGGGCACTATGAAAGCAATGCTAAGAGCAAAGTTCATAACACTAAGTGCCCACATAAAGAAAATAAGGAAAGCACACATTGGAGACTCAACAGCCCACCTGAAAGCTCTAGAAAAAAAAGAAGTAGATTCACCTAGGAGGAGTAGAAGACTGGAAATAATCAAACTAAGGGCTGAAATCAACAAAATAGAAACACAGAAAACAATCCAAAAAATCAATGAAACAAAAAGTTTGTTCTTGGAGAAAATCAACAAGATTGATAAACCCCTATCCAAACTAATCAAACAGTGGAGAGAGAATACACAAATTAACAAGTTCAGAAATGAAAAGGGAGACATAACCACAGACACAGAGGAAATTCAGAAAATCATTAGATCTTACTACAAAAGCCTGTATGCCAAAAAATTGGAAAATGTTAAAGAAATGGACACTTTTTTAGATAAGTACCATATACTAAAGTTAGACCAGGACCAGGTGAACAATCTAAATAGCCCTGTTAGTCGCAAAGAATTAGAAGTTGTTATAAAAAAACCTCCCTACCAAAAAAAGCTCAGGTCTAGACGGTTTCAATGCAGAATTCTACCAGAACTTTCAAGAAGACCTAATACCTCTATTCCTTAATGTATTTCACAATATAGAAACAGAAAGTCATTGCCAAATTCCTTTTATGAAGCTACAGTTATCCTGATACCAAAACCACACAAAGACTCAACCAAGAAATAGAATTACAGGCCAATCTCACTCATGAACATTGATGCAAAAATCGTCAATAAAATACTGGCAAACCAAATCCAAGAACACATTAGAAAAATTATCCATTATGATCAAGTATGCTTCATCCCAGAGATGCAGGGTTGGTTCAACATACGAAAATCTATCAACGTAATCCATCATATAAACAAACTGAACGAAAAAAAAACCATATGATCATTTCATTAGATGCTGAAAAAGCATTTGACAAAATTCAACATCCCTTTATGATAAAGGTCTTAGAGAGATTAAGGATACAAGGGTCATACGTAACTATAATAAAAGCTATTTATAGCAAGCCGGAAGCTAACATCAAATTAAATGAAGAGAAACTCAAAGCCATCCCACTGAAATCAGAAACACGAGAAGACTGTCCACTCTCTCCATACGTCTTAAATATAGTGCTTGAAGTTCTAGCAACAGCAATAAGACAACATAAGGTGACCAAAATGATTCGAATTGGAAAGGAAGAAGTTAAACTCTCATTATTTGCAGATGATATGATCATGTACATAAGCAACCCCAAAAACTCCAGCAAAAAACTCCTACAGCTGATAAACACCTTTAGTAGCATAGCAGGATACAAGATCAATTAAAAAAAAATCTGTTTCCCTCCTATACACAAAAGATAAGGAAGCAGAGAGGGAAATTAGAGAAGCATCACTTTTCACGATAGCCACAATAGCATAAAATATCTTGGGGTAACTCTAACCAAGGAAGTGAAGGAACTATTTGACAAGAACTTTCTGTCTTTGAAGAAAGAAATTGAGGAGGATACCAGAAAATGGAAGGATCTCCCCTGCTCTTGGATTGGGAGGATCAATATATTAAAAATGGCAATTCTACCAAGGACAATTCAATGCAATCCCCATTAAAATCCCATCAAAATTCTTCACAGATCTTGAGAGGACATTAATCAACTTTATATGGAAAAACAAAAAACCCAGGATAGCCAAAACAATCTTGTACAATAAAGCAACTTCTGGAGGCATTACCATCCCTGACTTCAAACACTATTACAGAACTTCAGTATTGAAAACAGCTTGGTATTGGCATAAAAACAGAGTAGTCAATCAATGGAATAGAGTAGAAGACCCAGATTTTAACCCACAAACCTAGGAACACCTGATTTTTGATAAAGGAGCTAAAAGTATTCAATGGAAGAAAGAAAGCATCTTCAACAAATGGTGCTGGCAGAACTGGTGGTCAACCTGTAGAAGAATGAACATAGATCCATATCTATCGCCATGCACAAAACTCAAGTCCGTATGGATTAAAGACCTCAATATCAGGCTGAACACACTGAACCTGATAGAAGAGAAGTGGGAAGTACTCTACAACGCATGGGCAAAGGAGATCACTTCCTACGTATATCCCCAGCAGCACAGACATTAAGGACAACAATGAATATATTTGACCTCCTGAAACTGAGACGCTTCTGTAAAGCAAAGGACACTGTCACTAAGACAAAAAGGCAACCCACTGACTTTGAGAAGATCTTAATCAATTCTGCAACAGACAAAGGTCTGATCTCCAAAATACATAAAGAACTCAAGAAACTAGATTTTAAAATGCTAATTAACGAATTAAAATATGGGGCACTGAACTGAACAGAGAATTCTCAACAGAAGAAATTCAAATGGCCAAAAGACACTTAAGGTCATGCTCAACCTCCTTAGTGATCAGGGAAATGCAAATTAAAACAACTTTGAGATACCATCTTACACCTGTCAGAATGGCTAAAATCAAAAACACCAATGATAGCCTTTGCTGGAGAGGTTGTGGAGTAAGGTGCATACTTATCCATTGCTGGTGGGAATGCAAACTTGTGTAACCACTTTGGAAATCAGTGTGGCGATTTCTCAGGAAATTCGGGATCAACCTTCCCCAAGACCCAGTAATACCACTTCTGGGAATATACCCAAGAGATGCCCTATCATATGACAAAAGCATTTGTTCAACTATGTTCATAGCAGCATTATTTGTTATAGCCAGAACCTGGAAACAACCTAGATGCCCTTCATTGGAAGAATGGATTATAAAAGTGTAGAATATATACATATTAAAGTACTACTCAGTGGTAAAAAACAATGACTTCATGAATTTTGCATGGGAATTGATGGAAATAGAAAATACTATCCTGAGTGAGGTATCCCAGACCCAAAAAGAGGAACATGGGATGTACTCACTCATAATTGCTTTCTAGCCATAAAGGACATTGAGCCTATAATTTGTAATCCTAGAGAAGCTAAATAAGAAGGTGAACCCAAGAACAAACACATAGTCATCTGCCTGGATATGGGAAGTAGTCAAGATTGCCGGGCAAAAACTGGGAACTTGGGGGTGGGGTGGGATGGGGGGGAAAGGGGAGATGGGGTGAGAAACGTGAGTAGGGGAGGATGTGGGGAGCTATGGGGAATGGGATGGTTGGGATAAAGGAAGGGTGGATATGGGAGCAGAGAAATATATATCCGAATTAAAGGAGCCATTTTAGGGTTTGCAAAAGACTTGACTCTAGAGGGTCTCGCAGGTTTCCAGGGAGATATCCCCAGCTAGTACCTTGGGCAACTGAGGAGAGGGAACCTGAAATGACCCTATCCTATATCCATACTGATGAATATCTTGCATATCACCTTAGAACCTTCATCTGGCGATGGATCGAGATAGAGACAGAGACCCACATTGGAGCACCGGACTGAGCTCTTAAAATCCAAATCAGGAGCAGAAGGAGGGAGAACATGAGCAAGGAAGTCAGGACCACGAGGGGTGCACCCACCCACTGTGACAGTGGAACTGATCTATTGGGAGCTCACCATGGCCCGTGGGACTGGGACTGAATAAGCATTGGATGAAAGTAGACTTTCTGAACATGGTGGACAATGAAGCCTGATGGAAGCCAAGGACAATGGCACTAGATTTCGATCCTAATACATGAACTGGCTTTGTGGGAGCCTAGCCTGTTTGGATGCTCACCTTCCTGGTCCTGGATAGAAGTGGGAGGACCTTGGACTTCCCGCAGGGCAGAGAATATGGACTGCTCTTCATTCTCGAGAGGGAGGGGGAATGGAGTGGGGGGAAGAGGGAGGGAGGGGGCGATGTGTGGGAGGAGGGGGAGGAGGCAGAAATTTTTTCTTCAACAACTAAAAAATAAACAAAAGATAATAAAAAAGATAAAAAATAAAATATTATATACTTATAGTTGAACAGATATCAAGTATATGATTAGAATTATAATCAGCATAAACAATATCAAGCAAGAAACATGTGCTAAATGTTTTAATAAACATTCTATCCTAAGGAGTCTAAGTCTTGCTATGGAAATGGCTTGGCTAGATCATTAGAGGACAGTAACTATGAATATCTAATCTTCAAGGTCCATCAAAGGCCTGAGAAGGGAGATAATATTACTTGAGCAGGCAGGAAGTACAATCAAGTATTGCTACTGAGCAATCACCCAAAGTCTCATTTTGCAACACTGAAGCAACCAACTTTGGCTATGGCCTACTGTAATTGACAGACTATTTTCAGAGGCAGGAAAATTTTCATCTTATCCTGTCTTGGCAAGATTTGACAGTCCTGCTTATCCATTTCCAGATATCATGTATCTTGTCAGTGGTTGAGGCATTGTCAGTTCCTTGCCGAAGGCCAGTTTTGCCAAGAAGAAAACGAGCTCCAAGTGGAGGGTCTTTGGTGCTCAATGTTCTCTCAGGAATAGATTGGTGCTGTCAGAAGAAATCATGTCTTCTTCAACAGAACCTTAAGTTATTTAAATACCATGTTCCACAGATCCTTGAATTGGTTGAAGATTATTTATCTAGACAGAATACAATCTCTATGTATCTAAAGAACCTGACTGTATGTACAGCAAGCATGAACAACTATTGACCTATAATAATTAATACCTGTATAAATTAAAGACTAAAACTTCATTTCAGAATATTAAATAACCTGTAAACAAATGTGCAATAAATGAGGACAATGGCATCAAAATGT
The DNA here is from genome assembly GCA_963919715.1 of Microtus obscurus. NCBI lineage: Eukaryota > Metazoa > Chordata > Mammalia > Rodentia > Cricetidae > Microtus > Microtus obscurus. The sequence goes on from CAWTZC010002352.1 coordinate 523,649, forward strand.
AAACAATATATAAGTCTCTTGATCAGAGGTAGGAGTAATATATAATGCAATATGAAAATATATCCCAAAAGTTGTATCAATATACAAAATGTACTAAAGAGATAGTAACATACATATATGCAATATGACAAAATAACTTTGTATAGGTGTACAAATAATGTAAACAAAAGTAACAAATACAATTTGAATTTGTATCAATATACAAAACCTATAAGAATGTAAATTATCCATGAATAATAACTCACAAGTATTCACTCTATTAACTACTATTACTATCCCCCTGTTTCTAACAAAAATAGTTTTCACCTCAACCCTCTATCTAATACAAGTAATAATTAACAACCCCTAACAGTGTTCCCAACCCTATGAACAAACTTTTTTGGGATGGGGGCATCATCTTCTAGAATTGCTTCCCACTGTCATGGGGGCGATGTTCTCTTAATGGGATCCTGCAAAATTAAAGTGATGGTTAAGTTTCAAAATTACTGTCCAATATAGCTGCAAACAATTTCTGAGCAGTCAATAGATAGCGTTTCCCCCCCAAAGTTCTTATATGGAGTTCTGGTCAGAATGTCATGAGAAGGTAAACCATTTAAGCAGCTAGAACTCCCCCCCAAAGAAGCAGTCTTATAGTAGTGCTGTCTGAATCATGATGTCATCTCAACTAGGTAGAGTTGTTGCTGTGGGGCCCCATCTTTTTCCTGGAAACTTCAAAGATTACTTCAGGAAAAGGATCTGTAGAAAAATCTATTGCTCATCATGAAAAACTTAAATGTCATTCATATATACATAATTCAATGAAGAATATGATATAGACAAAGAAGGCATGGAGAAGTAAAGAATTTTCCTAAAATCTTTCTTTTGTCCCATACCAGACGACTCCAATATGAGACAGAAACTCTGAATATTCCTTTTAACAACACACTTGGATTTAGAGAAGTACAGAGCCATTGTCCAACTTCAAAACCAGCTGAATATATTAATGTGTGTGTGTGTGTGTGTAAATGTAAGTATAATCCATACCTGGATTTATAAACCATATTCTGTTTTCTAGATGTTCCTTAGTGGATAGTTATTTTTTTCTTCTATCAGCATTCAAGCATCCAGGGTCTCTTGACTTTTTGATGATCTTTATTTTCCTGCAAAAATAAGAGCAGAACCATGTCCCATCCCTATATGGCTTTACTTACCACCTGTATGGTTGTCACCATGTGGATGAACTGTCATTTCTCTGTTTCTTTACGAAGCAAATCTTTATTAATTTTGATAGTACCCATAATTTTTCTTTTTCTGTGGAAACAAAAGCAAAATCCTTTCGCCAATGAAGTACATCTCCTGGCTTCCATTGTGAAGTCAATACATCCTTGAAATATACTGGTTAATTCAATTCAGAAGATTTTTTCCCATTATCCAATGCCTCTCTGCTGCTGTAGTTCCTTTCTCATTAGTATTAAGAAAATTTAAGGTTAATAAATCATTATGCAATCTATTTTTGGGAGTATTTTCCATCTCTTTATGTTTGTTCAGCATATCCTTTATAGTACGATTTGAATTTTCTGTAACTACCTGACCTGTAGGATTATTTGGTATACCAGTAATGTGCTTTATATTATAATAAGCAAAAAACATTTTATTTTTTAGATACATATGCTGGACCATTGTCTGCCTTTATTTGTGCAGGTACACTCATGATGGCCATAACTTCCAATAAATGTGTGATTACCAAATCAGCCTTTTCTGAGCTCAAGGCAGTTGCCTATTGAAAACTTGCATACATGTCTATGGTGTGGTGTACATATTTTAATTTACCAAATTTTGTAAAGTGGACCACATCCATCCATCAGATTTCATTCCTTTGAGCACCCTTTGGGTTACTTCTTGCAAGTAATGGAGCTTGATTATAGAAAGAACAAGTAGGGCATCTCTTTATAATCTCTTTAGCTTGTTGCCATGTAATAATAAAAACTCTTTCTTTAAAACTTTGCTATTGACATGATTTTTTTTAATGAAATTCTGAGGCTGCAACATGCTTCCAATTGATAATTGATCAATTTCTGCATTACCTTGTACTAGAGGACCTGACAGATGCATATGGGATTGTTGAAGGAGTGGCAGGCTGCATTCCTGCCCAGCTCCTGCATGGTTAGCTTTATACCTGAAATAACAACACACAAATTATATTCATTTAAACACTGCTTGGCCCATTAGTTTCAGCCCCTTATTGGCTAATTCTCACATTTTGCTTTAACCCATATTTAGTAATCTGTGTAGCACCACGAGGTGGTGGCTTACCTGGAAAGATCTTAATCTGCATCCATCTCGGAGAGGAGATCTATGGTGTCTGCCTCACTTCCCTTCTTTCCAGCATTTTGTTCTGTCATCTCCACCCACCTAATTCTGTCCTATCAAAGGGCCAAGGCAGTTTCTTTATTGAACCAATGAAAGTAACACATAGATAGAAGAACCTCCCACATCATTTCCCCTTTTTCTGTTTAAACAAAAAGAAAGGCTTTCATTTTAACATAGTAAAATTACATATAACAAAACAGTTATCAAGTAAGAATTACAGTTATAATATTTATATCTACTTTATCTTATTTTAACTAAGGAAAACTATAACTATTTATCTATTCTTCAATTCCATCAAAGACTCCAGAAGGATATAATATTACCTAAGCAAACAAGAAGTCCAAAACTCTATAAATGACAGAGACATCTCACTGTCTGGACAGTCACCCAAAGTTCTTTTGTACTGTTGGAGCATCCATCTTCAGCCTGCAGGCCTATAGTTTCCAGCAGACATTTCCATGAAGCAGGAGATTTCAAAGACAGTTCAGTCACTTTCTTTTGTGTCCTGCAGAATGTCTCACAGACTCGTTCATAAAGCAGGAACCCAGAAAGACCATCTCACCTTTAGGCAAGTTCAGCAGTCCTCTCTCTGCGGGTTCTCTGTGTCCAGTCTATGCAGCAGTCCAGGCAAGAGCAGTTTCTTGCCCGTATGGCTATCAAATTCCAAAAGGAGCCTCTTTGATGCCCATCCTCCTCTTGAAGTAGATTTTGGTGCTGCCAGGAGCAGATGTGTCTCATTGTCATAAAAAGCCCTAAGTTATTAAAACATTAAATGCCATATTCTGTAGTGTTTGAAAAATATGAAGAATGCCTATCTAGCTGAAATATATCTCTATATATCTAGAAAATCTAACTAACATGACTACAAGCTTGACTATTATTGATGATTATCCATTAACAACCTATATTTCTAATTATACATTACATTTTTAAATGAACTACACAATCACAATACCTTAATCAAGAGCAGAAATACATATACATAAAGCAAAATTGACCTTAAAATCCATACCAATGCAAATTATTTATATCTATATGATACCTTGTTTATTATATTATTATAGTCTCTACAGTCTATTTTATTTGTTGCCTCTGCCTTTTGTCAAAGACAGACTGAGAACAGTAAATGTCATTAAAGTGTGGTGCACTGTTCATTTTTGTTTCTTTGGCTTTTATTTGTTACAGAGACATGAAGTGTCATCTTTAGTAACACAGTCAACTGTAGTTTCCTTTCAGAAGCAGCTTGGTTTATGACAAAGCTTTTAATTAAAATTTTTTTGACTATCCCTACTTCCCAATCTGTCCATGTAGCTTTTTGTTTTCTTCTTCCTTCCTTTCCTTCTTTTTTCTTTCTTTTTTCTTTCTTTCTTTCTCTCTTTCTTTCTTTCTTTTCTTTCTTTCTCTTTCCTTTCTTTTCCTTCCTTCCTTGTATTCTTGAGAAGAGATTCTGTGACCCACATTGGCCTTGAACTTGCTATATTGCTGAGACTGGACTTGAACTCTTGATTCTCATTCATCTGCTTCCATGTAAAATTAATTAAAGTAAAAGTAAACACCTGATTTTGTTACATTAACAAAAATAACTTAACAATACATTAACAGTGTAATTACATCAATGCCAATTACATCATCTTAGTTAGGGTTTCTATTGCTGCAATGAATCATGACCAAAGAGCAAGTTGTGGGGGAAAAAAAACAAAATTGCTGTTCATTACTGAAGGAAGTCAGGACAGGAACTCAAAACAGGGCAGGAACTTGGAGGCAGGAGCTGAAGCAGAGGCCATGGAGCATGCTAGTGACTGATTTTGTTCCTCCTGGCCTGCTCAGCCCACCTTCTTATAGGACCTTGGGACCAGCAGCCCAGGGATGGCATCATCCACCATGAGCTGGCTCTCCCCCATTGATCACTAAAAGAGAAAATAACTTACAGCTGGATGTCACGAAGGCATTTCCTCAGCTGAGTTTCCTTCCTCTGATGACTAGCTTGTGTCAAAGTGACACAAAACCACCCATCACAATGCTAAATATTTTCAGATCACATGATAACTCTCTATTCATATTTTGTTTTATATTAAAAGTGATAAGATAATTCAACATTGGAACATCAGATACTTCTCTGGCCATCTTTTATACCAAAAACTATGAGATAATTTCATGATAGGATATCTATTACTGATATAGTAATAGCCAACAAGTTTATTTATTTATTTTTTTAATGTAAGCATTCTAAGATAGCATTCAATACATCTTAGATCTTTAATTATTAGGAAATCAATAAAAGAAAGTACTTTTAACCTTATTTGTTACTTAATTCTAATGATGTCCCTACAGGAGCCTTATCTTTGAATTGGGAGTTTAGAGTCTAGACTTATATAGAATAGAGTAAGCTTCTCTATTATTTTATTTTAATATGCACACATCCCTCAGAATCAAGGGCTGTTTATCCCAAGACCTTGGATACCACAAGCACAGATGCACAAGTCTTCTGTGAAATGATGATATTGAAAATTGGCAATTAACTTCATGGGACTGAAAGCGCCTGGTGGTTCAGCAACACGTCTCTCTGGGTATGTCTGTGAGGTATTTCAAAGAGGACTAACCATTTCCCTCCCCCTCCCCGCGATCAAGTCCCCCTCCTCATCAGTCCAAAGAGCAATCAGGGTTCCCTGACCTGTGGGAAGTTCGAGGACCACCGACCTCAATCCAGGTCTAGTAAGGTGAGCATCCAAACTGCCTAGGCTCCCACAAAGCCAGTACGTGCAGTAGGATCAAACACCCATTGCCAGTGTTCTTGAGTTCTCAGTAGCCCTCATTGTCCGCTACATTCAGCGAGTCCGGTTTTATCTCAGGCTTTTTCAGACCCTGGCCAGTTGGCCTTTGTGAGTTCCCAATAGAGCATCCCATTGTCTCAGTGTGTGGGTGCACCCCCTCGCGTTCCTGAGTTCCTTGCTCGTGCTCTCTCTCCTTCTGCTCCTGATTTGGACCTTGAGATTTCAGTCCGGTGCTCTATTGTGGGTCTCTGTCTCTGTCTCTTTTCATTGCCTGATGACGGTTAATATTCAGGAGGATGCCTATATGTTTTTCTTTGGGTTCACCTTATTTAGCTGACAGATCATTATTTACACAAATTTGATATATTTTTGTGCCCAAGGAACGGGTAGAAAGGCATGGTTGGTCTTTTAGTGGTGAAATCCATCAAAATTGTATGGAACTTGAAAATAAACTATGATATTTCAGTTAAAAGAAAAGAGGACTAACCAAAGAGGGGCCTGCCCTGAACATGGGCAGCACTATCCTGTAGCTGCAGGACTGGATGAAATAGATGGGGAAAAGAAAAACTAAAAATAAAAATCCCTGCTAGCACAGATCCAGACCACCATGGTGTGCACAGTGCTGCCCCCTCCCCCCACCCCATTCTCTTAGCCATGATCAGATGAAACCTCTGGGAACTCTAGAGCCATGAGGAAAAATCTTCTCTCATAAGTTGTTTTGCTTAGATATTTTATCACACAGATGAAACCCTGACTAACACACATCTTTCAGAATTTTATAATACTTTAATTTTTTGAAGACAAGAGTCTTAACTATGTAGCCCAGGCTGCCCGCAAACTCCCAGAGTTCTGCTTGCCTCTGCCTTCCAAATTTTGGGATCAAAAGCTTGTGCCACCATGTCTGGGCACTATCCTCAATTTTATTGTTTGGTACATGCTCAAATTATTCTAAATCTGTTCAATCAAAGACTATTCTTGTTAATACTTGCTTTTTACTTGCCCAATGTGTTTTCTTTTGCTATTTTTTAAGAATCAAGCATTTTCTTAAAAAATAAATTTATTTTGTGTGTGGAGGGGAGATGGTGAGTTTCTATGCCACAGAATATATGTGTGGGAGGATATGGGGATGTTCATACCACAGAATGCATGTGGAAGAGGGAGATATGGAATGTTCATGCCACAGAACACATGTGTGGAGGGAGACATGGAATGTTCATGCCACAGAATGCATGTGTGGTGTGTGAGAGGTGGAGTGTGTTTATACCACAGAATGCATGTGTGTGAGAGAGAGATAGGGGCTGCTCATGCCACAGAAAGCATGTGTGTGTGGGGGAGATAGGGGGTGTTCATGCCATAGAACACATGTGTACATAAAACGGATCAGTTTTCTCTTTCTACCACATGGATTCCTGGGGTTGAACTCAGGTCAGCAGGCTTAGCAGTGTGACGACCTGACTTTGCAAACTCCATTTTAAAGAAGGGGCTTCATCCTAAGCCATATAATGGGCTGGGTAGGAGATGTCCATATCTCAGCTCCAGAAGTGTGCTGCCATAGCAGAATTTGAACAGATACCCTAAAAATAGTCAATTAAGGAGCTCAGAGCAGGGCCATAAAATTTAATGAGGTCCAGATGTTCCTGGGAGGCATCCTGTCCTTGAAGATACCTTGTCAGTCATTTATGGCTCTTTGTTAGGTTTTAGAGCCCCAAAACTGACCAATGATTTCAGAAACTACCTTTCCCTATGGCCTCCTTACCAATCCCATGATGACAGGACAGGACTTCCCCTGATTACCGTGGTAGTTTCCCCTTTAAAAGTTCTGCCCTCTCATGGCTCCCCACAACACTTTCTGCACTCACCATGCTGGTGTGCTGGAAAGGTGTTGGCCCAAACTTGAGTTTGAATTAAAAAAACCCCTCATGTAATTTTCATTGGGAATCCAGATCCCTGAATTCATCTGGGGACCATAAACTCATTCATAACAGCAGCAGGTGCCTCCACCTATTGAGCATCTCGCCACTCCCTCGTGTGTGTTTTAGCACTTTCTTACATCCTGGAATAAGAATGATGCAGGTCCACTTCTAACCTTAAACTAGTCATCTCTTCAGGATCCCTAATTATTTTTTGGCAGAGATGGCACTTAAATTAATGTGCTTTAGTATAGAGTATTTTATGTTCATAAACTAGTACTTTTATGATACATGCCTTTAATCTCTGCATTTCAAAGGCAGAGGCAGGTGGATCTCTGTGAGGTCAAGGAGGCTAGTCTACATAGTGAGTCACAGGACAGCCAGAGTTATTCACGCACACACTCACACACACATTCTCTCACATACACACACATACATATACACTCTCTCACACACACATGCACACACACACTCTCACACACACAAACACTCACACACACATTCTCTCACATACACACATATACACACATACAGACACACTCTTTCACACACACATGCACACACACTCTCACACACATACACACACTCACACACACATGCACACACACTCTCACACACATACAGACACACTCTCTCACACACATACACACACAATCTCACAAAACATGCACATACACACACACACACTTACAGCAAAAAAGCCACATTTGTTAACGTAGGGAACTGTGATAATTTATCCCATCTACCCCACTATCTACCATTTCAATGATGATATTGTTAATTATAGGAATAATTTCACTACATTTAAAAAATTCTCATCAGTCATATGTTACCCTTAAAACAATCTCTGTACTTTTTATAAAGCATTGGTTCACAGGACTTAAAATTGACTCAGAATAAAGAGATACAGTAGATGTGTTAAAAGGAAGACTTGGTTTTCAAGGCAATCTTAGTACAGGCCATTAACATTTTCTTCTTAGCCAAGTCATGATTTTAAAGCCAGGCATAGTGGTGAATGCCAGTAATCACAGCGTTTGGGAGGTTGGTAGAGCAAGGAAGGTCAGAAACTGAAGGCCAGCTTGGCTACAAGTTTATATCTGGCCTGGGTACATGAGATCTTGTTTCAAAACAAAATCAAGGCTAGAGAGATGGCTCAGTGGTCAAGAGCACTGACTTGTCTTCCACAGGACCTGAGTTCAGTCCTTAGCACCCACAGCAGGTGACTCACAACTGCCTGTGATTCTAGGTCTAGGAGACCTAAGCTCTCTTCACACAGAGAAGGGGAAGCACACTTACTAAAAACAAAACACAATAGCTGGAGGGGAAGAGCACTTGCCATTTATTCTGAGAGCCTACAGAAGCTGTGCTCCCAACACCCATACTAGGTGTTTCACAACCATCTCTGATGCAGGCATGCATGCACGCATGCCCACGCACACTTGTGCACACACACACACACACACACAATTAAAACCCTGCTACCTCCTTCCTCTGGTGTTGAAGTAGGTGGCAGTGACCTCTACTGGAATCTTGTTGTTTATCTAACCTACTGATTCACTGAGTGTGACACATGAGATAATTATTTCTGTTGCACTGTGGTTTTCTGTCTCATGCAGTGACAGCGGTATGCTTCCTAACTTCTGAGTCACAGAGCAGTTGCGTAAACTCTTTCTTTTTTAATTTTCATGATCTATTTAGATATTTAACAATAATAGTTTAGAAATTTGGTCATTTACTTACTTTAGTTACTTTAATCTTGAGAAGAAGAAGGACTGGGAAGACTTTTATTTCTAATTTTCTGTTTTCTTAATGTAGCTACAGCTGGTCCTGAGCTCCTGATATTCCTGCCTCCATCTCCAGAGTACTTGGATTTCAGGTGTGTACTGCCAAACTATTGCTTTGATTCCTTAATGCATAGAGATATTAGAAGAATATAGAAAACTTGTAGGGAGGAGCCCTATCCATCTAGTGGGTGGGCTCGACAGGGACGGAGTTTGATGATTAAATCAGGCGCGCAGATGCTGCGTGGGCCCTTCCCTGCTTCCTGTCTCCTGTGCTCCGCGGGAACCTTGGTGTCCGTGAGTTTGTTTACATTAAAGTTTTAATATATATATATATATATATATATATATATATATATATATATATATATATATACATATCACTATTTGTCTGAATTAATTAAATCCGCCTTCATTTTGGCGCCCCACGTGGTTGTGATCGATCCACGCAGAGCAGACCCGGTGCTCATTGCAACTCCCTCCCGCCCGTGCTCCCGCCCCGAACTCCTCTCGGCCACTGCCGCCCAGAGCAGGAGGAGGGCCCACAGGGCTGCATCAGGCAGCACACGTGCTACGGAGCCCGTGGGGACATGCACCGGAACTCCCTAGCCACCCGCCCGCAGCCCACAGTTGTGCGCCCACCCTGCCACCGCCCCAGCCTGTGGTCCCGGGCCTCTCGGAGCCCATATCTCCAGACTTAGAATCCACGCCGCGCGCCTCAGGCAGCTGCTTTGAGCCGGCCGCTGGAGTTACAATCTGTGCCGTGCACGCCTAAGGCCCTTACCAGGCCGCTCGCTCGCTCGCTTTGCTGTCGGAACCGAGTGGGCCCCTAGGTTCACCGCCGCCACCGCAGCCTGGCCAGTCCCCTCAACTGCACCTCCCCACTGCGGGCACATTTCTCCCGGTGCCCTGCTGCCGTTTTGTGCGCAGCCGCCGGAGTTGTTTTGTGCGCCCACTGTAGCAGCTGCTTTCAGTTGCTGCTTTGAATCAAACCCTGCCTCCCTGCCTGCGCCACAGCATTGGTCTGATTCAAAGCGAGCTCGGCACGCAGACAAATAAATCTTGGTTTTGAGTTCCTGTTTCAGACCGGCTCTCCACGTGGAATCAAGTGGACTCTTCTGCCACCTCTGGCAGGAACCAGTCATTGCAGGTAAAAAAAAATTTCATAAATAAAATGTCGGATAATTTTACATATCAGAATTTTGAGAATCTTTTTGAGTGTACCATGTGGGAGATCTTACAAGAGGTGTCTAGCACCCCATATCTATGCATCCTTCTGGGATTAGTAATTTTCTTTGGCACCAAATGGCTTGACAGCAAGGATGTGATAGAATCTTTAAGAGACGAATCCAGGATCCTTAAGACAGAAGCAGCACATCTCAAAATTATTGAAGACAAATCCAGGATTCTTAAAGCAGAGGTGGAATGTCTCAAAATCATCAGATACAGTAATGATCTTCTCAAGAATCAGCTTGAACTGCTACAGGAAGAGAACAGATCTTTGTTTAATAAGACTCTGTTAACTGAGCAAAATTTTAAAAAGGTTCAGGCCTATATTGAGGAGAAATTCATTACTATGGAAGGGGGAACAGCTGAGTTGGACTGTAGACTTCAATCCCTTTCTGTAGGGACTGAAACATTACTAGCTGATATTAAGGAGAGCTTTATTACTATGGAAGAAGGATCAGCTGATTTAAACAGTAAATTCCAGCAGTCACTTTCTGAAGGAATTGAAACATTAACTGAGAGAACCAAAACAGTTGAATGTGACAATCGAATTTTGTCTAAAACTTGTGACAGATTGGTGGAAAGATTGTCAGTACAAGAAGGCACGGTTTATGCCATAAAAATTATGTTCAAAGATGAGAACTTATCTCTAATGGACAAACTTCATACTTTAGAATCCTCAATGAAGGCTTTGGAACATAATTCTGGACAGGAGATTCAAACATTGCAGAAGGCAATGGTGAATAGAATTGAAAAGATTGAGGAATTTCTAAATTCTGATGAAGAAGGACAAACGGTAGAAAGGCAAATTTTAACTACGTCTGTGGGTAAATCCCTCCGGGAAAATTTCCACAAAGCTCTAACTGCCTTTCCAGTAATAACAACAGAGAAGGTGATTGGTTCCAGAAACCCTAGGGTCATCAAGGAGGATACATGGGAGCCTGTCTGTATGAATGATCTCAAAGAAATTAAACAGGCTTTAATTTGGGATTGACTTTTGGGATGCACGCCTCTTTTGTTAAGGAGATGCTAAAATCCTGGGCAACAACAAGCAGAGCAACTCCTATAGATTGGATACAACTGAGCTCTGTGGTACTTGAGAGTGGGCTGCATTTAAAATGGAAATGCTTATTCAGGCAAGAGGCTAGACGTTTAGAACAGCAAGAAAAGGCGAAGGGAGGTAACATTTCCATAGATAAAATTCTAGGTGAACGACTCTTTTCTGACCCTCAGGACCAAGTTAATCTGGATGAAGATACACTCTTCCTGTGCACTACAGCAGCCTTAAATGCATGGGACAGAGTACAAGACCCAGGACAGAAAATGGAATCATTTGTCAAAATTAAACAAGGTCAGAGAGAACCCTTTAGTGATTTTTTACAAAGGCTTACTAAGGCTGTACAAATAGGGATACCTGACCCAGACACAAAACATATAATGATTGAAAATTTGGCTTATGAAAATGCAAATTCGTAATGCAAAAGGATTTTGTGGCCTTTAAGGGTAAGATCAGCACTCTTGGAAGAATGGGTCTTACATACACTGGATGTTGATACATTTGATTATGGCACTGAAGCATGGGTGGAAGAAGCAATTTCCAATGGTAAAAGGAGACATCAGAATACCAAATGTTTTAATTGTGGCAAAATGGGTCATATGAAAAGGAATTGTAAACAACGGACTTTCAGAAATAATAATAATGCATCTTCTAGAAATAACAGAAATAGGAGGACTCAGCCTTCAGGTTTATGTAGAAGATGTGGAAAGGGCAGACACTGGACGAATGAATGTAGATCTACAAGGGATAGACAAGGCAACCTGATACAGACGGGAAACATGAGAGGGGGGCCTCACAGGCCCCCATGGCACACATGGTTCAATCATTTCCAGTTCCAGTGGAGAACGTGCCTCGTCAGGACAATTAGGAAACCCCATGCCTACTGTTACAAACAATAATGATCAGAAAGATGAGTTACGTGTGTTTTGGCAAACTTCTATAAATGATCAAAGACCTAAGATAAGAGTATGTGTAAATGGCATTTTTATTACTGGCCTGCTGGACACAGGTGCTGATGTAAGTATCATTACCCCAGAATCTTGGCATCCATATTGGCCTCTTCAGAATGTGAATGTCCAGCTCCTGGGAATTGGAACCCTATCTCGAGTAAGACAGAGCACAAGATGGGTTGAATGTATAGGGCCTGAGGGACAAATAGGAAAATTAAGGCCATATGTAGCCAATATTGCAATGAATTTATGGGGTTGTGACCTATTACAACAATGGAATACCGAAATTAACATTCCTGCTACTTCTAGAGTTTGTAGTTCTGAAAATAATATTAAAAGATATTATAAACGGAGAAAACCAGCCATTCAGGCCGTACAAGAACAAGCAATTGAAGTCCCTTCAGAGATACCAACAGCCTTGCCCTTAAAATGGTTGACTGAGAAACCAATATGGACAAAACAGTGGCCTCTAGCTGAGGAAAAGTTACAGGCTTTAGAATAACTGGTACAAGAGCAATTAGATGCTGGACATATAGAAGAATCTACCAGCCCTTGGAATTCTCCTGTATTTGTGGTTAAAAAAAATCAGGTAAATGGAGAATGGTGACAGATCTCAGAGCAATCAACAAAGTTATTCAACCTATGGGCCCTCTGCAATCTGGAATCCCATTGCCCTCTTTGTTACCAAAAGGATGGCTTCTTATAGTTATTGATTTAAAGGACTGTTTTTTCACAATACCTTTACAAAAAGAAGATAGAGAAAAATTTGCCTTCACAGTGCCTACTTACAACAATTCTCAACCTTCCAAGAGGTACCACTGGGCCGTCCTCCCCCAGGGTATGTTAAATAGCCCCTCCTTGTGCCAATACTTTGTGAACCAACCATTGCAAATAATACGCAGGAAATTCCCCAAATCCATTATTTATCACTACATGGACGGCATATTGTTATCCGATCCAAACATGGATACCTTGAACAGACTGTTTGATGAAATAAAGATACTTTTACCTAAATGGGGATTGCAAATTGCTCCTGAAAAGATACAGAAGGGAGATTCCGTTAATTATTTAGGTTATAAAATAGGTTTGCAAAAAATTAAGACACAAAAGGCACAAATTAGGAGAGATTGCCTACGAACTCTTAATGACTTTCAAAAACTGTTAGGAGATATTTCCAGTCTATGACCAGCTATTGGGATAACACCTGATCTAATAATTCATTTGAACAAAACCTTGGAAGGTGATAAAGATTTAAATAGTCCCAGAGAATTAACAGCTGAAGCAGAAAAGGAACTGACAATGATTAAGGAAAAATTACAACTTTCACATGTGGACAGGGTGAATCCAGAGCTCGATTGTATTCTCATCATATTACCATCAAAAATTTCTCCTACAGGAATTTTAATGCAGAGAGATGATATTATCTTGGAATGGATCTTTTTACCACATAAGCCAAGTAAGAAACTAAAAACTTATATGGAAAAAGTCTCTGAGTTAATTATAAAAGGCAAGCTGAGACTTTGTCAACTAGCAGGCATAAACCCAGAAGAAATTATAGTGCCTTTCACTGCTGATGAACTAAAGAAATTATGTGAAGATAATGAACCATGGCAAAGAGCTTGTGCTGATTTTTTGGGAGACATTAATAACAACTATCCAAAAAGCAAGAGGCTTAACTTCATAAAAAGAACTTCTTAGATCCTTCCTCGAATCGTCCGTGATGCTCCAATAACTGGAGCCCATACATTCTATACTGATGCCAATAAAACAGGGAAGGCAGGTTACAAATCAGAAGACTTGGGTAAGGTGGAACAAAGTCCTTATGATTCTGTCCAGAATGCAGAATTATATGCCATTCTTATGGTACTAAGGGATTTTAAAGAACCTATTAATATAGTTACTGATTCACAATATGCAGAAAGAGTTATTTTACATATTGAAACTGCTGAATTTATAACTGATGATACAGAACTAACCTCATTGTTTATCCAGGTTCAAGATTTGATCAGGAACAGGCTTTGCCCTATGTACATAACACACATCCGATCACATACGGGTCTGCCAGGTCCTCTAGCACAAGGTAATGCAGATATTGATCAATTATTGATTGGTAGTGTGCTACAAGCCTCTGAATTTCATAAAAAAACATCATGTTAATAGCAAAGGCTTGAAGAAAGAGTTTTCTATTACATGGCAACAAGCTAAGGAGTTTGTTAAGAAGTGCCCTATTTGCTCTTTCTATAACCAAATGCCACTGCCAGCAGGGGCTAATCCTAAGGACACCCATAGGAATGAAATCTGGCAGATGGATGTGTTCCACTTTGCAGAATTTGGCAAATTGAAGTATGTTCATCACACCATTGGCACTTATTCAGGCTTTCAGTGGGCAACTGCTTTAAGTTCAGAAAAGGCTGATTCAGTAATTACTCATTTATTAGAAGTCATGGCTATCATGGGTATACCTACACAGATAAAGACAGATAATGGTCCTGCTTATGTCTCTAGGAAAATGAAACGGTTTTTTGACTATTACAATATCAAGCATGTTACAGGTATACCATACAATCCTACAGGTCAGGCAGTCATAGAAAGATCAAATAGAACTATAAAGGATATGTTGAACAAACAGAAAAGGGTGGAAAACACCCCCAGAAATAGGTTACATAATGCTTTGTTAACCTTGAATTTTCTCAATGCTAATGAGAAGGGAACAATGGCTGCAGAAAGACATTGGATAATGGAAAAGTCTACTGAACTAAATCAACCAGTTTATTTCAAGGATGTGCTGACCTCACAATGGAAGCCAGGAGATGTGCTGTGTTGGGGAAGGGGTTTTGCTCTTATATCCACAGGTGAGGAAAAATTGTGGATACCGTCAAAATTAATAAAGTTTTGGTATGAAGAAGAGAAGTCATTTGGAAAAGATAAATAACAATTCATTCACAAGAATACGAGCATACTAATGGTAAGGAACATAAATAGCTTGGGGGCAGGGTTCTTTTCTTAATCTCCACAGGTAAATACTGATCTTCAAAAATTTAAGGGACCCTGAATATTTAATCAGTGATGGATGGAAAATGGTTACAACCCACTAAGGATTGGTAAGTATTTATTTTGTATATATACATATCTATATGTTTTATTGGACACTTTTTTATAAATATGTAGAGCTGGTTTTGGAGTTGGACTCTGGCCCAGTCCCTCTTCAATTCCAAACCTGTTGATAAGAGATATCTCACAGAATAAGAATAATTATATACTTGGTAAACTTTCTTTGCTTTTTCTCATATCTGTGTCTTTCTTTATATGTCAGTATGTGTCTTTGTTGTTAATGTTTAAATTTCCCATAACAAACAACAAATTTTCCTTCAGTAATTTTAGAAGTTTTCAGGATGAAGATGGGGCCCCACAACATCAACTCAATTTGGTTTTTATGACGTCATGATTTTTTTTCTTTCTTTTTGAGCGCTAATATTAGACTTGTTTTTTGGTACCATCTGCATGAGACAATTTCGAATGGTGCACATTTTTCACAATACTCTGGCCAGACCTTCTCAAAACGCACAGAGGCTAGTTACAATTTTCTTAGGTCTATGGTAAATTTGGGAATTTTATCATCATTTGCTTTCACGGGAGCCCCTAAGGAGAACATCGCTCCCATGTCAGCTTGAAGCAACCTTACAGGATGACGTCCCCTCTCCCAACAGAGTTTGCCCTCAGGGTTAGGGACATCTTTTAGTGGTTGGTTTGGTGTTGAGGGGATGGGGGATATTTTATGGAATTAGGGTTATGTTCAAAAAAAAAGAGGGGGATTAACTGGTTTGATGATTGGTATTTGTGAGTTACTGATTTTAGAAAATTGTATTGGTACTGTTTCCTGTATATTGATATATTGTATATTGAATGTGAGTGTTCCTACCTCTATTTTTGTATAAGAGTATGCTTATATTGTATTGATACATCTACCATATTACAATGTACATCTCTACCTCTGATACTATTTGTGTAATATCAATATTGAATGTGAGCTCCTTCCATTGTTTACATTTGATATGTAATGACATTGTTTACAGATGAAGATCATTGTCTTCATATATTGCACAGTTTATTCTTTTAATCTTCAAGTTAGATAAGTATTGAGAATTATATATTTGTCATGTTTATTTTTAGGTTAATCAGGTCTTCTAGATACATAGAGATTATATTTAGTATAGATAGTATAATCTTCAGCCTCTTTAAAGAGCTGTAGAAAATGGCCTTTAATCTAACCTAGAATTCTGTGCCAACGAGACTCAATTACTCCTGGCAACGCCACTCTACTCCTGAGAGAACGTTGCGCACCAAAGACACTCCACTGGGAGCTTGTCTTCTTGGCAGAACTGGCCTTTGGGTTGAGAAAATTCCATACCTCAACTACTGACAAAGTTATGGAACAGGATTGTCTTATCTTGCCAAGACAGGGTAGGATGATTCTAAGAAAGTTCCTTGCATTTGATAATAGCATGTCAGTTATGTTGGGCCTTAGCCAAAGTTGGTTGACTCAACATTGCAAACGAGAATTTGGGTGATTGCCCAGGTAGTCAGTTGTCTCTGTCATTGTTGGCACATTTTGGATATCTCTCATTTGTTAAGTAATCTTTATTCCCTTCTCAGATCTTTGATGGAGTTGAAGATTATATAACTGTAATTACTCTTTATATTATTTAGACTCTTTGAGATAGACTGTCTGGTAAAACTTTTGTTCTCAATATTGTTTATTATATTTATTTTTTGTTATTATTGTTTATAGTTGTACTTGGTTTAGTTCTGTCTTATTTAGACAAAAAGGGGGAGATGTAGGGAGGACCCCTATCCATCTAGTGGGTGGGCTCGACAGGGGCGGAGTTTGATGGTTAAATCAGGCGCGCAGATGCTGTGCAGCCCCTTTCTTGCTTCCTGTCTCCTGTGCTCCGCGGGAACCTTGGTGTCCGTGAGTTTGTTTACATTAAAGTTTTATATATATATACATATCACTATTTGTCTGAATTAATTAAATCTGCCTTCAAAAACTATCATCAAAATTAATAACATTTGTTGGAGACATATATATTGGTCATCTTTTCATGTTAAGCTCTGAAGCATTCATCTTGGTCAGAGATGTCTATAAATCTAGAACCCTTATCCACTTAAACTTTAAATATTTGTTTGCACTTTGGTGTAGAGAAAAGAAGGGATATTTGAAGCTGGGGGCTCATCATGCATGTGAGTATGTGCTCTACCACTGGGATACACCTGTGTGTATTCATGTGTGTGATTGTGCATGTATGTTAAATATACTTACAAGAATTTCCATTTCCACCACTCATGTCTAGGTTCTTTTTTTTGAGACAGAGTTTCTCTGTAGCTTTGGAGGCTGTCCCAGAACTTACTCTGTAGACAGGCTGGCCTTGAATTCACTGAGATCCACCTGTCTCTGCCTCCTGAGTGCTGGGATTAAAGGCCTATGCCATCACTGCCCAGCTCCTTTCCAGGTTTAAAGGGTTCATTGCCTTAAACACTTGCTGGCTGTTGTACAGTAGAGAGGGTGGGCTGCAGGTGGGGATTTCCTTGTTGAGGTTTGTTTGCAGTTGAGCAATCACAGAGGAAGACAATTTCAATATGGAACAGAAATGTCTAACAAGAGAGAAAGCGTTCCCTCTTGCCAGCTGTGGTGGCACATGTGTGTAATGTTAGAACTTAGGAAGCAGAGGCAGGAGGAAAGTCTGAAGCTAGGTTGGCTCACAGAGTGAGTTCAAGGTCACCCTGATGTGGGAGTGTCATATATCAATCTGTTGATTTCATTGGTTAGGTAATATGAAACTGCTTGGCCCTCATAGGCTAGAACATAGGTGGGTGGAGTAACAGAACAGAATGCTGGGAGGAAGAGGAAGTGAGCTCAGATGCAGGGCAGCTCCTCTCAGAGACAGACACCATGTCACTGTGCTCCAGAGCACATGAGTGAAGCTCCGACCCAGGATGGACATAGGCTAGAATCTTCCCGGTAAGTGCAACTAGCGGTGCTACACAAGTGATTAGAAATGGGCTAAATTAATATGTGAGAATTAGCCTAGAAGAGGCTAGATAGAAATGGGCCAAGCAGTGTTTAAATGAATACAGTTTGTGTGTTGTTATTTCGGGCATAAGCTAGCAAGGCAGCCGGGGTGCTGGGGACGCAGCCCCGCCACTCCTATTACTACATCACCCAGCAAGCAAACTAACAAAAACCTGTACTGTGTCTTCTTGTACAGTAGGCACTGTTCTCATGAGAACAGATGATACATGTAGGAAGTTGGAAACTTGATAGAGAAGCTGTTTTATCATAAACTCACATAAAAATAGATATCTAAAGTTTTTGTTTTTTGTTGTTTTTCTTTTTGGTGTTTAGAGACAGGGTTTCTCTGTAACTATGTAGCCTGTCCTGGAACTCGTTCTGTAGACAAGGCTGGCCTTAAACTCATGGAGATCTGCCTGTCTCTGCCTCCTGGGTGTTGGGATTAAAGGCGTGTGCCATCACCGCCCAGCAATGCCTAAAGCTTTTTCAAGTTGGGGCCAACAGAAACAACTCAGAAGCTAAGTGTACTTGCTTCTATTCCCGAGGACTCCACGACTTGTAGCCCCAGGGATTCAACATCTGCTTTCAGACTCCACAAGAGCCTTTATACACATATAAATATACACACAAAAATACAAATATTTACATTTTTTAAATTTAAATTTTATGTGTGTGTGTGTGTTTTGTCTTCATGTGTATTGTATGTATGTACATCACATGTATGCCTGGTGCCTGCAGAGATAGGTGAATCTCTGTGATATTTTTAGGCCACCTTAGTCTATGTCTAGACTAGCTAAGGTACTTAGAGAGACCCCATCTATCTCAACCACAGCAAAACAAACAAACAAAACCATAACAACTGCAGCAGGATTTAAGACAATCCTGAAGCCATTTTTTGACAGTTCTAAATCCTCTCAGCCTCTGTGCCATAGTGCTTTCCCTCCTCCCGTGGGAACCAAGGACCTAACAGCTACACTCGCACATACTCAGTTCCTGAACAATTACCCATATATGTATGTTTTGGTTCGGTCCCCTGGGAAATGGGGTCAAAATGACCTCTTACCTCATCTGATCTGGCAACAGCTCTCCAGCCAATTATTGGTAATAGCCCTTTCAAATAAGCCAATCAGAATAGTCAAAGAACAACCTCCCTTGCTTCTGTGGCCATTTTAAAAGTAGACTGTACTAGCTATTCGGGTTCCCTCGGCTTCCCAAATGCTGAGGGACCCTGTCATGACAGAATTAATAAAATCCTCATGCTTTTGAATAGACTGTGGTGTGTGAGATGGTCTCTGGGATCCTTGGTGTTTGGACGCTAGAGTCCAACACAGCCAGAGTTCCCAGCCCAGGCCTTCTTCCTCACCTATCATTTTCTGCTGTTTGGCTCTGGATGACTTAAACTTGTACTTGGTTTCCTTATGAAAAGCACTGGTTACGACCACTCGCCAGAGCATGGTCAAACTCCCAGTGGCCTTTTCCCTCCCACACCCCCGCCAGAAGCCATCAATTGTGGAGAGCCAACTTCAGCATCCTTGCCACATATTTTCTCTTTGACGGCCTCCTGTTTAGGCTGCTATTTGGGGCACAGGTTGGTGCATAGTAGAGGTTGTCACAGAATCCTTCCATGTCCCTCTTTTTCAACTATGTATCTGCACTCATCCATACCATACAAATACAATCAATACCATCCTTGTTCTTCACTGTCATTGGGAACAGGGGTTATGGGCTTCACACAATCTCTGGACATAGCACAGACCGTGAACATGGTCCCTGGCTGCAGAAGGACCCACAGACCCAGACAAGGCCCTCAGAGGCAGCACAGACCACACACATACATATGGACCCTAGAGATAAAACCCAGCTTTTACCCGGGTCTAGTGGAGTGATAATCCAATGTATCAGATACAGTGTGGAAGTAGCAATCCATTTTAGAAAACAATTTATGGAAGGGAATTAAAAGCCATAAAAATGGTTGGGTGGTGGTGGCACTCAGGAGGCAGAGGCAGGCGAATCTCTGTGAGTTCAAGGCCAGCCTGGTCTACAGTGCTAGTTCCAGGACAGACTCCAAAGCTACAAAGAAACCCTGTCTTGAAAAACCAAAAGAAAAAAGTCATAAAAGTGTTAACATATTTTTTCAATAATCCTCAAGAAAACTAGAGAGCTACAGTTACAGTTACAAAGGTGACAGCTGTGTAATATCAATAGCACTCATTATGAGAAAAGAAAAATGCTAAAAGTATATTAAAAAGTGTCAGGAGCCATTTCATGCTTCTTTCTCACATCTCACAGGGCTTGAAGTAAAAATCTTGAGACAGGAAACTTAAAGTTAGCCAAAACATTACGTGCTGACTGTGGAGACTCAAGCTCTGGAAAGTACCACAGAGTGTCTTTATGGCTTGCTGCTTATCACTAACAGCAGGTGTTCTAGCCACTGACCTTGCAACTGCCCTGCTTAGTTGCCAAACTGCCCCGCTTAGTTGCCTAACTACGAAGCCCCTCCTTCCCCCTTTCCTCAGTTACCTCTGTCCAAGCTCCTCGCTGAGGACTATATAAGACATAAAACTTGCTTCAAAAAACGGGATGCCTTGACAAAGAATACTGTTTGGCATCCGTTCCCCCACCCCCAATGTCTTTCAGATAGTGCCTCTTCAAGACCCTGGAGTAACTTAGGACCTGCTGGGTGGGTTGAAAAGGAAAATTTAAATAATGATTTACACATTTAATTTTTAAATATTTTACTTATTTAAATGTATGTGCATGTGTGTGTGTGTGTGAGTTTATGTGACCCCTGTGTGTGTGTGGCATTGTATCCCCTGGAGTTGGAGTTACAGGTGCTTGTGAGCCCTTTGATGTGGGTGCTGCAGACTGAACCTGGGTTTCTGCAACAGCAGTGAGCACTCTTAACCACTGATCCATCTCTCTAAACCCCTTAAAATTTTTTAAAAAGATTATATAATTTAGATAGCATTTTGTAGCAATAAGGACATTCAGATTAATATCTGTGGTAGCAGAATAGTGCCAGAGTGAGCCAGACTCACCCGGTTCCATGCAGAACATTTGTCCCCTGCCTTACACTATTCCCTCATGTCTGATCCTATTTAACTCAGAACACAAAAGAAAGCAAAAGGCTCAAACAAGCTTGTAAAATAATAATAATAATAGTAATAATAATAATATAAAATACTAACCCCTCAGCAAAAAAGCAGCAAGCTCCTGTGAAAGGATGATAGATCATGATTGGTGGGACTTTACCCCAGAATGCAAGGGCAATGCAGCAGCTAGAGCTCACCTCGCAGTGTAGGCCACATGAACACAGAATGTGAGAAAAGTCAGTGTTCGTCAGCACGTGAACAGATAAAGCAACTGTCGTGTGTTCTCAATGCTTCATGAGTACGCGTGTATATGTGTGTGTTTGCATGTGTGGTATGTGCATTTGCATGTGTGGTTTGTGTGTTTATGTGTGGTGTGTGTGGTACGTGTGTGTGGTGTTTGTGTCTGTGATGTATGTGTGTGTGGTGTTTATGAACATTAATCTGTCCACGCAGACTAAAGAAGTTCTGATACCTGTTATAGCAAAATGAACATTACAGTGAAAGACACAGCATGCCATGTGGTATATGGTTCTACTCATGGGCGATTTCCGGAATGGTAAACTGACGCAGACTTTGGATGGACTGGTGGCGGCCAGGGCTTATAGGAGGTGCTGGCACTGGTGGAAAATTGCTAGATGGAAGTGGAGTCCTTTGGAAGTGACAGATGTTTGGAAGTGTTTAAAATGGTCGATAGTAGGCTAGAGAGATGGCTCAGCAGACAGAGGTGAAGTTACTGTTGAATACCATCTGAAAGGAAAAGTTAAGCTGACGGGTCTGTTGAGTCTCAGTTGTCTTTGCCAAAGTGGCATGTTTGGGGGGTTGCATAATCAGACTCATTTTGAAGAATGATTTACGCTGAGATATTAATGTAGTAAGACTTGGCTGTTACAACCAAGCTATCTCTTTTCTCTGTTTATTTATTTATTTAATTTTTTTTTTAGTTATTTAATTTTCAAGACAGGGTCTCACTATGTAGCTGTCTATGTAGACCAGGTTGGCCCTGAACTCACAGAGATTCACCTGCCTCTGCTTCCTGAGTTCTAGGAATAAAGGTGTGCACCATGCTTGGCTTCCTACCTCGTTTTCTATTTAAAAGAACCAAATCTCTAAATTAAACGACTCCATGTCCTAAACCTCCAGAAATATCCCTGCAAACAGAGACTGCAAGTAGGAAGGTAAATAAGGAAAGAACACTAGAAAGAAGCATCCAATCAGTCAGTCTTTGTCAGGGTCTGTCCAGTGATGGGATGCACCTTGTGTGTGTTTTTCACAGCAGGTCTCCCACCCACCCCCAGCCTCAAGTCACTTGTAGATCTGGTACTTCAACTCAGGACCATCTAGAGTCATCATGCAGAGTGAAGAGAGAGATTATTTCTTCAAAGGCAGGCATGTAAGCCGGGCGGTGGTGGCGCACGCCTTTAATCCCAGCACTTGGGAGGCAGAGGCAGGTGGATCTTTGTGAGTTCGAGACCAGCCTGGTCTACAAGAGCTAGTTCCAGGACGGGCTCCAAAACCACAGAGAAACCCTGTCTCGAAAAACCAAAAAAAAAAAAAAAAAAAAAAGGCAGGCATGTGGGGTGGAAGAAAACCATGGCTTCTATGATCATGTTCAAGTAAACAGAGTTAATATAACGAACAAGCTCCTTCAGATCTCTGGGCCAGATCCTCTCACTTTACGAAGCCCAGGTCATAGTCAACCTCTGAGAAACCTACATACTTCAGTTTGATTCCACAAAGTGTCCTCACTGACAAAGTACAGGGAAAGAGGTATAAAAATCTGGGAATCCTAAATATGATAAAGAAACATCATGGAGGAGAATTTTATGATAAATGGTTTCTAGTCAACACAGCCTTTAACAGAGAGAACTCAAGAGGGGATGATCATGCAATGCCAGCAGCCTGCAAGCCCAAGGAAGGCAGTATACACCTGTGCCATGGGTGGATGGGAGCAAGATGACGTGCTGTGGACATAGAGAACTGCCCCAATGTGGGCAGCACTGTCCAATGGTCTGGGAGCTGCTATGGAAACCAGAAGAGGAAGGTCTGTGTGTGGTTCTTCCTTCCAGAGTGTCCCTGGGCCCAACCTGAATTCCCCAGTTTGAAGAAGCCAGTGTGAGTCATCCATCCCACCCTTCCACTGTCTTTGAGGGGTCAGGGAAAGCAGGGGCAGAGAGCATCTGCACTTTTTAAAGACTAAGGGGGCAGGCAGCAACAGAAAAGTTTATACAAATAACTTTAATTGTAGTGCATGGGCCACACCTGTAATCCCAGCCATCAGACAGCAGAGGCGGAATCAGGAGCTCCAGAGCAGACTGAGCTACATGGAAAGACTGCCTCAAAGCAAACGAATAAACCCAAAATCAAACTCATAAAAAGCCAAAGCGAGAGGAGTTTAATTTTGCATCCCCAGAGAAGATTCAGAAGTAAAGGAAGACCTAGAAAGTGACAATCAGAGGGGCTTTTGCCTTAGCTAAAGCCCAGCTAAGTCTTGGGACTCCTAGCAGTTTTCTTTAGTGATGACCTCGTGGCTGTTGATAGACTGAAACCCTAAGTCTGAATCCACAGCCATAGAGAAATTGACATTTAAAAAAATCATCTAGAACTTTGACACACCTAAAAATAGGTCAAACCTCAGGCAAATTTGAATGCTGGGCACTGGCTGTGGCAGTACACATCTGTAATCCTGGGCACTGGCTGTGGCAGTACACATATGTAATCTTGGCCCTCTGGAGGCAGACACAGAAGGACAAGGAATTTGAGACCAACCTGAGACATGAGACTCTGTGCTTACGATATCTCCTGTGGGCTTCTTTGTGACAGTCTGAACCTAGGAGTGATGTGTGAATATACTCACATACATGTTTATGTATATACCTACATAGGTGTTTGGACTTAATGGAATGGCTTGCAAGACCACAGATGTGAAAAGTCCCGCTCTACGAGCTAGTCGTGAGATTCAACCTAAGCAGGAAGCCTCAACCAACGAGGCAACGATGAAGCCCCCAGGCAGAGGCCAAAGAACTAAAGCATCAATGGGCACTGGTGGGGATCCAGAGCCTAAAGGCAAAGCAACCTGGAGACTGAAGAGGAAAGCAGCAGCAGCAAACGGCTAATTCAGCAGAAGATAGCTAACTTCTTCTTCCTGGGCCCAGCCCTGCCCACACATGGAACAGATCTTTTCCACTCAGTTGGCTCTCTCTCTGATAACACGCTCATGGACATGCCCAGAAGTGAAGAACACTCTACCTTCACGCATCGCTGAATCATGTCAACATCCATACCACTACCACCAAGTTAGCCACCTCATGACTGAAACAGCATACATCCAATTCAGACTAGCAAAAGTCTTTTCGACCTAATGAGCTCAGCCAATGTTCCTTCCTTCCCACCCTCTGCACATGCTTGGAAGGATAAGAGCTTTCCATTCCTGCAGACACTTTGGTGTAACTAAATGACTTCCTTTGCTTCTCGTAATGTAGACGATGCCACAGGAGCCCGACCTGAGAGAGCAGAGTCCCCAGACAACCTTTCCTGAATGCACAGTGATAACAAATCTCCAAGGCAGAAGCCACCACCCACCTCCACACTGTTCATTTTATCCTTATGGAACCTGAGGTGGGCATTATCCCACAGCCTCAGACAAGGAAATCAGGCTTTGTTTGTGGCTGACACAACTCCAGAACCACTCCACATGCAGCCCATGAGCAACTGGGCTGGGGCAATCCAAACTAAGGAGGTAGCGTCAGTGTGAACCTCACATCAGGCTAAAAAAGCTGTATGAGGAGAGAAGGTCAAATGTCTCATTTTATCAGACTCCAGGTTGTAACTCAGTGGTAGGGCATGTGCTTCCACACCCAAGGCACTGAGCTTAGTTCCTAGTACAATGCAAACAGTGTCACTGGGGAGCGGGAGAGATGGCCCTGTGGTTAAGAGCAGTTGCTGCTTCTGCTGAGGACTGGAGTCTGATTGCCCACACTGGCCCCAAGAGGGACACAGATCCCTGGAACTCAAACATCCAGGGACTTAGTGCCCTCTTCTGGCCTCCTCTGGCACTGCACTCAGCTCCACAACCATAACCCCTAGATACACACACACACACACACACACACAATTAAAAATCAAAACAGCCAGATGTGGCAACTCAGACTTTTAATCCTAGAACTTAGAGGGTGGAGGCAGCTGGATCTTTGTGAATTGGAGGCCAGCCTGGTCTAAACCAGTTCTAGGCCAGCCAGAGCTCTATTGTAAGAACCTCTTTTAAACTGGATGATGGTGGTGCATGCCTTTAATTCCAGCACTCCAGAGGCAGAGGCGGGTGGATCTCTGTGTTGAGGGGAGCTGTGGGCCTGCTTTTCGTCCCACACTGCTAGCTTTACACCAGAAGTAACAACACACAAACTGTATTCATTTTAACACTGCTTGACCCATTAGCTCTAGCCCTTACTGGCTAATTCTGATATCCCGATCAACCCATTTCTAATAAACTGTGTAGCACCGGTCTTACCAGGAAAGATTCAGCATGTCTGACCTGGCAGCTTGCATCATCACGTGCATCTGCCCGGGAGAGGGGAGCATGGCCTCTGAGCTCACTTCCTCTTCCTCCCAGCATTCTGTTTTATTTATTCCACACACCTATGTTCTAAGCTATGAGGCCAAGCAGTTTGTTTATTACTTAACCAATGAAATCAACAGATTGATATATGACACTCCCATATCATTTCCCCTTTTTCTGTTTAAACAAAAAAAGGAAGGCTTTAACTTTAACAGAGCTAAATTACATATAACAAAACAGTTATCAAGCAAGAATTACAGTTACAATATTTATATCTATTGTATCTTTTTATCATAACAATGGAAAACTGATGTGGGAGTGTCATAATCAATCTGTTGATTTCATTGGTTAAAATAAAGAAACTGCTTGGCTGGTCCTATAGGTTAGAACATAGGTGGGTGGAGTAAACAGAACTGGGCAGAAGAGGAAGTGAGGTCAGAAATCATGCAGCTCGGCATAGAGACGCCATGCTCCTGTCTAGCGGGCTGATGGGATAGCTCTGCTCTCTGAGACACGCGATTCAGCTCCGACCCAGGATGGATGTAGGCTAGAATCTTCCCAGTAAGCGCACCTTGGGGTGCAACACACTTTATAAGAAATGCGCTAGTCCAGGTGCGAGAGTTAGCCAAGAAGAGACTAGAAATAATGGGCCAAGCAGTGTTTAAATGAATACAGTTTGTGTGTTGTTATTTCGAGCATAAGCTAGCCAGGCGGCCTGGGGTCTTGGGAACGCAACCCCGCTGCCCCAATTTCAACAGAAAACTATAACTATCTATTCTTCAACTCCATCAAAGACTGCAGAAGTATACAATATTACCTAAGCAAACAAAAAGTAAACAATTTTCAAAACTCTAGAAATGACAGAGACATCTCGCTGCCTGTACAGTCACCCAAAGTTCCTCTGTACTGTTGGGGCATCAATCTTCAGCCTTCAGGCCCCTAGTATCCAGAGACATTTCCATGAAGCAGGAAATTTCAAAGGCAGTTCAGTTACTATCTGCTGTGTCCTGCAGAATGTCTCGCAGACTCTTTCAAGAATCAGAAACCCCAAAAGATTATCTCAACTTTAGGCAAGTTTAGTAGTCCTCTCTCTGCAGGTTCTCTATGTCCAGTTTATGCAATAGTCCAGGCAAGAGCAGTTTCTTGCCCAACTGGCTATCAAATTCCATAAGGATCCTCTTTGATG
Source organism: Microtus obscurus (assembly GCA_963919715.1). Taxonomy (NCBI): domain Eukaryota; kingdom Metazoa; phylum Chordata; class Mammalia; order Rodentia; family Cricetidae; genus Microtus; species Microtus obscurus. Next base: position 550,594 of record CAWTZC010002352.1, read on the forward strand.
TCAATCTTCCTCTTGAAGTAGATTGGTATTGCCAGGAGCAGAGTGTCTCATTGTCATGAAAAGCCCTAAGTTATTAAAACATTTAAAATGCCATATTCTATAATCTTTGAAAGATATAAAGAATGCCTATCTAAAATATATCTATGTACATCTAGAAAATCTTAACTAACATGACTACAAACTTGACTATAATGATTATCTATTAACAACCTATATACATTACATTTTAAGTGAACTACACAATCACAATACCTTAATCAAGAGCAGAAATACATATACATATAACAAAATTGACCTTAAGTTTGTGCATAGCTAGCTAGATCTTGGGTTTAGTTAGAGCTTGTGTGGAGTTAGAGCTTGTGTGTGGCTGCTGCCCTCATTTGCTGTCTCATTGATCTCTGGGTCCTCATTGTTTTTTACAAGAGATTATACATCTAAAACCTTTTAGAACATGTTTTAGGAATACTTTGAATGCAGATTTTTTTTAGTAGTAAAATATATTTCATACTTTTAATGTTACTCTGGTATATTCATCTAAAATCACATTGAATTAATAAAATTAATGTTTGCATTACTATAAAAAATTTATATCACTAAAGCAAAATCCATATCAATGCAAATTATTCATACCTATATTATATCACCCTTTAAATGTAAAAGAACATTTATAAACCATATTTGAGAACATGGGTGCAGTTTTTTTTCTCTCCAAACTGCTTCCTGCTGAATAGGGACGTTGTTAGTTAGGTCTTTCATGGTATAACCTGTGCGCTAGTTTCATCTCAGTTGGCAGTTGAGCGAAGCAATTTTCTGAAGGTGTTCACAGCAACCCTTTAGGAGGGTGTGGTCCATTATACCATATTGGAATAGAAACAATCCACAGACCCTCACCCTCTGTGAAAACAAAATAAGAAACTCCTTTCCAATGCATCATGTCCTTAGATCCAAATTTTGAAGTCAAGGCATTTTCAAAATATCTATGTTGGATTAGTTCAGCAGCATTTATAAACAAATATCTTTTAGCAGCTGTTGCTCTTTTCTCAGCATTCAAACAATTCAAACAGACTATAATAGCATACAGTATCAAAATTCTCTGTGTATTTTCCATCTTTGTGCGTTTTATTTTAACCTCTATTTTGTTTATTTTTATTTTTTGCTTTTTGAGAAAGGTTCTCTGTATCTTTGACATGGAATGACTCTGTAGACCAGGCTGTCCTTGAACTCTCAGAGATCTGCCTGTCTCTGCCTCCCAGGCATTGGGATTAAAGGTGTGTGCTACTACATCTAGAAGTCACAGAGTTCAATCTCCCTCTGCCTCCCAAGTGATGGAATTAAAGGTGTGTACTATCACACCGAACAACTCTCTTCCTTTTTTTTTACTTTAAGAACTTCAACTTTTAGCCTGCATATATTTTTAACACACAGTAAACCATTTAGAAATTTTCTTTGTTTTGAACCTCTCTTTACTGTATATCTCTCTTTTTCTGACCACACGAGCCTTTAAATTACTGAGATTTGAGTGAGATTAAAGCCATAGCTTTGAAGCTAGATCCAGCCCATTCATTAGCTTTCCGGCCTCATGGCTGAGGTACTGGCTGTAGCCATGTTTGCTGCCACAACTCTATGGCATTTCAAGGTCCCTGCCAGCAAGTGATCTTCAGCAGCCTGTGCTTGCAAACTGCACGAACCGCCTGCGAAAAAGAGTCAGAGTTTGCCCTGGCAGGACAGCCCAAAAAGCCGGCATTTTTAAATGGTGCAGCTTTTTTCCTGCTACGGCTGAAAACTGAAAAGCAAGAGGCTTAACTTCATAAAGAGAACTTCTTGGATTCTTCCTCGAATCGTCCGTGATGCTCCAATAACTGGAGCCCGTACATTCTGTACTGCTGCCAATAAATCAGGGAAGGCAGGTTACAAATCAAAATGCTTGGATAAGATGGAACAAAGTCCTTATGATTCTGTCCAGAAGGCAGAATTATATGCCATTCTTATGGTGCTAAGGGATTTTAAAGAACCTATTAATATAGTTACTGATTCACAATATGCAGAAAGAGTTATTTTACATATTGAAACTGCTGAATTTATACCTGATGATACAGAACTAACCTCATTGTCTCTCCAGGTTCAAGATTTGATCAGGAACAGACTTTGCCCTATGTACATAACACAATTCGATCTCATATGGGTCTGCCAGGTCCTCTAGCACAAGGTAATGCAGAAATTGATCAATTATTGATTGGTAGTGTGCTACAAGCCTCTGAATTTCATAAAAAAATCATGTTAATAGCAAAGGTTTGAAGAAAGAGTTTTCTATTACATGGCAACAAGCTAAGGAGATTGTAAAGAAATGCCCTACTTGCTCTTTCTATAAACAAACGCCACTGCCAGCAGGTGCTAATCCAAAGGGCATCCAAAGGAATGAAATCTGGCAGATGGATGTGTTCCACTTTGCAGAATTTGGCAAATTAAAATATGTTCATCACACCATTGGCACTTATTCAGGCTTTCAGTGGGCAACTGCTTTAAGTTCAGAAAAAGCTGATTCAGTAATCACTCATTTATTAGAAGTCATGGCTATCATGGGTATACCTACACAAATAAAGACGGATAATTGTCCTGCTTATGTCTCTAGGAAAATGAAATGGTTTTTTGATTATTACAATATCAAGCATGTTACAGGTATACTATACAATCCTACAGGTCAAGCAGTCATAGAAAGATCAAATTGACCTATAAAGGATATGTTGAACAAACAGAAAAGGGTGGAAAACACCCCCAGAAATAGGTTACATAATGCTTTGTTAACCTTGAATTTTCTCAATGCTAATGAGAAGGGAACAATGGCTGCAGAAAGACATTGGATAATGGAAAAGTCTACTGAACTAAATCAACCAGTTTATTTCAAGGATGTGCTGACCTCACAATGGAAACCCAGTGATGTGCTGCGTTGGGGAAGGAGTTTTGCTCTTATCTCCACAGGTGAGGAAAAATTGTGGATACCATGAAAATTAATAAAGGTTCGGTTTGAAGAAGAGAAGCCACTTGGAAAAGATAAACAACAATTCATTCACAAGGATGGCAAGCATACTGATGGTAAGAAATATAGATAGGTTGGGGGCAGGGTTCTTTTCTATCTCCACACGAAAATACTCATCTTCAAAGAAATTAAGGGGCCCTGAATATTTAATTACTGATGGATGGACATATTTTGTAAGTATTAATTTTTTATATATGTGTCTTATTAAACATTTCTTTATAAATATGTAGAGCTGGTTTTGAAGTTGGACTCTGGCTCAGTCCCTCTCCAATTCCAAGCCTGTCAGTAAGAGAAAAACCCAGAGTTTCTGGAGTTTCTGTCTCATGTCAAGAGCCATGATATGGAACAGAAAGAAATATGAGTTTAGAAAACATCTTTGCTTTTCTTCATATCTATCATACTTTTCATTGAATATATCTATCATGCCTTTCATTGAATATATATAAGTATGTCTATATATGTCTATATGATTAATGTTTAAGTTTTTCACAATGAACAATGAGATTTTCCTGAAGTGACATTTGAAGTTTCCTGGAAGAAGATGGGGCCCCACAACAACAACTCTACCTGGTTGTTATGATGTCATGATACTGATAGCGCTACTACAAGACCTGTTTTGGGTACCAGCTTCACAAGATGATCCTAACTTGGTTAGCTGAAGTTAGGTTCTGGCCAGACCTGCACAAAATACTTAGAGACTATTTGCAATTTTAAAAGACATTGGGATCTTGAAATTTAACCATCATTTTACTTCCACACGATCCCCCAGAAAGAATGTCACCCCCATGACAGCTGGAAGTAATTCTAGAGGATGACGTCCCCGCTCCCAGTAAAGTTTGCCCCTGGGTTTAGGGACATCATTTAGGGGTTGGGAGGTTGGGGGAGGAATTTTATAAGCTCAGGGATCATTTTGAAAAAAAAAGAGGGAATGATGCTATAATAGATTTATAATTGTGAGTTACTGTTTTTAGACAAATATATTTTTATCGGTTCTTGTATATTGATACAAAGTTAAATTATATTGACTATTGTATGCATGCATGTTTCTACCTCTGTTTAAAACATTTTTTATATATTGACATATATTGTATATAATGTTTACCTATAAATCTGGCGCTTGCTTCTGCTTTCCTGGTCTCTGTGGGAACAGTGGTTCTTTAAGTCTATTTCCCCATTATTTATCATATTGCAGTGTACATTTCTACCTCTGATTAAGATACTTATATAATGTTTGAGTATTGATATATATTTACCATAATGCAATGTATATTTGTACAGTGTTTATATTTGGAGGTCATTATCCTCATTTGTTACACAGTTGTTTATTGTCTTAGTCTTTAAGTTAGATAGATATTGAGAATTATATAGATTAATAGTCATCCAAGTTTGTCATTTATAATTAGACTAATCAGGTTCTTTAGATATATAGAGATTATACTCAGTATAGATAATCTTCAACCTCTTCAAAGAGCTGTAGAAAATGGCCTTTAATCTAACTCAGAGTTTCATGATAGTGAGACACAATTGCTCCTGGCAACACCGCTCTATTCCTGAGAGAATGTTGAGCACCAAAGACACTCCACCTGGAGCCTTTCTTTTTGGCAGAACTGGCCTTAGCGCAAAGAAATGCCCATACCTCAAACACTGACAGAGATACTGAGCATGCATCAATGGATAAAACAGGACTGTCATATCCTGCCAAGACAGGGTAAGATAGTTTTGAAAAGTTCCTTGCCTTTGAAAATGGTATGTCATTTATGTTAGGCCTTAGCCAAAGTTGGTTGACTCAACATTGCAAACGAGACTTTGGGTGATTGCCCAGGTAGTTAGTTGTCTCTGTCAATTGTTGCACATTTTGGATATCTCTCGTTTGTTAAGTAATATTTATTCCCTTCTCAGATCTTTGATGGAGTTGAAGATTATATAATTGTAGTTACTTTCTACATTATTTAGACTCCTTGAGATAGAATGTTTAGCAAAACTTTTGATTCTCAATATTGTTTGTTATATTTATTATTTGTTATTATTGTATATACTAGTATTTGGTTTAGTCCTGTCTTATTTAGACAAAAGGGGGAGATGTAGGGATAAGTCTCACCCCTTATGGGGCATGTTCGCCTCGGGCTAATGTTTACCTATAAATCTGGCAAGCATGCTCGCAGTGCTTGCTTCTGCTTTCCTGTTCTCCATGGGAACAGTGGTTCTGTAAGTCTATTTCCCCATTAAAGCTGTATATATTTTTACAATCTGTCTGAATTCGTTTATGCCATTACATCTCTTGGAGTTTGAGGCCAGCCTGGTCTACAGAGCAAGCTCCAGGACAGGTTCCAAAGCTACAGAGAAACCCTGTCTCAAGAAACTTTCTCTTTAAAATAGTAAGTAAATAAAAACTTAAAAATTTAAGTCTTTGAGTGTATAATTGTGATGTGAAGAAATAATATCCTAGATACATCAGGTGAGATATAGTGTCATTTTAAAATTAATTTCACCTGTTATTTCTTACTTGTAAGACTGGAGTTACTAAATCTGCACAGCCAGGCAGTTAGCTGGCGTTTATAAGTTGCACTGTATTTTCATTGGCTGGTGCTGGTTAAGAGGTTACATGCTGTTCTTCTGAACCTAAGTGCACTATTCCTGTACCGCAGGACTCTTCCCCAGAGAGGCAACTGACCAAGTGAAGGCACTGTGGCTCGCTGCACATCTGCCTTGATATAGTCATAGATGCACACAACAGCTGTTTCTGTCCCATTGCTCTCCATGAAGCTCTGTAGGAGGGGACTTCGATTTTTGCTCGGAGCCCAGAATCCTGCTGAGGTGAAAGTTTTCTGCTGTAAAGGTTGACCAACAGCCAAGTTAGGAAGTGAATCGGATGCTCATAGGAATGAAGCTCAGAAAGGGGAAATATGAACTGAGTCAGGGGAGTAAAAAGCAAAGCTGCTGAAGAGCACTAGGGCACATTTTAAAATGCAGACCGCAATCGAGTTTTGCTGTGCAATCACCATCCATGGAAAACCAACCGGTGGGTGACAACTCACTTCTCATCTACCTTCTGCAAGCCAACAGAGCTCAGCACTCAGGGGAAGGCACCCCGGGACTCTGTTTCTGTAGTAAGAGGAGCGGCGCGGCTGTGTCCTCCCCGCACCCGGCCGCCCATATAGTTAGCTTATGCCCTGAAATAATTACACGGAAACTGTATACCTTTAATCACTGCCTGGCCCATTATTGGCTAGCTCTTACATATCGACCTAACCCATATCTGATAATCTGTGTAGCACCCCATGGTGTGCTTACCGGGGAGATTCTAGCCTGTGTCTCTGGGGAGTGGGAACATCATGGCGACTCCTTGACTCAGCTTCTTTTTCCCAGAATCCCCTTCTGTTTACTCCGCCCACCTAAGGGCTGGCCTATCATCAATGGGCCTAGGCAGTTTCTTTATTGAACCAATGAAATCAACAGATTGATATATGACACTCCCACATCACTTCCCCTTTTTCTGTTTAAACAAAAAGGAAGGCTTTCATTTTAACATAGTAAAATTACATATAGCAAAACAGTTATCAAGTAAGAATTACAGTTACAATATTTATATCTATTTTATCTTTTATCATAACTAAGAAAACTATAACTATCCATTCTTCAACTCCATCAAAGACTCCAGAAGGATATAATACTATTTAAAAAAACAAGAAATCCAAATTCTAGAAATGACAGAGACATCTCGCTGCCTGGACAGTCACCCAAAGTTCCTCTGTACCAGTGGGGCATCCATCTTCGGCCTTCAGGCCCATAGTATCCAGCAGACATTTCCATGAAGCAGGAAATTCCAAAGACAGTTCAGTCACTTTCTGCTGTGTCCTGCGTCCTGCAGAATGTCTTGTAGACTCTTTCATAAATCAGGAACCCCAAAAGAGCATCTCACCTTTAGGCAAGTTCAGTAGTCCTCTCTCTGCGGGTTTTTTGTGTCCAGTTTATGCATCAGTCCAGGCAAGGGCAGTTTCTTGCCCAAATGGCTATCAAACTCCAAAACGATACTCTTCGATGCCCATCTTCCTCTCGAAGTAGATTGGTGTTGCCAGGAGCAGACATGTCTCATTGTCTTGAAAAACCCTAAGTTATTAAAATATTTAAATGCCATATTCTGCAATCTTTGAGAGATATGAAGAATGTCTATCTAACTGAAATATATCTCTATATATCTAGAAAATCTAACATGACTACAAGCTTGACTATTATTTATGATTATTCATCAACAACCTATATTTCCTAATTATACATTACATTTTTAAATGAACTACATAATCACAATACCTTAATTAAGATCAGAAATACATATAACAAAATTGACCTTAAAATCCATACCAATGCAAATTATTCATATCTATATCATATCCCCCTTTAAATGTAAAGAACATTTATAAACAATATTTTGGGAACATGGGTGCAGGTTTTTCTCTCCAAACTGCTTCCTGCTGAATGGGGGCGTCGTTAATTAGGTCTTTCATGGTATAACCTGTGATAGTTTCATCTCAGTTGGCAGTTGAGCGAAGCAATTTTCTGAGGGTGTTCACAGCAACCTTTCAGGAGGGCGTGGTCTATCATACCATATCGGAATAGATGCAATCCATAGGGTCTGGTCCTCTGTGAAAACAAAAGAAGACCCTCTCCGAAGCATCATATCCTTAGACCCAAATTCTGAAGTCATACCCTCATGATATCCATTCTGGTTCCACTTGGCAGCCCATATAATGAAATGTCTCTCTGTACTTAGCTCCTTCACAGTCAAAAATCTTAAAGAAAACACAATGTACATAATCCAGACTCTTTGTGGATTTTCCATTTTTACGTGGCTTATTTTTCTTTATTTTTTTTAATCTCTTAACCATCTGTACTCTGTCTCTTTAAAGACTTTACCTTTTTATTTTTAAAGGCATTAACTTTATTCTCTCTCTCTCTCTCTATATATATATATATATATATATATATATATATATATATATATTTCTCTCAAGCCCACGTACATTTATCCAACATTGTGACTCATTTAGTGGTCTGTCTGAATCTGTTTTATTGTGAATCTGTAATTTTTTTACTATCTAGGAGCATTTCTTAAAATGTTAAGCATTTCTTAAAAACTTAAGTTGCACCATGAAGGAGTAATACGGTACTGCCTGTGTCCTGTAAAGTCTAAACCTTATGTGCGCTGTTATCACAGTAATTACGGTAGTTCCTGCTTGAGACCAGCTCATGTTTCCTTCTGTCCCAATCAGACATTGAAACACAGTGACACACTGCACAGCAGTGCTTTGATCAAGAATGGGCCGCTTGTGACATGGAGGTCGTGCAGTGTATTGACTGGCGACTTTGAAAATGGTTTACGCAAGCATGTTCTGGGATGCTTACATGGTGACAAAACCAGCTTGTGATGTATTGCTCAGAACACATCCCTTTTGTTAAGCAGTCCAAGACCACCATCAATGCTGTATCTTACAAGTGAAGATAACCATGCCATGCTAAAATTCATTCTTCCATGATTAGCCGCTAACGGGAAATTGAAATGCAAGATGTGGGTCCTTTTTTACTCTCTCATGTCCAGGGATTCAATGTTTGTGTCAAAAGCCTTTGAGTGTTACATCTTTGTGTGTGTATATGTTCATGAGCATGTGTGCATGCATTACATCAGAGGTCAGTCTCAGGTGACATTCCTGAGGAGACTTCTACTTTGTTTCTTGAGATCAAGTCTCTTTCTGGGACCTGATGTTTCCAAATTAAGCTAAGCCATCTGACCAGCAAGCCTCAGGAATGTCTCCACCTCTCCAGTATTGGGATTACAAGTGTCTGCCACCATTTCTGTTTTGTTTTGTTTATTTTACATGGGTGGTGGGGATTGAACTTGGGTCCTCATGATTCCCCAACAAGTATCTTGCTGACCGAGTCATCTCACTGGTCAATTTTCATATCTGTCAAATGACATACAGTGTATGATGAACTATGCTCTGTATCTTCCATATTCAAGTGAGTCCCCTCCATCAGGGCTTTTCACCATGTGGTCTCAGCCAGGTCACTAATATCAGGGTCCTTGTCAAGGGAAACAGCTTACTCCTTCCAGAACTTCGGTAAATGTGGCCTGAGAGCCTAACTTCTTACCAGGTAGTTTTTATGCACACTAACTGGAGAGAGGTAAGCCTCCCCCTGAAGCATTTGGAGAGGCTTCAAAGGTCAAGCAGGGTGGAGAGAGCTGTCCCCTGGTGCCAAGAAATCTGTGCTTCCTAACACTGTGGGCTAATGTATCTTGTGTTAGTGACCTGGCACACAGGAAACTCTTCACCCACAGTGCCAGGAATGCAAGACTTGGCATCTTCTAAGTCAAACAGTTGGGATTTCAAGTTACACAGGGCTTTGTATTTACTACATTAGCTATCTTGTGGGATTCACAGGGGAATGGTTTCAGGGTCCCTACCAACACCCACAACTGTGGATGGCCAAGTCTCTTATAAAATAACATTTTATTTTCATGTAACTCATTCAGCCCCTCACTACTTGAACAACACAGATAACTAGAATACTGATCAATGCTATGTAAATAATCATTACTCTGTATGCTCAAGCAATAATGACACACCAAAGTCCATAAATATTCAATGAACACAGATTTTTAGCTCAAATATCTTCAATCCATGGATGGTTAAATGCAGAGCGAGCATCTTTTTCTTCTTCAAAATTGGTGAGTATGTCTGGTAATTGTCTTCCTTCCTTCCTCACTTTCCTTCCTTCCCGCACTGCCTTTCCCTTTCTCTCTAGACAGATCTTACATACTGCAGCCTGGATTCAAACTTCCTACTGTAGCTGAGGCTGACTCTGGTCTTCAGATCTTCTAGTTTCCTCCCCCTAAGTGTTGGGTTAAAATCGGGTCCAGAACCTGGTCATGCCAGGCCAACACTACCGACTGAACCATATCCCTAGCTCCAGAAAGCTTTCCTCACTGTGTTAAGGAAATCACAATTTGCAGGAAGGTGCTGAACAAATGGCTGAGGAAGAGGGGACTGGTTGAGGTTTACGTCTTCCTGGGGAGAAGAGAGCAGCCTGTAGTGGTCAGTTCATCTGTTTCCTTGCTGTTCCATAAACCCTAGCTCTTGCCAGTGTCAGATCTCGTGACTGGTGTTCCACACTTGAAAAATAATATTAAAATTGAGCTTCACTCAGAAAGCTTGTGATCTGAGAATATAGCTGGCAACATCCTAGAGATGTTTTACATCTCATTCCAGTCAGCAGATTATGTGGGGGGAAACAAGAAAGGGTTAGAAAACAAAGGCAATCTATCATTCCCGAGCTCTGTCCTACCCCTCTGTTCAGGGTTGTCAGCCACATTCCTGAGATTTGTGTCTTTTGTCTTCCTCTCCCTGCCAGCCTTTTGCTCTTCCGTGGTTTTGTGGGTGTTCGGGTGAGTTTCTGCTACTGTCAATCTTGCTGCCTTGGCTAGGGTTTCTGTTGCTGCAACCAAATACCATGACCCAAAAGCAAGTTGTGAGGAAAAGGGTTTATTCAGCTTACACGTCAGCATTGCTGTTCATCACTGAAGGAATTCAGGACAGTAACTCAAGCAGGGCAGGATCTGAATCAGAGGCCACGGAGGAGTGCTGCTTACTGGCTTGCTCCTCATGGCTTGCTCAGTCCTCCTCCTCCTTCTCCTCCTTCTCTTCTCCCTTCTCCTTCTCCTCCTTCTCCTCCTCCTTCTTCTTTTTTTTGAAACAGGGTTTCCCTGTGTAACAGTCCTAGCTGTCCTGGACCTAGCTCTTATAGACCAGGCTGGGATTAAAGGTGCACCAACACGGCTCGGTCAACCCATCTTCTTATAGAACCCAAGGACCAGTGCCTGGGCATGGCACCAACCACAATGTGCTGGGCCCTCCCTCATTAATCATTAAATGAGAAAATACCTGACTGCTGGATCTCACTGAGGCTCCTTCCTCTGATGACCCTTGCTTGCGTCAAGTTGACAGGCAAAACCAGTCAGTACACTTGTACCATTTCCTCCAGGGGCATGGGAAGGGACATAACTCAGAACAAAAAAAATACTATAAGAGTGTAGCTGTGTTAAGCTACTAGTAACATGTCCATACTCCACTTAGAATATGGAGTACAAGTGTGTCACACTAATGAAGAATGTGAAGGTGTCCTTCCTTTCCTCGGACCCAACATTTCACTATAGTTTTAAATTTGATTTTACATTTACTTTCTTTATCTTATGTGTATGTACTACATGTGTGCCTGGTGCCTGAAGAGATCAGAAAAGGTCATCCAGTCCCCTAGAACTAGTGTTATAGATGGTTGTGAGATATCATATAGATGCCGCAAATTGAACCCAGGTCCTCTGCAAGAGTAACAAGAACTCTAAACCACCAAGACCCCTTTCCAGCCCCAACCTATGCTTGGAATTGATTTTAGAGACACAGAAATTGCCAACTAGTACAGTTGATTTATGTATAACTCCCACCTCCAGCTGCTCCCAGTAATAACAGCTTACACGATCAATGTCCACAGCATATAAACAAAACCAGACTTGAGGTTTTGCAATATTGACTACTTTATATGCTTAGATATCACTTTTGATGTCTCCCCCAAATTCACATACTGAAACTCATATACCTTCATTCATATTAACAGGGGAGGACTTTAACAGTTGATTGATGGGGCCTGGAAAGAAGAATTTGCGTGAATGGAGCCAAAGGACATCAGAGGCACCTCTGTGAGGAGAGGAGCACATCCTCATCAGGCACTGACTTCATTGATTTTAGACTCTCGAGCCTATAGATCATGAGAACACATATCTGTCACTTGTGAATTATCCAGACTCAGCTATTCTGTTACAGTGGCTCCAATGGATGAAGACAGGCCCTTTGATTCATCTGAGGAAATGGCTCAGCAGCAACTCCAGCATGGTTGCAGACATTCTGGAATTTTCTAAGAGCCATCATTCTGCCCCGTGGTTCCTTTTCCATAACCCTTTGCCATGCCCTCTCCTGCGCATTGCAGTGACTTTCCCTCCATGATGTCCGAGAGCTTCAAGAATGAGAGAGACAGATGTCGATGCTAGCTGAGCTGAGCTGTCTGTCTTTCTCCTTGCAGATGAAGTAAGCAGCTGACATTTCTACAGGATTATGAACTGAAAAAATGTTTGATTTATTCATGCTTCTTTATCAGCACAGGAAATTAGACTGTATCCTACAGTTAGCATCTGACAAGGGAAAACCCTGTCTGACAAGGTTGGAAGGTTCCCATTCAGAAATGGAAGGTTCTCATTTCATAGCCACATTTATGATTTCTGCTCTCCTAATTTGCTATCCTGTTTAATAGATGGCAAACTTACATGCATGCCAAAGATTTTCTTTCAAATAAATTTATGATTATTGTCATCAACTGTTGGATTTGTATACCTATTTATTTCTGATTTAGGACATTCTTTTTTTTTTAATTGGAAAAAAAAAAGAAATTTCAGCCTCCTCCCCGCCTCCCATTTCCCTCCCACTCCTCCCTCTCCTCCTCCCCTCCCCCACTCCTCCCCCTCCCTCTCCAGCCTGAAGAGCCGTCAGGGTTCCCTGCCCTGTGGAAAGTCCAAAGTTCTCCCCCCTCATCCTGGTCTAGGAAGGTGAACATCCAAACTGGGTAGGCTCCCACAAAGCCAGAACATGAAGCAGGATCAAAACCCGGTGCCATGGTCCTTGGCTTCTCAGCAGCCCTTATTGTCTGCCAAATTTAGAGAGTCCGGTTTTATCCCATGCTTTTTCAGTCACAGTCCAGCTGGCCTTCGTGAGCTCCCAAAGAATCAGCCCCACTGTCTCCACGGGTGGACGCACCCCTTGTGGTCCTGACTTCTTTGCTCATATTCTCTCTCCTTCTGCTCCTCATTGGGACATTGGGAGCTCAGTCCAGTGTTCCAGTGTGGGTCTCTGTCTCTATCTCCATCCATCGCCAGATGAAGTTTCTATGGTGATATGCAAGATATTCATCAGTATGGCTATAGGATAGGGTCATTTCAGGTTCCCTATCCTCAGCTGCCCCAGGAACTAACTGGGGACATCGCCCTGGGCACCTGGGAGCCCCTCTAGATCCAAGTCTCTTGCCAACCCTAAGATGGCTCCCTTAATTAAGATGTGTGCTTCTCTGCTCGCTAACCAACCTTCCTTTATCCCAATCATCCCGTTTCCCCAAGTTCCCCCCACCCTCCCCTTCTCACATTTCTCTCCCCTTTTCCCCTTACCCCCCCTCCCACCACACCCCCAAGATCCCAGTTTTTTTGCTAGGCAATCTAGTCTACTTCCCATAACCAGGAGGATAGCTATATGTTTTTCTTTGGGTTCACCTTCCTATTTAGTTTCTTTAGGATATCAAATTATAGACTCACTGACCTTTATTTATTTCTAGAAACCAATTATGAGTGAGTACGTCCCATGATCATCCTTTTGGGTCTGGGTTACCTCACTCAGGATAGTGTTTTCTATTTCTATCCATTTGCATGCAAAATTCGCGAAGTCATTGTTTTTTACCGCTGAGTAGTATTCTAATGTGTATATATTCCACACTTTCTTCATCCATTCTTCCATTGAAGGGCATCTAGGTTGTTTCCAGGTTCTGGCTATTACAAATAATGCTGCTAGGAACATAGTTGAACAAATGTCCTTGTCATATGATTGGGCATCTCGTGGGTATATTCCCAAGAGTGGCATTGCTGGGTCGATGGGTAGGTTGATCCCAATTTTCCTGAGAAACCGCCACATTGCTTTCCAAAGTGGTTGCACAAATTTGCATTCCCACGAGCAATGGATGAGGGTACCCCTTTCTCCACAGCCTCTCCAGCAAAGGCTATCATTGGTGTTATTGATTTTAGCCATTCTGACAGGTGTAAGATGATATCTCAATGTTGTTTTGATTTGCATTTCCCTGATCACTAAGGAGGCTGAGCATGACCTTTAGTGCCTTTTGGCCATTTGAACTTCTTCTGTTGAGAATTCTCTCTTCAGATCAGTGCCCCATTTTTTAATTGGGTTAATTAGCATTTTAAAATCTAGTTTCTTGAGTTCTTTATATATTTTGGAGATCAGACCTTTGTCTGTTGCGGGGTTGGTGAAGATCTTCTCCCAGTCAGTGGGTTCCCTTTTTGTCTTAGTGACAGTGTCTTTTGCTTTACAGAAGCTTCTCAGTTTCAGCAGGTCCCATTTATTCAATGTTGCCCTTAATGACTGTGCTGCTGGGGTTATACCTAGGAAGCGTTCGCCTGTGCCCATCTGTTGTAGGGTACTTCCCACTTTCTCTTCTTTCAGGTTCAGTGTGTTCAGATTGATATTGAGGTCTTTGATCCATTTGGACTTGAGTTTTGTGCATGGTGATAGGTATGGGTCTATTTTCATTCTTCTACAGGTTGACATCCAGTTGTGCCAGCACCATTTGTTGAAGATGCTTTCTTTCTTCCATTGTATACTTTTAGCACCTTTATCGAAAATGAGGTGTTCATAGGTTTGTGGGTTAAGATCCGGGTCTTCTACACGATTCCATTGGTCAACTTCTCTATTTTTATGCCAATACCACACTGTTTTCATTACTGTAGCTCTGTAATAGAGTTTAAAGTCAGGGATGGTAATGCCTCCAGAAGTACCTTTATTGTATAAGATTGTTTTGGCTATCCGGGGATTTTGTTATTCCATATAAAGTTGATTATTGTCCTTTCAAGATCAGCGAAGAATTTTAATGGGATCTTGATGGGGATTTCATTGAATCTATAAATTGCCTTTGGTAGGATTGCCATTTTTACTATGTTGATCCTCCCAATCCACGAGCAAGGGAGATCCTTCCATTTTCTGGTATCCTCTTCAATTTTTTTCTTCAATGCCTTAAAGTTCTTGTCAAATAGATCCTTCACTTCTTTGGTTAGAGTTACCCCGAGATATTTTATGCTGTTTGTGGCTATCGTGAAAGGTGATGCTTCTCTGATTTCCCTCTCTGCTTCCATATCCTTTGTGTATAGGAGGGCGACTGATTTTTTGGAGTTGATCTTGTATCCGGCCACATTACTAAAGGCGTTTATCAACTGTAGGAGTTCTTTGGTGGAGTTTTTGGGGTCGCTTATGTAGACTATCATATCATCTGCAAATAACAAAAGTTTAACTTCTTCCTTTCCAATTCGAATCTCCTTGATCCCCTTATGTTGTCTTATTGCTATTGCTAAAACTTCAAGCACTATATTGAAGAGGTATGGAGAGAGTGGACATCCTTGTCGTGTTCCTGATTTAAGTGGGATGGCTTTGAGTTTCTCTCCGTTTAGTTTGATGTTAGCTGTCGGTTTGCTGTAAATAGCTTTTATTATATTTAGGTATGGCCCTTGTATCCCTAATCTCTCCAAGACCTTTATCATAAAGGGGTGTTGAATTTTGTTGAATGCTTTTTCAGCATCTAATGAAATGATCATATGGTTTTTTTTATTTCAGTTTATTTATATGATGGATTACATTGATAGATTTTCGTATGTTGAACCAGCCTTGCATCTCTGGGATGAAGCCTACTTGATCATAATGGATGATTTTTCTAATGTGTTCTTGGATACGGTTTGCCAGTATTTTGTTGAGGATTTTTGCGTCGATGTTCATGAGTGAGATTGGCCTGTAATTCTCTTTCTTGGTTGAGTCTTTGTGTGGTTTTGGTATCAGAGTGACGGTAGCTTCATAAAAGGAATTTGGCAATGACTCTTCTGTTTCTATATTGTGAAATACCTTAAGGAGTATAGGTATTAGGTCTTCTTGGAAATTCTGGTAGAATTCCGCATTGAAACCATCTGGTCCTGGGCTTTTTTTGGTAGGGAGGTTTTTGATAACAGCTTCTAATTCTTCGCGACTGACAGGTCTATTTAGATTGTTCACCTGGTCCTGATTTAACTTTGGTATATGGTATTTATCTAAAAAAGTGTCCATTTCTTTTACATTATCTAGTTTTGTGGCATACAGGCTTTTGTAGTAAGATTTAATGATTCTCTGAATTTCCTCTATGTCTGTGGTTATGTCCCCCTTTTCATTTCTGATCTTATTAATTTGCAAATTCTCTCTCTGCCGTTTGATTAGTTTGGATAGGGGTTTATCAATTTTGTTGATTTTTTTCCAGGAACCAGCTTTTTGTTCCATTGATTCTTTGGATTGTTTTCTGTGTTTCTATTTTGTTGATTTCAGCCCTCAGTTTGACTATTTCCAGTCTTCTACTCCTCCTAGGTGAGTCTGCTTCTTTTTTTTTCTAGAGCTTTCAGATGGGCTGTTAAGTCTCCAATGTATGCTTTCTCTGTTTTCTTTAAGTGGGCACTAAGGGCTATGAACTTTCCCCTTAGGACTGCTTTCAAAGTGTCCCATAAGTTTGAGTATGTTGATTCTTTATTTTCATTGAATTCAAGGAAGTCTTTAATTTCTTTCTTTATTTCTTCTTTGATCCAGGTGTGGGTCAATAGTTGACTATTCAGTTTCCATGAGTTTGTAGGCTTTCTGGGGGTAGCATTGTTGTTGAATTCTAACTTTAGTCCGTGGTGATCTGATAAGACACAGGTGGTTATGGATATTTTTTTGTAACTGTGGAAGTTTGCTTTGTTACCGAGGATGTGGTCAATATTCGAGAAGGTTCCATGAGCTGCAGAGAAGAAGGTATATTCTTTCCTATTTGGGTGGAATGTTCTTTAGATGTCTGTTAAGTCCATTTGATTCAATACCTCCATTAATTCTCTTATTTCTCTGTTAGGTTTCTGTCTGATTGACCTGTCCATTGGTGAAAGAGGAGTGTTGAGATCTCCTACTATTAGTGTCTTTGATTTGATGGCAGCCTTGAGTGTTCGTAGTGTTTCTTTTACATATGTGGGTGCTTTTATATTAGGGGCATAGATATTCAGGATTGAGACCTCATCCTGATCAATTGTTCCTGTTATGAGTATAAAATATCCCTCTCCATCTCTTCTGATTGATTTAAGTTTGAAGTCAACTTTGTTAGGAATTAGTATGGCCACACCTGCTTGTTTCTTAGGTCCATTTGCTTGATAAACCTTTTCCCATCCCTACTCTAAGTAGGTGCCTGTCTTTGTGGTTGAGGTGTGGTTTCTTGTAAACAGCAGAATGTTGGATCCTGTTTGCGTATCCACTCTCTTAGCCTGTGCCTTTTTTTTCCAAGAATGTTTTCAAAAGCTTTTATTTTAGACACACAGTTGACATGAACGCCAGCAGTCATTGTGTCAGAAGATCACACTGACACTCTCACTGACCACTTCCTCTTCTTGGCAGAAGTACGGCTCACAAGGTCTTGGATACGGAAAGCACATCCTCCTCTCTATGTCCATTTGTGACAGTGATTCCTTTTGACTGTCATGTGGAACTGGATTTTCCACAACCGCTTCATGATTACTAAAGTTTTGCAGTGACTGGTTTTCCTATGGGTGTCTTACATCCAAGCATTTCTTCTAATTTGCTTGTAGCAGACTTGTTCACACTAAACACGATGCTATTATCTACCTTCTTCTTTTCTACCACCCCGAGTCTCACGAAAGCTGCTAAGGCATTTTTCTGCAAGTCAGAAGAGAGTGCGTCATAACACTGAGAGGCACCTCGATCCAGAAGCTGACTGGTGAACTTCCTAGCTGCAACCAAGTACTGTCTCTTGGTAAAGCAGTCCTCTTCTTCATGCAAGAGGTATTTGGAAAGTATCTGGTATGAGTCCACAAAAGGTTTAAAGAGCCCTATGAGAAATTCTAATACAGCGCTTCCTTTGTCTGTGATGATGATGTCCTTCCCAGCCATCTGTATAGCCTCAGTTTTACACAGCAAGTAACAGCCTTCCTCAAAATCCCTGAGTGTGTTTTCTGGGAGGAAGATGAACTCATCTGAAAACACGTTGCGTAGGAAGGAAAAGCAGCTGAAGACATCCTCTTTCCTGAACCCAGGTGTCATCTGCAAGGCTACAACTACTAAGGAAGGGCGGACAAAAACGTTGAGCAGCTGGTTCTTGTAGGCCGAGCACATGAGGAAGGTGATGTGGTGGAGCACAACTCCTTTGACCATTTCTGAGCCTTCAAAGTCCACTTTCAGAACCACCCGGTCTTTGACAAGGCTGGCCAGGTTGGAGTGCAGGAGGATGCTGGATTGGACCACTTCCTCAGGAAGCTGGTTATCAGGTCAAAGCAGGAACCCTCCAAACACCTGGGTCAAGCCCTTTAGCCACAGTGTCTTCTCCACCAGGGTGTCAAAGTCCATGGATAACTGGTTTTGAAGGAGAATGGCAACTACCAGAAGCCATGGGTTCAGAACCAGGTTTTCAATTTGCAGAAGCTGTATCCTATAGGTGACTTCAGTGACAAAGGCGTGCACATCCTCGGACTGTTTCTGAGGGATGTATCTTGGCACCAGGTTATACGTGTTCCGACTGAGCCGTCCCGCAGCTAGAGAGCGCAGTGACACAGGGTCTCCAAAGTAGACATGGATGCTTCCAAAGTTCTTAGAGAGAATCCGTCGAGCTTTCAACAACCCAGTGGTGGATTCCTTTGGCTTAGGAATTCCTAGAAGCTCACAGACATACAGAGTCTCTTCCAATATTTTATCATAACTGATGCTAATGGGAACAAAGTAGGTATCAAAAACTTCTCTTTTAAAAAATGGTTCCATCACAATATTCAGAAGACCAAATTTAGGAGTCAAGGTCTTGGCTGAGCGACTCCTTGTCCCTTCGAGGAAAAATTCAACAGGAGCATAACCATTCCGTAGCATGGTCTTCACATATTCGGAGAACACAGCCCAGTACAGTTTATTTCCAACAAAGGTGCGTGGCATGAAGAAGGCCCCAGACATTCTGAGTAGCTCACCGACCAATTTCATTCCCAGGAAATCCATTCCCGCTGCAATAACTGGCACAGGTAGATCATAGTTGTACAGAACAAAAGACAGCATGAGGAAGTCAATGTAGCTCCGATGACTGGGCAGCAGGACTACAGGGTGCTCCTGGACAGCTCGTTGTAGCTTTTGAATGCCTTCTTCATTCACGCACACCTTTGAGAAAATCTGTTTAAAGACTTTGCTCAGGACAAAGGCAAAGAAGCGGATGGCTCCCATGCGCAGTCTGTGGCTCATTTCCTCCAGGATCTCCCTGGCTTCCTCTCGGAGAGCATCGGCAGATGTGAGGGACTCCCTGGAAAGCTGCTTAATGACATAGTGCATCTCTTCAGAATTGAGAACAATGGACTTGATATCACTTGGCTTGCAGGGGATGACTCCCCTATACAAGGGGGGTGTGTAGCACTTCATGGCAAATTTCAAGTCACTAAGATGCCTCCTCTCCTCTAAGATATCTTCAAACTCATCCCACTTTTTGAGCTCTTTCGCATAGACGAGCACAGCGCCGGGGGCCGACCGAGAAGCGGGAGCTGGAAGAGCTAGGAACATCCATGGTGCGGCTGCCATCCCGGGCGGGGCCTGGGCTTGTCTACTACGCGGCTGTGGAGCAGAGGCTGGGGGCGGTTCTTTCGAACGGGGCGGCTCCAAGCCGCCCAGGGCGGTGGCACTCAGGACGGCCACCGCACGGGACCCCGGGCGCCGCCATCTTAGCCAGGACAGAGGCCGCAGGGCCTCCCCAGCCTGTGCCTTTTTATAGGTGAGTTGAGTCCATTGACATTAAGGGATATTAATGACCAGTGGTTGCTAACTCCGGTCACTTTTTTAGTCATAGAGTTTGTGTGTTTGCCTTCTTTTAGTTGTGCTGGTGAAGGGTGTCTAGATGTTTGAGTTATAGTCGTCATTGTTGGTCTCCTTGGTTTGTGATTTTCCTTCTATTACTTCCTGTAAGGCTGGATTTGTGGCTACGTATTGTTTAAATTTGTTTTTATCCTGGAAAATTTTGTTTTCTCCATTTATAGTGAATGAAAGCTTGGCTGGGTATAGTAGTCTGGGCTTGCATCCATGTTCTCTTAGCTTCTGCAGTATATCTATCCAGGACCTTCTGGATTTCATGGTTTCCATAGAGTAGTCAGGTGTAAGTCTGATAGGTTTACCTTTATAAGTAACTTGACCTTTTTCCTTTGCAGCTCTTAATATTCTTTCTTTATTCTGTATGTTTTGTGTTCTGATTATTATATGGCGAGGAGATGTTTTTTTTTGGTCCAGTCTATTTGGTGTTCTGTATGCTTCTTGAACCTTCAAAGGAATATCTTTCTTTAGGTTGGGAAAGTTTTCTTCTATAATTTTATTAAATATATTTTCTGAACCATTGAGCTGTACTTCTTCTCCTTCTTCTATCCCAATTATTCTTAGGTTTGGTCTTTTTATTGTGTCCCATATTTCCTGAATGTTTTGTGATGAGAATTTGTTGGTTTTGCTGTTTTCTTCAATCAGTGTGTTAATTTTCTCTATGGTATCTTCAGTGTCTGACATTCTTTCTTCTAACTCTTGTAATCTGTTGGTAGTACTTGTCTCTGTAGTTCCTGTTCGTTTACCCAGATTTTCCATCTCCAACCTTCCCTCGGTTTGAGTTTTCTTCATTACTTCCATTTCATTCTTCAGGTCTTGAACCATTTCCCTTACCTGTTTGATTGCATTTTCTTGTTTCTCTTGGTTTTCTTGGGTATCTTTGAGCGATTTATTCATTTCCTCTACCTTTTTGTTTGTAATCTCTAATTGTTTATGGCAGTTTTTCACCTCCTGTTTAAGGTCTTCTATTATTTTCAAATAATTCACTTTTGAGTCGATTTCTTCTACTTCTTCTGGAGTAGGGTGTACAATTCTTATTTCGGGATCCCTGAGGGATCTGGTGATGTCATGTTGCCTTTCAGGTTGTTGGAGGAATTCTTGCATTGGTGCCTTCCCATTTCCTCTTTCAAATGAAGCCAAGAGAGGCCTGGTGTCTTGGTCCTCTCTTTGCTGTGCCTGAGTCTCTGGGTGTATCTCTTCAGTGTAGAAGCAGGGACCGTCCCCAGCGATGTCCCTCCTGGCACCCGGATCCGATCTCCCCGCTGCCTGGGCGTCCCGTGAACAAAGGGCCAGCCCCGCTTGGTGCAGGCCAGCCACCTAGACAAAGGAGCCACCACCCTCCCGAATGCCCTCTCAATTCGGACCCTGTACCAGCGCCCAAACAGGCTGAGCTGGGAGCTGTTGTGTGGTTCAAAGAGGGGAGGGGGGGTCAGAGGTAGTGGGGGAGGGCCTTGGATGCAAGCTGGGTGGGACAGGAATGGAGAGGAGGTATCAAGCAGTACAGCCCCTGCAGACTGACCAGGAAGTGCAGGAGGGGTGGGGAACGTCTGAGCTCCCTGTCCCGGGCTGCCGCCGTGGCCAGAAACTCACTCACCCCAGCGATGTCCCTCCTGGCACCCGAATCCGATCTCCCCGCTGCCTGGGCGTCCCGCGAACAAAGGGCCGGCCCCGCTTGGTGCAGGCCGGCCACCTAGACAAAGGAGCCACCACCCTCCCGAATGCCCTCCCAATTCGGACCCTGTACCAGCGCCCAAACAGGCTGAGCTGGGAGCTGTTGTGTGGTTCAAAGAGGGGAGCAGGACATTCTTATTTTAGTGTCTTAATCAGGTGTTTTATTGCTGTGAACAGATGCCAAGACCAAGGCAACTCTTACAAAAGAAAGAATTTTTGTTGTGGTGGTTGCTTTTCAGCAGTTTTTGTGGTTTTATTTAAACATGAATTAAAACATGCATGCAAGCTATGGTAGCCCGGTGTTGGGGTTGGTGGCTCTGGTGGCATTGGGGTTGGTGGCTCTGGTGACATTGGGGTTGGTGACTCTGGTGGTGTTGGGGTTGGTGGCTCTGGTGGTGTTGGGGTTGGTGGCTTTGGTGGTGTTGGGGTCGGTGACTCTGGTGGCATTGGTTTTGGTGGCTCTGGTGGCCAGCTGTGTTGCTCTTTCTACCATGTTCCTTGGAGGAAAGGTTGTGAGCAGTCTCAGCACAGTAAGATTTTCTGGACATCAGAAGTC
Organism: Microtus obscurus; assembly: GCA_963919715.1. NCBI lineage: Eukaryota > Metazoa > Chordata > Mammalia > Rodentia > Cricetidae > Microtus > Microtus obscurus. The sequence continues at coordinate 572,597 of CAWTZC010002352.1, forward strand.
CTTTCAGCTCCTTGACATTGTGAACCAGCAACTTCCTGACACCACTAGGCAGATGTGCTTGGTTTTCTTGCTCTTCCCATAAACAATGCTAGACATTAGGATCTGGTTCTTGAATCTTCTCTGTACACCACTCTCGACACCTCTGGGTTTGAGGCAGTTTCACTTAGTTTTGACATATCCATCTGACTGGTGCTGGGTGAACTTCTTGGTCCTGTTTTTGAGGACCTTGGACTTCAGCAGAGGCTGGAGGGCAGCCATAATGATGCAAAAGAGATGGCAGCCACCTCACAGGTAGTGCTGACGAAGAAGAAAAGAAAGTATTTAACATGGTGGTGAGCATGACAGCATGCAGGCAGTCAGGGTGTTGGAGCAGTAGCCGAGATCGCCTTTGTACTCCACAAGCAGTAGACAGGGACAGACCAGGCATAGTGCGGGCTTTCAAAAACCTCCAAGACCAGAGTGATACATCTTCTCCAAGGAGGCCACACCACCTAATCTTTCCCAGTAGATCAACTGATGACTGAGCCTCCGGGGATCATTGTCACACAGTGAACATGTGTACCTGGGTGTGCACTACACACGGGGCAGTGTCCTCAGTGGGCAGAAAAGGGTGTTGGATGATGTGGCGGCTTAGATTAATGAAGACAAACTGTAATGAATATTTGCACAACTTTAATGGAAAAAACAGACTCACGAACCCAAGGTTCCCGTGGAGCACAGGAAACAGGAAGGGGCCTGCAGCTTCTGTGCATGCAATTTATATGTAAACATTTGCCAGAGGCGAGCCCGCCCCCTTAGAGGCTGGCTTATCCCTACATCTCCTCCTTTTGTCTAAATAAGACAGAACTAAACCAACTACAACTATAAACAATAATAACAAATAATAAATATAACAAACATTAAAGAGAACAAAGGTTTTGCTAGGCATTCTATCTCAAGGAGTCTAAATAATGTAGAGAGTACTACAATTATATAATCTTCAATTCCATCAAAGATCTGAGAAGGGAATAAAGATTACTTAACAAATGAGAGATATCCAAAATGTGCAACAAATGACAGAGACAACTGACTACCTGGGCAATCACCCAAATTCTCGTTTGCAATGTTGAGTCAACCAACTTTGGCTAAGGCCTAACATAACTGACATACCATTATCAAATGCAAGAAACTTTCTTAGAATTATTCTACCCTGTCTTGGCAAGATAAGACAATCCTGTTTCATATCTTTGTCAGTAGTTGAGGTATGGGCTTTTCTTAACCCAAAGACCAGTTCTGCCAAGAAGACAAGCTCCCAGTGGAGTGTCTTTGGTGCTCAACGTTCTCTCAGGAGTAAAGTGGTGTTGCCAGGAGTAATTGTGTCTCGTAGGCACAGAATTCTAGATTAGATTAAAGGCCATTTTCTACAGCTCTTTAAAGAGGCTGAATATTATACTATCTATACTAGATATAATCTCTATGTATCTAGAAGACCTGATTAACCTAAAAATAAACATGACAAACACATAATTCTCAATACCTATCTTGAAGACTAAGAGAATAAACAACTGTGCAATATATGAATACAATGATCTTAACCTGTAAACAATGTCATTACATATCAAATGTAAACAATGATATTACATAAATAGTATCAGAGGTAGAAATGTACATTGTGATATGGTACATGTATCAATACAATATAAGCATACTCATACAAAAATAGAGGCAGTAACACTCACATTCAATATTCAATATATGAATATACAGAAAACAGTACCAATACAATTTTCTAAAAACAGTAACTCACAAATACCAATCATCTCATTAAACCAGTTAATCCCCCTCTTTTTTTAATATACCCCTAATTCCATAAAACATCTCCCCATTACCTCAACCCTAAACCAACCAACAAAAGATGTCCCTAACCCTGAGGGCAAACTCTGTTGGGAGAGGGGATGTCGTCCTCTAAGATTGCTTCAAGCTGACATGGGGGCGACGTTCTCCTTAGGGGCTCCTGTGAAAGCAAATGATGGTAAAATTCCCAAATTAACCTTTGTCTTAAGAAAATTGTAACTAGTCCCTAAGCGCTTTGAGAAGTTCCGGCCAGAGTGTTGTCAAAAATGTGCACCATTTGAAATTGTCTCGTGCAGTTGGTACCAAAAAAACAGGCCTAATATTAGCACTTAAAAAAGAAAAAAATATATTCACAATGTCATAAAAAACAGGTTGAGTTGATGTTGTGGGGTCCCATTTTCATCCTGGGAACTTCAAAGATTACTGTAGGAAAATTTCTTGCTTGTTATGGGAAATTTAAACATTAACAACAAGGACACATACTGACATATAAAGAAAGACACAGATATGAGGAAAAGCAAAGAAAGTTTATCAAGAATATAATTATTCTTATTCTGTCCCATTTCATGGCTCCTGATCTGAGACAGAAACTCTGAGATATCTCTTATCAACAGGCTTGGAATTGAAGAGGGACTGAGCCATAGTCCAACTCCAAAACCAGCTCTACATAATTATAAAGAAGTGTTCAATAAAACATATATATATATATATATATAATCAATACTTACAAAATGTATAGAATTTTACTGTTAATCCTCAATAGGTCATAACTATTTTTCATTCATCAGTAATTAAATATTCAGGGTCCCTTGAATTCTTTGAAGATCAGTATTTTCCTGTGGAGATAAGAAAAGAACCCTGCCCCCAACCTATCTGTATTCCTTACCATCAGTGTGCTCACCATCCTTGTGAATGAACTGTAATTTATCTTTTCCAAATGGCTTCTCTTCTTCATACCAAAACTTTATTTAATTATTGAATTATTTTTTTTTGTTTTTGTTTTTTGTTTTTTTTTTTTGAGACAGGGTTTCTCTGTGGCTTTGGAGCCTGTCCTGAAACTAGCTCTGTAGACCAGGCTGGTCTCGAACTCACAGAGATCAACCTGCCTCTGCCTCCTGAGTGCTAGGATTAAAGGCATGCGCCACCATCGCCCGGCCCAAAACTTTATTAATTTTGATGGTATCCACAATTTTTCCTCACCTGTGGAGATAAGAGCAAAACCCCTTCCTCAACGCAGCACATCTCCTGGTTTCCATTGTGAGGTCAGCACATCCTTGAAATAAATTGGTTGATTTAGTTCAATAGACTTTTCCATTATCCAACGTCTTTCTGCAGCCGTTGTTCCCTTCTCATTAGCGTTGAGAAAATTCAAGGTTAACAAAGCATTATGTAACCTATTTCTGGGGGTGTTTTCCACCCCTTTCTGTTTGTTCAACATATCCTTCATAGTTCTATTTGATCTTTCTATGACTGCTTGACCTGTAGGATTTTATGGTATACCTGTAACATGCTTGATATTGTAATAGTTAAAAAACCATTTCATTTTCATAGAGACATAAGCAGGACCATTATCTGTCTTTATCTGTGTAGGTATACCCATGATAGCCATGACTTCTAATAAATGAGTGATTACTGAATCAGCCTTCTCTGAATTTAAAGCAGTTGCCCACTGAAAGCCTGAATAAGTGTTAATGGTGTGGTGAACATACTTCAATTTGCCAAATTCTGCAAAGTGGAACACATCCATCTGCCAGATTTCATTCCTTTGGATGCCCTTTGGATTAGCACCTGCTGGCAGTGGCGTTTGTTTATAGAAAGAGCAAGTAGGGCATTTCTTTACAATCTCCTTAGCTTGTTGCCATGTAATAGAAAACTCTTACTTCAAACATTTACTATTATCATGATTTTTTTTATGAAATTCAGAGGCTTGTAGCACACTACCAATCAATAATTTATCAATATCTGCATTACCTTGTGCTAGAGGACCTGGCAGACTTATATGGGATTGGATTGTGTTATGTTCATAGGGCAAAGCCTGTTCCTGATCAAATCTTGAACCTGGATAAACAATGAGGTTAGTTCTGTATCATCAGGTATAAATTCAGCAGTTTCAATATGTAAAATAACTCTTTCTGCATATTGTGAATCAGTAACTATATTAATAGGTTCTTTAAAATCCCTTAGCACCATAAGAATGGCATATAATTCTGCCTTCTGGACAGAATCATAAGGATTTAGTTCCACCCTACCCTAGTCTTCTGATTTGTAACCTGCCTTCCCTGTTTCATTGGCATCAGTAAAGAATGTACGGACTCCAGTTATTGTAGCATCATGGACGTTTGAGGAAGAATCCAAGAAGTTCTCTTTATGAAGTTAAGCCTCTTGCTTTTTGGATAGTTGTTATTAATGTCTCCCAAAAAAATCAGCACAAGCTCTTTGCCATGGTTCATTATTTTCCCATGGTTCATTATCTTCCCATAATTTCTTTAGTTCATCAGCAGTGAAAGGCACTATAATTTCTGCTGGGTCTATGCCTGCTAGTTGACGAAGTCTCAGCTTGCCTTTTATAATTAATTCAGAGACTTTTTCCACATAAGTTTTCAGTTTCTTACTTGGTTTATGTGGTAAAAAGATCCATTCCAAGATAATATCATCTCTCTGCATTAAAATTCCTGTAGGAGAAATTTTTGATGGTAATATGATGAGAATACAATCGAGCTCTGGATTCACCCTGTCCACATGTGCCTGCTGTAATTTTTCCTCAATCATTGTCAGTTCCTTTTCTGCTTCAGCTGTTAATTCTCTGGGACTGTTTAAATCTTTATTACCTTCCAAGGTTTTGTTCAAATGAATTATTAGATCAGGTGTTATCCCAATAGCTGGTCATAGACAGGAAATGTCTCCTAACAGTCTTTGAAAGTCATTAAGCGTCTGTAGGCGATCTCTCTTAATTTGTGCTTTTTGTGTCTTAATTTTTTGCAAACCTATTTTATAACCTAATTATTTAACAGAATCTCCCTTTTGTATCTTTCCAGGAGCAATTTGCAATACCCATTTAGGTAAAAGTATCTTTATTTCTTCAGTCTATTCAAGTCATCCGTGTTTGAATCGGATAACAAAATGTCGTCCATGTAATGGTACACTATAGATTTGGGAATTTTCTTGCTTATTATTTGCAATGGTTAATTCACAAAATATTGGCACAAGGAGGGGCTATTTAACATACCCTGGGGGAGAATAGTCCAGTTGTACCTCCTGGAAGGTTGAGAATTGTTGTAAGTAGGCACTGTGAAGGCAAATTTTTCTCTATCTTCTTTTTGTAAAGGTATAGTGAAAAAACAATCCTTTAAATCAATAACTAAAGGAGGCCATCCTTTTGGTAATAAAGAAGGAAAAGTGATTCCAGATTGCAGAGGGCCCATAGGTTGAATAACCTTGTTGATGGCCCTGAGATCTGTCTCCATTCTTCATTTACCTGATTTTTTCTTAACCACAAATACAGGAGAATTCCAAGGGCTGGTAGATTCTTCTATATGTCCAGCATGTAATTGTTCTTGTACCAGCTGTTCTAAAGCCTGCAAATTTTCCTCAGCTAAAGGCCATTGCTTTGTACATATTGGTTTTTCAGTCAACCATTTTAGATGCAAGGCTGTTGGTATCTCTGAAGGGACAACAATTGCTTGTTCTTGTCCAGCCTGAATGGCCGGTTTTCTCTGTTTGTAATATCTTTTAATATTATTCTCAGAAATATAGGCTCTAGAAGTAGCAGGAATGTTAATTTGGGTATTCCATTTTTGTAATAGGTCACGACCCAATAAATTCACTGCAATATTGCCTACACATGGCCTTAATTTTCCTATTTGTCCCTCTGGCCCTATACACTCAACACATCTTGTGCCCTGCCTTACTTGAGATAGGGTTCTAATTCCCAGGAGCTGAATATTTACATTCTGAAGAGGCCAATACGGATGCCACGATTCTGGGGTAATGATAATACATCAGCACCTGTGTCCAGCAGGCCGGTAATAAAAATGCCGTTTACACACACTCTCATCTTAGGTCTTTGATCATTTATCGAAGTTTGCCAAAACACACCTAAGATATCTTTCTGATCATTATTGATTCTAACAGTAGGCGTGGGGCTTCCTAATTGTCCTGACGAGGCAGTGTAGACAGGTTCAAAGCCGGATCAAACTTGATCAGACCTTATCAAACTGGGTCAATCTGGATCAAACCAGTGTAGACTGACTCAAAGCCAGATCAAACTGGATAAGACTGGATCAAACTGGATCAGACGTGATCAAACCAGTACAGAACGGTTCAAAATGGGATCAAAATGGATCAGACCGAATCAAACTGGTTCAATCTTTATCAAACAAGTGTAGAGAGGTTCAAAACAGGATCAAACTAGATCAGAACACATCAAACCAGTGTAGACATATTCAATACCGGATCAAACTGGATCAGACTTGAAGGCGTAAGTCACAAACAATACCGCACCAGTTTGGAATTATGATTAATAGGGTGGTATTTATTTAAAGAGAAAAAAAACTTACAGATCACCCTCCCAGACAACAGCCCTCTGCGCAACCAGGAAGGGAGTCTAGTCTCTGGTGGAGCAGGAAGTGAAGAGAGTGAGCAAAAGGAAGTAGCAGCTTTTTAAAGGGAGAGAAACCACACCCCAATGGGCTGGTATCTCAACAGCTATTGGTTGGAGGGGTGGAAGTACCTCCCGCAACACCTCTCCCTTTTTGTTTAAGTAAGAGAGTTCTAAACCTACTACGAAAGTACAAATATCCTATTCTAACTAGCTTAGGTCTTGTATAATAAATAACTTGGCCAAGTTATGAGAGAAAAGTAACTACATTATATAGTCTTCAACCTCATCGAAGATCTGAGAAGAGAAATGATGTTAACTGGGTAATTGGGAAGTTCAGTAAAACAACTTCCAAAACATGCAACAAATCACAGAGACAACTAGCTACCTGGGCAATCACCCAAAGTCAGGTTTGCAGTGTTGAAGCAACCAACTTTGGCTAAGGCCTAATATAACTGACATACCATTTTCAAAGGCAAAGAACTTTTCAAAACTATCTTACCCTGTCTTGGCAGGATATGACAGTCCTGTTTTTTCCATTCATGGATATTCTGTATCTCTGTCAGTGGTTGAGGTATGGGCATTTATTTGCCCCAAGGCCAGTTCTGTCAAAAAGAAAGGCTCCAGGTGGAGTGTCTTTGGTGCTCAACATTCTTTCGGGAATATAGCGGTGTTGCCAGGAGCAATTGTATCTCACTACCACAAAACTGTGAGTTAGATTAAAGGCCATTTTCTACAGCTCTTTGAAGAGGTTGAAGATTATCTATCTACACTGAGAATAATCTCTATATATCTAAAGAACCTGATTAGTCTAAGTATAAATGGCAAACTTAGATGACTATTAATATATAATTCTCAATATCTATCTAACTTAAAGACTAAGACAATAAACAACTGTGAAATAAATGAGGACAATGACCTCCAAATATAAACAATGTACAAATATACATTGCAATATGGCAAATATATATCAATACACAAACTATATATAAGTATCTTAATCAGTGGTAGAAATGTACACTGCAATATGGTAAATACATACAATATATATCAATACAATATATGTCAATACATAAAAAATATTTTAAACAGAGATAGAAACATGCATGCATACAATAGTCAATATAATTTAACTTTGTATCAATATACAAGAATCAATACAAATATATTTGTCTAAAAATAGTAACTCACAAATACAAATCTATTATCCCATCATCCCTCTTTTTTTTTCAAAATGATCCCTGAGCTTATAAAATTCCTCCCCCAACCTCCCAACCCCTAAATGATGTCCCTAAACCCAGGGGCAAACTTTACTGGGAGAAGGGACGTCGTTCTCTAGAATTACTTCCAGCTGTCATGGGGGTGACGTTCTTTCTGGGGGATCCTGTGAAAGCAAAATGATGGTTAAATTTCAAGATCAATGTCTTTTAAAATTGCAAATAGTCTCTGAGTATTTTGTGCAGGTCTGGCCAGAATGTTGTACAAGATGTGCGATATTTCAGCTAACCAATTTGGGATCATCTTGGAAAGCTGGTACCCAAAACAGGTCTTGTAGTAGCGCTATCAGTATCATGACATCATATCAACCAGGTAGAGTTGTTGTTGTGGGGCCCCATCTTCTTCCTGGAAACTTCAAATGTCACTTCAGGAAAGACTCATTGTTTATTGTAAAAAACTTAAACATTAATCATATAGACATATATATATATATATATATATATATATATATATATATATATATATATATACACACACACATATATTCAATGAAAGGCATGATAGATATGTTCAATGAAAGGTATGACAGATATGGAGAAAAGCAAAGATGTTTTCTAAACTCATATTTCTTTCTGTCCCATATCACGGCTCTTGACATGAGACAGAAACTCCAGAAACTCTGGGTTTTTCTCTTACTAACAGGCTTGGAATTGGAGAGGGACTGAGCCAGAATCCGACTTCAAAACCAGCTCTATAAATTTAGAAATATGGTTTGATGTTTTACTTACACAACCCATTCAGTTTTCTTGATATTTCCTATTGGGCAGGTATTTTTCCATCTGTCAGTATCCAAACATCCAGGGTCCCTTGAATTTTTCAAAGATGAGTGTTTTCCTGTGGAGATAAGAACAGAACCCTGCCCCCATTCTATATGTTTTTCTTACCACCTGTATGAATATCATCATTGTAGATGAGTTGTCATTTCTCTTTTCCAAGAGGTTTCTCCTCTTCAAATAGAAGCTTTATTAATTTTGATGGTATCCACAATTTTTCTTCTCCTGTGGAAACAAGAGCAAAACCCCTTCCCCAACGTAGCACATCTCCTGGCTTCCATTGAGAGGTCAGCATATTTTTGACATAAATCGGGTGATTTAGTTCAGCAGACTTTTCCATTATCCAATGTCTTTCTGCTGTTGTTGTTCCTTTCTCATTAGCGTTAAGAAAATTCAAGGTTAATAAAGCATTATGTAATCTGTTTCTGGGGGTATTTTTGGTCCCTTTCTGTTTGTTCAGCATATCCTTTATAGTACGATTTGATCTTTCTATAACTGCCTGACCTGTAGGATTATTTGGTATACCTGTAATGTGTTTTATATTATAATAATCAAAAAAGCGTTTCATTTTCTTAGATACATATGCTGGACCATTATCTGTCTTTATGTGTGCAGGTATACCCATGATGGCCATAACTTCCAATAAATGTGTGATTACTGAATCAGCCTTTTCTGAGCTCAGGGCAGTAGCCCATTGAAAACTTGAATACGTGTCTCTGGTGTGGTGTACATATTTTAATTTACCAAATTCCATAAAGTGGAACACATCCATCTGCCAGATTTCATTTCTCTTAGTACCCTTTGGGTTACTCCCTGCAGGCAACGGTATTTGATTATAGAAAGAACAAGTAGGACATCTCTTTATAGTGTCCTTACCTTGTTGCCAAGTAATGGAAAATTCTTTCTTTAGGCCTTTACTATTGACATGATGCTTTTTATGAAATTCCGAGGCCTGCAACATGCTTCCAATCAATAATTGATCAATCTCAGCGTTGCCTTGTGCTAGAGGATCAGGCAGACCTGTATGGGACCGGATGTGTGTTATGTACATCGGACAAAGCCTGTTCCTGATTATTTCTTGTACCTGGATGAACAACGAAGTCAATTCTGTGTCATCTGGTATAAATTCAGCGGTTTCAATATGCAAGATAACTCTTTCTGCATATTGTTAATCTGTAACTATATTAAGAGGTTCTTTAAAATCCCTTAGCACCATAAGAATGGCATATAATTCTGCCTTCTGGACAGAGTTATAAAAGCTTTGTTCCATTTTACTCAATTCATCTGACTTGTAACTTGCTTTCCCTGATTTATTCGCATCAGTATAGAACGTACGGGGTCCAGTTATTGGAGCATCACGTACAATTTTAGGAAGAATCCAAGAAGTTCTCTTTATGAGGTTAAGTCTACCACTTTTGAGATAGTTGCTATTAATTTCTCCCAAAAAATTAGCTCAAGCTTTTTGCCACGGTTCATTGTCTTCTCATAACTTTTTTATTTCTTCAGTAATAAAAGGCACTATAATTTCTGTTGGGTCTATACCTGCTAGTTGACGAAGTCTCAGCTTACCTTTTATAATTAATTCAGAGACTTTTTCCACATAAGTTTTTAATTTTTTACTTGGTTTATTAGGTATAAATATCTACTCTAAAATAATATCTTCCCTCTGCATTAGAATCCCTGTAGGAGAAATTCTGGAAGGCAATATGACTAGGATACAGCTAAGATTTGGGTTCACCCTATCTACATGTGCCTCCTGTAATTTATTGCAATATTGGCTATATATGGCCTTAGTTTTCCTATTTGCCCTTCGGGCCCTATGCATTCAACCCATCTTGTGCCTTGTTTTACACGTGATAGGGTTCCAATTTCCAGAAACTGAACATCTACCTCTTGAAGAGGCCAATTCGGATGCCAAGATTCTGGAGTAATGATACTTACATCCGCACCTGTGTCTAATAAGCTTTCAATAAAAGTGACATTTATACAGACTCTTAGCTTTGGTCTTCGATCATTAATAGAAGTCTGTCAAAATATACGTTTACTCTGTCCTACTGGGTTTTTTGACTCATCTTCCACACGTAATTCATCATTTAGACCAGTATTACTTTTTACGGCAGAAATTGGAGCTTTTAATTTTCTTGGTGAGGCACGTTCTCCACTGTGACTGGGAATGACTGGGCCACTGTTGGCTTGGGGGCCCGTTCTTAGGAGTGCCATATTCTTCCTTAATGATAGAATATGGAAAAGAAAACTGAAACCTAGTAACAAGCAATTTAAGGTATCCCCATAATCATACAGGCCTTGTATGGTGTAATCCATTGCATTAGTAAATATAAATTTACTAATCCATTGTATTAGTGAAAACAAAGCAGTAAAATTTGCTTTAGGAACAAAAACTGCCATATTACCTATTATCCAGATGTTGCCGAGTTGCGATGAAAACGGGGTCCTGTTTTAGTGTCTGCTGCCTTAGTAGATGTTAAAAACTGGAAAATACGAGTTTCTCAACAAAGTAAATGTAATTAAATCAATTCTGTACACGGAACCATAAACCCAGAATCCAGCGGTAGAGAAGAGTAACCCGGAAGCCATGTATGCCTCCACGTGACAGAGTCACCCTGAGGGGTCACAGCTTTCGGCAACCACGTGCTCTGGTTCACACCGCTTAGGAGCTGTACTTGCAAGGGAGATTTAAAACGACTCAGAAAAGAGCAAACCATGCAGGCAGAGACTACGCGGGCCTGTGGAGTTTAAATCCACGTGGGTAGGCAGACGATAGGGTATTTGGGGATTTGAAGTCAATCTGAGGTGTCTAAAAAATTAAACGGCTTGCTCCATGCACAAGGCATAAGCTACAAGGCTGCCACAAGGCACAGGCCACACGGCCGCCGCCAGGCACAGGCCGCGGCTGAGGAAGGCAGGGCTTGCACCAAGCCAAACTTGTGGCCGGCAGCCGAGCCGGGGAAGGAGAGGTCCTAAAAGCCATACGTTCCGGTGCCAGATGAAGGCTTAAGTCACAAACAATACCGCACTAGTTTGGAATTATGATTAATAGGGTGGTATTTATTTAAAGAGGAAAAAACTTACAGATCACCATCCCAGACAACAGCCCTCTGCGCAACCAGGAAGGGAGTCCAGTCTCTGGTGAAGCAGGAAGTGAAGAGAGCGAGCGGAAGGAAGTAGCAGCTTTTTAAAGGGAGAGAAACCACGCCCCAATGGGCTGGTATCTCAACAGCTATTGGTTGGAGGGGCGGAAGGACCTCCTGCAACACCATCTTTTGAAATGGGAGTGGCGGGGTTGTGTCCCCAACACCCTGGCTGCCTGGCTAGCTTATGCCCGAAATAACAACACACAAACTGTATTCATTTAAACACTGCTTGACCCATTAGCTTCAACCTCTTAAGGCATTTCTTATCATCTATGTAGCACCATGAGGTGTGCTTACTGGGGAGATTCTAGTCTACGTTCATCTTGGGTCGGAGCTTCATCGCGTGTGTCTTGCTCTTAGAGGAGCTGAGTGAATTCTGACCTCACTTCCTCTTCCTGCTAGCATCCTACTCTGTTTACTCCACCCACCTATGTGCTAACCAATCAGGACCAAGCAGTTTATTTATTGCTTAACCAATGAAATCAACAGATTGATATATGACACTCCCACATCACTTCCCCTTTTTCTGCACCTCACTTCCTCTTCCGCCCAGTTCTGTTTACTCCACCCACCTATGTTCTAACCTATAGGACCAGCCAAGCAGTTTCTTTATTTTAACCAATGAAATCAACAGATTGATATGACAGATTGATATTGACACTCCCACATCAGTTAGGGGTTATGATTATGGTTATGGTTTATGTGGTTATGGTTTTGTTAGGGTTTGGGTTAGGGTTATGGTTGGTGATTATGGTTATTGTTATGGTTACGGTTATGGCTAGGGGTTATGGATAGGTTTTATGGTTAGGATTATTGTTTTTTTTTTTTTTTTGTTTTTCGAGACAGGGTTTCTCTGTGGCTTTGGAGCCTGTCCTGGAACTAGCTCTGTAGACCAGGCTGGTCTCGAACTCACAGAGATCCGCCTGCCTCTGCCTCCCGAGTGCTGGGATTAAAGGCGTGCGCCACCACCGCCCGGCCGGTTAGGATTATTGTTATGGTTAGGTTTATGGCTATGGTTATGTTTACGAGTAATGGTTATGGTTAGGGGTTATGATTATGGGTATGGTTAATGGTTATGGTTTTGTTTATGTTTAGATATTATGGTTATGGTTAGGGTTATGGTTAGGGTTACGGTTAGGGTTAATAGTTATGGTTAGGTTTATGGTTAATGGTTATGGTTAGGGTTATCGTTTATGGTTATGGTTATGGTTATGTGTTATGGTAATGGTTTGGGTTAGGGTTAAGTGTAGGGTAATAGTTATGGTTAGGTTTATGGTTAATGGTCATGGTTGTGGTTTTGGTTATGGTGATGGTTATTTTTAACCGTTATGGTTATGGGTAAGGGTTATGATTATGGTTAGGGGTTATGGTTTGGGTTATTTTTATGGTTATGGTTTTTGTTAGGGGTTATGTTTAGGGGTTAAATTTATGGTAAGGGTTATGGTTATTGTTATGGTTAGTGTTAATGGTTATGGCTAGGATTATGGTTAAGGGTTATGGTTATGGTTACTGGCTAGGGGTTACAGTTATGGTTAGGTTTATTCCTATGTTTAATGGTTATGGTTACGGTTATGGTTTATTATTGTTCATTATTGATATGTTTATGTTTATTGTTTATCATTGAGGGTTATGGTTAGGGTTATGTTTAGGTTTATGGTTAATGGTTATCATTACGGGTTAGGGATTATGGTTATGGTTAGGGTTATGGTTATGTTTAATGGTTATGGTTGAGGCTTTGGTCATGGTTATGGTTAATGCTGATGGTTATTGTTATGGTTAGGATTATGGTTAATGGTTAGTGGTTATAGTTATTCTTAGGGTTATGGTTATGTTTAATGGTTATGGTTATGGTCTTTGTTATGGTTAATGGTTATGGTAGGGTTATGGTTAAGGTTAATAGTTACGGTTATGGTTAGGGATTAGGGTTAGGGTTATGGATATGGTTAATGGTAATAATTAGGTTTATGGTTAATGTTTAATTTATGGCTATGGTTAGGGTTATTGTTGGTGATTATGGTTATGCTTATGGTTACGGTTAGGGTTATGGTTATTGTTAATGGTTATGGTTAGTGTTATGGTTAGGGGTTATGGATAGGCGTTATGTTTAAGATTATGGTTATGGTTAGAGTTATGGCAAGGGTTATTGTTAATGGTTATGGTTACAGTTACGGTTAGGGTTATGGTTAATGGTAATGGTTATGGTTAGTGTTAGGATTATGATTAACTGTTATGGTTATTGTTATGGTTAGGGCTCATGGTTATGGTTATGGTTAGGGGTTATGGTTATGGTTATGGTTAATTGTTATGGTTAGGGGTTATGGTAACGTTTATGATTAGGGATTATCGTTGATTGTTATGGTTATGTTAGGGTTATGGTTTTGGTTAATGGGTATGGTTATGGTTAGGGGTATGGTTAGGGATATGGATATGGTAATGATTACGGTTATGGTTAATGGTTATGGTTATGGTTAGGGGTTATGATTATGGTTGTGATTATGGTTATGGTTACGGTTAGTGTTGGGCTTATGTTTATTGTTATGGTTAATGGTTATTGTTAGGGTTATGGTTAGGGTTTATGGATAGGAGTTATGTTTAGGATTATGGTTAGGGTTAGGGTTATGGTATAGTTATGGTTAGGGGTAATGGTTATCGTTAGGGGTTATGGTTATTGTTGTGAATAATTGTTATGGTTAGGGGTTATGGTAATGTTTATTTTTATGGGTTATCCTTGATCATTATGGTTATGGTTATGGATAGGGGTTATCGTTGAGCGTTATGGTTATTGTTATGGTTATATTTATGGTTAATGTTTGTGGTTAGGGTGATGATTAGGGTTATGGTTATGGTTAGGGTTATCGTTAAACCTTATGTTTATGGTTACGGTTTAGGGGTTATGTTTATGTTTCGGGTTATGGTTAATGGTTAATGGTTTTGGTTATGGTTATGGTTATGGTTAATGTTCATGGTTATGTTTATGGTTAGAGGTTATCGTTGAGGGTTATGCTTATGGTTAGGGTTATTATTAGGGTTAAAGATTATGCTTATGGTTAATGTTTTGGTTAGGGTTATGGTTAGGGGTTATGGATAGGCATTATTGTCATGGTTAATGGTTATGTTTATGTTTAATGGCTATGTTTTTGGTTGTTGTTATGGTTAGCTATTATGGTTATGGTTAGTGTTATGGTTATGGTTAATTTTTATGGTTATGGTTAGGGTTATGGTTATTGTTAATGGTTATGGTTAGGGTTATGGTTAGGGGATATGGATAGGCGATATTGTTACGATTAATCATTATAGTTATGGTTTGGTGTTATCGTTGATAGTTATTGTTATGGTTATGTTTATGGTTAGGGGTTATCATTGATTGATATGGTTATGGTTTGGGTAATGGTTATGGATAATGGTTATGGTTAGGGTTATGTTTAGGGTTAATGGTTATGGTGATGGTTATGGTTAACAGTTATCGATATGGTTATAGTTATTTTTATGTTTATGGTTAGGGGTTATGATTATGTTTAGGAGTTATGGTTTGGGTAATTTTTTTATTTTTTGGTTTGGGTTATTTTTATAGTTATAGTTTTGTTAGGGGTTATGGTTACTTGTTAAGTTTATGGTTGGTAATTATGGTTATGGTTATGATTACGGTTAGGGTTATTGTTATGATTATGGTTAATGGTTATGGTTACATTTATGGTTTGGGGTTATGGTTAGGCGTTATGGTTAGGATTACAGTTATAGTTTGGTTTATGGCTATGGTTATGGTTATGGATAATTGTTATGGTTAGGGGTTATGGTTAATTGTTATGTTTATGGTTGCTGTTATGGTTAGTGTTATGGTTATGGTTAATTTTTATGGTTATGGTTAGGGTTATGGTTTTGGTTAATGGTTATTGTTAGGGTTATGGTTAGGGGTTTTGGATAGGCGTTATGGTTATGCTTAATGGTTATGGTTATGATTTGGGGTTATTGTTGATTGTTATTGTTATGGTTATGTTTATGGTTAGGTGTTATCATTGATTGATATGGTTATTGATCGGGTAATGGTTAGGGATAATGGTTATGGTTAGGGTTATGGTTAGGGTTAATGGTTACAGTTGGGGTTAGGGTTAATGGTTTTGGTGATGGTTATGGTTAACCGTTATGGTTATAGCTATAGTTATGGTTATATTTACAGTTAGGGGTTATGATTATGGTTACGAGTTATGGTTTGGGTTATTGTTATAGTTATAATTTTGTTAGCGGTTATGGTTAGTGGTTAAGTTTATGGTTGGTGATTATGGTTATGTTTATGATTACGGTTAGGGTTATTGTTATGGTTATGGTTAATTGTTATGGTTACGTTTATGGTTTGGGGTTATGGATAGGTGTTATTGTTAGGATTATGGTTATGGTTTGGTTTATGGCTATGGTTATGGTTTTGGATAATCGTTATGGTTAGAGGTTATGGTTATGGTAAATGGTTATGTTTATGGTTGTTGTTATGGTTAGCTGTTATGGTTATGGATAGTGTTATGGTTATGGTTAATTTTTATGGTTATGGTTAGTGTTGTGATTATGGTTAATGGTTATGGTTAGGGGTTATGGTAATGTTTATTTATTTATTTATTTACTTATTTTTACGTTGTTGATGATAACAATCTCTTTATTTATTTATTTGTTTGTTTGTTTTTTTATTGAGGAAAGGAAAAAAAATTCCCACCTCCTCCCAGCCTCCCATTTCCCTCCCCCTCCTCTCACCCTTCTCCCCCTCTCCCCCACTCCTCTCCTCTTCCCTCTCCCGTCCAAAGAGCAATCAGGGTTCCCTGCCCTATGGAAATTCCAAGGGCCTCCCCCCTCTGTCCATGTCTAGGAAGGTGAACATCCAATCTGGCTAGGCTCCCACAAAGCCAGAACATGAAGTAGGATCAAAACCCCGTGCCATTGTCCTTGGCTTCTCATCAGCCCTCATTGTTCGCCATGTTCAGAGAGTCCAGTTTGATCCCATGCTTTTTCAGTCACAGTCTTTCTGGCCTTGGTGACCTCCCAATAGATCAGCCCCACTGTCTCTGTGGGTGGGTGCACCCCTCGTGGTCCCGAATTCTTTGATCATGTTCTCCCTCCTTCCGCTCCTCATTGGTACCTTGGGAGCTCAGTCTGGTGCTCCAGTGTGGGTCTCTGTCTCTTTCTCCATCCATCACCAGATGAAGGTTCGGCAATATTGTCTACTTCCAATAGCCAAGAGGATAATTATATGTTTTTCCTTGGGTACACCTTCTTATTAAGCTTCTTTAGGTTCACCAGTTATAGACTCTGTGACCTTTATTTATGGCTAGAAACCAATTATGAGTGAGTACATCCCATGTTCATCTTTCTGGGTCTGGGTTACCTCACTCAGGAGAGTGTTTTCTATTTCCATCCATTTGCATGCAAAATTCAAGAAGTCATTGTTTTTTACTGCAACGTAGTACTCTAATGTGTATATATTCCACACTTTCTTCATCCATTCTTCCATTGAAGGGAATCTAGGTTGTTTCCAGGTTATGGCTATTACAAATAATACTGCTATGAACATAGTTGAACAAATGCTTTTGTCATATGATAGGGAATCTCTTGGGTATATTTCCAAGAGTGGTATTGCTGGGTCCAGGGGTAGGTTGATCCCGAATTTCCTGAGAAACGGAAACACTGATATCCAAAGTGGTTGCACAAGAGAGCATTCCCACCAGGAATGGATGAGGGTACCCCTACCTCCACAGCCTCTCCAGCAAAGGCTATCATTGGTGTTTTGATTTTAGCCATTCTGACAGGTGTAAGATGATATCTCAAAGTTGTTTTGATTTGCATTTCCCCGATTGCTAAGGAGGTTGAGCATGACCTTAAGTGTCTTTTGGCCATTTTAACTTCTTCTGTTGAGAATTCTCTGTTCAGTTCAGTGCCCCATTTTTTAATTGGGTTAATTAGCATTTTAAAGTCTAGTTTCTTCATAAAGGCATCTTCCTGAATATCAACCTTCATCAGGTGATGAAAGGAGACAGAGACAGAGACCCACATTGGAGCACCGGACAGTAATCTCAAGGTCCAAATCAGGAGACAAAGGAGAGTGAGCACGAGCAAGGAACTCAGGAACGCGAGGGGTGCACCCACACACGGAGACAATGGGGATTTTCTACCAGGAACTCACCAAGGCCAGCTGACCTGGGTTTGAAAAAGCCTGGGATAAAACCGTCTTGGGGAAAAAACATAGAGACAATGAGGTCTACTGAGATCTCAAGAACAAAGGCAATGGGTTTTTGATCCTACTGCACGTATTGCATTGTGGGAGCCGAGGCAGTTTGGATGCTCACCTTACTGGACCTGGATGAGGTGGGTGGTCCATGGACTTCCCACAGGGCAGGGAACCCTGATAGCTCTTTGGGCTGACGAGGGAGGGGGACTTGACTGGGGGAGGGGGAGGGAAATGGGAGGCTGCGGTGGGGAAAAGACAGAAATCTTAAATAAATAAATAAATTAAAAAAAAAACAAAACAAAAAAAATCAAACCAAAAAAAAAATAAAGTCTAGTTTCTTGAGTTCTTTATATATTTTGGAGATCAGACCTTTGTCTATTGCGGGGTTGGTGAAGATCTTCTCCCAGTCAGTAGGTTGCCTTTTTGTCTTAGTGACAGTGTCCTTTGTTTTACAGAAGCTTCTCAGTTTTAGTAGGTCCCATTTATTCAATGTTGCCCTTAATGTCTGTGCTGCTGGGGTTATACATAGGAAGCAATCTCCTGTGCCCATCTGTTGTAGGGTACTTCCCACTTTCTCCTCTATCAGGTTCAGTGTGTTCAGACTGATATTGAGGTCTTTGATCCATTTTGACTTGAGTTTTGTGCAAGGTGATAGATATGGGTCTATTTTCATTCTTCTACAGGTTGACATCCAGTTTTGCCAGCACCATTTGTTGAAGAGGCTTTCTTTCTTCCATTGTATACTTTTAGCTCCTTTACTGAAAATGAGGTGATCATATGTTTGTGGGTTAAAATTCGGGTCTTCTATGCAATTCCATTGGTCGAATTCTCTGTTTTTATGCCAGTACCACACTGTTTTCATTACTGTAGCTCTGTAATAGAGTTTAAAGTCAGGGGTGGTAATGCCTCCAGAAGATCCTTTATTGTATAGGATTGTTTTGGCTGTCCTGGGTTTTTTGTTTTTCCATATAAAATTGATTATTGTCCTCTCAAGATCTATGAAAAATTTTGATGGGACCTTGATAGGAATTGCATTGAATCTATAAATTGCCTTTGGTAGAATTGCCATTTTTACTATGTTGATCCTCCCAGTCCAAGAGCAAGGGAGGTCCTTCCATTTTCTTGTATCCTCTTCAATTTCTTTCTTCAATGCCTTAAAGTTCTTGTCAAATAGATCTTTCACTTCCTTGGTTAGAGTTACCCCAAGATATTTTATGCTGTTTGTGGCTATCGTGAAAGGCGATGCTTCTCTGATTACCCTCTCTGCTTCCATATCCTTTGTGTATAAGAGGGCAACTGATTTTTTGGAGTTGATCTTGTATCTTGCCACATTACTAAAGGTGTTTTTCAGCTGTAAAAGTTCTTTGGTGGAGTTTTGGGGGTCACTTATGTACACTATCATATCATCTGCAAAATAACAAAAGTTTAACTTCTTCCTTTCCAATTCGAGTCCCCTTGATCCCTTTATGTTGTCTTATTGCTATTGCTAGAACTTCAAGCACTATATTGAAGAGGTATGGCGAGAGTGGACAGCCTTGTCGTTTACCTGAGTTTAGTGGGATGGCTTTGAGTTTCTCTTCATTTAATTTGATGTTAGCTGTCAGCTTGCTGTATACAGCTTATTATATTTAGTATGATCCTTGTATCCCTAATCTCTCCAAGACTTTTATCATAAAGGGATGTTGAATATTGTCAAATGCTTTTTCAGCATCTAAGGAGATGATCATATGGTTTTTTTCTTTCAGTTTATTTATATGATGGATTACATTGATAGATTTTCATATGTTAAACCAACCCTGCATCTCTGGGATGAAGCCTACTTGATCATAATGGATAATTTATCTAATGTGTTCTTGGATAAGGTTTGCCAGTATTTTGTTGAGGATTTTTGCGTCGATGTTCACGAGTAAGATTGGCCTGTAATTCTCTTTCCTGGTAGAGTCTTTGTGTGGTTTTGGTATCAGAGTACCTGTAGCTTCATAAAAGGAATTTGGTAATGACTCTTCTGTTTCTATATTTTGAAATACAGTAAGGAGTATAGGTATTAGGTCTTCTTGGAAGTTCTGGTAGAATTCCGCATTGAAACCATCTGGTCCTGGGCTCTTTTTGGTAGGGAGATTTTTGATAACAGCTTCTAATTCTTCGTGAATAATAGGTATGTTTAGATTGTTCACCTTTTCCTGGTTTAACATTGGTATATGGTACTTATCTAAAAAAGTGTCCACTTCTTTTACATTTTCCAGTTTTGTGGCATAGAGGCTTTTGCAGTAAGATCTAATGATTCTCTGAATTTCCTCTGTGTCTGTGTTTATGTCCCCCTTTTCATTTCTGATCTTATTAATTTGCATATCCTCTCTCTGCCGTTTGATTAGTTTGGATAGGGGTTTATCAATCTTGTTGATTTTCTCTAGGAACCAGCTTTTTGTTTCATTGATTCTTTGGATTGTTTTCTGTGTTTCTATTTTGTTTATTTCAGCCCTCAGTTTGATTATTTCCAGTCTTCTACTCCTCTTAGGTGAGTCTGCTCCTTTTTTTTCTAGAGCATTCAGGTGGGCTGTTAGGTCTCCAATGTGTGCTTTCTCTGTTTTTTTTAAATGGGCACTTAGTGCTATGAACCTTCCTCTTAGGACTGCTTTCATAGTGTCCCATAAGTTTGAATAGGTTGTTTGTTTGTTTTCATTGAATTCAAGGAAGACATTAATTTCTTTATTTCTTCCTTGATCCATGTGTGGTTCAGTAGTTGACTGATCAGTTTCCATGAGTTTGTGGGATTTCTGGGGGTAGCATTGTTGTTGAATTCTAACTTAAATCCATGGTGATCTGATAAGACACAGGAGGTTACGAATATTTTTTTGTAACTGTGGAAGTTTGCTTTGTTACCGAGGATGTGGTCAATTTTTGAGAAGGTAACATGAGCTGCAGAGAAGAAGGTATATTCTTTCCTATTTGGGTGGAATGTTCTATAGATGTCTGTTAAGTCCATTTGATTCATTACCTCCACTAATTCTCTTAATTCTCTGTTAGGGTTCTGTCTGATTGACCTGTCCATTGGTGAGAGAGGAGTGTTGAAGTGCCCTACTATTAGTGTGTGCGGTTTGATGGCAGCCTTGAGTTTTAGCAATATTTCTTTTACGTACATGGGTGCTTTTATATTAGGGGCATAGATATTCAGGATTGAGACTTCATCCTGTTGAATTGTTCCTGTTATGAGAATAAAATGTCCCTCTCCATCTCTTCTGATTGATTTAATTTTGAAGTCAACTTTGTTGGAAATTAGTATGGCCACACCTGCTTGTTTCTTATGTCCATTTGCTTGATAAACCTTTTCCCATCACTTTAATCTAAGTAGGTGCCTGTTTTTGTGGTTGAGATGTGTTTCTTGTAAACAGCAGAATGTTGGATCCTGTTTTCGTATCCAATGTCTTAGCTTGTGCCTTTTTATAGGTGAGTTGAGACCATTGACATTAAGTGATATTAATGACCAGGGGTTGTTATCTCCGGTCACTTTTTTCGTAGTAGAGTTTGTGTGTTTCCCTTTTTTGAGTTGTGCTGGTGAAGGGTCTCTAGATGTTTGAGTTATTGTGGTCATTGTTAGGCTCCTTGGTTTGTGATTTTCCTTCTATTACTTTCTGCAAGGCTGGATTTGTGGCAATGTATTGTTTAATTTTGTTTTTATCCTGGAAAATTTTGTTTTCTCCATTTATAGTGAATGAAAGCTTGGCTGGGTATAGTAGTCTGTGCTTGCAACCATGTTCTCTTAGCTTCTGCAGTACATCTATCCAGGACCTTCTGGCTTTCATGGTTTCCATAGAGAAGTCAGGTGTAAGTCTGATAGGTTTACCTTTATAAGTAACTTGACCTTTTCCCTTTGCAGCTCTTAATAATCTTTCTTTATTCTGTATGTCTTGTGTTTTGATTATTATATGGTGAGGAGATTTTTTTTTTGGTCCAGTCTATTCGGTGTTCTGTATGCTTCTTGAACCTTCAAAGGAATATCTTCCTTTAGGTTGGGAAAGTTTTCTTCTATAATTTTATTAAATATATTTTCTGGACCATTGAGCTGTACTTCTTCTCCTTCTTCTATCCCAATTATTCTTAGGTTTGGTCTTTTTATTGTACCCCAGATTTCCTGAATGTTTTGTGATGAGAATTTGTTGATTTTGCTGTTTTCTTTGATCAGTGTGTTTATTTTCTCTAAGGTATCTTCAGTGTCTGACATTCTTTCTTCCATCTCTTGTAATCTGTTGGTAGTACTTGTCTCTGTAGTTCCTGTTCGTTTACCCAGAATTTCCATCTTCATCCTTTCCTCGGTTTGTTTTCTTCATTACTTCCATTTCATTCTTCAAGTCTTGAACTGCTTCCCTTATCTGTTTCATTGCTTTTTCTTGTTTCTCTTGGTTTTCTTGGGTATCTTTGAGCGATTTATTCATTTCCTCTACCTTTTTGTTTGTGATCTCTAATTGTTTATGGCAGTTTTTCACCTCCTGTTTAAGGTCTTCTATTATTTTCATATAATTCACTTTTAGGTCGATTTCTTCTAATTCTTCTGGAGTAGTTTGTACAATTCTTCTTATTTCCTGATCCCTGGATTCTGGTGGTGACATGTTGCCTTTCAGGTTGTTGGAGGAATTTTTGAATTGGTGCCTTCCCATCACTTCCTTCAAATGGAGCCAGGAGAGTTCTGGTGTCTTGGTCCAGTCTTTGCTGTGACCGACTCTCTGGGTGTTTCTCTTCAGTGTAGAAGTAGGAACCGTCCTGTCCAGATGGAACTCCTCAGTATACAGCAGGGCAGGGTTGGGGGGGGTGCTAGGGGGCTGGGTCTTGCATAAGAAGGACAGCCCTTCAGATGGAGCTGAAGGAGGGGGGTTGTGCTCTCTTCTGGGACAATCAGTCCCTGGATAGATAGCACATACTCACTTGTCCTGATCGAACTCTTCAGCACCTAACCAGGCCCTGCAGGATGTAGTTCCTTGTCCCGGGCTGCCGCTGCGGGTCAGAAACTCACTCACCCCGAGATGGTTCTCCTGGTGCCTAGATCAGCTCTCCTTGCTGGTTGGGTGGCCCATAAATCATGCGCCTACCCTGTTTGCTGCAGGCAGGCTATTGAGACAAAGGAGTTCCCACCCGCCCGGCTGCCCTCCGGATTCAAACCCAGCGCCCAGACAGGTTGAGCTGGATGATGTTATTTGCCCAAAGACGGCAGGGAGGGAGAAGTGGGAAGGGTCCTGGATGTATGCTGGGTGAGGTAGGAAGAGAGAGGCAGTATGTGGTGATATAGGCCCTGCAGGATGTAGTTTCTTGTTCCAGGCTGCCACCGCGGGTCAGAAACTCACTCACCCCAAGTTGGTTCTCCTGGTGCCTAGATCCGCTCTCCTTGCTGGTTGGGTGGCTCATAAACCAAGCACCTACCCTGCTTGCTGCAGGCAGGCTATTGAGACAAAGGAGTTCCTGCCCGCCCGGCTGCCCTCCGGATTCAAACCCAGTGCCCAGACAAGCTGAGCTGGGTGATGTTGTTTCTCCAAAGACGGCAGGGAGGGAGAAGTGGGGAGGGTCCTGGATGCACGCTGGGTGAGGTAGGAAGAGAGAGGCAGTATGCGGGGGTATAGGCCCTGCAGGATGTAGTTCCTTGTCCCGGGCTGCCACCGTGGGTCAGAAACTTACTCACCCCGAGATGGTTCTCCTGGTGCCTCAGTAATGTTTATTTTTAAGTATTATTGTTGATCATTATGGTTATGGATAGGAGTTATTGTTGAGCGTTATGGTTATATTAGGGTTATAGTTATGGTTAATGTTTGTGGTTAGGATTATGGTTATGGTTAGGGTTATACTTAAAGGTTATGGTTATGGGTACTGGGAAGGGGTTATGGTTATTGTTAGGATTATGGTTATGAAAAATTGTTATGGTTAACGCTTATGGCTATGGTTATGGCATGGTGAGGGGTTATGGTTATGATTATGGTTAGGGGTTATGATTATGGTTAGCGGTTATGGTTTGGGTTATTGTTATGGTTATGTTTTATGTTAGGGATTATGGTTAGGGATTAAGTTTATGGTTGGTGATTATGGTTATTGTTATGGTTATGGTTAGGGTTATGGTTATGGATAATGGTTATGGTTAGGATTATGGTTAGGGATTATGGATAGGCATTATGGTTAGGATTATGGTTATGGTTATTGTTATGTCTGTGGTTATGATTTGGATTTATGGTTATTTTTATGGTTAATGGTTATGCTTATGTTTAGGGGTTATGGTTATGGTTAAGTTTATGGTTGGGTTATAGTTATAGTTATGGTTCATGGTTATTGTTAGAATTATGGTTAGGGTTATGGTTAGTGTTAAGGGTTATGGTTAGTTTTATGGCTAATGGTTATGGTTAAGGTTATGG
This sequence comes from Microtus obscurus, assembly GCA_963919715.1. Lineage (NCBI taxonomy): Eukaryota > Metazoa > Chordata > Mammalia > Rodentia > Cricetidae > Microtus > Microtus obscurus. The sequence continues at coordinate 596,821 of CAWTZC010002352.1, forward strand.
TTATGGTAAATGATTATTGTTGTGGTTAATGTTTATGATTAGGGGTTATAATAATATTTATGTGATGGAGGAAGGTCATTGGTTAAAAATAAAGAAACTGCTTGGCTGGTCCTGATAGGTTAAAACATAGGTGGGAGGAGTAAACAGAATAGAAGGCTGGGTGGATGAGGAAGTTAGGTCAGAGACTCGAGAGCTCTACTCTCTGGAGCATAGGGCATGCTCCACTCTCCCAGACTCACAATGAAGCTCTGACCCAAGATGAATGTAGGCTAGAATCTTTCTGGCAAGCGCACCTTGGAGTGCTTACATACCTTATTAGAAATGGGCTAGCCCAGGTGCGAGAATGGCTCTTCCAATGGAGGAACTGCATATATGGCTAATAATAATAAAAAAAAATATTATGGAGCATAATAAGGCTCCTTGTAAGCAGCTTATGAAACTTGCAAGTAGATCCAGATGCAAACGGATCTGACATGATAACACCAAGCTGACCTTTGCTAGGGCAAGGTGGAAAAGCCCTTGCAATGCATTATGAAAAAACCCGACCTATATATATTTTGGGGTCGAGGATATGTTTATGCTTTTTTCACAGAAAGAAAATAAAAGCTGGGCCTGATGTCGAGGCTGCGCTGCGGACACAGAGGAGTTCCTGAGGCGATTGCAGAGAGGTCCTTAGTCTGGCTTTTCCTGCCCCCAAGGAGAGGTGTCCCTGATAACAGAACCTGCTGCTCCACTCTACAGGGTGTCAATCCTGCCTCCTGAGTCCAGGGAGTCCCGGCTGAGATAATGCCAGGATGTGCTTCAGATAGCTGAATCCAGCTCACCTCACCCAGGATTCCCACCGGCCCTGAAGCACAAGTGCTAAACTGCTTCTGCAGCTTGAACTCTGGTCTGCTTTGGAGCTGAGATGCAGACTGGACATCAGACTGTTTTAATCTTTGGGACACAGAACTCATTTTAATTAAAATACTAACCTCTTCACTTAAGAAGGGGAAAGATTGGGGTTCCTGTGACTGTTGCTCAGAGTCTGGAAATGGTGGTATTTGACAACAATGTATGTCATTGTACTCTTACTGAAATTGATCTAATGATATTTGTAACTGCTTATAGATGTTGGGAAAGGTTTGACACATGCTGTAAAGTGTTTGGGTTTAATGCATATGTTAAGAATTTTAGATTTTGATCCCTTTTTCACCTCCCTAATTGATGACAGGCAAGCACACGTAACTTTTTGTGGAGTAGGCATTTAGGAAGGAGGACATACCATGGGCCAGACTAAAAGGTGAATACTGGGTTTGGAAGGTGCCCTTTCTTCTTGTCTGGAGATGGAGTTATTGGTGCCAAAATTATATCATATCTTTTGTTTAAGGAGCACCTCACAGATTTTTCATTAATGATAGATACAGGGGCCCAATGACGGGAGTTAGTGTGGATCCTCACCTAAATTTCAAACCATACAGAGGCCGTACAGGCCGGCTCAACATGGCATGGTTTTTAGGTACGAGGGCGCTCTCCACATAGCCTAAGACAGGGTGCCCTGTGATCTGCTTACTTTAATCCTACTAGATACCTTTTATTTGAGAAGCTCCAAGAAACTAATGCTACTCATAAGGCACCCCTCTGTTCCCAGGAGAGGTTAATTACTTCACCAGTCGAGAGGAGGGTCTCTCCTTGTCCCAGTCCCCTCTCCTTTAGATCTGACACCATGGTTGACTCTGTCTTGGTGCCCTCCACCTATAACTACTTACCTTTATATAAGAAAGGAGGAATATGTTGGGAGCCGTTTCCCCCCTAAAGATTGTTACAGAAACCATCACCTTGGGGAGCCTGCAGGGAACCCCAAACCCATAATTATGTTAAGAATAGTCCTATTGGCAAAACCTGCCCCACACCCAATTAGCTATTCGCTAATTGCTAACGAACCCAATCTGATAGCGGAACTGCCTTAAATTCCAGCTATCCAGGGAACTAGGTGTGGCAACTCCTGACTTCTTGGCCTACCTGACCGGAAGTAGGTTACGTGACTGGGACCACGCGGCCAGATTCCATGCCCTCATTCAGGGGGTATATAAGTCGTTACCCTGTCCCTAATAAACGGAAGCTTTGACAAAAAAAAAAAAAGAAAAAAAAAGGTTAACAACTGAACTATCACTTATACCAGTTAGGGGAGAGACAATCAGTTTTCTACGATGAGTGACACTGAGCATGTCAACTAATTTTGGGCAAGCCTCATGTTCAGGAGTAATTGACCAACAACATATAGTTGGACTCCACAGGATTTTGTCTGAGCTTTATTTGGTTACAAGTTGGGCTTTTTGTTTGTTTTCAATCTTTTTTTCTTTCTTTTCTTGGTATGACTTTCTTGTTTCTAAGTTTTGGAAGATTTTATTGTTGTACAGGATTTTTGCTTCTTGTTAAAGAAAGAACTTAAAGTTGGGTGGGTAGGGATGGGGAAAAGATCTGAAGGGACTTGAGGGAGAGGAAGAATATGATCTAAGTGTATTTGAGTTTGAAAATTGTTTTAAATAATGGAAAACATAATAAATTAATTTAAAAAAAAAAAAAAAAAAGAAACTTACTCACCCCGAGATGGTTCTCCTGGTGCCTCAGTAATGTTTATTTTTAAGTATTATTGTTGATCATTATGGTTATGGATAGGAGTTATTGTTGAGCGTTATGGTTATATTAGGGTTATAGTTATGGTTAATGTTTGTGGTTAGGATTATGGTTATGGTTAGGGTTATACTTAAAGGTTATGGTTATGGGTACTGGGAAGGGGTTATGGTTATTGTTAGGATTATGGTTATGAAAAATTGTTATGGTTAACGCTTATGGCTATGGTTATGGCATGGTGAGGGGTTATGGTTATGATTATGGTTAGGGGTTATGATTATGGTTAGCGGTTATGGTTTGGGTTATTGTTATGGTTATGTTTTATGTTAGGGATTATGGTTAGGGATTAAGTTTATGGTTGGTGATTATGGTTATTGTTATGGTTATGGTTAGGGTTATGGTTATGGATAATGGTTATGGTTAGGATTATGGTTAGGGATTATGGATAGGCATTATGGTTAGGATTATGGTTATGGTTATTGTTATGTCTGTGGTTATGATTTGGATTTATGGTTATTTTTATGGTTAATGGTTATGCTTATGTTTAGGGGTTATGGTTATGGTTAA